>OZ017741.1:128268908-128463908 GCA_963969285.1 Odontomyia ornata | reverse complement strand
TTAATTCTGAGGATACAGATGCATCTGTTAAAAACACAGATCGATATCAGTTTTTGGAGAATTGAAGGCCCCGCTTTTGATTTCACGAAAGCAATTCAAAATAATAAAATTTGATCAAATTTTGACTTCTGATGCATTTTGTTGAGCGCCCATCACGGCCTGATTCGCTACATCAATGCTTCAATCAACTTACATAGTTATTTAAACTTAATTGGCACTATAATAATTAGCCCATTTGTAATTACTTGATCGATCATTTCAATTCATTTCACCGATCAATTGATCAATTATTTACTGTTCCTTTTAAAAACAATTGCATTTACCTTTCGTCGGTATTTCACTTAATATCAAAAATTTAATAATAATTCAATTTCAAACACTTTAGTTAAGCTTTACGAAACCTAAACTTTGCTATACACTGTAATTCCATTTACTATTTCCATTTCCAGCCGAATTGCTGACCCATGCACATTCAGCTAGTGTATTTGTCCATGAGGTGGATCCGTAATCGAAGAGATTAGGTAACATTTCATGGACAAAGGCAGGCACGCCCGCGAAAAGACGCAAACGCACGTTTGTCATGTTAGCAAATTCTCCGGTAATTCAGCGTAGATGAAGTGCTCGGCCGGGGTCCAGTAGTTGAAGAAGAAACTTAAGAGAAAAATTATGTAAAACGTAGTGAATGAGTCAATACGATTGGTGTTTAATGTTTAGGACAATAAGTGTCTCTAGAGATAATAAAAGGTGGAATAGCAAGTAAACATGCAGGATTTGTTTTCCTTCTATTTATCCCGAATATTTAACAGTCGGAAGTGTCTCAAACACCAGGGATTTTCGGATTTCCACATTGACGAATCCACAGCAAAGGCCGGGACTTAACAGTCCGGATGCAAACATCTCGAGACCCCGATGGGATACACTTGTTATTTCCCTTGCCGTACATATTTAAATAATTGTTTGTATCCCCGGTGAAGTCGTGAAGTGTCGTGAAGTGTTGTATGCTGAATCCGTGCATTCTGTTCCCGGCCGCTTGCCGACTTTCTACGCGATGGCGAATGTGGACCGCCGGATCGAGGACCTAAAAGGATTGGCTCGAATCGTCGAAGGTGTCGTTTCAAACTAAAAGAAGGAAACAGGAAGCCGGGTACTTTGCGGAGCAACTGTGGTGACCGAAAGGCGCGTGGGAGGATTTTGAACTAGGTGATAGTCACATCCGATTTCTACTAAAGGTCGCTCCATGGCACGAGTATTTTACCCAACATATATATGACACTACCAAAGGGAACTTCCTCCGTTACCAGCAGCACTTTTGCGGTCAAATACGTGCCAACACACACGTGAATACACTAACCGGGGAAAAGTCACCAAAAGGGGCCGAGATTCAGAATAGTGAGGACAAGGACTACGCTGCAGAAGCTTCAGCATCAAGAGATGCCAATGTGGTCAGGGTGCTGCGTCGCTACAAAATCATGGCAGGCTCGTTGAGGAGACCTGGTGCAGGAGTAAACTCATGATCCTCGAACAAGGTTGGCAGCAGCTGGATGAATATCACTAGCAGACTATCGAGCTCCATGACGATCCTGAAGCGTCTGGTTTTAACGTGCAACAGCACATTCATTTGGAAGAGCTTACTCATGATTGGATTATATGTCCGGAATCGAAAATGGATGAGGTCAGCGCTACAACTTTTGTTGTGTTTGGAAAGTGATTGCCATATATGCAAAGAGTGTGGGACTCCCATGCTTGCAAGAAGGTGACTGAATTACCCACTAAACACCTCCCCTGTCAACCTGAGAACCCAGCTTGGAACCGTTTGACACATTACTTCGGTCCAGGTCTCGTTTTGTTACGCCGTGGGGTGCCTTCAAGCTGGGGAGTCCCTTTCCTAGCGGGAGGGGAGGGGGGAAGAGGAAATTCCAGAAGAGCCATCCCCCAGCCCCAGCACCTCCGGCTGCTGTGAGTCCCTTTTATCTTTTAGGACTGCCCGAGCATAATGTGCCACCTGGTTCCATTTGTCAACCGATTCGAGCATCACCGCAACTATATTATCCGGGGTGAGCTCTCCCGTCTCCCTCTAGAGTTCCCTTCGCAGCCTGACCCATTGTGTACACGCAAAAATATGTGTCAGGCATTGTCCTCCTCTCCTGGGCAAAACCGACAATCGGGAGACCGTGACTTACCGATCTTGTGCAGGTGAGACTGAAAACACCCGTGCCCGCTCAAAAGCTGGGTCAGATAGAAGTCAGTCTCACCATGCCTTCGATTCAGCCAAGGTGTTAAATCCCGCAGGGGGAATGCCGGTCGACAAGAGCTCTCTTGGAGGCTAGCATTCTTTGGGGAGTTCCGCCCCCACGTACCCGAGGAAACTCCGCAGGGGGAATGCCGGTCGACAAGACCACTCTTGGAGGCCAGCATTCTTTGGGGAGTTCCGCCCCCACGTACCCGAGGAAATTCCCGCAGGGAGAAAGCCGGTCGACAAGAACATTCTTGGAGGCTAGCATTCTTTGGGGAGTGCCGCCCCCACGGACCCGAGGATATGGGGGGTGCCGTGAGGCTCCCTCTTATTGTATCTGGATACGCTTTGGACAACGAACTGGAATTGACGCTTTGGGCTGGCGGATGTGATGGTTTGGACTTAGTTGCTTTGCACAGTAGCGCCGAGGTGAAACTCGTGTGTGAATGGCTCCAATTCAACTATCATACCGTCTCCGTCCCGGTAAAACCTTGGCAGGCCTCGGAGTACGTTCGAAGTTCGCACCATTGGGTTGGTGGTGTAGGTTCGGTTGAGACGGACTCCCGATTAGCGCTGGTCTGGCTCTGAGCACTTGTCCCCATAAGGGCTTGTGCCAACCCTCGGTTGGCCTCCCTGCTCTGCAAAGATAACCATGGGACCAAAAAGGCGACTACACACACGAACGGAGATAGCGGCTCCGAGGGGGGACCCAATAAAATGGAGCAAACAAATGAAACCACAAGCAAACAGGACGCTAGCACGGAGAACCCTTTCAGGCAAAAACCGCTGTTGGCAAGAACACCGATAAAACAAGTCACCGATTGCGGGGGGAGGCAGCAAACCCCAGAAACACTGTTAAAGTCAACACCACAGGTTAAATCATCGGAGACAGACCACAGACGGACTAACGAACGAAAGAAGGCAGAGTGCGTTGTGCAACCTGGCATCATTGCAGCCTTTGGGCGCAGTAGAAGGACTATGCGCACCCCGGAGCGCCCAGTGCAAGACGTACACAATCCGGATCAAGTTGCGACACCAACGGAGGCCAGTGTAAGACTGGGGGAGGGAGAAGTTTTGCCGTTGGCCGACGCCACTTCAAACGCGATCCAAGCGATAGAAGCAAAAGGGCTAGGAAACGGGGGCCTCTCCCAAGAGGTGGCGCCAAATAACACAATCGCCCTTGACCGCGCCGAAGAGGAGCGGCTTACTCGGAAAGCGGGGAATATCGTCAAACAACTGAGGGCTGCCTGCGAAGTGCAGAAAAACATAGGCAAGAGTGTCAAGAATGGCATTCTTGAACTGGAGGAGCTTTTTGGCCGCATAACGCACTACAGGCGGAGGTGGCTTGCAGCCGAGAAGCACCAAAAAGACACGCTCTCCCTCGAGGCATCAGTGGGTCCTAGCAGCAGCAAAAGAATGGCCGGTAGCCCAATTGAAGGCGACTGTGAGAAAAGGAGGAAGGATGAGACCATAAACCAAGTTGACACTCCAGGCGAGGAGTTTCATGTGGTGCGAAACAAGGCAGCGAAAAAAGCGGCCAAAAAGCTACTCCTAGAAAAAAAAGACAAAGAGCTCAACCACGAAGAGAACAAGGAGCCCCCCGCTATACCGCAGAAAACAAAAAGCAAACCGCGGCACAAACCCTTGCGAGAGGCACTGCTTATTAAACCCACTAAGGGCCGAACCTACGCAGATGTCCTCCGTGAAATTAAAGGAGCGGTCAAGCCAGACGACACCAAAACTGCCATCAAAGCAGTTCGACCAACCCGGACCGGCGGCTTGCTGGTGGAATTCGGGCCAGAGGCCACAAACAAAGATGCATTCCGTGACGCGGTTCAAAAGGTTCTTGGAGATGCGGCAACGGTTGCCTCGCTCGAACCAATGGCCACCCTGGAAATCAGGGACCTCGACTGCGTCACGGACAAAGCTGAAGTAGAGGATGCCATTAGGAGGGAGTTCCCCAGCTTAAGTGAAGTCAAGGCAAGATTGACGCGTGAAAACACAAGGGGGCAACGCATAGCTATTGTCGAACTAGCTGATAAAGACGCCCAGCAAATCCTGGCGAAGGGCAAAATTAAGATAGGTTGGGTGATCTGCAGGATACGGAGAAGAGCGATCCCTATCCGCTGCTTCAGATGCCTCGAATACGGACACACCGCGTATGGCTGTAGGGGACACGACAGGAGATCTCTGTGCTACAAATGTGGTGAAACGGGGCACAAAAGGAAGGAGTGCACGAACGAGGCAAAATGCATTCTTTGCAAGGACGCTAAGCTAGCACCCGGCGACCTCAAACATGAGCCGGGGACAGGGAGATGCCGGGTTTTCAAGGAGGCCCAAACTAAAGCCAAATCGATACTCAAATGATCCGTATCCTGCAGGTCAATTTGCACCGAAGCACAAACGCCCAGGACCTACTTGAGCAGTTTGCGAGGGATAAGAAAGCTGACCTCCTGTTGCTGAGCGAGCAACATCATAACAAGGACTCGCAAGCGTGGTACCCTGACAAAACTGGTACCTCGGCCATCTGGGTTCGAGACAGCGCCCGCCTTCAGGTGCAGGGCCCTGGACGCGGGGATGGTTTTGTGTGGTTGCGGTGTTCAGGGATAACATATTTCAGTGTTTATCTGACGCCTAACGAGGCAATGCGATCCTTTCGAACCAAACTCGATGCCCTGGAGGACGCTGTCTCGAACACAGAGGGCCACATGCTGGTCGGGGGAGACTTCAACGCTAGAGCCATCGAATGGGGTATGCCACAATCCGACCCAAGGGGAAAGCAAATATTGGACATGGCGGCCAGAACAGCGCTTTTTGTCCTAAATACTGGTAACACCCCTACTTTCCGCCGCTGGGGTTGCGTAGGAACCATACCCGATGTGACACTCGCTTCGGAGTCCCTGGTACCTAGAGTACACAACTGGCGAGTACTAGAGGACTACTCGGCTAGTGATCACCAGTATATAGCTGTTGAGATTCACGACGGTGCCACTCTGCGTGCATATGCCCAAACTTCAATCCTCGGATGGAGGACTGGGAGGATGGACGTCGAGAAGTTCACTGACGCGCTTACGGCAGGCGCACCGTTGCTGGGAGCTCCGCCAGGGAGTGGAGGACCTACAGCCAAGGACTTGGTGAACTCAACTATGAGTACCATCATAGCTGCTTGCGAGTCTTCCATGCCCCGCCGAAGACCCCGACATGGTAAGCCTCCAGTATACTGGTGGTCAAACGAGATCGCCGAACAAAGAAGCGAGTGTCACAAACTTCGGCGAGAGGCCCAGCGGGCGCGAACACGGGAGGAGGCAGACACTAGGCTAGCAGCATACAGGTCCGGCAGGAAATATCTTCGCAGGCTTATTAACAAGAGCAAGGCCCGATGCTGGCAAGACCTCGTGGACGATGTAAATAGGGATCCGTGGGGCCTAGGTTACAAGCTGGTCATGGGGAAACTTGGTGCCCTACGGAAGCCTTGTATACATGACGCGGAAAAGATGGAGGCGATAGTGCGGGGACTCTTCCCCGCACATCCCGTCCGTGTTGACGCTGTCCATGGTGAAACAGCAGTCGAGTGCCCACTCTTCACACAGCTGGAACTGGAGGAGGCAGTCCTCTCCCTGAAGGCAAGGAAGGCTCCAGGTCCAGATGGTGTACCAGCTGAGGTTTTGCAGCTCGTCTATCACCATTGTCCTGACTTGCTGCTCAGCACATTCAACGCTTGCCTACGGGACGGGGTTTTCCCGGTACGATGGAAGGTGGCGAGGCTCGTGCTGGTCAGCAAGGGGAAGGGAAATCCCGAATCGCCGTCTGCATACCGCCCGTTATGCATGCTAGACACGGCTGGGAAAGTGCTAGAGAAACTCATCAAGGGAAGACTCACTGACGCGATTCGTGCTGCTGGGGACCTATCTCCTCGGCAGTACGGCTTTAGAGCAGGACGTTCTACCATTGATGCGATTGCAGAGGTGGTGAACGCGGTCCAAAAGGCAGAGGCATATAGTCGCACCAAGCGACGGATCGTCCTGTTGGTGACACTCGACGTCAGGAATGCCTTCAACTCCGCTAGATGGGTGGATATTCTGGATACGCTGGAAAACTCTTTTCAAGTTCCAGAATATCTAATGCGGCTTTTGAGGAACTACCTAAAGGACCGAAGCCTGCTCTACGACACGACACAGGGCCAACGAAGGATGGCGGTTACATCGGGTGTTGCCCAGGGATCTATCCTTGGTCCGGACCTGTGGAACGTGTCTTACGACGGGCTACTGAGACTTGAGATGCCAGATGAGTCGCGCTTGGTCGGCTATGCGGATGATGTTGCGGCACTGGTCGCCGGACGCACCGTTGAACAAGCGCAACTTAGGCTAGGTATGCTAATGCGCCGAGTGAGGGACTGGATGACTACTCGCGGGCTCAGTCTAGCACTGGAGAAAACCGAAGTGGTCATCTTGACAAAAAAAAGAATCCCTAGAGTAAGGATGATCAGTATTGGAGATATACAGATCGAATCGAAGCCAGCGGTGAAGTACCTGGGGCTACTGATCGACTCGAAGATGAGTTTCTCTGAGCAAATCAGGGCAACGGCTGAGAAGGCTGCTTCGGGAATATCGACCCTGAGTCGACTTATGGCCAACGTAGGGGGACCCAGCCCATCAAGAAGACGCCTCTTGATGAGTGCTGTAGGGTCAGTGCTACTGTACGGAGCAGAGGTATGGGGCGACGCTCTCAGCAAGGAGGTATACCGAAAACGATTGGCACAGGTACAGAGAAGAGGAGCACTGAGAATTGCATCTTCGTATCCAACAGTCTCCGACTCGGCGGTGAGAGTGATTGCAGGCGTGATACCTGTCGCCCTCCTTGCTAGAGAGCGCCGCGCTATTTACTTGCGCCGAAACGAGGATGCGAGGGAGATGGTTGTCCGCGAGGAGAGACAACGCTCGCTCAACGATTGGCAGCAGTCTTGGAGGAATTGCACGAAGGGAAGGTGGACTGCGCGCCTCATCCCGGATGTGAGACCGTGGCTAAATCGAAAGCATGGTGAGACTGACTTCTATCTGACCCAGCTTTTGAGCGGGCACGGGTGTTTTCAGTCTTACCTGCACAAGATCGGCAAGTCACGGTCTCCCGATTGTCGGTTTTGCCCAGGAGAGGAGGACAATGCCTGTCACACATTTTTTGCGTGTACGAAATGGGCCAGGCTGCGAAGGGAACTCTACAGGGAGACGGGAGAGCTCACCCCGGATAATATAGTTGCGGTGATGCTCGAATCGGTTGACAAATGGAACCAGGTGGCACATTATGCTCGGGCAATCCTAAAATATAAAAGGGACTCACAGCAGCCGGAGGCGCTGGGGCTGGAGGATCGCTCTTCTGGCATTTCCTCTTCCCCCCTCCCCTCCCGCTAGGAAAGGGACTCCCCAGCTTGAAGGCGCCCCACGGCGTAACAAAACGAGACCTGGCCCGAAGTAATGTGTCAAACGGTTCCAGGCTAGGTTCTCAGATTGACAGGGGAGGTGTTTAGTGGGTAGTCCAAAGGTATCCTCCATGGGAGTCCCACACTGCCAGACTCGGCGGGCATAAATGCCTTCACCTCCCTACCACAAAAAAAAAAAAAAAAAAAAAAAAAAAAGGTGTTAAATCCGAGATAAGGTGCGCAGTACACTTTCTCTTCGTGCAATTCACCCAAGACTGCGGCTAATCTTTGAGTGAGCACTGTCTCCCTTCGGCAACAATCATCTCCCTTGCATCCTGGTTTCGGCGCAGGTAAATAGCGCGGCACTCTCCAGCAAGGAGGCTGACGAGTTTGCCTGTTAAAACTCTCACGGCCGTATCAGAGACTGTTGGATACGGAGATGCAATCCTCAGTGCTCCTCTTCTCTGTACCTGTGCCAAACGTTTTCGGTATAAACCCTTCATGAGAGCGTCGCCCCATACTTTTGCTCCATGCAGTAGCACTGAGCCTGCAGCATTTGTCAAAAGGCGTCTTTTTGATGGGCTGGGTCCCCCTACGTTGGCCATAAGTCGACTCAGAGGCGATATCCCCGAAGCAGCCTTCTCAGCCATTGCCCTGATTTGCTCAGAGAAACTCATCTTCGAGTCAATCAGTAGCCCCAGGTACTTCACCGCTGGCTTCGATTCGATTCATATGTCTCCGATACTAATCATCCTTACTCTAGGGATCTCTTTTTTGTCAAAATAGCATCTCCACTCTCAGTAGCCCCTCGTAAGACACGTTCCACAGGTCCGAAACAAAGATAGATCCCTGGGCAACATCCGATGTAATTTCCATTCTTTGTTGGCCGTGTGTCGTGTCGTAGAGCAGGTTACGGTCTTCTAAGTAGCCGCATTAAATATTGTGGAACATGAAAAGAGTTTTCCAGCGTATCCAGAATATCCACCCATCTAGCGGAGTCGAAAGCGTTCCTGACGTCGATTGTCGCCAACAGGACAATTCATCGCTTGGTGCGACTATGTGCCTCTGCCTTTTGGACCGCGTTCACCACATCTGCAATCGAATCAATGGTAGGACGTCCTGCTCTAAAGCCGTACTTCCTAGGAGATAGGTCCCCAGCAGCACGAATCGCGTCAGTGAGTCTTCCCTTGATGAGTCTCTCTAGCACTTTCCCAGCCGTTTCTAGCATGCATAACGGGTGGTATGCAGACGGCGATTCAGAATTTGCCTTCCCATTGCTGATCAGCACGAGCCTCGCCACCTTCCATTGTACCGGGAAAATCCTGTCTCTTAGGCAAGTGTTGAATGTACTGAGCAGCAGTCAGGACTATGATGATAGGTGAGCCACAACACCTCAGCTGGAACACCATCTGGACCTGGAGCCTTCCTCGCTTTCAACAAAAAGACTGCCTCTTCTAGTTCACCAAGCTTCCGCATAACTATCTTGTAGCCAAGACCCCACGAATCCTGTTCACATTGTCCACTAGATCTTGCTGTTGTTGATCAATTTGCGAAGGCATATCCTGGCCGACTTATATGCTGCTGCGTGGTTGTCTGCCTCGTTCCGATGATTTCAGTTGACCATCAACACACTGAAGGCTTGCCGTGCTTGGGTTTTCGACGGGGCATAGAAGCATTGCAAGCAGTCGTGATGATAATTCATATTGTCCACTAGATATTGTAAGCAGCAAGCCTTGCTGTTGTTGATCAAATTGTAGAAAGCTAAGAGCACGGACGTCGGAAGACAACATCGCTTATCTCAAGCAGAGTGCACAGATGATCACTGGCAGAGTAGGCCTGTAATACTCTCCAGTTGTTTATTCTCCATACTAAGGACTCCGATGCAAATGTCATTGCCTGTATGGTTCTTCACAACCAATACGGCAGAAAGTCGGCGTATTTACGGTGTTTAGCACAACGAGCGGTGTCCTAGCCGCCATTTCTAGGATTCGTTTTCCGCGCGGCTCTATTTGAGGCACACTCCATTCGATTGCTTTGGTATTGCAGTCTCCCCCAACGAGTACGTGCCATCTGTGTTCGAGACAGTGCCCTTCAAAGCGTTAAGCTTGGCGTGGAAAGATGATATCGATTCATTCGGCACTAGGTACACACCAAAGGAGGTGGTCCTGAGCACCAAACCCACACAAAACCATCCCCACGTCTCCAGCCCTCTACCTGGAAGTTACCACTTCGAAGCAAGATAGTGGCAGTAGCAGTTTCATCGGGATTACATGATGCCGAACTTTCATCATGGTGTTACTCGGGCTCTCGATAACTGGTTAAGCAGATTTTGGGCAGTTCAACTGCGGTGTAGGTTTAGCTGCAGAATGCGGGGCATCGAAGTTGTAATTTCACCTTGGATAGGGCTTCCTGGAAAACCCGGCATTTTCCTGATCCCATGACGTGTCCAAAATCATGTTTCGGATCAGCATTCTTGCAAAGAATACAGTGTGCCTCCTTCATACACTCTTTTCTTTTATGTCCCATTTCACCGCATTTGTTACATAGAGAACTTCTATTGGGTCCTTTGCAAACTTTTGCGGTGTGACCATAGCCAAGGCATTTGAAACATTGAAGAGGCGTTGCTCTTCGCTGTATCCTACAGACAACCCACCATATACGTACTTTGCCCTTATTCAGAAATTTGTTCGGCGTCCTTTTCGGTCAAGTTAACTATGGCCATGCTTTGTCCCTTGTGGTTTTTCGGTGTCAGCCTCGCCTTGATCCTGCCCACGCTAGGGAACTCTGTTTTGATGGCCGCTTCCACCTCGGCCAGATTCGTGATGCATTTAATGTCTCTTATTTCAATCGTTACCATCGGCTCTAGCGAGGGTATAGATGCGCTTTTGCTAAGGCCTTTCTTCACTGCGTTGCTGAATGCTTCACTATTTTTGGCCTCTGCTCCGAATTTGACCAGTATGTGGCCAGACCGTGTTGGTCGTACTGCTTTAATGGCATTGTTAGTGTCTTCGCGCCTTACGTTTTCATTGATGTCCCGCAGGAACTCCGCGTATGATCAACCATCTTGGGGTTTTACGAGCAGTGCCTCCTGCCGTGGTCTCCGTCAGGGCTTCTTTTTTTTCCTGTTTTTCATCACGTCTTTTTTCTTCTTGAGCGTCCGTGCGAACTTTATTTTCTGGCAATTTTTGAAGGAGTTTCTTTGCAGTTTATTCGCCCCTTTTGTGAGCACTGTTAGGAGCCCCTTATCTGGTGTTCCGCGCTCATCAAGTGCCTCTTCCTTCATCCTTTTATCCTGATCTCCTTCTATTATCCTGGACGCAATTTAATAATCATTTTTAAGCGCCACATTATGCCTCAGTGACTCTGCCTGTGACTCCTCTTACCATGCCCCTGCCGAAAATTAGACTCCCCACCTTCGATGGGAACTATTTACATTGGCAATAATTCCACGATTTGTTCCTGCAAATGGGGCACAGCCAATCGATGCCCAAGTGCCAGAAGCTATGGTACCTCAAGGCTGGTCTCAGCGGAGCTTTCGATCCGAAATTTTACATTGTCGGATGACAACTACGAGGCGGCTTGGGCAACCTTGAAGGAAAGGTACGACAACCGGCTATTATTGGTAGCGACGCTCATCGAAAAATTGATAAGTCAGCGATCTCGTGCTAATAAAAGGCCATCAGTGGCAGCAATGAAGGCTCTACATGACACCATACAAGAGTGTCCCAGGGGCCTGGAGAGCCTGCAAGTGTCCACAAGGGACTAGGATCCGTTGCTGCTACATGTGCTCATCCAAAAATAGGGCCCATCGATGCTCACATTATGTGAACTATCGTTATCCAACCCGCGCGACAGTTTGTTGGACTTCATAGAAATGCGTTTTCAGGCTCTCGAGACACTCGGCTATAAAACAAAGGAACCCAGATCGATCGTAGGAAAGCCATCAAGTCGGCCATGGCCGCCACAACAGCTTCTCAGTGCTTAATGTGTAAGCAGGATCACCTGCTTTACTACTGCCCGGATTTCCTCAGAATCACTGCTGCAAAGAGACCATGTTTCATGCGCGCTAAGAGGCTTTGCGTGAATTACCTTCGAGAAGGACATCAGGCTTCCAGCTGCGCGGTCAAAAGTTGCAAGCAGTGTTCCAAGAATCACAACACTCTGCTACTTCTGTCTGGAGACAACAAGCCCAAATAGACCAAGACAATATCCTCAAGCATGACAACGCTGAAACAAGACTCGAAACCGCAAACAAATGCAGAACCACCATCGCTCCCTTTAACGACTCTGATGGAGCCCCGACCCCAAGGGCGTGTAATTCTGGGCACAGCTGTCATCAAACTGGTCACTAGCAATGGGAAGATGACGGATTGTCGAGCTGTGCTGGACTCAGGCTCACAAATAAACCTGTCACCAAAAGAATCATTAAAAAATTGGGTTTATCATCGCACCACACCTTGTTCTCATTGAAAGGGTAGGCGGTAGTACAGAGAAGGCATACCATAAGGTGAACCTTGGCCTAAGATCAAGATTATCAGGATACAACACGCAGTTGGAAGCCTACGTCATGGAAAAAATTATATCACAGCAACCATCTCCGAACTTGAACATGGGATGGCACATTCCCAAAGCCATAAGGCTGGCGGGTCCAGGCTTCCACCAAACGGGGCTCGTCGACATGTTACTAAGTGCCAAGCAGTTTTACGAGATCCTAGCCATTGGACAAATAAAGTTGGGCCCACAGCTCCCAGTGCTCCAGAACACTCTCCTAGGTTGGACTGTAGCCGGAAGCGTGATCACACCTCAAGTGTTTTTCATCACATGCGGCATCCTGGCAGAAGATAACCAGCTTAATTAGCTCAACAAGCGATTTTGGGAGGTCGAGGAAGTACAGGATCCACAGCACAAGCTGACGTTAACTGAAAGGGCTTGTAAAGCACAATTATATCAGAAAATGACTAGACGTCCCGAAGGCCGTTTCTTGGTTAAACTCCCATTCAGCAAGGATCCTGAGGGATTAGGTGATTCCCAAGCGGTGGGCGTTCGCCGATTTATTGCCTTGGAGCATCGACTGGAGAGGAACCCTGATCTTAGACTTCCATACGAGGACTTCATGGAGGAGTATGTTCGGCTTGGGCACATCGATGAGGTGACGTCACAGCAGCGGGAGGAATTACGATACTTCCTTCCACAACATTGTGTCCTGAAGCCTGACAGCAGTACAACTAAGCTGCGGGTGGCTTTCGATGCATCCAGTAAGATGACCACAAACGTTTCGTTGAATTATGCCCTTCATACAGGGCCTATTGTCCAAGATGACTTTTTTCTATACTCCTGCGTTTCAGAATCCCTTCTTTCGTATTCGCTACTGACATCAAGAATATATATCGGCAGATAATGCTCCATCCTGAAGATGGTTTAATTTGGAGAAATAGTTCAACTAAATCAGTGGGATACTATCAGTTGAAAATAGTAGCCTACGGCGCGACGTGTGCCCCGTACTTTGCTATAAAATGTCAACAGATTCTAGCACAAGAGAACCAGCAGAAAGGTACCCTGGGCAGCAGTGCGTTGGAGAAGGAATGCTATATCAACGACGTCATGATTGGGGCAGACAGCTTAGAGGTGTCACTTTGCAAACGGGTGGAGCTATGCATCTCAATTTATGCATTTGCGCAAATAGAGGGCTAACCATCCTCTATTGTTGAAGCAGATTGCACTTGAGGACCAATAGGTCCAGCTGGACCTCAGTAGTTTACACAAGGACTATATTAAGACGTGAGAGTCATCTGGCGTACAAAGACTGACGAGTTCCAAATCCAAATCAACCTGGACCTTGAGGGCATAATTCGTGTCGGTGGGAGACTGGAGGCTACCAAGGTCACATTCAACGCCAAATATCCCATTTTATTACCGTTCAAACATCCGTTCGGTAGACTGCTGATGATGGACATCCATCGCGACTACTGCCATCTAGGTGCGCAAGCATTGCTTGCTACCACTAGACAGCAGTTCTAGCTAATTTGAGGAAAACAGCTCGCGTGATCCCGTACGGTCATCAACTCAGGCGTGGATTTCTGTGGGCCTATGTTGATCCATTACCGAGGTAGAGGCACCCGACCGCAAAAAGGGTATCTAACCATATTTTGCTTTTTCGCTACAAAGGCCGTCCACCTGGAACTAGTCAGTGATCTAAGCACAGAGGCATTCCTCTGTGCTCTCAAACGTTTTATTGGACGACGAGGACACTGCCGAAACCTATTTTGCGAAAACGCCACCAACTTGGTTGGAGCTAACAACCAGCTATCGAAATTGTTGTCCTCATTATATTCCAACGAAGCGCGTCAAGAGGTAACAACGCCGCACTCCAGCCGGGGAATTGATTTCCATTTCATCTCTCCACGTGCCTCATTTTGGCGGCTTGTGGGAGGCGGTGGTCAAATCAGCCAAAAATTTAATCCGTCGAGGCGTTTCGTCCGTGGCTCTCATCTACGAGAAGCTGCATATCTTCGTGGGTGAAGTGGAAGCTATCCTCAATTCTTGACCACTGACTCCGATGTCAAACGATCCCAATAATTTGGCAGCCTTAACTCAAGCAAACTTTCTCATTGGAGAGCCCCTCACAGCCATTGTGGATGGTCGCGCAGAGCCAGTCACCGGAGGTCTCCATGCCTGGTGGAAGGAAATAAATCACCTTAAACTCGAATTCTGGAGACAATGGTCACACGAGTACTTGGCACAGTTGCAGCATGGTCATCAAGTGGAGACAGTCACACCCCAATGCGATCCTGAGTACAGTGGTCATCAAAAGCAAAGATAACACCCCATCGATGAAGTGGCCACTGGGGGGAACTATCAAAACGTACGACGGCACCGATGGTTTCGTACGAGTCGCTGATGCCAAACCCGCCTCTGGAGCTTTGAAAAGGCCGATACGCCTACTGGCTCCATTATCAGTACTCAACAACGCACAGTCTAACGAAGAACCATCACAAGCAAGTTCGCCCCACTTGACGAAGGAAGGTCTCGGATCAGCGGCGACAACATTGGTGGAAACCGGCCAGTCAATTGTAGCAATCCTCTTGATGTGCCTGCTAGCTCCCATAGCGCACGTCTCTCCAATACAAGGCTAAATAACCAGACCCCATACGGGTCCGTATTTTGAACCATTAGGGCAAGTCTACTCATCTTCCAGCGAGTGGAAATTGCTCATTTATTACGATTTGGGACCGTATTGGCTGGAATTGGCTGTCCCACAAAAGGGGACGAACCTTGTGGTCTCTTCCAACGACTCCACTCATTTCATTGAGTCTGCATCTGAAATTGAGGAACTGTAACGATAACTACAAGCGCAAGATGTTTTATGTACCAATCAAGTGACCGACCACAACATCCACCAGTACACCATCGGCTAGCTGGGCATTTTCGGATTAGTCATACTGGTGATCTACCTCCGCTGACGTTCCTGAAAACAACAAGTTAACCTACATGTCCAATTACTAGTGCCGTTACCTAGACGCTATAGCCTACCCCAGACCTTGGAGGAGGTTGAACGGACCGTTCAACGGGGGGATGAGTGTTGAATTCCTGACATCCGGCAACATCAACGCTTCAATCAACTTACATAGTTATTTAAGGTTAATTATCACTGTAATAATTAGCCCATTCGTAATTAATTCGATTTATTTGATTGATTTATCAATTAATCGATCATTTTAATTCAATTCACCAAATTCAAATTCAATTCGCCACAATGCGAAATTACTTGAAGTTTCGAATACCACATTTTTATTTTAATCAATCGAGTAACCCATTTTTCATTCATTTTTTAATTTGATCAAACTTTGAAACAAAAGTTTATTCATTGTTCAATCATTGGTTGGTCTGTATTAAAGCTGCTGAACGTTTATTTAAAGATTTCAACGAATTTTGAGTTTTTTGCAGAATGTATTAAATAATAAAATCAAAGTTCGGGACAAAAGTCCCGACGCAAACACATTTATTGCCCTTGCACTCACTAGGACCTACTTCCTCGATTTGTTTCAGATTCTGCGGCTAAAAGATGTCTTATCGCAAACTTTTTCATAAACTTCAACTCTCTCACGTTTGTTAGCGCGGTTTTAACACATAGTTTTAGAAGACTTGTCAAGACTTTTTAACTAATGGATATCAATTAGCTACGTTTTGAAATAAAAAAAATTTCCCGTTAGCACCACCAGCCGCGAAGGCAAATTTCCTGAAGGTACCTTATTTTTAAAAGCAAATAATCATTTTATTGGCCTCGACTTTGAAAATCAAACTATATTTAAGACAAGTAAAAGTAACAAGAGACTACCCCTACCAAATCAAACAACGTCTTCTGAATGAATTGAGCTCGTGAAAATAAAGCTGGATCGTAGTAGTCTTTGCGTATAGACGTCTTTTAAATCGCTCCTGTCAAAAGTTTTCAAAAATTAAATTAATTTTTTAAAAACGGTAGTCCGAAGTTAATTTTTATCGGAAAAAATCTTATATTGTCGAAGTAATCGACTCAGGAAATTTCTATAGAATATTTTTACTTCGATTGGTAACGAAAAACGAATTCACAAAGAAAATTTCACCGCTGGTATGGAGGAGCCCGACGGCTTCCCACCGTTGGGGCAACCTGGGGGAAGGACGAATACGAAACTGGCGATAATCACCAAAAGAAAGCATAACGAAGAAAACTCCGCAGATGGAGGGTGCAAGCTGCAAATAATAGCGGACAATCAACAAATGGCCAAATTGCAGAAAGAAAATGATGAACTAAGGCAAGAGATACAGTCTCTCGAGGATCCTTTCAAGAAAGGGATGAAGCCTCAAAAGACGCAACCACAAAATCAATGGCAACAGGTAACAAAGCCAAAAAAAGTACAAAGCAAGCAATTTCAGAGGAAGTTCTAAGTGCTGGTGGCGCCAGCGAGAGCCAAAACTATTTTGCAGCGCAGGAGGGATTAACCGAAGATATGGAAATCGAAGAAAACATTGGAGACAAGTTTAATCAAGATAATGACGTTAATTTTATTCAATATTTAAAGAACAAAAATAAAGAGAAAAAACCAGCCCGCAGTTCTGCTGGTTCCTCTGAAAAAGCTTCGAACAAGACAGAAAAAGTTCCGCCAATCAACGTGTTCGGACAAACCGGGAAAGATATGGTTCGGCTATTGGCAGCCGCAAATAAACTGGCCAATTTCGAAATCAAAAGAGTTAACGCCGAAAAATTAACTATAAGGACGAAATCACTGGTTGATTTCAAGTCAGCCAAAGATGCGCTGATTTCTGGGGAGGTTCCACACTTCACCTATACCCCAAAAAGTGAGATAAATCAGACCTTCTTGTTGAAGGGTTTGGGCAGTGGAGAGGATACGGTCGATCTTCTTCAGGTGCTCAAGGGGGCTGCACCAGATATTGATTTTGTTTCAGTCAAAGCTATTGCGGCAAGAAGATCGACCATGGAAAGGAAGAATCTACCACTTTACCTGGTACAAATTGCAAATAAGAGCAGAAAAGAGAGGTCAACCAGTGTTACCGGTGTCAAAGATTTGGAAATTCGGCTGCAAATTGTGCCATGCACTATCGTTGCGTTAAATGCAAAGACGTTCATGCTCCCGTTGAGTGCAAATTGGCTCAGACGGAGCCTAAAGAAAAATTATACTGCGTTAACTGCAGTGGTTTTGGTCACCCAGCATCATATCAAGGATGCTCCCGATATCAAGATGCAAAAGTTAAATTTGCTCCAAAGCAAACACAAGTACACCGTTATATAATACCTTCCAACTTCGTCAAGCCCGGAGTATCATTTGCACTCGCCGCTCGAGGACCAGCAGAAAATGCTGGAAATAATGTAAATAATGTAAGTGGCAATAATGAGCTGCTTCTCAAAATTTACCAGCAACTTAATTCTTTATCGGAGAGAATCGACAAACAAGGTTCAAAAATTAACTTTGCTTTTCAGCGTTTAGGTCTTTCTAATGCCTAATAATAACTTGTCATCCCGTCATATTCCCATGGATAGGCTTCGCCTCATATCGATCAACGTCAACTCGATCGTTGCTATGCATCGACGTGATTATCTCCTTGAATTCATTGTCAAGCAAAAGCCTGACATCAGACTTCTCACTGAAACCCACCTCAATTCATGGCATTCCATGGAATTCAAAGAAACGATGGGTAATAGGTGATGGGGGAGGTGGCACCGAAATATTGGTTAGAAGACCCTATTGTTTCCAAAAAATTGAAAAAGTCGAATTCAAAAACTTTGAATTTCTTGAAGTGTCCGTCATCAAAATTTCACTGCCAGGTGGGGATAACCTCCTCGTTATCTCTGCCTATGCAACCGGTCAAAATGTTCTCAAGTTCAAGAAAGAACTCAATTCCTTGTTTGAAATACTCGAATTGAACAGGCTGCATAGTTATTATATTTTTGCCGGTGACCTGAATGCTAAGCATACATCATGGCTTAACGCCACCAATAATCCAAGAGGTGTATTCCTAAAATCATGGATAACAGAGAACCAAATTGAATACAGGTGCAACCTATATGGGTCGGAGTTTCCAACATACCCTAGGACAAATTCATATTTGGACCTCTGCATTGCTGACGCAAGACTTGAATTCAGCTTTAATAGTCCTCAACGGAAACTGCAGGTGCTTCCTTACGATAGCGACCATAACGCAATCGTAATGGAAATCAATCATCAAAGGGATGATTTCTTCCTCATTCCAGTTCAACATGAAAACCATCGGTTGAATTTCAAAAAAACAGACTGGGGAAAGTTTCAAAAGAAGTTTAATCGGGAGTACCAGAAGCAATGTCCCTCTTCTGACGATGGCAACGCTTGCTCAATGGTTCCTAATAACATAAATCTAACTGACGATGAAATAGATATCTTTTTGTCGAAGTTAGAGAAGCTGACGTTGTAAACGATTGAGAAAGTTGTTCCCAAGATTAAACATCGAAACAATATGGAAGGATATGAAACACCAACCATCGCAAGGTTGAAAAGATTGAAAAGCCTTCTTCTCACCCGCGTCAAAAATATTTATCGACGATTTTTGGACTACAAGCATCCCTCGTTGGCTTTGTTGAAATTACATCTGAAGAATGTCCGGAGCTTAATCCGTTCATACTTCAGGAGTGTGGTCAGCAATCAATGGGCGGAAAAACTGAGGGGTATTAGCACACAGGACCCAGATGGCGTTTTCGCGAAAGTGAATAGCATATTCCAAAGGAAGTCTCGAGTGAAGGTATCGAATCTTGAGGTCGCTAGTGATGAGATAAATCTTCTCGATAGAGCTGGTATCGAAATTCATAGTACGACTCCGGATAGAAATGGAAACAGGATTATATGTGATGGATTGCAGAAACTTGCCCTGATTGGAACACATTTTGAATTGATTCATCTGCTCAACCCAGAGAGAAGGAATGAAATATTTTCGGAGGTCGTTGAAGCAAAAGTTTCCGACTTCAAATCAAGCCTGAACGGCCAATCAATTCTTCATTTCGATGAAACATTAACATCTGACCTCATACCGAGCATGAATCTTATTGATTATTTTGTCAGCTATGAAGACTTGTGTTTCACATTTCGCAGAATAAACAACAAGAAATCATGTGGTACTGACGGTATTCCAAATATAGTTCTCCGACATTTGCCTGAGGTTGCTGTTAGGAATTATTGCATATTGTTCAACAACATGTTGAACAATTCATATTTCACAAATGAGTGGAAAAAGGCCAGGGTATTTCCAATCTTGAAGAAAGGAAAAGAATCTTCATGCCCTAAAACCTATCGCCCAATCAGCTTGCTGCATAACATCAGCAAGGTGTTTGAAGTGATACTCAACAGAGCATTAAATGCCCACATTGAGGAATATGAGTTCATGCCGAATTGCCAATTTGGTTTTCGTGCCAGGCGTTCGACCATACATGCAATAACGAAAGTAACCTCAGACATCTGTTGGAAACTAAATGATAGACAATGCGTCGGAGCATGTCTCATTGATATGGAGAAAGCCTTCGATACGGTGTGGCTAGATGGACTAGTTTTTAAACTCCTTCAGGACAACTTCCCCAGACACCTTGTCGCCATGATGTGTAATATGTTGTACGGGAAATCGTTTGTTGTAATTGATGGAAATCTGACAACAATGCGCGAATTCAAGGTCTTGAATGGTCTACAGCAGGGAACAGTTACTGCGCCCCTGCTTTTCTCAATATTCATTCGCAAGCTATTGAACAGCTTTGAAGTTAATGTCTCGGCAACGCGATCATTGGTAGTATTTGCTGATGATCTGAACATCTATGAGGCAGACCGAAAAGCTACAATAGTTCAGAGCAATCTTCAAAAAATGTTTAATGATGTGCAGCTCTACACCGAAAATTGGCGAATGAAAATCAATGGCGAAACAATTTTGTTTCGGACAATGCTGCAGGGGGCCAGTCAAGACCTGAAACGTAATTGGAAGGATTTCCACATTATGGCTGGTGAGGGTAGTTCAGAACGGGTTTCACATAAATCCTGTGTTCGATACCTCGGTGTTCATCTCGATCAGTATCTGTACTACACTGAACATGTCAAAATCATGCTCAGTAAAGCACTAAAGACTCTTTCATTCCAGATACATTGATCAAAAGGTCAAAGTTATTTGTTACAAGACCCTGGTTAGGCCAGTTTTGACATACGGATGCCAGATCTGGTAAAACCAGAGTGCTAGTACAATGGAAAGATTAAGAGTTTTCGAAAAGAAATGTCTTCGTGCATGTACTGGTTTGTACAGAAAGCCTGAGACGGATTGAAAGCACTATATCTCGAATAGAAAAATTTATCAAACCGCTCAAGTGACAAGAGTCGATATCTTCATATTGAAACTTCTTCGGAATTATATCGCAACATCTGTAACTGTGAGTGAAAACCCTTGGATTTCACAGCCGTTCCACCCTACAGACGGGTATATTGTGACTTGCCTCACTACTGGCTTCGTTCCTCCAGAAGCATTCGTGTATTTGGACATGAATCGATATGTTTTTGATTCATGTCCATATCGACATGTCCATATCGATATCGACGGGCCACCGATAAGATGATAAAATATCCTCCGAATCTGAGTTCACGAGACCAACAATTCCAATGGAGATACTCATTTGCTAGATTCGTTGAGGCTGGTCGAGCTGAGATGGAACAATCTAGGTATTGGTGGCTGAATGACAATGTCTAAATTATTTGTGTTTATTTTCTGTTTTTGTGCTTTTTCTCGTTACTTAGTTTTTATGGTTTTGTAAAATAATTTTACAAAACCCTTCTAAAATCGCGTTCTGTCTGTCCGTCTGTCTGTCTGTCCGTCCGTCCGTCCGTCCGTGTGTCACAGCAGTTTTTCTCGGAAACTACTTAAGCTAGAAGCATCAAATTGGTTTAAAGTGGTGATCTCTACAAAGTTCAACTACTAAAAAATTTGATAAGGTATTTAAGGGGGGTATCCCCATGTAGGGGAGTGACCCCCCGAAAAAAAATTTCATTGTAGGTAGCCGACATGGGTATCAAATAAAAGGTCTTGATGAGAACTTTACAAAACAGGTCTTAGTTTGGCAAAGTTTGCTTCGAGGGGCGCACAGGGAGGGGAAATACACGAAAAATTGGTGTCCCCCCCTCGCGATTGGACACCTTCCATCCGAAAAATTTGAAAAAAATCAAGAATGTAGGCCTTGATAAGTACAACAGCAACAAATACGTGAGAAGTCGCAACTCACTCAACTTTGTTAGTAATAGTATGATTTATCGATTTTATGTTTTCTTGAATAAAATCTTAACGGCACCCTTAAGTTCAATGAAATTCAGTACACAGATGTCTATTTATAAGATTGATTAACCCTGCAAGTTTCATAAAGATTGCATCATATTTAGCGAAGTTATAGCGGTTTGAATTTTCCTGTATTACTATGGAACAATATGCGCTGCATGTACGAGTATTACTATGGCAACATATGGCTATGGAACAACATGCGCTTTTTACGACTCAGACAC
The DNA here is from genome assembly GCA_963969285.1 of Odontomyia ornata. Taxonomy (NCBI): domain Eukaryota; kingdom Metazoa; phylum Arthropoda; class Insecta; order Diptera; family Stratiomyidae; genus Odontomyia; species Odontomyia ornata. The sequence goes on along the minus strand of OZ017741.1, from coordinate 128,442,223 downwards.
TACAGTTTTGCTAGGATTTGCATGAAAATTTCAGGAATGATAGGTGTCATGAATAACTTTGAGAATCAGTTCAGCTAATGGTATCAGTAATCGTAAAACAAAATAGTGGCTGGTTTAAATGCGAAGATTGAATAATTTTGAGTTATTTTTTCACAACTTCAACGTTTAAGGTGCATGCTTTGAACACTTGATTCAATTTAATGAATGACTGAAGCTGAGTACCTACAATTAATACTCATAAGTGAAACAAGTCAAGGAGGCGGGAGGGAGCTTCTAACAAAAGGGCTGTGTAACTTTCGAAAAAATTGGCTATTAATCGATGATAACAGTACAGGAGAGTGGCCCCTGAAAAAAAATTCATCAAACGTAGCCGAAATGAGTATGAAATGAAAGTTTTCATGGGAGCTTTTCAAAACAGTTCTTAAACTGTCAGTTTTTGCTTCAGTGGGGGCACAGGGGGGAAATACATGAAAAATGTGTTTCCTCCCTCGCGAATGGACATCTGAAATAATTATCAAGGGAGATATTTATGAGTATAACAATAACAGAAACCTCTGAAGTCTAAATTCTTTCAACTTTGTTAATAATAGTATGATCTTCGAATTTCATAGTTTTTTCAATAAAATCGTCATTGACATGCTTCTCGATTTGATTCAATCTGGTGACTGCATTTTGAAAATTGAATACAAAACCCTTCTGGCATGAGCGTAGGTCTGTTTACCCAACTTGTTTTTGTTTTTTTTTTGTTTGATTGAACTTATTTAGATTTAGGGTGTAACATATTAGGTATAGGATATAAGTTCATTGTTGTGTTAGTAGTATATGTAATTTTTGAATAATGCTGGTTGGTTTTTTCTCCTTTTTCCAATTGAATCAAAAAATATCTTATAATCTTAATTAATTTAAATTTGCAAGTGTATTTTTTTGATGAAATGTGTTTAACTGATAACGTATGAATTTAGAGAGCGATTCGGACCATTGAGTTTTTTTATAGTTTTATTGTTTGGAATTTGCTTTATGTTCTTTTAAAAATTTATAACGATTGCTATTAAATAAAGCGCTTTTGAATTTGAATTTGAGCTCGTGAAAATAATATATGGGTATTATGTATTTTAATTTCCCACCATTTTATCATCCGTATATTGATCTCAATGTTTGAGTAGTCATGATAACATATCAATGTTAGGAATTATTTCTGAAATATTCAACAAAATCCTTAAACATCTGTTGAATTTGGGTCTTTTTCGAACGTGTATTTAAAAAGTATCAAGTGTAATTGTTGCAATTGACAAAGTTTGAATTGTTTATAACTTAACTGTTTATTACTCGATTTTTTATGAAACTTCCAGAGAGCACGCATATAACATCAAAAAGCTTGGATACAGATTGTAGGCAGTTTTAAGGAAAAGTGGAAAATTCGTAAAATGTACTATTATTAATCAATTTGATAGAGTTTTGACTTCTGGGGTATTTGTTGGCCTTGTACTGATTAAAGCCTACTTTCATGATTCTTTTCTAGACTTTTATACCTGAAGATGTCCAATTGTGAGGGGGCGGACAAAAATTCTTCGTACATTTCCCCCTCACCCTGCACGATTCCTTACAAATGCTTCTTGTTTAGGCTCTTTTTTGAAAAATTCTCACCATATCCTTTTATTTGACACCCATTTTGGCTAACTTTAGTAAAAAAAATGTTTAAGAGTCGCCCCGCTGTATAGCGAGACCCTTCCGTTTAGGGAAACCTCCTTGAACACCATAAATATATCTTTGCACTGCAGCTTTTGTGAGGGCACCAGTTTTTACCTAAGTAGAAAATTTCATCACTCTAGTTCATGTGGTTTGCGAAAAAACTCGCAATGGCGCACGGAGGGACGGGCGGACGGACGGAAAGACTGACAAATATAGTTTGTCACGATTTTATTTGGATATTGTGAAAATATTTAACAATACCCCACAAACGGTCTGTGGTATAAATACTTCCAAGTTAAGCCATTGAAAATGTTTCCATGAAAAATATTCTTTGTTGGAGTTGCTTCTCAAATAATGAATTGCGCTTACTTTCTGACCCTTGGAGCCGCTCTTTTGAATTCATGCATTTGGTTTTGCATTCTTTTAAATCTTTGTGTCTTAGGGTCTCATCAACCAATTTGCAAAATCCTATTCAAATCGGAGTTTCATTCTAGATAGGGCAAAATATTAAATTTTTAAGTAAAAATTTCAAATAAAAATATAAGGTTTGAAATATTCGACTTTTTTTATTTTTTATCTGATTTTGATAATTTTTAACACATTACAGGAACTTTCAACATTTTTTCATAATCGTAAGTGTCATCAAAATCCTCTGGAAAATTTGGCCGCTAGAGGGCCACAAATATCTGAAAAATCGCATATTTAAACTACCGCCATTTTGAAACTTTGGCCTCGATGATGACTGAAATGATAAAATAATTTGGAGCAATTATTTCCTATCTACAATCTAAAGATCATGTACATCGGATCGAAATCGCGACTTTTAAAAGTCTTTGAAATTTCGAGATTCAACAGGCCACGATTTAACTTTTATAGACCTGACCTCTGGTTTTTTCCGCAATTCTGGGCCTGTGAAAATCACTTGGCCACGTTTTTCCCCGATAAACCACAGATACACAATTCCCTTCCAATTCCACCATAAATACAGCATAACCTTATTTGGTGTCAATTCTGGCCAGTTCCTTAGCAATGTCATGGCTGCTTATGTGTCGGTCTTCTACAATTTTTTTTGTAAGATTTCATCGACTTTTTCAGTAATTGATCGATCTGAGCGAGGTGCATCTTTGACATCAAAATTTCCAGAACAAAAGGGAGCGAACCATTTCTTGGCTGTTGCTTTTGATATTGTATCTTGACCGTAGACGCCACCAATTTTTTCAAGAGCCTGTGATGCACTCTCACCTTGATCGTTGTGATATGCAAAATACAAGTTGAGTAAGCAGGACAGTGCTCCTCCCAGAAGGCCTTTGTAAACATCCTAGGGTTAGAAACAAGTTTTCTAATAGCGTTAATCGATAACTTGAACTATTTTATTCACCCAATACTTGAATATGAAACCATTCAAATTTATTAAAAGATGCAGAATTTCTTTCATAAGTACAGAACAGGCACCATTTTGTTTCAAGTTAAATAATTTTTCTGAATACTCAGCCCATTGAACATGTTCAAATTAAATACCATTACTTATGCATAAATTTGATATTTATGCAAAAAATGCACAGTTTCTTTCATAAGCACAGTGCAGCCGCCATATTGATCTAGCTTAAATTAGACATATCCAAGTTAAACATTGTTCCGTAAATTTTCATGAAAATTGAAAGAAAATAAAAGTGCCTAGGTCTATTTGAAATATGTATCAACCATAAACACGTGCTATTGTTGTTGTAATTCCATATAATTGAAATGGCTATAACTCACTTGATTATAACTCGATCTTAATTAAATTTTGTAAACTTTAATATCTTATATCAATAATTTAAAAGTACCGTTTTGATTTTATGGGCAAAAATGTGGAATGTACAAATCATACTATTATTAACAAAGTTGAGTGAATTTCGATTTTTGAGGTATTTGTGGCCCTTGTACTCATAAAGGCCTACATTCGTGATAATTTTCAGATTTTTCGGCTCAAAGGTGTCCAATCGCGAAGCGGGTGGGGGACACAAATATTTGGTACATTTTGCCTTCCCCTGGACTCCCTAATTCATAAAATGATTTTTTTTATTTCAGATCCTAAAATTTCCAATTAAGAACTTTCATTTGATACCCCACTCGACTACCTTTGATTTAAAAAAATTTGTTAAGGGTTCATTCGTTAAAAGGCGGACCCCCCTTAAAAATTTTATAAATTACTTCTGACCTTTTCACAAAGTTTGAACATTGTAGCTTCCATAGTTTCTGAGAAAACTAGCTGTGACGCACGGACAGACGGACAGACAGGTCGCGAAACTAGTAGATCTTTGTTAAAAAAATTTTTCACAAAGACCTTATAACGAATTTATTCAGAAATTTCACTCATTTTTAAATGAATATAACTTTTGACACGAATGACGAAATACAAAACTGTCCATATTAAAATTGTAGACTGGAATGTCATCTTTCAAACGCATGTCAGTTTGACTCAATCTGATTAGTATTGCCCGATATATGATAACGAACACCATCTAGTGACAAAAAGGCCCAAAACTTTTTAGACTATTCAATATATATATATATATATATATATATATATATATATATATATATATATATATATATATATATATATATATATATATATATATATATATATATATATATATATATATATATATATATATATATATATATATATATATATATATATATATGTATATAAATAGATCTATGTATATCGAAATGTGCTGGGAACATAACTTCGATGTGCACCAAGCCTTTGTAGACTTCAAGCAGGCATACGACAGTGTCGACAGGAATACGCTGTACAAAATAATGCTTGACTTTCGCGTCCAAACAAAACTAGTTCATATGGTCAAGGTCTCGATGCTAAGCACAGAGTCCCAGATCAAGGTCAACAGTGAACTAACGGAGAGCTTTAGAATGGAATTAGGCTTAAAACAAGGTGATGGACTTGCCCCAATGTTCTAATATTGCGTTGAAACAGATCACTGGGAAGACATCAGCTGAGTTCTAGGGTACACCAATGTGCAAGTCCACACAATTGGTAGCATATGCTGATGATGTCAATATTATACCCCATTTTACCTTAGATGCCAAAAGAGCCTAGAATCTGAAGCAAGCCAAATTGGCCTACGAGTTAATGAAACGATAAATAAATTGATGACTCAAACGAGGAAAAAAATCGCAGTTGGACAAAAGCTGACCATAGGCGACTACCTTGAAATTGTAGATAATTTTATCTAGCTTGGAGCCTAGATGAATTGAAGAGGTACCAAAATGGGCGCCATTGGATGGCGTGTAAGCGCTGTATGTCGAGCATTTTATTCAGTACTTCCTATTCTAAGGTCAAGAGTGGTGCACATGTAAAATATGTTAAGCTCCAGATTTATAAACTATTGGTCAAACCTATGCTGTTATATGGAAAAGATACGAGTGAATCTGAAAAGGGTGTAGATGAGTTTGAACGCAAAGTGCTTCAGAAAGTCTACTGCCCAATAAAACAAAGAACAGGGTTTAAACTACGTTACAATGATGAGTTGTATGAGCTATTTGACGATCCACCTGTTTCCTCTGGTGTAAAGCACGCAAACTGCAATAGGCGGGCCATGTAGCAATTATAGAAGAAAACAAGTTGATTAAACGGGAGAGTGCTCCTACCAGAAGGTCTTTGTAAACATGCTAGGGTAAGAAACAAGTTTTCTAATAGCGTGAATCGATAATTTGAACTATTTATCCAATACTTGGATATGTAATCGTTCAAATTTATGCAAAAGATGCACAGTTTCTTTCATATGCACAGTGCAGCCGCCATTTTGATCTAGCTTAAATTATTGTTTTAAATGTTCAGCCAATTGAGCAAATTAAACACTATTCCTTAAATTTTCATGAAAATTGAAAGAAAATAAAAGTGCCTAGGTCAATTTGAAATATGTATCAACCATAAACACGTGTTATTGTTGTTGTAATTCGCTATAACTCACTTGATAATGATTCGATCTCAATTAAATTTTGTAACGTACATATCTTACATCAGTCTATATAATTACAAAGTTTCAAGAAGTTTAAAGGTACCGTTTTGATTTTATGGGCGAAAATGTAAAATCTACAAACCATACTATTATTATCAAAGTTGAGTGAATTTCGATTTCTGAGGTATTTGTTGCGCTTGTACTTATAAAGGTCCACATTCATGATGATTTTCAGATTTTTCGGCTCAAAGGTGTCCAATCGCGAGGGGGGGCCACAAATTTTGGGTGCATTTTGCCTTCCCCTGGACCCCCCAATTCATAAAATGATTTTTTTATATCAGATTCTGAAAGTTCTAATCAAGTCCTTTCATTTGATACCCCATTCGACTACCTCTGGTTAAAAAATTTTTAAGGGTTCATTCGTTATTAGTGGGACCCCCTTAAAAAATTTTGGTAAAGCCTTAACTGTTGAGAGACCATCACTTCTGACCTTTTCACAAAGCTTGAGCATTCTAGCTTCTATAGTTTCTGAGGAAACTAGCTGTAACGCACGGACAGACGGACAGACAGGTCGCAGAGCTAGTAGTTCTTTGTAAAAAATTTGTTTACACACAGCACAACAGACAGACGAACAGACATACTGTTATGATTTTTTTAATGTCCGTGTAGGACACGGGTGCTGATGGTTTGGCATAAGTGTCAGCGAGCTATAAACAACACCGAGCTCAGCTAACTAGCTTCGCTTAACGACCGCGTACGCGTGCTTGACGACTAGCATTTGCGGGATCATATGAGGCGGGTTCTTGTCGAGCCACGAAGCTACACTACAAAATACTTATCACGCGTACTCTACTCTACAAGACGCACCGATCAATTTTTATTGTCTTTAGAAAAGTTCTATTAGGTGTCAATTAAGCTACTCTACAGTAATTCAATATTCTTTTGCCTCGTTAAAGTTAGCGGACACGGAAGCTTGAGACAAACGCAAACATTACACAAAAAGCGACCGTTACTTTCAAAGAAGAAGGTCGTTGCATTACAAAGGGAATGTCAAACCTAAAGATGTTAAAGTGGCTGAAGTGAACCACTCATCTCTGCCTAAAGCATGGAAACTTGACGGATGTGGCTTACTTTACACTAGTAAAACAACAAACTAAGCAGTTTCGATGGGGTGACCACCTTATCTCTTCAGGAGCAGCCACTCCTGATCACCACGGGGCTGCTCGACTGCTTATGTTTATTACAATACCAATCGCAATGTATTTTACAGAATAAGCGAATTTCTTAAAAAATAATACTCGTGCAGGGAAAACCTAGTCAAATTCATTGAGAGAATAAAAACAAGAATGCGAGCATAGTGCTAGTACTGAGCCTTTTTCCTTCCAATTGCCCCAGTGGACCCTTTATGCTGTACTTGCACAAGAATCATTGGAAAGCACGTAAAGGAAAAACACTTAATTTTAACTAGATGTTGCTACGAATTTTCACGATAGTTAATGGTTTTGACTCGTATGTGGCAGTTTTAATAGTCTATAAGTAGTGTTGGTGATTCCATACAAAAACAATGAAAACTTACTGCTATGTTTTTCGTTTTTGTTTGTTTGGCTCATCAATTGTTGGGTTAGGTTTGAAGTATGATTTGAACTAAAAATTATGTTTAAATCAGATTAAAATGAATTTTTTTTTTTAATTTGTAGATCTTTGGGATACGAGAAGGTAACAAAACAGAGTCATAAGAAGTTCTCGATAAGAAAGTTGACCAGGTAGAAGTACCTGATCAACCTACTGGATTTTATAAACACTCTCATGAGCAAAACTCCCAAGCAGGCGACGGGAGGCAAAATAAACACAACATGCAAAGCGTGGGAGGGACATTTAGTTCGGCAGAAACGCCAATTCAATTTAATTGCCCTTTGCTTGTTGTACTCATGTTGTTTGTGCTTGACTCACCGGACCTAATCATGCATGCAGTGGCACCTGGTTTAAATACCAACTAACGGAGAGCTTTAGAATGGAATTAGGCTTAAAACAAGGAGATGGACTTGCCCCAATGTTCTAATATTGCGTTGAAACAGATCACTGGGAAGACATCAGCTGAGTTCTAGGGTACACCAATGTGCAAGTCCACACAATTGGTAGCATATGCTGATGATGTCAATATTATACCCCATTTTACCTTAGATGCCAAAAGAGCCTAGAATCTGAAGCAAGCCAAATTGGCCTACGAGTTAATGAAACGATAAATAAATTGATGACTCAAACGAGGAAAAAAATCGCAGTTGGACAAAAGCTGACCATAGGCGACTACCTTGAAATTGTAGATAATTTTATCTAGCTTGGAGCCTAGATGAATTGAAGAGGTACCAAAATGGGCGCCATTGGATGGCGTGTAAGCGCTGTATGTCGAGCATTTTATTCAGTACTTCCTATTCTAAGGTCAAGAGTGGTGCACATGTAAAATATGTTAAGCTCCAGATTTATAAACTATTGGTCAAACCTATGCTGTTATATGGAAAAGATACGAGTGAATCTGAAAAGGGTGTAGATGAGTTTGAACGCAAAGTGCTTCAGAAAGTCTACTGCCCAATAAAACAAAGAACAGGGTTTAAACTACGTTACAATGATGAGTTGTATGAGCTATTTGACGATCCACCTGTTTCCTCTGGTGTAAAGCACGCAAACTGCAATAGGCGGGCCATGTAGCAATTATAGAAGAAAACAAGTTGATTAAACGGGAGAGTGCTCCTACCAGAAGGTCTTTGTAAACATGCTAGGGTAAGAAACAAGTTTTCTAATAGCGTGATCGATAATTTGAATTATTTATCCAGTACTTGGATATGTAATCGTTCAAATTTATGCAAAAGATGCACAGTTTCTTTCATAAGCACAGTGCAGCCGCCATTTTGATCTAGCTTAAATTATTGTTTTAAATGTTCAGCCAATTGAGCAAATTAAACACTATTCCTTAAATTTTCATGAAAATTGAGAGAAAATAAAAGTGCCTAGGTCAATTTGAAATATGTATCAACCATAAACACGTGTTATTGTTGTTGTAATTCGCTATAACTCACTTGATAATGATTCGATCTCAATTAAATTTTGTAACGTACATATCTTACATCAGTCTATATAATTACAAAGTTTCAAGAAGTTTAAAGGTACCGTTTTGATTTTATGGGCGAAAATCTAAAATCTACAAACCATACTATTATTATCAAAGTTGAGTGAATTTCGATTTCTGAGGTATTTGTTGCGCTTGTACTTATAAAGGTCCACATTCATGATGATTTTCAGATTTTTCGGCTCAAAGGTGTCCAATCGCGAGGGGGGGCCACAAATTTTGGGTGCATTTTGCCTTCCCCTGGACCCCCCAATTCATAAAATGATTTTTTTATATCAGATTCTGAAAGTTCTAATCAAGTCCTTTCATTTGATACCCCATTCGACTACCTTTGGTTAAAAAATTTTTAAGGGTTCATTCGTTATTAGTGGGACCCCCTTAAAAAATTTTGGTAAAGCCTTAACTGTTGAGAGACCATCACTTCTGACCTTTTCACAAAGCTTGAGCATTCTAGCTTCTATAGTTTCTGAGGAAACTAGCTGTAACGCACGGACAGACGGACAGACAGGTCGCGGAGCTAGTAGTTCTTTGTAAAAAATTTGTTTACACACAGCACAACAGACAGACGGACAGACATACTGTTATGATTTTTTTAATGTCCGTGTAGGACACGGGTGCCGATGGTTTGGCATAAGTGTCTGCGAGCTATAAACAACACCGAGCTCAGCTAACTAGCTTCGCTTAACAACCGCGTACGCGTGCTTGATGACTAGCATTTGCGGGATCATATGAGGCGGGTTCTTGTCGAGCCATGAAGCTACACTACAAAATACTTATCACGCGTACTCTACTCTACAAGACGCATCGATCAATTTTTATTGTCTTTAGAAAAGTTCTATTAGGTGTCAATTAAGCTACTCTACAGTAATTCAATATTCTTTTGCCTCGTTAAAGTTAGCGGACACGGAGGCTTGAGACAAATGCAAACATTACACAAAAAGCGACCGTTACTTTCACAGAAGAAGGTCGTTGCATTACAAGGGGAATGTCAAACCTAAAGATGTTAAAGTGGCTGAAGTGAACCACTCATCTCTGCCTAAAGGATGGACACTTGACGGATGCAGTTTACTTTACACTAGTAAAACAACAAACTAAGCAGTTTCGACGGGGTGACCACCTTATCTCTTCAGGAGCAGCCACTCCTGATCACCACGGGGCTGCTCGACTGCTTATGTTTATTACAATACCAATCGCAATGTATTTTACAGAATAAGCGAATTTCTTAAAAAATAATACTCGTGCAGGGAAAACCTAGTCAAATTCATTGAGAGAATAAAAACAAGAATGCGAGCATAGTGCTAGTACTGAGCCTTTTTCCTTCCAATTGCCCCAGTGGACCCTTTATGCTGTACTTGCACAAGAATCATTGGAAAGCACGTAAAGGAAAAACACTTAATTTTAACTAGATGTTGCTACGAATTTTCACGATAGTTAATGGTTTTGACTCGTATGTGGCAGTTTTAATAGTCTATAAGTAGTGTTGGTGATTCCATACAAAAACAATGAAAACTTACTGCTATGTTTTTCGTTTTTGTTTGTTTGGCTCATCAATTGTTGGGTTAGGTTTGAAGTATGATTTGAACTAAAAATTATGTTTAAATCAGATTAAAATGAATTTTTTTTTTTAATTTGTAGATCTTTGGGATACGAGAAGGTAACAAAACAGAGTCATAAGAAGTTCTCGATAAGAAAGTTGACCAGGTAGAAGTACCTGATCAACCTACTGGATTTTATAAACACTCTCATGAGCAAAACTCCCAAGCAGGCGACGGGAGGCAAAATAAACACAACATGCAAAGCGTGGGAGGGACATTAAGTTCGGCAGAAACGCCAATTCAATTTAATTGCCCTTTGCTTGTTGTACTCATGTTGTTTGTGCTTGACTCACCGGACCCAATCATGCATGCAGTGGCACCTGGTTTAAATACCAACTGCCTAAACAACGTGACTGGGCCATCCAGACCAATCACTATAGGTGCCGGCCACCTGAAATAACCATGCACTCAAGGGTAATTGGTAGAAACACCAATTACCACGAGCCGCATGATTGAACCATGTAGTCCAACCACCAGCAACCCAATCAATGCCCCTGGCAGTCTCACCAAATCTTACGACGACAATACTTAATAACAGTTGCCGGATAACAATTTATTTCATTTTTAAGGGTTTTGTAAAATAATTTTACAAACCCCACTAAAATCGCGTCCTGTCTGTCTGTTTGTCCGCCCGTGTGTCACAGCACTTTTTCTCGGAAACCACTTAAGCTAGAAACATCAAATTTTGTATGCAGGTGTAAAGTGGTGCTCTCTTCAAAGTTCAACTACAAACAAATTTTACAAGGTATTTAAGGGGAGCGGCCCCCGAAAAAAAAGCTCATCAAAGGTAGCCGATGTGGGTATCAAATGAAAGGCATTGATAAGTACTTTTCGAAATAGGTCTGAATTTTACACTTTTTGCTTCGAGGGGCACACAAGGAGGGAAGTACACGATAAATTTGTGTCCCTGAAAAAAGTTTTGGAGGTAGGTGTTCATGAGTACAGCAACAACAAATAACTTTGAAGTCGAAACTCGCTCATCTTTGTTAATAATAGTATGATATTCGAATTTCACATTTTCCCCAATAAAATCGTATACGTGTCCTTAAACTGACCGAAATTGGATATTCAAGTAGTCCTATAAAAGATCCTTAAACTTTGTAAGTTAGATGAAAAACAAGTTGGGTAGACAGACCTATGCTCATGTCAGAAGGGTTTTGTACTTAACTTACAAAATGCAGTAACCAGCAACGAATAAAATCATGAAACATGTCAAAGACGATTTTATTGGAGAAAATGTGAAATTCGAGGATCATACTATTATTAACAAAGTTGAACGAATTTTGACTTCTGAGGTATTCATTATAGTTATACCCATAAATATCTCCTTTGATAATTTTTTCAGATTTTTTAGATCACAGGTGTCCATTCGCGAGGGAGGAAACACATTTTTCATGTATTTCCCCCCCTGTGCCGCCACTGAAGCAAAAACTGTCAGTTTAAGAACTGTTTTGAAAAGCACTCATAGAGAACTTTCAATTGATACTAATATCGTCTACCTTTCATGAAATTTTTTTTCAGGGGCCACTCCTCTGTACTGTAATCATCGATTCATGGCCTATTTTTTCGAATCCTAGAATGGTTACAAAGCCCTTTTGCTAGGAGCTCTCTCCTGCCTCTTCGACTTGTTTTAATTGTATGTACTCATTTTCATGATATCTATCACTCCTGAAATTTTCATGCGAATTCTAGCAAAGCTGTAGTGTCTAAGTCGGTAAAAAGCGCATATGGCTCCATAGCCATATGTTTCCATAGTAATACAGGGCATATTGCTCCATAGTAATACACGAAAATTCAACTCGCTATAACTTCAGTAAATACCATTCGATCTTTATGAAACTTTCAGAAAAGATCAATCTTATAAATAGTCATCTGTTTGTTGAACTTTATCGAATTTAAGGGTACCGTTTAGATTTTATTCAAGAAAACACAAAATCGATAAATCATACTATTACTAACAAAGTTGAGTGAATTTCGACTTCTCATGTATTTGTTGTTGTTGTACTCATGAAGGCCTACATACATGATTTTTTTCAGATTTTTTGGACGGAAGGTGTCCAATCGCGAGGGGGGGGTACGCGAAAAGTTCGTACATTTCCCCTTCCCCTGCTCCCCTCGGTACTTATAAGGAAATTTTAAAACTTGTTTGGAAAAGACCTCATTGAGACCTTTCCAACGACACCCTACTCGACTACCAATGGTGAAAATTTTTTTTTGAGGGGTCACCTCCCTATATGGGGAGACCCCCCTTAAACTCCTTGGAAAAATTTTTCCACCCTTGAACTTTCAAAAGGTCACCACTTCTGACCTTTCTACAAAGTTTCATGGCTGTAGCCTCTATAGTTTCGGAGAAAAAGTGCTGTGACATACAGACGGACGGACGGACGGACGGACGGACGGACAGACGGACACAGGTCGTGATTGCAATAGGGTTTTGTATTTTAGTACAAAACCCTAAAAAGGGTTTTTTCCCCATGTGCAGCAATGAGTTTTTTGTCAACATAAACAAAAAAGTGTAACAATGTAGTACGGTAAATGTTGCATGAAAATTTCATTATGGAACTTAAGAAGTGGAGAATTTTATTGCATGGGGCGCATGTGATAACATTTTTAGATTTGGAACAATGTATGAACGAATTTAGGTGAAAAAATAAAATTTAATTAAAGCATAAAATTTTGATGAATTGAATTTCAAAAACACACTTCCCACCTTGGAACGTGGAGTTTAAAAGGTAGTCCTCACTGTGAAGTCGTCTTTTGGATGGATAATTGATGATCGAAGTTTTGAAATTGGTGGATATCGTTTTCTTTGTCGGAGCTTGTGTCATGAAATAACCTCAATAAATACCAAATGATGAGGGCGAAGCATGAGTATGATATGCCCATATTGGTGCGCATCGTGATAAGACAAGTTGCTGGGTCAGATTGAAACTTCCTGTAAGATGTTGACTTGATGCTGGAGGATATTTAGTTCATTTGATATGTTGTGTCTCAAACATGAAACTACCTCTAAATGGTTGTGGATTGAAATGGTATGTACTTCACTTAGGTTTCGCTTGAGAATGACAGTTGTAATGACATCGTCTATGAATTGATTCGATTCCATTGTAACTTGCCGTCCTTTAGAGAACATCCATTTCGAACAGTAATAACTCCTATCCCGTTGATAGCTTGATGTGTGAGTTGATCATTGCAGATGGATGTGATGATGGCCTCATTTGGCGTTGTGGACTTAGGGAGGGAAGAAAAGGAGTAAATGATAGCTCCAAAAATTTCCGAATGTCGGCTTTGTGTTTGTAAGGTTACTTTGATTGTAGTGGTATTGGCTTAAAGCATGGGTAGTCTCATCACAAGAGGGGAAAACTTAATCATATGGCGGGAAAATTCAAATTGATAGCACCATGCCGAAAATATTTAACTAAAAATAAATTTACTATTGAACTAAACTTTGGATTAAAATGCAATCAAGGAAGATGTATTTATAGAGGTTATTGAAAAATTTGAATTAGATTATGAAGAGCCACTGTTTAGTTTTCTGAGGTATATTTTTCAGCAGATTCCAATCGCCTTCATGCTTATTATTGAACATTAATCTGATAATAATTTATAATGATAATAATGTATAAATACATTCGTAAATAGCCCACATGCTCTTTAGCTAAATCAAAATGCTATGTAAATTATTCTGAGTTATTTCCAGGCCGTTGGAATTGTTGTTGGTATTTTATTGATAAAATAATATTAACGGCAATACTCTTTCTGTTGAATATTTTTTTCTTACATACAGTAAAAGCGAATTATTTTATTCAGTTTTTGGTGGATAGAATATCTTTTTGACTTTTTTTAGACATAAAATCATACCTGGTGTTGAGATACTTTTTGATCAACAAACATAAAAGGGAGTAATAGTGACCACTTATGATCATACATTGTTTGTACTTAGTGAATAACAGCTTCTCTAAAAAACGTTCTTTGATTGATATGTTGTTCGCCTTTTTAGAAAAAATGTAGCATTAAATTACCATCCTAATTAAGCAGAAGAAATCACATACAATGTTCACGTGGCATACTTTAGTAAAACACTATTGTTAGTATTAAACAAGCGGAAAAATTATCTACCCTAAAATAAAATTAAAATCCTGCAAAAAAATTGTCTTGTATTTGTTCAAGCTGGAAAGTGAATCCTAATGCTTAGATAAAATCAATCTTCCACCTTTTTGATTAAATTACTTATATTATATAAAGCACCATTATAAGAATGAAATGCAAAATGGTACCTTTTACTTCTTTATTTTTGTTTATTGTGTTCAAATTTTAGGTGATGTATTTAAATTTACGTTAATACTGCAAGCCGTATGAACCATCTCCCGTTGACATTTTCGTTTAGAAGCCTGAATAAAAAATGTCATAATTGATGCTACTAATCATATATTAAACTGACACTTACAAGGCTTTCCATTGACAACAATATTAATATGTAACTGGAAAATTATCATGACGACATTATACAAAATATGAAAAGGTATCATGGGCTTCGTCAAAAGCATGTTCTAAAATAGAGGGGATTAAAATTCACATTAAAATTTAGGATAAGAAATTCATACCTTCTCCAAATTCCGTTTAGATCCCACTAAAATATTTGGGTGGAGACAATTGGAGATTTCGTCATTTCCAGTCAAAGAGTCCTGAAATTGAGGGTGTTGCACTATCCAGGGCAATCAACTTATTCGCCGCTGAAGGAATTGTTTGGAAACCGCACTAAACTTAGCTTAATCTCTGAAGTTGATTTCTGAAATAAAGATAAATATAAATAAAAAAATAGTCAAACATGAAATATACTTACATGTCCAAAAGTAGCTGTAGAGATGTTAGTATCTTCAACTTGACATCGACTCTAAAATATATATTTTATTTTGTGCGAATATTAATTAAAAAATAGAAATCATACATTTTTTTGCAGCTGTCACATCTAATGTAAGAAATATACGCGTTCTTCAAATTTGATTTAGAGCCCACTAAATCATTCAGATGACATGCTCACAATTTCGTCGTTTCTGGTCCAAGAGTCCTGAAATTGAGCGGGCTAAATGTAATGTTCGGGAAACTAAATAACACTTACCCTATTCAGGCCAATGGACTTATTCGCCGAAACCGAAGAAATCGTTTCATAATCGCACTAAAATTAGATACTTAGGAACGAAAATGGCAAATACATGTAAACTTACACATCCTGAATTAAATTCGAAATTTAAACAAAACTTTGTCCTATTCGTACTTGAATTCTAAAATAAAAAATTTGAAATCGGCATTTTAATCAATTATGAAATATACTTACATGTCCAAAAGTGGATGTAAAGGTGTTAAGATATTCAATTCCACATCGAGTCTAAAAATATGAGATACTTGAATTTTGTGCAAAAGATTAATTTAAGACTAGCTATCTTACACTTTTAGCTTAGATTCAAATAAACGACGTCGTCATCCTTGAAATGATATTCGCAAACTTGCGAACGTTTTATTTCCGGATTTATCCCGAGAATTCAGCGCCATTCCATTTTTGCACAAATATCATTCAGAATTCTAAAATGATAAAAAGTTACAATGAATTATGACCCCCTTAAAAATGCTCCAATTTGGTGCCGCTTCTGCTTTAAGCCACAAGATATCCGGCAAAATATGAAGCAATCAAAACAATAAATTGCAAATATTTTTGAGCAGTTTTCTTGCAATTCACAAATTGAAACTATTGAAAATAAACTTTCTCACGATTATAAATCAATGAAACTATCAATTTTTACCAAAAGTACGATTTTCCGCTCGAGCCACTATTGAAACTCGGGCGACACGGAACCGAACAGTACATTGTTGTTTTCTAATTTTTGAGTCACTTGATTTGATAAATTTTCACTAACTAAACTAACCGAAGCAGTATGAATTACGTTCACCACTTAAATGTTCACTACCGTTTTCACGAAAATCGCGAGAAAATGATACTTTCCGCATATTGACAACGATAAATGCACGAAGCCGTAAACAAAATTTTGACGTTTGTTATGATTTCCCCTTCCCTCGCAAAAACCGCCTGTACAAGCAAAATATCGGAATTCACATACAGGGTTTTACACGGATAGACTTACTACTCTTCTCTCTCTCTTAGGTTGTGGATAGCCATTTGTTGAATTGTGCAAGTTGTTGCCATCTAGGACCATCAGCTGCGTCATTGAATGAAAAGTTGACGCATTAAATGTGTGGAGAAATAGTTGAAGTTTACAGGCATCTCTTTTGTTGTTGTCTGTTGAGCTTTTATTGGCAATCGAAACCAATGATTTAAAATCTTGGGCAAAGAGAATCGAGTTCAGCTTTGTTGATGTGGATATAATGCTCGTCTTTTATGTTCATTAGCATCAAGGCTGATGTAGGTCATAAGAGGCGACAAAATCCATTGGATGGATTTTGTCGCCTCTGATGACTGGAATTCGAGTTACAGCAATAAGGTCCATAGTGCTGGTGTTAAGCAAAGGAATCTTGATTCTGAATATGATCTCGTCACCAGTGATCCTTCTAGCAACTGCTAATATCGAGTATAGTTCCAATGGGTAAGGAAGTGTTGTATATGAAGGAAGTTTCTCTTTAATTAATTGGGTCTGAGCGTGTAGTTAAGCAGCATTAAGTTGACTTTACCGTGTTGTGTATTGATCAGAACTTATATCATTAGATCCTACATTCGTTGAATGTCGGAAATTATTATCATCAACCTGATTGATAATGAGTTGAAGTCATCAATTATTCTTAGGACATCCACCCCCTTGTTGATAGAATTTATCACATTTGCGGTATTATTCAGTACTTTGTAAACTTTAAGAAATTGTTGATTGATGATTTGATCTGATTTTGTGATCATATTAGGTTAGAATCAATAATCGGGATTTGGATAAGTCTTAGCAGGTGTTGGTCATTTGAATCTAATTCTTTTATTATTTTGGACATCTTTTCGGCATATTGCGAATCCAGTCCTTCCAGCAATGAGTGATCCCCATTTTGTATGGTGCCTAGAAGGTCTCGTTTCCTGCTTTTGGTTGTACAATCGTGAAAAAATATGTTCTTTGCGGATAAATTAGCTTGCGTGATGTCGAAGTGCTCAATCGTTTCTTGGCAGTAAAGCTACCATATTGCTCATGTATAGAGCAACTGCAAGTTCCTTATTCCTGCGGTAATCAGCTCGTTCTATTTCCAGAATGAAGTCAGGTCCGCCATTGTCCACGCGTCCTTTATGAGAGATGCTGAGCGCAGTTTTTCAAGTTATGGCCCAGATTTGTAGGTAATTGTTGAGATAATTACCACTTTGGTTTCTTGAGAAGATATTCTGTAACAAAGTACTATTAACATAGTCAATAGACAAGTAGCTTCTCTTATTTTCTTCTTGTTTGGCTCATTTGTGCTACCGCTTGTGGTTGTCTCTGGTTGATTGGCATTTTTTGATTTCATGTCAGCTTATGTTTGAACGATTAGTAGTGGTGGTTCCTTTTTGACTGGGAACAGTGCCAAATGGTGTATCACTCACGTTATGACCTTTCTTTCTGACATTACCTCTACTGCTCGTACCTTGCCGTCCTTGCCTTGTACATTTGGGGAGTTATTTAAGAAGGATTTCTGCATTTTAATCGATCTTTGCATTCACTAGCCCACCTATCAAAAATTGACCAAGAGTTAGAACTGCGAGATCGTCTGACATGAAATTTTTTGGAAAAGTCAGAAGTTATGGCTTCTTGAAAATGTTGGGGTGGAAAATTTTTCTTAGAGTTAAACATTTTCCACTATTGGCAGTCAAATGAGGTGTCATTGGAAAAATCTTAATGAGATCTTTTCAAGGCATTTCTTAAAGTTACTTTACCAGTACCGAGGGGGCAGAGGAAAGGGAAATGTACGAAACTTTCGCCTACCCCCCTTGCGATTGGACACCTTTTATCCGAAAAATCTGAAGAAAATCATGAATTTAGGCTTTTATGAGGACAGTAACAACAAATACGGGAGAAGTCGAAATTCACTCAACTTTGTTAGTAATAGTATCATCATTTTTTTATGCCTCCATTCTCTACCGCAATCTCCATCACTCTTTCATCATCTAAATGCCCTGAGATACTGCATTTTCAATCCTCCGGACTTATCATTAGTTTGAATTTATTAAATGTTCCTCATGTCGTCTCTTAGACACCAATAATGCGTTTGCGTTCTTCATTGTTTCTGGGAAATTGTTGTCTATACGCAGAGCATCATTCATTACATTGCTCTTTAGCTGATCAGTGCTGGTGCAAGGTATTAAAAAAATGTTCACGTTCCTTGTATTATATGGATTTATTTGTGGTACTTTTATAAAGGGTTTTGTTCCAATTCACTGGGATTTCGATATTTGAAGATGAACTTAGCTTTCTCCATAGTAATGATTTGACTGAAGGTGGTCCGTTGACCAATGCAGTCACCTTCACTAGTTTTGTTGGCGTGAGGATTGGAAGGCTTAGAACATTTTTATAGGATTTAGTTAGTGTCCTGGATATAATATTGTATTAAGGCTTTGCTTTCACGATTGACTCCAAATGACCACAGCATAATGTAGCTTTGTCAGTACAAATGCATTAAATATAAGTTTTTTATATGCATTGGATATTTAGTTTCAAACACTCTTTGCCATTTTTCGCCGCTAGTTTCTAAGTAAACTTCTATACTTCCTTATTTTTCTGTTTAAAAAACATGTATTTTGTCTTTGTAGTATTCAGCGCAAGCTTGTTTTCGATAAGCCATGAATGATATTTGTCTAAATCCTCGTTGACGATATTCTCCATGGCAACTTTATCATGTCCTGAATAAAGAAGTACAGTATCATCAGCATAGAATGTGTGGTGGGCTTTCAGTTTACATATATTCAAATTATTGGTGTATAGTAAAAACAAAGTTGGTTCAAGTATGGAACCTTGAGGAGCCCCCGATTTCATTGGTGCTCGATTGCTCAAGACATTATTAACTGATGTTCTTTGGAATATTTTTTCTTAATAGCCTTTAAAAAGCTGTTTTGGTCTTCCTTTTCTACCACACAATTCAAGTTTTTGAAGTAAAAGATCGAGATCAACCATATCAAAAGCTTTCTTCAGATCCACAAAAATTGCAATAACATAATCTCCTTCATCAAGACTTTCATTGATGTAACGCATCGAAAGTACTCTTATTCTTTTGAAAGCGAAACTGCTTCAGATTTATGATAGAATTGTGCATTAAGAAAGATTTTAAACGATTATTTACAAGTGAAGGCAAAAGGCTGTCAAAAGTGCAACAGGGCGGTAATTATTCCTTTGAATATTGGATTTATTTTTGCCAGTTTCTCTTCGTCCAGAAATGTTCCATTTCTCATATGCTGGTTTATCAAAATTCCCAGTGGCTTAGCTACCTCATCTTTGACTAGAATAATTTCATGTGTTGCGATGTTGTGAATACCTAGTGCTGCATTTTTTTTCAAATCTTCGATGAAATATGGAATTAGATGGGCTATTTGTGATATTGAAGTAGCTAGTTGACTTATCACCAAGCTCCTTGGTAATTTTTTCACCAATTGTTGAAAAAAAAGTGGTAAAGCCAGTTTACTGTTCCACATGGGCATGCTGCATTATTAGAGTCCATGCCAAAAATTAAGTATTTGATGAACTGATGCAAGGTGATGAATTATCTTTTACTTCATTTATTACTTTCCATATTTCGTGCGAGTTGTCCGCCGCTGTTTCAATCTTCTGGAGTAATATGAAAATTTAGTCTTTAATTGTGGATTTGATGTTTCAGCAAATTTTTTCTCATTCGTTGCTATGTGATTCAGGCAAGTACTTGAAGTCGGCCGAGTAATTTTCTCCTTATTCATAATGACTGCTCTGTTTTTTCCCAGGGTATCCTTGTACATTCTGCAATCACGTCCATGTTTGAGTCAGCAATCGTGATCAGATTTTTTTTCAGCAGAGTATATCGCATCTATTACTGTGCAGAAGTTCTGCGCATTGAAACGATTGGGATTATTATTTTTATTTTTTATCGTAGTACTACAGCCCCTTTTTGGCCTTCGCTTAGAGATAGTTAGAGTATCTCATTGTCATGATTGAATGTATCCGCACTCAACAAGATGATATGATCATTATTACGCTTTGGCCGTGTGTTCGTCCACCCAGCTGCAATTCGTTCTAATTTTAAACCAGCGCGTGTCAGGCTTATACTCCGTTCGAAGAATCACTTGAACTAAATATGGTTGGCGCCAACGAAACTCAAGCCAGAGACCTTCGGCTTACGGACTTAGTCACTAAATCATGCGGACTACGATTGGGATTATTTCAATTATTATATTATATATGTCAGATGTTACTCTCTTTGTCACGAAATTAATTGCATTTTTTACATAAATTGGTATACCTCCTCCTCTTTCGGGCCTACAGGAAGAAACGAAGCTATATCCTGGAATATTGTAATGCTTTGCTTCTTCAGAGAAGATCTATACTTCGTTAATTATAATTAGATCCGCTTCAGGATATTGCTCCAGATAAATTTGAATATCACTCAGCGTATGTTTTAGATTTCTTACATTGGCATTAAAGATAGTTAATTTGTCGCTTGATTGAGTTTTGTGATTAACAATCATCATCAAAATTGTAGTCAGTACTCCTCCTAGCAATTACAATCCTTCTTTGGAACTCTAGGCGCGCCCATGAGTCTGCTCTGTGTGAGTGATCAGCATTCTTATTATTACCCATACAATTTTAATAGTTCTCATGTGCACTTTTGCATTCCTTGAGTTCATGTTTTCCTCCACATTTCACAGACCTTTTTCTTCGTATTTCGATGCCTTATGGTTATATTTTTGGCCAAAATCTTGCTTCACAAAATATGTCCCACAATCTATGTTGACGGTATTTGCTAGCTAATCTGTTGTACATGCTTCCATTTACCTCAATAATGTGTAACAATTTTCCGTTTCTTGTCTGTCTAGCATGAATGAGTTCAACTTTTTCTCTTTTCCCAACATCAGGACTTAGCGTCTGTATTTCATTTTTGTAGTACCTCATTTGCAAAATGATTATCCAGCCCATTTATAACCAGTCTGGGTTGACGCATCTAGGTCTCGGTAATGTCGTACTCATCCTGCGTGGTATCCATGGCTAATCGGTATAGCTCAGACGCGTTGGCATTGAATGTTGTTTTTACTATCACCCCACTATTGCGAACAGGTCGTAGAAGTTGAAGAGAAATTTTACAATTTGACTTTCTTATCCTCGACTTTAAATCGGCAAGCGTTTTATCTGATGATGTATGCTTTTTTGGCTTAATTATGATTCTTTTCTAAGACATGACGTCTGAGTGGAGCTCAGTTTGAAGCGTCGTATGGTTTTAATCACCTGCGCGTAGCTGCCGTCTTATCAATTAAAGAACTGATATTCGTTTTTTACAAAGACATACTAGTTTCGCGACCTGTCTGTCCGTCTGTCCGTCCGTCCGCCTGTCTGTCTGTCCGTGTGTCACAGGTAGTTTCCTCAGAAACAATAGAAGCTAGAATGCTCAAACTTTGTGAAAAGGTCAGAAGTGATGATCTCTCAAAATTTGAGGTCTTATGAAAAATTTAAAAATTTTTTAAGGGGGGGTCCCCCCCTAATAACTAATGAACCCTTAAAAAAAATTTAACCAAAGGTAGTCGAGTGGGGTATCAAATAAAAGGTCTTGATTAGTACTTTTAGAACCTGAAATAAAAAAATCATTTTATGAATTAGGGGGTCCAGGGGAAGGCAAATATACCCAAAATTTTTGTCCCCCCCTCGCGATTGGACACCTTTGAGCCGAAAAATCTGATAATTGTCACGAATGTGGACCTATATGAATACAAGGGCAACAAATACCTCAGAAATAGTAATTCACTCAACTTTGTTAATAATAGTATGATTTGTAGATTTTACATTTTCGCCCATAAAATCAAAACGGTACCTTTAAACTTCTTGAAATTTTGCAATTATATAGACTAATATAAGATATGTACGTTTAACTGAGATCAAATCATAATCAAGTGAGTTATAGTGATTTCAATTGTGAGGAATTACAACAACAATAACACGTGTTTATAGTTGATACATATTTCAAATTGATCTAGGCACTTTTATTTTCTTTCTATTTTCATGAAAATTTAAGGAATAGTGTTTAACTTGAATATGTTCAATTGGCCAAACATTCAGAACAATCATTTAAGCTAGATCAAAATGGCGGCTGCACTGTGCTTATGAAAGAAACTGTACATAGCATAAGTTTGAACGATTTCATATCCAAGTATTGGATAAATAATTCAAGTTATCGATTATCGCTTGTTCAGTTCCTGAACAAAGTACAGCAAAATAAATTACATACGTCCAAATTCTTCCTATCAACTTTAGATGCAAGCCAGCACAATTTTCAATTTTATTATTTTTGTAACGTATTGCCCATAGTTCAATATTCTTAATTGATGTAAATGCCATTTTGCAATTCTTTAGAGTCAACATTCTTAACTTAAATACTACGTTGCATAATTATGCGATCAATTAAAATTTCATATTTTCGATTATTGCTGGCTTGCACATTTTGGGTTAACGAACTTGATTGCAATTAAAATAATTTAATGATGATTGTAGAAAAAATTATTATTAATACCTTTGATTAATGAATAAAGAATCACTTGCAAAGTATTGGTCACATCAAACAAAGCGTTTCTATTTTTCCCAGTTTCCCAGTTTACCCTAATTCGATTATATTCTACAACAATTGAATATATCGAATAATCCCAAATTCCTCAATAACAGCTGGTGTGGCTGGTTTTTTGAGGAATCATCCTATCCTTATTTCGGTCTGCAGAACTCAGTTTCCGCGCCGAAACATCGCTATTAGAAAACGTGTTTCTAACCATAGGATGTTTACAAAGACCTTCTGGTAGGAGCATTCTCCTGCTTACTCAACTTGTTTCGACTAAATTTGATGAAAACAATTTTAGTTTTGAAATATTCGATTAGACCTAAACTTTTGAGAGACGACTACTTCTGACCTTTCACAAAGTTTGAGCTTTGTAGATTCTATAGTGGCAGAAAAAATTCTCTTGACGCACGGATTGATGGACAGAAAGACAGATGGCCAGACGGACGGACAGACAGGATGTGAAACATGTATGTTTTTGTATGATTTATTTCCCAAAGCCCTAAAAATCATGAAGGTACATCCAACAATAAATAACTTAGAGGCTGAAATTCTTTGAACTTTGCTAAAGATAGTTAGATTTAGCACTTTCGTCAGTATCATTAAATTGGATGAAATTAGTCATTGAGGTATTTCTTTAAAATACTACTGTGTCCAAAAAATAAGGTGACATTTAAATTTAAACTGCATGCGTCGAAGGATTGGGAGAATTATTTGTTTTAGGTTAGTAGTACTATCAGTGACATCTATGTCAAATTTACATGTCAAAATATTCATTAGTGTTTGAGATACGCGTCGTTTTGTGAGCTGCTTAAAGTGAGGTTTTCGTTTTTTACGATGTCGAAATTTGTTGAATTTGCATTAAAATTTGTTTGCGGAATCAATTTTCAGCTGCGGATACGTTGAGGATGGTGCAAAAAGCCTTTGGTGATGAGGTTACGTCTACAAATAATGTTTATAAGTGATATAGTGAGCTCCAAGCCGGCCGTGAACGTGTCAAAGACAAAGAGCGTCCTGGGTGACCATTCACCTCTTGTCTTCTTCGATTATCGTGGTGTTGTGCATTATGAATTCTTTCCGACGGGCCAAACAGTCAACAAGGAATATTATTTGAACGTTATGCATCGTCTGCGTAACGCTATATGCCTAAAAAGGCTGGGATTGCGGAAAGAAAATTCTTGATTTTATACAACGATAATGCACCATCCCATACTGCACTCGTAATTCGTGATCGTTTCGCCAAAAAATCAACCCATATCATTCCGCAACCGCCGTATTCACCTGACCTGGTGCCGTGCAACTTCTGGCTGTTCAGCAAACTCAAAAGACAACCCTAGGGACACCGTTTTGATACGATAGAGAAGATTCAAGCCGCAACGAAGACGGAACTGAAGGCCATCCCGGAAACGACGCGTATCTCAAACACTAATGCATATTTTAACATGTTAGTTTGACACGGATGTCACTGATACTACTACCAACCTAAAAAAATATTTCTCCAAAGCCTTCGACGCGTGCGGTTTAAATTGAAATGTCACCTTATTTCTGTCTACAACTTAATAACCTATATTTTTTTGTTTTTTTTTTTTTTGGTGGGGAGGTGAATGCTATTTATACACAGAGTGTGGGACTCCCATGCTTAAGAGAAGGTGACTGGACTACCCACTAAACACCTCCCCTGTCAACCTGAGAACCCAGCTTGGAACCGTTTGACACATTACTTTGGTCCAGGTCTCGTTTTGTTACGCCGTGAAGCGCCTTCAAGCTGGGAGATCCATCTTCTAGCGGGAGAGAAAGGGGGAAAGGGAAGCACCAGAAAGGCGATCCCCCAGCAATAGCGCCCCTGGCTGCTGTGAGTCCCTTTTATATTTTAGGACTGCCCGAGCATAATGTGCCACCAGGTTCCATTTGTCAACCGATTCGAGCATCACCGCAACTATATTATCCGGGGTGAGCTCTCCCGTCTCCCTCTAGAGTTCCCTTCGCAGCCTGACCCATTGTGTACACGCAAAAAATATGCGTCAGGCATTGTCCTCCTCTCTTGGGCAAAACCGACAATCTGGGGACCGTGACTTACCAATCTTGTGCAGTTAAGACTGAAAACACCCATGCCCGCTCAAAAGCTGGGTCAGATGGAAGTCAGTCTCAGCATCCCTTTGATTTAGCCACGGTCGCACATCCGGGATGAGGCATGCAGTCCACCTTCATTTCGTGCAATTCCCCCAAGACTGCTGCCAACCGTTGAGCGAGCGCTGTCTTTCCGCGCCGAGAACCATCTCCCTCGCGTCCTCGTTTCGGTGTAGGTAAATAGCGCAGCGCTCTCTAGCAAGGAGGGCGACAGGTATCACGCCTACAATAACTCTCACCGCCGGATCAGAGACTGTTGGATACGAAGCTGCAATCCACAGTGCTCCTCTTCTCTGTACCTGTGCTAAACGTTTTGGGTATACCTCCTTGCTGAGAGCGTTGCCCCATACGTCTGCTCCGTACAGTAACACTAACCCTACAGCACTCATCAAGAGACGTCTTCTGGGCGGGCTGGGTCCCCCTACGTTGGCCATAAGTCGACTCAGAGCCAATATTTCTGAAGCAGCCTTCTCAGCCGTTGCCCTGATTTGCTCAGAGAAACTCATCTTCGAGTCGATCAGTAGCCCCAGGTACTTCACCGCTGGCTTCGATTTGATTCGTAAGTCACCAATACTGATCATCCTTTCTCTAGGGATTCTCTTTTTTGTCAAGATGACCACTTCGGTTTTCTCCAGTGCTAAACTGAGCCCGCGAGCAGTTATTCCGTCGCTCATTCGGCGCGTTGGCATACCTTGCCTAAGTTGCGCCTGTTCAACGGTGCGTCCAGCGACCAGAGCCGCAACATCATCCGCATAGTCGACCAAGCGCGACTCATCTGGCATCTCAGGTCTCAGTAGCCCGTCGTAAGACACGTTCCACAGGTCCGGAACAAGGGTGGATCCCTGGGCAACACCGGATGTAATTTCCATTGTTCGTTGACCCTGTGTCGTGTCAGAGAGCAGGCTTTGGTCCTTTAGGTAGTTCCTCAAAAGCCGCATTAGATATTCTGGAACTTGAAACAGTTTTCCAACGTATCCACAATATCCACCCATCTAGCGGAGTTGAAGGTGTTCCTGACGGCGAGTGTCACCAACAGGACGATCCATTACTTGGTGCGACTATGTGCCTCTGCCTTTTGGACCGCGTTCACCACCTCTGCAATCGCATCAATGGTAAAACGTCCTGCTCTTAAGCCGTACTGCCGAGAAGATACGTCCCCAGGAGCACAAATCGCCTCAGTGAGTCTTCCCTTGATGAGTTTCTCTGGCACTTTTCCAGCCGTGTCTAGCACGCATAACGGACGGTATGCAGACGGCGATTCGGGATTTCCCTTCCCCTTGCTGATCAGCATGAGCCTCGCCACCTTCCATTGTACCGGGAAAATCCCGTCTCGTAGGCAAGCGTTGAATTTGCTCAGCAGTAAGTCACGACAATGGTGATAGGCGAGCCGCAACACCTCAGCCGGAACACTATCTGGGCCTGGAGGCTTCCTCGCTTTCAATGAAAGGACTGCTTCCTCCAGTTCCGGCTGGGTGAAGAGTGGACACTCGACTGCTTTGTCACCATGGACAGCGTCACATAGACGGGAGGGATGGGAAGAGTCCTCGCACTATCGCGTCCATCATTTCCGCGTCATGTATACAAGGCTTCCGTAGGGCACCAAGCTTCCGCATACCTAGCTTGTAGCCAAGGCCCCACGGATCCTTGTTCACATTGCCCACTAGGTCTTGCCAGCGGCAAGCCTTGCTACTGTTGATCAATTTGCGAATGCATTTCCTGGCCGACGTATATGCTAATAACCTATTGGGTGTACAACTTAATAACTGGAACTCGACGCTAGATGTCCGTACTAACAAATATCATGAAAGCTTGAACTTTATGTATATGTCATTTTGAAGGTACATCTAACAGCTATCAAAATCAGTCAACAAAACAATTTTATCTTGTGTGCATCATTATTATTTTTCACGATGAATAACTTCGAAAATTGGAGAATAAAACAGAATTTGCGGGAGGCTCTGTTGGGTCATTTTTCTCCAAACAAAATTGCTGCGGAAAGTCATCGGTTGCTTGTAGATGTTTATGACGACAATATTTTAATGAAAACACAGTGTTTTGAATGGTTTAAATGCTTCAAAAGTGCCAATTTCGGCATCAAAGACAAAGAACGCCCAGGACAGCCAAAAAAGTTAAGGACGAAGAATTAGAGACGCTGCTCAATGAGGATTCGTGTCAAACGCAAAACGAACTTGCTAAATTCTTGGGAGTGACTCAGCAAGCCATTTTGAAATATTTGAAAGCCGCTGGATATATTCAAAAGAAAGGTCATTAGGTTCCCTATGAGTTGAAGCCGAGAGACGTTGAACGGCGCTTCTGTATGTCTGAGATGCTGCTTGAGCGCCATAAAAAGAAACCATTGTTGCATTGGATCGTGACTGGTGATATATAATGGATCCATTATGACAATCCCAAGCGCAAAAAATCATACGTGAAGCCCGGCCAACCAGCCAAATTAACGGCGAAGCCAAATATCCTTGGTGCCAAGGTTATGCTTTGTATTTGGTGGGATCAGAAGGGGCTGTTATATTATGAGTTATTGAAATTGGGCCGGACAATCACAAATGACCTGTACCAAATACAATTAATACGTTTGAAGCATGCCGTTATCGAAAAATAGCCGGAATATGCGACCAGACACGAGGCTATAATTTTTCATCATGACAACACTCCGCCGCATGTTGCAAGACCCGTGAAAAACTATTTGGAAAATAGTGGATGGGAAGTTTTGGCCCACCCGCCTTATAGTCCGGACCTTGATCCATGTGATTTTCATTTATTTCGCTCGATGCAAAACGCCTTCGCTGGAATACACTTCACTTCAGAGCAAGGTATCCGAAATTGGATACATAGGTTTTTGGCCACCAAGCCGGCGCAATTTTTTGGGATGGAATTCATAAATTGCCTGAAAGATGGCGAAATGTTGTAGCTTCCGATGGACAATACTACGAATAAAATATATTGTACACGTAAAATTTTTCCACAATAAAGCATCAAATTTCGCTAAAAAATTTCGGTCATTAAGTTGTACAAGTTTTAATAAAATTTACAGCTGTTATAGCCATTTGAATTTCCTCCGATTACAATAATCATACATAATTAGGGTATTGTAAAATCATTTTAACAATACCCTACTAAAATCGCGTCCTGTCTATTCGTCTGTCCATCCGTCCGTGTGTCACACCACTTTTTCTCGCAAACTACATAAGCTAGAAACATAATGTTTTGACACAGGGCCAACGAAGGATGGAAATTACATCGGGTGTTGCCCAGAGATCTATCCTTGGTCCGGACCTGTGGAACGTGCCTTACGATGGGCTACTGAGACTTGAGATGCCAGATGAGTCGCGCTTGGTCGGCTATGCGGATGATTGTTGCGGCTCTGGTCGCTGGACGCACCGTTGAACAAGCGCAACTTAGGCTAGGTATGCTAATGCGCCGAGTGAGGGACTGGATGACTGCTCGCGGGCTCAGTTTAGCACTGGAGAAAACCGAAGTGGTCATCTTGACAAAAAAGAGTGTTTAAACGATAAAAAAAATTCTAAAAATAAGAAATTGTAAACATTGTTTTAATATACATATTGAGCATAAATTCATTATGGTGCACATACTTTACTTACATAATCACCTATCCAATAAATCCAAATAAAATTGCATTCCTTATCATTATCATAAAATCATTTTCCACACTCGTTCGACCTTGATGCCATGTGCACAGTTGCCGTAGGTCAAGTCGTGAGTTGCAATTCTGCAACATATCGTTTACGCGGAAGAATAGCATAAGAGTCGACGAGTGTTATTGTTTTGCCGCGTAGAACATTGACTCAGGCAAAATAAATAAATACAAATGAGTCAATGCTCTACGCGAACAATTAAAACGTGTAAGCAATTATGATACCTTGAGCTTGCTCAAGAAAGTTGCAAGCTATCATAATTGCAATTGATTATTTTTTCATTTTTTTTATGTAAGCATGCCTGATACTTTAAGCAAATAAATAAATATTGTAGAAATGAGTCAATGATTTATACGAACAGTTAAAACATGTAAGCAATTATGATATCTGGAGCTCACTCAAGAAATGTTGCCAGGTATCATGATTGCAATTAATTGTTCTTGTTTGTAAGCATGTTTGGTACTTTCACCTTTCCATATGCGTATGAAAAGTACCAAGCATGCATTTTCAATCAATAATTATTCTGTACAGTGGTAAAATTATCTGTTGTAAGCATTCATGGTACTTTGACTTTTTTGAAGTAAGGTGCAAGGTACCATGAATGCAATTTAGCTAACATCAACAAAATTTTGTTATAAATTGAAACGATATAGAATAAATTATTATCAGTCGTGTTTTTAACTCCAAGTGTATTAATATTGATAAAAGTTTTTTAATTTTAAAAGTGAATTTACATTTCTTGGGTAAGTTACACATTGATCCGTCTTCTTAGGAAACCCAAGGAGACGTATATTATATCATTACTCTCCTTGTGCACTAGAGGTACCTAGTGCAGAAGGATACGAGAATTGTGGTTGCACATAGAGAGACCTATTTGCAGCCCAATTCTGTTTCTCTTTAACTTGTCCTTTTAGGAGACCTTTATATAACATCGTTATTCTCCTTGTGCACTAGAGGTACCTAGTGCAGAAGGATACGAGAATTGTGGTTGCACATAGAGAGACCTATCTGCAGCCCAATTCTGTTTCTCTTTAACTTGTCCTTTTAGGAGGCCTTTATATTACATCATTATTCTCCTTGTGCACTAGAGGTACCTAGTGCAGAGGGATACGAGAATTGTGGTTGCACGTAGAGAGACCTATTTGCAGCCCAATTCTATTTTTGCTTTGACTTGCCCTCTTAGAAGGCTTTCCTGTTCGTTCTATCCTCTTTTGGCACTAGAGGTACCTAGTGAAAGAGTACAAGAATTGTGGTTGCACATAGAGAAACCTATGTGCAACTCAATTCTATCATATTGAGTTGAATTGCCAGAAAAGGCAATTACTCAGATCTGTACGAGAGTTACCTAGTGACAGAATCCAAAAAGGATATTTTTACGAATATCCGTAAATTTATTCCTTTTTTTTATTTTACTTTCAGTGGTCCATCCACTTAAAATATAAACATTTTGGTGACCCCGACGTGATATTGGAGATCACGGCAAGCAATACACGAGCATCAGTCAAAGAAGCATAAAATTCAGGATAAAGTTTCTTGCAAGAATTAAACACAGTCAAGATGGCCGAGCTGGTTGAAAAACTGATTACGTCGCAAAGCGCTATCGGTAAAGAAATAGAAAAATTAATTGGGCAGTATCAGAAGGAGCGCCCAGAAAAGCGTACGCTACAATACTTGAAAACCAGGCTCAAAAGTTTGAGCGAGCTTTGGTCGCAGTTTGACACCACTGACGAAAGGATAAGATCGTTGGTGCCAATGGCAACAAGCCACCCTTATTTCGCAAATAATTACTATGACAAGGTGAAAACAGCATACGATAAAACTGCTCTAAGCATTAAGGAGCTTATTGCTTACGTAAGCGAGGAGAGTATGTCCAAAGAAATTACAAAAAATACAGCTGACGATGGCGGCGAAGGGCCATCCAAGTCGGTAGATGTGAAAGGTGAAGATCCAAACGAAAAACTCCATCGAGCCATTAGAAGGCAAAAGGTGATGATCACTTCGTTGGAGAAGATAGTAGAAAGTATTGATATTACGGATCAGCCAATACAATATTACGATGTGAATACATCAAACAATTGTGGAAGAACCTTTATGATGGTAACGTGACGATAGTAGAAGCAGTGGATGAACCTGAATTATTTGGTTACGACCTGCTGAAATATTTTGAAATTGAGGAAAAAGTTCAGAAAACTCTAATTTTCTTAAGCCAAAGGCGTGACGAATTCAAGGAGACGAGAGCAAATATAGAAGCTGAAATCCAGCCAAAAGGCCAGGCTTTTGTCAAGTTGGCAAAAATTGAGCTACCAAAGTTTGACGGCGACTATTTAAAATGGCAACAATTCAAGGACTTGTACATACAAATGGTGCACAACCAACCCATTGCCAACTCACAGAAAATGTGGTACCTGAAAGCCCACCTTGTTGGTGATGCTGAGAAGATTCTTCGACATCTGCCGTTGACCAACGATAATTATGAAATTGCGTGGAGCACGCTAAATCGTCGCTTTGATAATAAGAGACTCTTGGTGAACGCTCTGATAAACAAATTGATCTCACAACCCATCGTGGAAAATAATTCATCGACTGCTTTACGTCACTTGCATGATAGCACCAAGGAATGTATTGACGGCTTAGAGAACTTAGGCGTATCGGTGCAGGATCATTGGGATCCCATCATAATGAATATTCTTTTGAAGAAAGTTGACGCAAGCACGCATGCATTGTATGAGCAATTGTTGTCATCACCAAGAGATCTGCAGTCTGTGGAGAGGTTTCTAAGTTTTGTTGAGAAACGTTTTCAAGCTCTGGAGACGCTCAGCAACCCTAAAATTAAAACCAACGATCGAGCGAATAAACCGACAGTGTTGACTAGCAGTGAGCCGGGTGGCAAATTAAAATGCATAATTTGTGATGACAAGCATCCAATATATTTTTGCGAACAATTTTTGAAATTAGGAACTTCCGAGAGAAACTCTAAGGCAAGACAGTTAAAACTTTGTATAAACTGCCTGAAGACAGGTCATTATTACACTGCTTGCAGTGCTAAAGGGTGCGCTAAATGTAATAAGCGACATAATACCTTGTTACATCTATCTAAACCAATAGATAAGCCGGGTCCAAGTTCCAGTGACAGCGATACCAAATCCATTATATCAGTTACGAATTTGGCTGCGCAAACAAAGGAACTAAAAGGCGGATATGTATTTCTTGGGACCGCGATGGTAAATGTATTTGACTGCAACGGAAAACCCACTACTTGTCGCGTACTTCTGGATTCTGGTTCTCAATTGAATTTCATGACAGAACGGCTGCGCAGAAGACTTAGACTAGAAAATTCCCAAGTTAATTTGACTATTTCGAAAATAGGAAACGCTCAGCTAAAAGTAACAGATAGAGTCCAAATCAAACTAACATCGCTTTGTGGCAATAACTTTACATCGGAAGTAGAAGTCTATGTCATCAAAGAAATCGCTGCTCATCAACCACAGTATTACATTAAAACAGAGCATTGGGAAATTCCGGAAAACGTGACTCTAGCTGATCCGGGTTTTAATAAACCCCAAAGAGTTGATATTTTGTTGGGAGTAGAGCTATACGGTGAATTAATTCGGTATGGGCAGATTAAATTAAATGAGGGGCTCCCATCCCTACAAAATACCACTCTTGGCTGGATCGTTCTTGGAAAAGTAGCAACACTAGATTATAATGCTCCGTTTTGTGGGATTACCAACATTGAATTACAAAATCAGCTCCAAAAATTTTGGGAGCTTGAGGAATGGCCGCAAAAAATACCAACGCTCTCCACAACCGATAAAAAATGTGAAGAATTTTTTGAGGGTACAACGGTTCGCGATACACCGGGACGGTTCACTGTGAGTTTACCCATGTTGAGCGATGTCCGGCTGTTGGGCGAATCAAAGGATATTGCCTTCAAACGGTTTTGCAGCATAGAAAAAAAATTACAAAAGGAGGCGAATATTTACGAACAATATCGAGCCTTCATACAAGAATACATTGACTTGGGGCATATGCGCGAAATTAGCGCCGGAGAAATATCGCAGCCTTACTGCTTCCTTCCGCATCATTTTGTACTAAAACCGTCAAGTAGTACCACCAAATTACGAGTTATTTTCGACGCCTCGGCAAAAACATCAAATAATGTGTCCCTGAACGATCTTCTGCTGAAAGGGCCGAAAATCCAAGATGATTTATTCTCTATTCTATTGCGTTTCAGAACACATCGCTACGTCTTCACAGCTGACATCGTGAAAATGTATAGACAGATATTACTAGCCGAAGAAGATCGCAATTTACAACTAATCATGTGGCGTAATAAATCAGATGAGGCTATTAAGTACTACCAGTTGTGTACAGTGACTTATGGTACAAAGTGTGCATCATACTTGTCGACCAAATGTCTTCAGCAGTTGGCAAAAGGTGGAGCAGATCGATATCCTTTGGCCAGCAAATCCATAATAGATTTTTATGTGGATGATATAATGACTGGAGGAGATGATTTGCAGGAAGTAGTGGAGACACAGACCCAAGTCCAGCAATTGTTACAGGAGGCCGGCATGCCGTTACGGAAATGGTGTGCAAACCATCCTAAATTGATTGAGAATATTCCCAACGAAGACTTAGAAATTCAGCTCAATTTTGCTGAAATAGAAGATCACCATATTAAAGCGTTGGGCTTAGTTTGGCATCCAATCAATGATGTTTTTGCGATAAGTACAGCGGACAAACTCCATAAGACCATCACAAAACGAAGCATTTTGTCTGAAATATCCCAAATATTTGATCCTCTTGGACTAATAAATCCCATTGTGGTCAAAGGGAAAATATTTATGCAGCAGTTGTGGAAGCTGGATTTAGGATGGGACGAGAAACTTCCTTTTGAGCTACAATGCAGCTGGCTGAAGTTTCGAGAAGAACTAAACAAGCTTTCAGCACTTCGAATCCCAAGGCACGTGCGTGGCAGAGAATGCAGTAGTCCCTTGCAACTTCATGCGTTCGCCGATGCAAGTGAAAAAGCGTATGGCACAGCGATATATATCAGATCACGAGATAATGGGAAAATTATTGTCAGATTGATTTGCGCAAGATCTCGAGTTGCTCCTGTAAAGACGGTAACCCTACCAAGACTTGAACTTTGTGCAGCAAAGCTAGCCTGTCAAACCGTGAAGCACGTCGTCCATGACATGAACATCAAGTTCAACGAGATATGGTTCTGGACCGACTCAGAAATCGTCTTATCATGGCTAAAAAAGGTCCCTCCAACCTGAAAACATATGTGGCAAATCGCGTGAGTTCCATACTAGAAACATCAAAGCCGGAAAATTGGAGACATGTAAGCTCAACCGAAAATCCAGCGGACATTGTCTCAAGAGGATCTTATCCGGAGCAATTGATTAACAACGAGCTTTGGTTCGAGGGCCCCAGTTTTCTCAAACAAAGCAAATCCAAATGGCCACAATTCAGAGAACCGAACTGCTGTTTGATAGAAGAGGAGAAAACAACAAAAGTCGCATTAACAGCAACTATAACACATGAACATTCGTTGTACGCAATTAATCATGGTAATTCATTCGGGAAGCTAAGACGAGTCATGGCATACGTTTTAAAAGCCACAAAATTGTTTCGAAAGAAAACAAGTTCCACACAGCAGTAGAAGAATTGAATGCTGCAGACCTTGTGATCTTTAAGGAGCTGCAATACCAAAATTTCAAAGGTGACTTAAAGGAATTAGTAAAGACCAAAGGCGTCGCTGCTTCAAGTAAACTCGCCAGTTTGGCCCCGTTCTTAGATGATGGTGTTATACGAGTAGGTGGAAGACTTCAAAATGCAGTCGTGAGCTATGATACAAAACATCCCGTTTTAGTTCCTGGAGACAACCCTATAGCACGATTGCTTATGACGTACATACATACGACCAACCTTCACGCAGGACCTTCAGCGTTACTTGCAATTGCGCGTCAAAGATACTGGATACTTAAAGGCAGAGACCTAGCTCGTTCAGTGGTCTCGAATTGCGTAATTTGTACACGTCTTAGACCACGATTTTGCGTTCAGCAAATGGGTGGATTACCAGCTGATCGCATACGAGAAGCCCGACCTTTCCTCAACTGCGGCGTGGATTTTTGTGGTCCAGTCTACACTCATTTCAAACTTCGAGGAAAACGAAAGGAAAAAACATATCTTGCCGTGTTCTGTTGCTTTGCCATCAAAGCTATTCATCTTGAAGTGGTTTCTGATCTAACCACAGAAGGCTTTCTAGGAGCTCTGAAGAGGTTCATCGCAAGGCGAGGAGTCTGTGAAAATATTTATTGCGACAACGCTCGAAATTTTGTTGGTGCCGAAGGGCAACTACGAGAAGTTGAACGCCTTCTTAGCAATACATCGTCCTCTGAGCAGATCGTCAAGGCTTGCACAGAAAACCGAATTCGTTTTCATTTTATTCCGCCAAGGTCACCACACTTCGGAGGCCTTTGGGAAGCCGCGGTCAAAAGCACAAAAAATCTTCTCCGTAAACCACTTATTTCGTTTGGACCCACGTATGAAGAATTGTGTACAATCTCATGTGAAATAGAAGCCACCCTGAACACTAGGCCGCTTGCACCATTATCGTCTGACCCTAATGATCTTACACCTCTAACACCTGCGCATTTTTTAACGGGAGAACCAATAGCAAATGGCATTACAACACATGCAAATGCGAATATGTCATTACAATCGAGATGGGCCCTTGTAAGTCAAGTCAGGAATGAATTCTGGAAAAGATGGAATCTCGAGTATCTCACAGAACTACAAAAAAGGGTAAAATGGACTACGACGCATCCTAATGTCAAGGAAGGAATGTTAGTAATAATAAAGGAAGACAACATTCCCCCTTTGAAATGGTCAATGGGAAGAATCGTTGAGCTGGTCGTCGGAGCTGACAAGAAAGTCCGAGTAGTTTGGGTGAAAACTGCCACCGGAGTCTTTCGTCGTGCCATTCACACACTTGCTCCATTACCCGTTGAAGTAGATGAGCCCGAGGATGAACTACCAGCAACCGAGCAAGCTACAACTGCCACAGATGTCAATAACGTAGACGACGATAACCGAACAGAAGCTCTCCGCGATGCCATCCCCATCTCTGCATCTGCTTCCCGGAAAAGAAAAGGCGCAAATGCTACTGCATCATCATTGAAGGTGATGTTATTATCATTACTAGTGATGCCCGTTCTGTCTACCCCCGTAAATGCAACTGAGCTTGTACAGATTGAAGAATTCAAACACAATGCTGGCATTTATTTTGAAAATCTTGGACAAGCAAGCCTTACATCAGATAGTTGGCACATCTTAGCCTACTATGATCTAAAATCCTACTGGGCCACTGTTATGGCAGCTAGCAATGGCATTAAGTTACTCAAACAATTATCTATTGTTATTCACTACGACGATTACTATAATCAAACAATTGATCAATATCTGCACCAACTTGGGCGAATACAAGAAAATAACTTGCTCGTCGCCAACGACACTCATTCACCAACCTCAAGAAGGAAAAGGTCTCCTTTCGATATCATCGGTAACATTGCGAATAAACTATTTGGCGTGCTCGATAGATCATACGAAGAACACATGGCCGATACTATCACCAAAGTGAAAGGTGATGAAGAACACCTTTTAGGATTAATCAAATCGCAAACATCCGTTATCGAAACCACCATCAACATCATAAAAAAGGATGAAGAGCAACTGCACAATCAAACGCAAGTAGTCAACAAGTCGTTCTTCGAAGCCTTTGAAAAAATCCAAAACCTGAATGCAGAGCTAAAACAACAAAAGGCAGTGCAAACTTTTAACACCATAGCTGTATTTGTAGCATCCCTGCTACATGAATGTCAATACGTACAAGATGCAGTCATAGCTTCAATAACCGACTCTCAGCACAGCAAAATAAATCCACTGATAATATCACTCAACCAGCTTCAGGAGCAAACTAGTCTGATCAAAGCTCACCTACCTGCAACAAAATCTTTACCATCTACCAACGGGACTATCGACTCCTTGTTAATATACAGATCCCTATATATACATGCCTCCAGGCTCAGTGACTACATCATGTTTGGAATTGAGATACCACTGATATCAACGGAAAACTTTGATCTGTTCCGAATCATTCCAGTGCCTCATGTAGAAGGTGAAAATCTAGTTAATATCGTACCCAGGAGCCCCTTTATAATGTCGAATGAATATCGAGATCGTTTCTACTTGGCAACAGAACTAGAATTCAATTATTGCAAGCGGATAACTGAATCACATACGATATGCCATCAACATCAGCCAATAATAAACTTTACACCCACCAATAACATCTGCGAGCTTCACCTATTCGCTGAAAGCCGAGTAACACCTTCCTGCCCGAAAGAAATCAGTAGCGCAAACAGAATGTGGACTCAACTACATACTCCAAATAAGTGGATTTTTGCTATGAAAGAGGAGAATGATTTTGACTTCCTATGCAACGGAAACATTATTCGGAAAAATCTTAAGGGTTCCGGCATCGTCGTCGCGCATGGGAGTCCCATACTCTCTGCATCAATAGCATTCACCTCCCTACCCCAAAAAAAAGGGTTTTGTAAGTAAGGGCGAAGTGACACCCTCTTCAAAGTTTCAACATGAAAAAAAATTTATAAGGTCTTTAAGGGGGGTCTCCCCATATAGGGGAGTTGCCCCTGAAAAAATTTTACATCGCATGTAGGCAAATTGCGTATCAAAACAGGTCTAAAAATGACAAATTTTGCTTCGAGGGGTGCAGGGGAAGGGGAAATGTACGAACATTTTGTGACCAACGCGATTGTACACCTTTGACCCGAATAATCTGAAAAAAATGATGAATGTAGGCCTTTATGAGTACAACAACAACAAATACATGAGAAGTCGAAATTCACTCCACTTTGTTAGTAATAGTATGATCTATCGATTTTATGTTCAATGAAACTCAGTACACAGATGACTATTTATAAACTTTTAACACCATAGCTGTATTTGTAGCATCCCTGCTACATGAATGTCAATACGTACAAGATGCAGTCATAGCTTCAATAACCGACTCTCAGCACAGCAAAATAAATCCACTGATAATATCACTCAACCAGCTTCAGGAGCAAACTAGTCTGATCAAAGCTCACCTACCTGCAACAAAATCTTTACCATCTACCAACGGGACTATCGACTCCTTGTTAATATACAGATCCCTATATATACATGCCTCCAGGCTCAGTGACTACATCATGTTTGGAATTGAGATACCACTGATATCAACGGAAAACTTTGATCTGTTCCGAATCATTCCAGTGCCTCATGTAGAAGGTGAAAATCTAGTTAATATCGTACCCAGGAGCCCCTTTATAATGTCGAATGAATATCGAGATCGTTTCTACTTGGCAACAGAACTAGAATTCAATTATTGCAAGCGGATAACTGAATCACATACGATATGCCATCAACATCAGCCAATAATAAACTTTACACCCACCAATAACATCTGCGAGCTTCACCTATTCGCTGAAAGCCGAGTAACACCTTCCTGCCCGAAAGAAATCAGTAGCGCAAACAGAATGTGGACTCAACTACATACTCCAAATAAGTGGATTTTTGCTATGAAAGAGGAGAATGATTTTGACTTCCTATGCAACGGAAACATTATTCGGAAAAATCTTAAGGGTTCCGGCATCGTCGTCGCGCATGGGAGTCCCATACTCTCTGCATCAATAGCATTCACCTCCCTACCCCAAAAAAAAAGGGTTTTGTAAGTAAGGGCGAAGTGACACCCTCTTCAAAGTTTCAACATGAAAAAAAATTTATCAGGTCTTTAAGGGGGGTCTCCCCATATAGGGGAGTTGCCCCTGAAAAAATTTTACATCGCATGTAGGCAAATTGCGTATCAAAACAGGTCTAAAAATGACAAATTTTGCTTCGAGGGGTGCAGGGGAAGGGGAAATGTACGAACATTTTGTGACCCCCCCCCCCCCCCCCACCCACGCGATTGTACACCTTTGACCCGAATAATCTGAAAAAAATGATGAATGTAGGCCTTTATGAGTACAACAACAACAAATACATGAGAAGTCGAAATTCACTCCACTTTGTTAGTAATAGTATGATCATCGATTTTATGTTCAATGAAACTCAGTACACAGATGACTATTTATAAGGTTAATTTGCCCTGAAAATTTCATAAAGATCAATCAATCAATCAAAAGCGCTTTATTTAATACTAATCGTTATAAATTTTAAAAGAATATAAAGCAAATTCCAAACAATAACAATAAAAAGCTTAATGGCCCAAATCGCTCTCTAAATTTGTACGTTATCATTACACATTAAAAAAAAAAAAAAACTATAGCAAATTCAAATCAATGAAGATTATTACATATTTTTTAAATTTAATTGGAAAAAGGAGAAAAAACCAACCAACACTATTCTAAAATTATTTATAATCTTAACACTACAGTGAACTTTGATCCTACACCTAATATGTTTTAACTTAATTCTAATAAATGCTATCAAAAACTTTGTCTTATACTTAAAAAAATCTATAACAATGTTCCTAACCTAAGCGTTTTACCTTATCTCTAACCTAATATAATGAACATAATATAAACCTAACCTATACCTAATTTTTAACAAAAATTAACTACAACACTAAATGTAGCAATAATGAGCTGAAACTCAAAAACTAAATAACGAAAAACACCAAAACTGAAAATATACACGAATAATTTAGAGATTGTCATTCAGCCACCAATACCTAGATTGCCCCATCTCAACTCGATCAGCCTCAACGAATCTAGCAAATGAGTACCTCCATTGGAACTGTTGGTCTCGTGAACTCAAATTAGGAGGATATTTTATCTTCTTATCGGTGGCCCGTCGATATATGTGATATATGACTGGGACGCCGTCAGAATCAAAAACATATCGATTCATGTCCAAATACACGAATGCTTCTGGAGGAATGAAGCCAGTAGCGAGGCAAGTCGCAATATACCCGTCTGTAGGGTGGAACGGCTGTGAAATCCAAGGGTTTTCACTCACAGTCACAGATCTTGCGATATGATTCCGAAGAAGTTTCAATATGAAAATATCGAGTCTAGTCACTTCAGCAGTTTGATAAATTCTTCTATTCGATATATAATGTTTCCAATCCGTCTCAGGCTTTCTGTACAAACCAGTACATGCACGAAGACATTTCCTTTCAAAAACTCTTAATTTTTCCATAGTACTAGCACTCTGGTTGTACCAGATCTGACATCCATATGTCAAAACTGGTCTAACCAGTGTCTTGTAACAGATAATTTTGACCTTTTGATCAATGTATCTGGAATGAAAGAGCTTTCGAAGGGCCATGACTACTGTTAGTGCCTTACTGAGCATGATTTTCACATGTTCAGTATAGTACAGATACTGATCGAGATAAACACCGAGGTATCGAACACAGGATTTATGTGGAACCCGTTCAAGACTACCCTCACCAGCCATGATGTGGAAATCTTTCCAATTACGTTTCAGGTCTTGACTGACCCCCTGCAGCGTTGTCCGAAACAAGATGGTTTCACACTTTTGCGCATTGATTTTCATTCGCCAATTGTCAGTGTACAGCTGTACATCATTGAACATTTTTTGAAGATTGCTCTGAACTATTGTAGCTTTTCGGTCTGCCGTATAGATGATCAGATCATCAGCAAACGCTACCAATGATCGCGTTGGCGAGACGTTAAAATCAAAGCCGTTCAATAGCTTGCGAATGAATATTGAGAAGAGCAGAGGCGCAGTAACTGTTCCCTGCTGTAGACCATTCAAGACCTTGAACTCGCGCATTGTTGTCAGATTTCCATCAGTTACAACAAACGATTTCCCGTACAACATATTACCCATCATGGCGACAAGGTGTCTGGGGAACTTGTCCTGAAGGAGTTTAAAAATAAGTCCATCTAACCATACCGTATCAAAGGCTTTCTCCATATCAATGAGACATGCTCCAACACATTGTCTATCATTTAGTTTCCAACAGATGTCTGAGGTTACTTTCGTTATTGCATGTGTGGTCGAATGCCTGGCACGAAAACCAAATTGGCAATTCGGC
Source organism: Odontomyia ornata (assembly GCA_963969285.1). Taxonomy (NCBI): domain Eukaryota; kingdom Metazoa; phylum Arthropoda; class Insecta; order Diptera; family Stratiomyidae; genus Odontomyia; species Odontomyia ornata. The sequence goes on along the minus strand of OZ017741.1, from coordinate 128,401,187 downwards.
ATCAACTCATTTTCCTCAATGTGGGCGTTTAATGCTCTGTTGAGTATCACTTCAAACACCTTGCTGATGTTAGGCAGCAAGCTAATTGGGCGATAGCTTTTGGGGCATGAAGATTCTTTTCCTTTCTTCAAGATTGGAAATACCTTAGCCTTTTTCCACTCATTTGGGAAATATGAATTGCTCAACATGTTGTTGAACAATATGCAATAGTTCCTAATAGCAACCTCAGGCAAATGTCGGAGAACTACATTTGGAATACCATCAGTACCAATGATTTCTTGTTGTTTATCTTGCGAAATATGAAACACAAGTCTTCATAGCTGACAAAATAATCAATAAGATTCAAGCTCGGTATGAGGTCAGATGTTAATGTTTCATTGAAATGAAGAATTGATTGGCCGTTCAGGCTTGATTTGAAGTCGGAAACTTTTGCTTCAACGACCTCTGAAAAAATTTCGTTCCCTCTCTCAGGGTTTGGTAGATGAACCAATTCAAAATGTGTTCCAATCAGGGCAAGTTTATCCAATCCTTCACAAATAATCCTGTTTCCATTTCTATCCGGAGTCGTACTATCAATTTCGATACCAGCCCTATCGAGAAGATTTATCTCATCACTAGTGACTTCAAGATTCGATACCTTCACTCGAGACTTCTTGCGGAATATGCTATTCACTTTCGCAAACACGCCATCTGGGTCCTGTGGGCTAATACCCCTCAATTTTTCCGCCCATTGATTGCTGACCTCACTCCTGAAGTATGACCGGAGTAAGTTCTGGACATTCTTCAGATGTAATTTCAACAAAGCCAACGAGGGATGGTTGTAATCCAAAAATCGTCGATAAATATTGTTGACGCGTGTGAGAAGAAGGCTTTTCAATTTTTTCAACCTTGCGATGGTTGGTGTTTCATATCCTTCCATATTGTTTCGAAGTTTAATCTTGGGAACTACTTTCTCAATCGTTTCCAACGTCAGCTTCTCTAACTTCGACAAATAGACATCTATTTCATCGTTAGTTAGATTCCTGTCATTCGGAACCATTGAGCAAGAGTTGCCACTATCAGAAGGGGGACATTGCTTCTGGTTCTCCCGATTAAACTTCTTTTGAAACTTTCCCCAGTCTGTTTTTTTGAAGTTCAACCGATGATTTTCGTGTTGAACTGGAATGAGGAAGAAATCATCCCTGTGATGATTGATTTCCATTACGATTGCGTTATGGTCATAGAGATCGAATGGTATTTTATGAAGTTATAGCGATTTGAATTTTCCTGTATTACTATGGAACAATATGCGCTGTATTACTATGGAAACATATGGCTATGAAACAATATGCGCTTTTTACCGAATCAGATCCTACAGCTTTGCTAGGATTTGAATGAAAATTTCAGGAATGATAGGTATCATTAATTTCTTTGAGAATTGGCTCAGCTAGTGGTATTAGTAATCGTAAAGCAAAATAGTGGCTGTTTTAAATGCGAAGATTGAATAATTTTGATGTATTTTGCCCCAACTTCAACGTTTAAGGCGCATGATTTTAACACTTGATTCAACTTAATGAATGCCTGAAGATGAGTACCTACAATTAATACTCATAGGTGAAACAAGGAGGCAGGAGAGAGCTCCTAGCAAATGGGTATTGTAACCATTCTAGGATTCGAAAAAATTTACCATGAATCGATGATTACAGTACGGGGGAGTGGCCGCTGAGCTAAAAATTTCATCAAAGGTAGCCGATATGAGTATCAAATGAAATTTCTTTATAAGAGCTTCTCAAAACCGTACTTAAACTGACAATTTTTCCTTCACAAGGGCAACAAATACCTTAGAAGTCGAAATTCGATCAACTTGGTTAATAATAGTACATTTTATAAATTTTGCTTTTTAGTCTATAGAATCAAGATGGGACCCTTAAATTTCCCAAAATCTACAATCTAAGTTTTCTGAACAATAAACAGCTAAGTTACAGCCGATTGAATATCTAACAATTACAACAACATCAACACGTGATACTAGGGAGGTACACGCTTGCAACGGACCTAGACACTACAAATATGTAAAAATTTTGATAAAAATTTTAGAAATGGTTTGTAATGTTCATGTGTTATCATGACTAATCAAGCGACGGGGTCAAAACAATTGAAACATAATAGTGGCGAGTTTAAAATCATAATAACCATAATAATTTTCCGAACTCAATTTATGGAATCTGTATATTAGTCAAGTTTTGATATGCAGGATATATTGTTTGATTTACTAATTGTTTTACAATACCCTTCTGGCAGGAGCATCCTCCTGCTACTTTAACTTGTTTTTTACTAGATGGGCTTTCCATCGAGCCATGCACTACGTTTTTGAATGGATCTTCTCCAAATTTTCCGATAAGATGGATAGCAAAAATATGTATATTTGAGATTCAGGTCAGTAGATGATTTTAGCAATATTGGAAGAAAATGCGAGAACATATTTGTTGTGCATGTCATAAAAATTTTTCTTGAATTATATCATTCTATATATCCGCATATCGTAGGTTAAGTACAAAACTGTTCTGACATGAGCGTAGTTTTGCCTACCAAACTTGTTTAAAAGCTGTTTTGCTGATTTGACGGCTGCTTTTTCATGTCCACCAAAGTGTGGAATAGAAGAATGGGTGGGTAGAATGAAGTTAAACTACATATGTCGATTGGTGGTGAAGTTATCAAATTGCTGTTTTGATTGAGTGTCATAAATGGTTTCTACCAATTCCTGTTGCCGGTTGTTAGCGCCAAAAAAGTTATTGTTAGCGTTGTCGCAATAAATGGTTTCGCGATTCTCTCATTTCTAATAAAATGTTTTAAGGCATTTATGAAAGCGTCAGTGGTTGGGGTTTTCACTACCTTAAGATGTACAGCCTTTGTAGCAAACTAGCAGAATATGGCTAGATAAGTCTTCAGTGGGGCTTTTTTCCTGATCTCTTCCTGGACGAAAAATTGACTACAATAATCAACACCAGATCTGGTGAAAGGTCTTGACGATTGCACTATATCACTTGGCAACTCTTCTATGATTTGTCTAAATAGTTTTGGTTTATGTCGAGCACATATTATATATTAATGTATTTTGGAACGGGCCACAGTTGTTGATAAGCCAATATGTTTCCCTGGTCATCGCCAACAATGCACTTGGTCCGACCTGGTCCGTTTTCAAGTGAATACGTCGTAAGCTCAGCTTTGTGATGAAGTGATGATTTGGTAACAATATAAGGTATTTGGCAACAATATAAGGTATTTGGCTTCATAAGCAAGACTGGTGTTTGCCACTTTACCCCCTAAATTAATAATTGTGCATCAAGGAGGGGAGACTGGCTGCCTAAGCTTTCTTTGAAATTCACGCCCTTATGGCTTTGTAAATCTTGAAGCTCTTGTGAGTAGCGCTCCTATTGGACTTATTTTATAATTAGTTCCATCGTATCCTCCAGCTCATGGATGTTAAAGTAATCCGTTTTCATATAGTTTAAAACTGTTTTATTTGGCAATGAACATTAATTTTGTCTTTTGTGGACATGAAACTAGAGGCAGAGTTCTCGCATTTGATTTTGCCCGAAACAATCCAACCGAACACTGTATCCTATAGAGATGGAAGGTCATTTCACAAGTCTATGCGACTGGCCTTGATTATGTTTAAGTGGTGCTCTGTGCCAATGAGAACGTCAATAGGACCACGTGTGTTGAAAGAGGGGGACTGCCAATATAACATGTTTTGGCAAATTCCAAGATGAGCATTGAGGGCTACATATTTGTTATTTGTGGAATAATGAATGCCTCCTGTTGCAATTCATATTCTGTGAATGGTAACATTATGTTGATGTGTGCTCTCTTCTGGACTATATTGGACTTATTACTGATTCCAACTATCGTACTAGGGTCTAGAACTGTTGTCAATTGCAATTTTTTAGCAAGACATTCAGACATGCTATTTATTTTTTAACTGAAATTCAGCAATGCCTTGCACTTAACTGTTTACCCATCTGCGGTTTTGATTTTACAAGTGACTGTTCCCAGTAGAACATATGAACTTCAGCCTGAGTGTCCTCTAGGTAATGATACCTTCAATTGTGGAATTTCAGCTGATTTTGATGATCGTTTTGGACCTGTTTACTGTACGTCACGATGAAACAATGTATTGCGTTTTTTGCTGCACTTATTGTAGGTTCCCCTGACACAGTCCTTGGCCAAGTGTCTAGGTCTTAAGCAGTTAAGGCAGCATTTAGTTTTTGGAGAACGTCCATACGCTTGTTTATTGGAAATTTGCAAAACTTCCTGCAAGCATACACAGAGTGGTTCTCATTACATGCTATGCATATTGAACCTCCAATAGTATTCGTGACTAGTGTGGCGGCTTTTCGTTTGACAGATTTTTTTCAAACATTGATGGCTTGGCATCTAAAGCTTTAATGCTTGGAACCTGGATTATAAGAAGGTGAGTATATAGCCTACCTTCTCCAGAGCTCTAGGATCTTGTAAGGGCTGCTCATATAGCATATGCAAAGTTTCATTCAGTCGTTTGATGATAGTGTGAATTAGTTACGAATCCCAGTATTTGACTCAAAGACCCAAGTTTTAAAGTCCCATGATACACTCTATGGCACACTTATATTTTGTGAATCCACCATCGGCTCAAAAAGTTATTTAAATTGAACCCACTCTAGATACTTCCCGGTGAATGCAGGCAATGTCATTTTTGGGGGTTTGAATGCCGAAACCCGGCTTGATTGCTCGGCCGTAAATTCGGTTTCACCGCTACGCGCTATTTGCTCCTGTGGTACAACGAGAACATTTTGTATTTCCAAACTAATCTGTCCTTAATTCTACTTTCCTGCTGACTCCTCGTAGCCGCTTATCAGCGGCCATAATTCTTTGTTACTCGACTCCAATGCCTTCGTTTTGCCTGTTAATACGTCCAATTAATATATGTGATTCTGGGTGGACTTCTCTTCTAGATGGACGTTCGATAGAACTTGTTTTGTTGTCTTCGTTTTTACAACCAGTCTTTTGATCGCCTCAGCGAAAGGGTCATATCTAGCATCCACTTATTCCTCGGGACCAAAGGCCAGATCCAAAAGAGCCGTAAAAGAGTCACAATACCGTTCCAATATAGCCTCTATTGATGTAAAGTAGTTGCTCTTGAAATAAGAATGATCTTATTGATCTTCCTTAAAGACTTCTAGAGTCTCATTGTTCTTTATAAACAATTCCCAACTGTTGTTTAAAATTGTGAGCTCGATCTGGGTGTACTGTACTATCTTCCGCTAACTCCCACAGACAAAAGAGGGAAAAATACTTCAGGCAATGCTATTCCGGGGTCAGTGCTTATGAAGCTGAGAGCTCACATTGAAAGTTTCCCAAGAAAAAAGAGCACTACACAGGTAAAGACAAAGAATATCTTGCCACATATTTAAACTCAAAAGTAATGTATAATATGTTCGTACAAAAAGAACACTCTTTTCTACTTGAAGTTCTCGGTAATGAAAAAAAGCTGTCATACAAATTCTTCTGGCAGTATTTTGTAGAGAACTATGACTATGGGTTTGGGCGGCCTGTGAAGGATGCATGTGTAACATGTGAAGAACTCAACAATAAAATAAAGAGTCCAACACTTAACGAAAATGCCAAAAAGGCTGCAGTCGCCGAACTTTTTGTTCACAAACGACGAGCCAAAAAATTTTATAATACTCTAAAAGAAACAACAAAAATTTGTGAAAGTAACAACAAAATTGTTGGTATTAATATATATTTCATGGCCAATGTGTCATTACCATGCATTCCTGTTCAAGACTTGTATTACTACAGGCAAGTTACCGTGAATGTCTTCGGCCTCCACAACATTGCTTCAAGAGAAATGAAATGTTTTGTTTACCATGAAGGAGAAGGTGGGAAGGGTGAAAATGATGTCTCTTCTATGATTCAGTGGTATATTGGAAACAAAATAGACAAAAACATTGTTGAAACTTTGTACATTTTTGGGGACAATTGAGCCGGCCAAAATAAGAACAATACATTGATACGACTAATTATGGCGCTCTGTGAAAAAGCAATATTTAAAGAGATAAAAGTAATTTTCCCTGTTAGTGGACATTCATTTATGCCCAATGATAGGGATTTTGGAATTATCAGGAAAAAACTGAGATAACAGGAATGTTATTACGTTGTTAGCGAGGTAATTGATCTCATTATGGATTCTTCACAGAATAAAGACAAATTTAGGGTTGTTCTTATGAAATCAGAAGACTTTACTGATTACAACAATTGGTGGCCTAAATACTACAAAAAAGGTGCCTTAGTAATGACTCTTATGAAAAAGGTGTTCCTAAGGAACAAAAGAATTCTTTCGATACAGCTCATTTGGTTGAATGTAAAATAAACATCAATGGCCTGCGATCTGATAGTTTTTATTTGAGAAATACTCAGGTGATCCTAGATCTTCCCAAGGAACCAGCTTACAAAGGCAAACTACCCATCAACTTTTTAAAAATGGATGACATCAAGAAAAGTTTAATTTACGTCCCGGAAGATAAGGTGCCGTTTTGGAATGAAATTTTAACATATCCAACAACAAAAAAAGATGAAACTGATGAAAATGTTTAATTCTGTTCGCTCATTGTGGTGTATTGATGTATAAACTATGTTTATTTTCAATAAAATAATGTAAAATATATTTTCTCTTCAAAATAATAGACTAATAATTTATTTTCCGCATTGTTTACTGCAAAAAGGGAACATGTCCAATTGCTAAAATATTTTTTTAACCCTTAACACAAAATTATACAAAAGTTACACTGCATAATGTGCCATAGCACAAAATATTATTAGAAAACATATACATTACATTTTGTATTACAGTTTTTGATCAGAGCAGTTTTTTGTCTTTCCTGTAAAAATTGGGAAACTAGACTTGTTCCCTTGCTGCAGTTAGTGATTCAAATATATATTAACTTGTTTATATATATATATATATATATATATATATATATATATATATATATATATATATATATATATATATATATATATATTTGTATATTTATATATATATATATATATATATATATACATATATATATATATATATATATATAGGTATATATAGACATTGTATATATAGTAGAGCTCCAATTATCCGAATCAATTGGGACCGGACCCCATTCGGATAACCGAAAATTCGGATAAAAAAGGGTATATTTTAAAGAAAAAGAGCTTGTTTTCGGTACAGTTGCATTATAATTAATTACTCTAGTGTACCTACACTGCAAACAACGTATAGAATATAATATGAACGCTACAGTACATAAAATGTTAAATGATAAGTGTTACATGCATACTTTAATATGTATTTCTCTTGAAAATATACTTTTGTCATAGGACTTTATTTTTTGAACATTTCGTGGAGAGTACGTTGCCTTGACGTAGTAGAACGTTTCCGAGCGTTAAGGTCCCGCAGGCGCTTGATGGTTTAAAGTTGTACTGTGTCACATTCCGGTTGCCGCTCCTTCCACATTAAGGCGTTTTCAAAACAAATAAATGCTTCTCCGTGCGTGGGAACATTTTCTCCTTGGTTTCTTCCCTGGTCTCATGGTTGTCGTTGGTATCATCTTATCGTTCGTTCATGACACTTTCTGCAATTTCATCATCTATCATAATAGAAAATCCTTGGTCGTCTTTATCACATTGAAGCCACTCCTCCATATCATCAACATCGCATTCTGAACAGCCCGTCATTTCTTTGGCAATGTCAACAAATTCTACCATGGACAGACCATGTTCCTGTTCATTAATGGCAGCTGTTGTTTGCTGTTATTGGTGTTTTCTTTGGGTTTCGGCTTCAGGTTGTTCCTTTGTTGATGTGCCGTTTATTCTATTCTAAGCTCGTTTAAGTGAAACACTTTTCACCATATTTTTGAATATGAATGCAAAACTATTTCTTCGTTGTTCTCTTCAGCCAATAACAATTTTTGGAGCAACTGGCGTTGGGAGTGTCATTTGGTTCACTCTATGACGCCTTGATCCATAGGCTGCAGTAGACTAGTAACATTAGATGGGAGGAATAGGCATTTAAACTCGCCATTCTCACTCTCAAGAAGCTCAACTGGCGGATGAGTTGGCGCATTGTCGATGATGAGTAGAACCTTTCCCCTTTCCCCGGTTACTTTTTTAAATTTTTTTACATCAGGGATGAAGGTTTTATTATACCATTCGAGAAATATACTCGAATCTATTCATGCACTTTTTTGGTTTGTATAAGTCACTGGCAAGTTGTTAACATTTTTAAAAGCTCTTGGCTTCTTTGCTTTGCCAATCATTAGCAAAGGTAGCCGATGGTTGCCTGTAGAGTTAGCACAAACGAGAAAGTTGACGCGTTTCTTACTGACCTTATGCCCTGGAGCACTTTCCTCTCTCTTAGATGCCAATGGTCTCCTAGGCAAAGCTTTTTAATTTACACCAGTTTCATCGGCGTTGTAAACAAGATCCGGATCGTAGTCTTTTGTCTGCTTTTTAAAAGTTTCCAGAAAGCTATTGGCAGCTTCACGATCGGCAGACAGTTTCTCTCCCGCTACATTTAACTCCCAAATGCCATGCCTAGATTTAAAATTGTGGAGCCAACCTTGGCTTGCTTTAAACTCAACCTTCCCCTTCTTCCACTAAATATCAGTGCTCTTTCACATGAAATTTTACCTGAAATTGTTTGTCCAATTGAACGTTGCCGTAGGAACCACGTGGAAACCGTGTTTTCAAGTTGTCCATTTTTAGCTTTTTTCACCACTTTTCTAGATGAACATCCATCTTCACTATCTAATGCACTAACAAAAAATTTTAGCGTTGTTAGTTTTAATGATCGATATTGTAGCCGCTCCGATGTCAAATCTCTCTGCAAGTTGTTTTCCAGACACATCTTTATTTAATTGATTGACAATTTCCACTTTATCACTCAGTGAAAGCACAACACGTTTACGTTTTGTACTCATTTCGGACACTAGATCCAGCAGTAGACGCTAAACGCAATGTCAACACAAATGACAGTAGGAGACGCTGAACGTAATGCCAACACGTGCAGCGGTCGAATGCTCGGATTGCGGATAGATCTTGAACTTAACCAACAAAGATGAAAGTAGCAAAGCAGATAAGGCGTCGTTGCTATAGTAATGACACATAGGCATTGCCTGTACACTATCCTATCGCACGCGCTTCCGCTGTATTTTTAAATATTTATTTCGCCGAAAATCGATTCGGATAATTGGGGTTCGGATAGTTGGAGTTCCACTTTATATTTATATATATATATATATATATATATATATATATATATATATATATATATATACATATCTATATATATCTATATTTATATATAAATATATAAATATATATATATATATATATATATATATATATATATATATATATATATATATATATATGTCCGTGTAAATATAACTGCATATATAGACATACATAACTGTTTATTTATATATATATAATATATATATATATATATATATATATATATATATATATATATATATATATATATATATATATATAAAGATATTTATATTTATACATTGTGTGCATATATACTCGTATATATTTCTATATAAATTTACTCATATGCATGTGTATATACATATATTTATAAATGTTTATATGTATATATGTATATATATATATATATATATATATATATATATATATATATATATATATATATATATATATATATATATTTCTATATATATATATATATATATATATATATGTATATATATATATATATATATATATATATATATATATATATATATATATATATATTTCGCCGAAAATCGATTCGGACAATTGGGGTTCGGATAGTTGGAGTTCCACTTTATATATATATATATATATATATATATATATATATATATATATATATATATATATATATATATATATATATATATATACCTACATATTTATATATATACCTACATATTTATATATATATATATATATATATATATATATAAATATATATATATAAATATATATATATATATAATATATATATATATATATATATATATATATATATATATATATATACATATATATATATATATATATATATATATATATATATACATATATATATATATATATATATATATATATATATATATATATATATATATATATATTTTTTTTTTGTATAAATATATATATATATATATATATATATATATATATATATATATATATATGTATATATATACATACATATATTTATATATATGTGTATATATATATATATATATATATGTGTATATATATACATATATATACATATATACATATATATATATATATATATATATATATATATATATATATACGTATATGTATACATGTATTTATGTATATGTGTATACATATATATATATATATATATATATATATATATATATATATATATATATATATATATATATATATATATATATATACATATATATATATATATATATATATATATATATATATATATATATATATATACATATATATATATATATATATATATATATATATATATATATATATATATATATATATATATTTATGTGTGTGTGTGTATAAACATGTATATATTGATACTATATCTGTATGTAAATATATATATATATATATATATATATATATATATATATATATATATATATATTTATATATATATATATATATATATATATATATATATATATATATATATATATATATATATATATATATATATATATGTATATATACATATTTATATATATATATATATATATATATATATATATATATATATATATATATATATACTAATACATATGTATATATTTAGTTTAAATTTGAAGCAAGAAAACCGTGATTCCTTTGAGGTAAAAGGATCATCTGAGATATATTATTAATGATATTCATTCCGGAGGTAATAGCGCCTAGAATGACAAAATTAAATGAACAAATTAAAAATTAAAAAAAATTTCTTTTAAGAAACGCTATTTAGTTTATTGTATAACAATACTTCCCATGTACATGTATTTCGAAAACAAGTTGTTTTCTTCATCAAAAGGATAAAGAACAAAAGGATTGAGTTTTTCATACCCTTATCACTGATGAAGAAAACAACTTGTTTTCGAAATACATGTGTATGGGAAGTATTGTTATACAATAAACTAAATAGCGTTTTTTAAAAGAAATTGTTTTTAAGCTTTAATTTGTTTCGTGTAATTTTGTTATATTATTTATTTATCGTAAACCTGAAATAAAAATCAGTTTTTGAATTTTTTTCCTAAAAAAAATTACAGAAAATAATCGAAAATTAATTAATATACATACTTTCAACCCCCTCAAGATAATGATTTTTTTTATGCCGCCATTCATTTAGAGGGCCAAGGTATTATGTCACTCAATATTGTTTGACATTTTATTCCGAAACGTAAACAAAAATTAGCACCATCAATTTCAAACCGTAACCATTAAGTACGCGGCTTATTTAAATTAAAAAATTCACGGCACGAGAAAAGTAACAAGTTGATCAATTAATTTCGTTATTAGTTTTATCTAAAATATGAGTTTTCATTAACGCGCGCTTAATATTTTTTCGCACTTCTTCACGATTCACTTTATTTTCTACGATTTCTTTTTGACTTTCAATTAAAAGCACCGATATTTGAAGCCGATTTGAAACGAACACCACGCTTTGCAACTTTCGAATGTTTCCCGAATTCACGATGCGATAATCACACGAAATGCTCCAAATTAACGTAAGTTTCGATTCGATTTCGCGATTTGTTTACATTGTTATCACAGTAGAACAGCCAACATGACATTAGTAGCCCATGCTGTGTCTCTTTCATTCCTATGTACGTATCCTTGTCATACAACTTTTCCTCCGTTTGGTTTTACTTCACTCATGCACACTGTATATGTGCTATATCAGGCTTCCTGTAGTATTTATTCCTAGATGCTGAACAGTAGACATAATCAAAAATTCTGTTTATTTGATATCCGTAGACCAGTTCCTTTTTTCCTTAAAAAGCCGTCGGACCTTGTTTTGTTGTGTGGACACATATGTTTTGACTCCTTTGAGTTATCTTCAATGTCTAAAGAATGAGTGCAAGGGATTAACATTACATAGTCGTAAGATGGGTTAAGCAAGTAAGTACGAAATTGGGTCAGGGAGAGGGATATCCGATTTTTATTTTTTGGATTGTTGGATGTCTGTTTGCTCTGGTCTATCTCGTTTCCGTTTTCCTCGAAGAGTTTAGTCTTGTGCTGAGAAAATTTCCTGGCGATTTGCAATAAGCCGTTTATAGATAGTGTTACCATCTGTTTTTCTTCTTCTTTGTAGTACTACAGCCCTTCTCGGGCCTTTGATGACTGCCTCCAACTCTCTCTGTCCGTCAACTGTATCCTCCGATTTCGAAATCCAAGCAGCGATGAACTGTCTTCATTGACCGAGTCAGACCAGCGTTTCTTTGGTTTCCCCACCAGTCTCCGGTCTTCAGTTCCCCCAAAGAATACCTTTTTGGGTATCCGTTCTCCATCCTTACGATTCAAGTGTCCAGCTCCACAGTCTTATAATCACTGAGACGTTCAGTTCGTGAAAACAGCTCATGGTTCTTCGCTCCGATTAATCGCCTCGGGACCCGTCGCTCAAAGGCATTCAATATATTTGCGGATACTTTGGTTAGGGTCCATGTTTTACACTCAAAGCATAACACAGGTCTTATCACAGATTTGTAAACTTGGAGCTTTATTTTCCTGTGCATGCAGCTAGTCTTCGAGATGTTCAAAACTGAAAAAATATTATCTTTGCAAGCTGTATTCTTCGCCGAATTTCGTCCCTTTCATTCCTGGTTCTAGCTATTTTGGCGCCTATTTCACAAATTTGTTCACATTTTCGATACTGTATAAGCCAAGTATGATATTTCGTGTTCTTGAGGTATTTGTCCGTGACTGCATTATGGGTTTTGTTTTATTTTTATTGATTTGTAGACCTACTAGTTTTGCTTTGCTGTCGAGTTTCAGGAAAAGTTCTGCAGCAGTTACTAATGACCACGACTAAATGTTGATATCATCTGCTTAGGCAACTACTTGGCTCAACTTGTACAGTACTGCACGTCGTGTATCGATAAGTAGCTTCTTTATGACGTACTCCAGAACCCAATTGAATAACAATGGGGCCAGCCCATCTCTCTGCTTTAGTCCTATATTTGTGTCAAAGGCATCGTTGAGATGGTTATTCTATTTTCATGTATTTATGTTTTTCTATGCTTATATATTTCAAGCCTTTCTAGGATGTCAAGTCTCGGCCTTCTGCTTTATTTGTCATAGCGTAAGGTTCACGTACATGGTTTAGTAGTTGCGTCGCGTAATTAGTTTCTGTCTTGTTGTGCAAGAAAGATCGTAAGTGCTCTTTGTACCTTGTAGTTAGTTTCCACGTTGTCCTTCATATGTATACCGTGTCACCGTTGTTGCATGTTAGCTTGTATATGCCACTCACATCGTATATTAATGTTTCATTCAGTTTTGGTTTCAGTCCGGTTGCAACGTTGTTGTTACTTTTGAGTGCAGTTTGTAGTTTGTATTTTCGATGAAAGTTTGGTAATTTGCTTGCCTCTTTGCCTATGTATGTGAACAAATTCCACTGTTGGTCATTCTCATGCGTGTGATACTCATGTCAACTATAATACTAATGTCAATTATGACAAATGTCAATTTGTCTAATTAGACATTTTCTTATTAAATCTAGTCCAATAAGTGAGATTTTAAGCTTTTAAATGTATTGTTATTTTAAATAGTGTATACGCCAAAGAATCGTATAAATAAAGCCACTTTTATTTTTCATCAACATATAGTATTGTTTAGGGAAATTCCCACAGCGTAGGCGCTTGCGCTTGCTTGAGAATCAATAAAAGAAAAGGAGATAAAAAAAAAATTATGGTAGCTTTCAATTTTTGCCCTAATGGATAAATTGACTCCCAAATGCATGCAAAAATGAAAAGAGGAAGAGCTTCAACCCTTTTCAACCAGAACCGTACAGAAACCATAGCGAATCGCGTGTAACCTTGGCATATGTCCCTATGATTTCCAACCCTCTACAAAAGAATTCAGCAAAGCGAATGTGAAGATTATACATAACAACAACCGCAAGCTTTGTTCATTACTTGGTTCTACGAAAGATCCTTCTTTGCCAAAACAAAAAAGCGGAATCTACCAAGTCAATTGCACAGAATACGATAAAAAATATATTGGACAAACCAAACGTGCTGTTGGAGTTCGCCTGAAGGAACATGAACGATACATCCTAAACAAAGATATTAACAAAGGGATTGCTGCACATGCATTGGATTTAAAAACACAAGAAGACACTACACGGGATCACTGATAAATAATTTTAAATTGCTAAAAGCAGTAACTAATCCACGAAAACTCGACGCGTATGAATGGTTATTCATGCATATAATGGATAATCTAATTAATATCGTCGATAGCCCAATAAATTCAAGTTTATTTCAATTGGCTAAATAATGTGTTAACGGTTACTTTTATTTTGCATCGATTGTTATATATTATATGTGGTTAACACATAACAGGACCGTAATTTTATATTGACGATAGTCTGATAACAGAATTTTTCATTTTATTTAATCCGACTAAATTATATAGAAACAATAACCTGTCAATTGTTAATGTACTTCAATTTTATTCAGTAGTTTTATTAGAAGTTTCGCGCATAGTGCTGAAGGTAATCAGCAATACCGACCGAAATGCATCCGTGTGTGTTGTAAAATAAACAAGTTGGGTAGACAGACCTACGCTCATGTCAGAAGGGTTTTGTATTCAATTTACAAAATGCAGTCACCAGATCGAATAAAATCAAGAAACATGTCAAAGACGATTTTATTGGAGAAAATATGAAATTCGAAGATCATACTATTATTAACAAAGTTGAACGAATTTCGACTTCTGAGGTTTTTTTATTGTTATACTCATAAATATCTCCCTTGATAATTATTTCAGATGTCCATTCGCGAGGGAGGAAACACGTTTTTCATGTATTTCCCCCCTGTTTCCCCACTGAAGCAAAAACTGACAGTTTAAGAACTGTTTTGAAAAGCTCCCATGAAAACTTTCATTTCATACTCATATCGGCTACGCTTGATGAATTTTTTTTTTCAGGGGCCACTCTCCTGTACTGTTATCATCGATTCATGGCCAATTTTTTCGAATCCTAGAATGGTTACAAAGCCCTTTTGCTAGGAGCTCTCTCCCGCCTCCTTGACTTGTTTCACTTATGAGTATTGTTTGTAAGTGCTCATCTTCAGTTATTCATTAAATTGAATCAAGTGTTCAAAGCATACACCTTAAACGTTTAAGTTGTGAAAAAATAACTCAAAATTATTCAATCTTCGCATTTAAAACAGCCACTATTTTGTTTTACGATTACTGATACCACTAGCTGAACCGATTCTCAAAGATATTCATGAAACCTATCATTCCTGAAATTTTCAAGCAAAACTGTAGTGTCTGAGTCGATAAAAAGCGCATGTTGTTCCATAGCCATATGTTGCCATAGTAATACATGCAGCGCATATCGTTCCATAGTAATACAGGAAAATTCAAGCCGCTATAACTTCGCTAAATATGATTCAATCTTTATGAAACTATTAGAGAAGATCAATCTTATAAATAGTCATCTGTATACTGAATTTCGTTGAATTTCAGGGTATCGTTAAGATTTTATTAAAGAAAACATAAAATCGATAAATCATACTATTACTAACAAAGTTGAGTGAATTGCGACTTCTCATGAATTTGTTGTTGTTGTCCTCGTCGGGGCCTACATTCTTGATTTTTTTCAGATTTTTCGGATGGAAGGTGTCCAATCGCGAGGGGGGGACACAAATTTTTCGTGTATTTCCCCTCCCTGTGCGCCACTCGAAACAAACTTTGCCAAAATAAGACCTGTTTTGAAAAGTTCTCATCAAGACCTTTCATTTGATATCCATATCGGCTACCTTTAATGAATTTTTTTTCGGGGGGTCACTCCCCTGTATGGGGAGACCCCCCTTAAATACATTATAAAACATTTTTGTAGTTGAACTTTGAAGAGAGCACCACTTTACATCTACGTACAAAATTGGATGTTTCTAGCTTAAGTAGTTTCCGAGAAAAACTGCTGTGACACACGGACGGACGGACGGACGGACGGATAGAGAGACGGACAGACGGACAGACAGAACGCGATTTTAGTAGGGTTTTGTAAAATTATTTTAAAAAACCCTACTAAAATCGGTTTACCATCAAACTCTTGATTTTTATTCTAAATCAATATTTGTGGTCCATAAGGGAATTGTAACTTTATTTCATTAATCTATAGGAAATATCCACAATTAGAAAGAGCATTAAGGTTTAGAACTCATCACATGGCGATCCTGCCTCACCAAACAAAGATTGTAATTTTCCATTGCAAGGACCACTGCCACTGACAGTAGTACATCTGCGGAAGCAAAAACAGAAAATATATAGTCATACCCAAGGTAGATATACCGAAAATTCGAAAACGTGGTGGACAACATCAATTTTTTCGCAAACGAATTCAACAGTTGAAAGTGATAATTGAGGGGAAATAAAAGTGAAAATTGTCATGCAAATACAATCACTAAAAAAACAGTTTATAGAGTGGAGGAAAATAACCGACAAAAAATGAAAAAGCAATCCCAAATTAATTTCAAACAAAAAAAATAAATAATGAAAATAATGATCCATGAAAGTTTGTGAAAAATTTTAATTGAAATTTGTTGAATCAATTTTAGATTATTTTTAAATGAATTTTAATTTTTTGAATTGCTACGTTATTTAAATTAATAATAATGAATTTTATAACAAATCTTTAAAGTTTTCTCATTATGGTATGTCTCCTTGTAATGTAATTATCAAAAAAGTACACTGGTGAGGAAGTTAAACTTTATAGAGGAACTAAAAATGTAGTTTGAAAACATTTTAGATATTAGTATCATTTTCATTGAAAATTGGAAGGACATTTATTCTATAATTCTTACACCCTTATAAAAGACTTTATTTTGAATAAACTTGAACTTTACAAAATGATGAAATTTAACACTGAAAGCCATTGATACATTCAATGGCAAGTATAAGGATATCGTCCCATTCTAAGTTGTTGTCTAAATATGATATAATACTTTATCGAAAACTGGCCAAAAACTCCTATTGGAATTTGTCCAAGAGCAATTCCTCAAATTTATTCGGAATTGTCATCGTTTAGGCAAAGCGGATGTGTACACAATTATAAAGGAAAATTCATTAAGATTATTGCGGGACTCAACGAGTTAACAATTAACATTTTATGTAAACCCTCTGGAATTGAAAAAAAAAGAACAATAAGGAAAGTAAATGAAAGCATATACTTTAAATATATTCAAACAAATTCTAGATGACAACTATGAACAGACAATATTAGCAGCACAAACTAAATCATTGACAGAAACAATCAATTTAGCCCTTGAACTAGAACGAACCTCTGAAACAAATAACGTATATCACATTAAAAGGAGACATTTAAATTTTAGCAACCGAAATATCTCGGAAACCAACGAGTCCTGTATAAGCAATAACTCTCTAAGGCAACAATACTATCAACCTTAGCAGCGTAGAAGAAGAGACAATTTCCACATTGACTGTGCTCAACAAAACTACAACCAAATAACAAAAAACCTTAACAGGCCCCCAAGGCAAAACTACAAGTATAGTCGCACTGGACAAAATTATAACCAGATAAGACGAAACCATACTTAACATACAATGGACAAAACTGCAACAGTGCTAGGCAAAATTAAAAACAGGCAAGACAAAACCATGCTTATAATGGACAAAATTTCAATAACGCTTGACAAAATTACAACCAGACGAGACAAAATAAAACAATTACACAGAATAACCAAAGTCCACCATACTATCAAGAAAACAAGGCCAAACAAAACCAGGGAAATCATTAAGCCCCGGAGGTAAACCACCGCTATACCAAATAACTAAATTTGTCTCCGGTGATCGTATAAAAATATTTGTAGTAACCAAGCAGTCACAAAAGCAAACTACTCGAAAACCTTCCTAACCCTTGTCCGAAATTTCAATTGCAGATTTAGAAAAAAAAATTTCTTTACTTCTATTCATTATTTCAGTTTGTAAAATATTTTTTTTCTTATTATTATTATTAAATGTAATTTTGTATCAATTTTCCTTCATATTAAATTTAAACGTTTCCCATCAATTATATTCGTCATGAGATTTAACTTTTATTACTATTTAAAATCATTTTAATTTTTCTTTACTTCATTTAATTTTTATTTTAAAATTTTAAATCTGCATTAGCCAATGCAATCAAGCTCGGCTGAGTGAGCAGCTGATTGGATTTACCAGTAGCGATGGTAGAAAGAAAAAGAGATTTTTGGACGGATCGTGGAGTCGACTTACCCGAGAAAGAGGCGAGCACACGCCCGCGGTGCAAAATACATTCGGTATGAAAAAAGTTGGTAAAAGCGCCGTCAAAATCATTTAAAGACCGGATATTAAATTCAATTAAAATAATTTCCAGTCATTCATCCTTTTAACTCCAATGCATTACCACCCTCCTGCGGAATAGTGCTTCCTAGGGAAATTACATTTGGGAGATGGGAGATTGTCAAGAATCATGGACGAATTGACAAAATTTTGTTCGATGGGAAGCTTTTGCAATTCAATAAGTTTTGTGGCCATTTGATTCAGTGCCATGTGAAGTGGATTAACATCACGTCTTAGTGAATATTTGTTGAGAAGTTCTTACGAACGCATTAAAAGTTGAGGTTTCATAAAGGCAACTGCGGTGCAGTGAATCGTAATGTTTCCCGAGTGCTTTCCATACAAGTGAGTGTAAATGTTGACTGTCGTGCCGTGAGTATTCATTCGAATTGTTGAATTTGTTCTGTGAACACGGGCAGTGAATTAACAAAAGAAATCGAAGTTAGTTTCTTAGTAAACTTGGATTCTAATTTTTCCCTTTAATAAACGGAGTGCTGTACTGTGGTTGCTGTGATCAAGACAGAAATACAGAGATTGAAGTGTCCGAGTATGCAGCACTGCGGGGTAAATTCATCAGAAACTTTTGACTGAATCATATAAAGTTTTTAACAAATAGCTCTTCAAATTCGGTGAGTCTTGACGTAAATGGAGACACGATGGAATGCATCGTAGTTACAGCCGCGCTTTTAACGACAAGGGTGAGTGCTCGCTTTATTTCGATTTTGCTGTAGGATATCATTGGGACAAGTCCTTAGTGAAAACGTTCAAATCCAAAATCGTCAATTCGGAAGCTGAAATTTGTTTATTAATATCCACGTGATTGCATTGGAAAGCTTGGCTAAGGACATAAATCAATATCAACGTCTCGTGGATTTTTCATGTCCTTAGCTAAAACTTACTTTACGTTCTTGCATTACGATACATGTTTCGTATTGTGGTCTTGGCTGAGAAATAGGGTCTTCTCAAAATCAAGCATTGCACAGCAACGCAATCAGTGAGAAGGGAGTAGTCAATCATACTGGTATAATTTTACCAAATACATGTATTAGAGCGAAGCATTGCTGGATTTCATAGCTATAACGAGACTTCAATTTTATTAAAAAACCTAAAACAGAACACACGAACGATAATTGCAAACAAAGAAATTAAACTACTTAAAAATCGGATAACAAAATGAAATCATTTCCTAATGCTGTTATAATTCTTTTAATTTTTCCTATTTTCTTGTAAGAACGACTGTATGTAGCCTATTTAAGATTAATTTTTATACAGGGGAGGGCGATTCAAAATTCTACAAACAATAATCTGTGTTAAAAATAATTGTAAGAAATCTTTCGTGGAAACCGAGCTCTCACTGTAGCAAGAGAAAATGTGTGAGCATGTAGTGAAATTAAGATTGTTCATAAAGTCCGTAAAGGACTGCAGCGATGTTCTGCTGCCTCGGCAGGAGAAGATGACAATATCTGCCGAGAATGCCCTCGTCTGGAGACGCGTGAATGCGCTGGCAGGCTAGCATTGCGGTGTCGTGGGGCGGGTTCATTTCCCCAGCACGAGGACCCACTACAAAGATATTTCGCATTCACGAATTGGACTGCTGGAAGTCAAGAGGCGACCGAAGTCGCAAAAAGTGTAGATAACTACACAGAGGGAATTAGAGCTTGTCATGAGAACAAGGGGAACCTGAAAAGAAAGGCAAACTTGGGGTGACCTCGTCATTACCCAACGAAGTTCATGGCCTACAAATGGAAGAGGGGCAAACGGGTGGTGGTGGGGCCCCTTCGTACCCACCCAACCGGAATAAATCCATAGATATCTTGTTGAAGTGGCCAGGTATTCCTCTTCTGAGTGGAAAACTCATACAACTTGAATTGTATGAACTTTCCCATCAGAAGGGGAGTACCCCGGTGACCAATTTATGCCATAGAATTATACAATTTGATTGCATAACTCTATTCCATAAAGAGGCACTCTGCTTGGCCCACTCAACCCATGACGTCACCTGAAACAAGAAGGATTATTAAGTACCCGGTGGCTGGCTCATGTTTTGAGGTGGAAGCCTGCCACCGTACCGGGTCCTATACCCGGTTAGAATTTGAGGAAAAGAAAGACCAATTTGCGTTACTTTATCACTCCATTTTTTAATGCAATACGATTAACTTTCGATAAATGCACAATATTTTCAATATAAATACAAGGCGAAATTCTACGCCATAAAATTTAATTTTGATAAATGCACAATATTCGCAATATAAATGAAAGGAAAACTCTCCGCAATCAAATTGAAATTCAACAAGTGCACAACATTCGCAATATAAATGAAAGGAAAACTCTCCGCAATCAAATTGAAATTCGACAAGTGCACAACATTTGTAATATAAATAAAAGGAAAAATTATTTTATGCAATAAAAGGGTACTTACCCCACATGGTCCGTCGAGCGCTCGATGACAAATGCGGGAAGTCCACTGAAAGGTTCCTGAATACATTCGCACAAAAACAAATTTAATAAATTTATATCTAAAGCAAAATTTTCTTTACGATCACTTGAAAATTTAAATACGATTTAATAGTTTACTTTCGAGAATTTTCAGCAAATCGCACTGGTCCAAAAAAATGTTTATTCTGATTAACATTCTACTATTATGGATAAAACCTCCGGAAGATTGTACGCTACTATGTATTGCAGTTAGAAGTTAACTCAAAAATAATTTTATTAAAATTCCGAGCACATCAACACAATCCGAATCAACCACTGTTATTTTATTGACATTAAAGATGCGACACACATTCATATATCCGCCAGTATAATAGTCTAAGCCGCGAGCAGGACTTGTATCAGGCACCACTTTCTTTTCCACGCCAAACGCTTGGCAGTAATTCAAACGTAGTTTCACTTCCTCTAAGCCTTTCACTGCAGCCTTCACGGCTTTCAAACGTTCATCTCCCAATAGTTTTTCTCTACTCGATCCGACGTACAAACGTATTTCCTTAGCGCGCATACAAAGCACTTCACCTCCAGGTTTCACTTGTCAAACAATTGCATTTCTCTTCAATTTCCAAAGAGTTTCCCAATTCCGTTCACACCAACTTAACCTACGACGAAGCCGCCACTAACATCGTCTGTAATTCAATTCTGTCACCCGCGTTCAACTTTGTATATCACAATCGCTTTATCCTTATTCTTCAAGTTTGGTAACTTTGCTAATCACTTTACGGTTTCTAATTGAACTCTTATCTCTTCACTTGTAGTTTTTAGCACCAGCTTTTCTTCCTATCACATATCCGTTAACTATTGGCTCCACGAAAGAGTAATAATCACACACTTGGCTCTTTTCACTTTCCGTTTCAATTAATCTTTATTTGTTAAGATTTTCAAAAATTTTTCAGGGGCTAGGTCGCGTTGGAAACTAACTCAAGTTAAGTTGTTTTTCTTGAAAATTTCACAAAGGTCCGATGCGGCTACTTGCTCGCTTTTCTCCCCATTCCTCCGTCCACGCGCGTTCACGGTTGTAACTCGACTCCTCCGTCTATGCACAATCGATAGCCGTGAAATTCTCGTTTTACCGCTTAGCCAGTTTCCCGAACGATTCGTCCCTTGCATTTGTTGCATTTGCTGTGCTTGAAGCATTTGTTGTTGCTTCAACGTTTGCAATTGTTTCTCCTGGAATAGGCTGGCTGAAGCCATGCGAGTTACACTCTCATGTAACATTATTTTTATTGTTGTTGACTAATATAGTAGTAATAACTTTCCCTTCATTTCTCAAAACTTGTTCTATAACAACATATAAATTAGATGAACTATGCAAGTCATGCTTTTATCGCCAATTGTTGAGATTTTAATGAGGAAGAAAGGGAACAGAATTTGTAGAAGTTTTGTTAATGGAAAATTGAATCTTTTACGAGAACACCATCTCTGAACTGGTTGGAATTCTATAAAAGTAATCCACGATTGCGGAGATTCTAAACTGTTCAAATTCACTGTGCACTTTGAGTCACCCTGAGAATTAAATTTTTCAATTCATGAATACACTGATAATCCAAAATCCCGAGTTTTTGCGTTCACGCAAATTGAATTTGAGACGTAATTAACCGAAAACGGTAGAAGTAGTTCGAAGTAGCACAACACTTGGCACTTAATCTGTTCAAAATTTTCGAACGCACAATATCCACGATTTTGCAAAGAATTCAATGGAGAAAAGTTAAATGTACGTTTGATAAATTTTAGTTTGCAAAGAATTCAATGGGGAAAACTTAAATGTACGTTTGATAAATTTTAGAACGATTTGGGAATTTAATTTCATCTGTCCTCAAATATTACCGACTTTAAACGCGGCCAAGCAAAATGTTCAGCTCTCCTCTTTTTCTTCTGATAATGTTTTCAAAATTTTCTCCAACGCATTGTTGGAGTATGGTATATTTTCTTCACAATTTCAATTTTCATTAGTGAATCATTAAATGTTGTTTCCAATATTTTAATTTCTTCATCATACATTCTTTTCCCATCCAGAACGATTGGGAAACATTTATCTAAGTTTTCTATGGATGTTTGCAGTTCAATTATTCTGTGCATAACTTTATTGCATTCTAAATTATAGTTCAGAACTGCATTTTCTTTGGAGTATTTCTTTACAGCAAGTTCATAGACTTGTAGCTCATTCAACATGGAAAAAGCAACTGGAAAAGCTTGTTTAAGAATATTTATTCTTTTGGAAATGACTGGAATTTTTTTCATCGATATCTGCTTTTCAATCCAATAGGATTTTTGCCGTTCATGTTCGTCCATCCAAACTGAAATTTCGCTGCGTTTGCATAGAAACATTTTCCACACATTCAGCTCGTTCTGTATATGGTTCTTGCGTTGCAAGATACTCAATAGCAATTCATTGAGATCATTCATGAGTAGAACGTATTCCATAAAAGTATGTGTTCCATCTTTTTCATGGGAAAATATATTCATATGTTTCGCGTTTTAAATTTTCTCATGTAATTTATAATAAAATATGTAGATAGAATAATTCAAATATTTTTATTGCTAATAATAATAATAACCATCACAAATAATCACATCAATATTTCTTTCACAACTCCTCGATTATAACAGGGCAGCTAATTTTCTCGCGATCCCCAGGCGATGCGGATTGTGAAAAAGGAGCTGAAGGATCTTTCTGTGCACCGTGGGTTGGCCTCGGCGTCGGGACTAGAAATGACGAACAATAAAAGAAAAAACACAATTAACAGACAGACGGACTGACGTATGTTTATGTTTGGCCGGAAGTATACAACCCTTGCGCGTTTTTGAAATATATGCGGACGGACAAACAGACGTGACTAATTTTCTATCGGCGCAGGTCTTTCGCGTGGTATATCCCCACTTCTTTTCCCGATGGATCCGTTATCAGGTAACGGTTAGGTCCCATTACCTTCTTTATGCGGCTTTTCAAGAATCGCCTGTCCAGCTTGGCGTTGTAATGCCAGGCGGCGTCACTTTGGCGGAAGTTTCGCCGGAAAACTTCATCTCCTTCTTTGAAATTAGCAGATCGTGACCTGAGATTGTACTGCGCTTCATTTGCACTTCCTGCGGCCTTAATCTTCCGTCCGATTTGTTGGCGGAGGTCTCCTAAACGTTCGTGGGGCTCCAGCGCAACGACGGGGTCTCCCAAACACTTTAATTGCCGTAACAGCCGGTATGATTTACCGTGGCAAATCATGTGCTGTCCAAAGGCGGCAAAGTAAGGGGCGACACCGGTGACGGAATGATACGAGGATCGCAGGGCGCATGTGATGGCGGACAATCGCCGATCTCAATCATTTTGAGATGGGTGGACGTAGGAACGGACCGCGGCCAATAGGGTGCGGTTCAACCGTTCGGAGGCGTTAAACTGAGGAGAGTATATGGGCGTCAGTTGGAGTTCAACGCCATACTGCTCAAGTAGGCTCTTAAACTGCCGAGACCGGAACTGTACTCCGTTGTCTGAGTACACACTCTCTGGAACCCCGAACACATGGAATACCCGATTCTCTAAGAATTTCACGATAGATGAAGTTGTGAATTTACGGATAGGTTCCACCAGTGGAAACTTTGAAAGCTGGTCTAGAACGACTATAGCTCCGATGTGTCCCATGGAAGACCGAGGATATGGACCGAGTAGATCGATGTATAGACGTTGAAATACGCGTTCTGGGACGTTGAGTTGACCCATAGGAGGTCGAAGAGGCTGGTTGGGTGCTTTGGTGCCTCTACACTTCTCACAGGCGCTCACGTAGTCTTTGACCTGCGATGCCACTTTAGGCCAAAAGAAGTATTCCTTGAGTCACCGTAGCGTCCGACCGTAACCTTCGTGGGCACTCAAAGGATGGTCATGTGCGTGGAGGATCAGATGTTGTGTCATTTCCTCCGGTACCCAGAGTTTCCAGGACTCTTCTTCCTGCCATGGATCACCAGTGGCGTATTCATTTCGTCTATACACGTAGCCGTCTATTACTTTCAAATCAGGCAGCTGAGATTGTTGGGTCGCGATGGTTTGCCTCAACTCTTTGTAGCTGTCTGATTCGAAATGTGGGCTGTTCAAATCTATTTCGATGGGGTCCTCGTCATTTATTGTCAATTCGGCTCCCTCTGGGGAAAACATCCGTGAGAGAGTGTCGGGTACGATGTTCTGGGTCCCTTTCCGATGTTTGATGGAAAACTTGAACCCTTGCAGTTTAAGAGCCCATCTTGCTAGGCGTCCATGTAAATCTGCCTGGTTCATCAACCATTGTAGTTACGCGTGGTCCGTGATGATCTCGAATTGTTGGCCCTCGATATAAGCTCGGAATTTCTTCACAGCCATTACCGCTGCCAAACATTCTTGCTCGGAAACAGTATAGTTTCTTTGGGCCGAATTCAGCTTATTGGAAATGAAGGCGATGGGAGCTTCCTCTCCTTCGTCGGTCAATTGCACCAGCACGGCTCCTACTCCATGTTGACTTGCGTCACAATGAATGGAGAAGGGCTTCGTGAAGTCGGGGCTGTGCAAGACCGGGGCTGATGTGAGGGCTTGTTTTAGCTCTTCAAATGCCTTTCGGCTGAGTTCGGTCGAAACGAACTTCCCCTTCCGCAACATGTCTGACAGGGGCGCTGAAACTGTTGCATAATTCCGAACAAACCTTCGGTACCAACCGCACACACCAAGGAAACGTCGTAGCTGCTTCACTGTTTTTGGTAAGGGGAACTCATCAACCGTACGAGTTTTGTCTGGATCCGTTTTGATAGTGCCATGTCCTATAACATGTCCTAGGTATCGGACTTCTTCCATGACAAACTTACTTTTCTGTACGTTGATGGTGAGTCCCGCCTTACTGGTGTGCAGGGCTACCTCTTGTAGAAGTAGGAGGTGTTGGTCGAACGTTTCTGTGATGAGTAACAGCTCATCAAGGTACACGAACACTTGGTGTTTCAGGTGAGGTGGGATGACCTTGTCCATCAACCGAGTCATCGTTTGCGGCGCATTACACAGGCCAAAGGGCATTGTGACGAACTGATATAATGGTCGTCCAGGCACTATGAAGGCGGTCTTGTCCCTCGACCCCTCATCGAGTGGAATTTGCCAGAAGGCGTCTTTTAGGTCGAGACTGGTAATATAATTGGCTTTCGGCAGTCTCCCTAGTATTCCATCGATGAGTGGAAGAGGGTACGCGTCCTTGATGGTAACCGCGTTTACCTTACGGGCATCAAGACAGAGGCGGACTTTACCTGGCTTCACCACCAAGGTTACCGGTGATGACCAGGCACTTTGGGACCCCTCTATGACCCCCAACTCGAGCATCCTATCCAGCTCTGCATACACCAATTTCTCCATGGCCGGTGAGATGGCATAGTGTCTCTGCTTAATCGGTTTACTATCGCCAACGTCGATGGCGTGTGAGACTAGAGTGGTGCGGCCAAGGCCTTAGGTAGCGTAAGATGGGAAAGCAGCGATGGATGCTTCCAGGTGTTGCCGTTGGTTAGGCGTCAGGTCATGCCTATCTGGAAAAGAAGTGATTTCGTTGACATATCTGGTGTTTAAAGTCAAATCTGTGAATAAATCGGAGGCCAGTCCAAAGCGAAGGACGAAATCGACGCCAAGGTACACATTCTGAGTCAAAGACGGAATAATGTAGAAAGTAATATCCTTCGTCTGACCCCTGAACGTCACGGGTGTGGTTAGTTTACCTCGTATAGGGTGTTTGGTGCCATCAGCTGTACTGATTTCAGTGCGCCAGGATTTAATCAAGTTCGGATAGTCTTGGAGCACCTTCGAGCCAAAGCTCGAGGCCAGACAACTGATACTGGCACCCGTGTCGATCAATGCAAACACGGTCTCGCCCAACCCTTTAATTGGATGATAAGGTCTGATCTCATTCTCAGCAACCTCCAAGATGTTACAAGAGTTTAAGGTTTGACGCAGGTGCGCACTCTCTTGCGGGAATTCCGCCAACGACGGGTTGACCATTTTGTAATGCGCGGGCGGGAAGTGACTACTTCGGAAGAAAATATTCGCTCTCGAGCCACCCGATATTCCTGCAGTCGAACATGATAAGGTTTTAGAGTGCGTATTTGAGGCTGCCGGGGTTCTTCTGGCAGTGACTGCGGTGGTCGTTTCAATATTGTCGTTGGTGAGGTCTCCGGAAGAGAGTGAACATCTGCAGTCATAGTGGTCATGGCTGGTGGGTTAACGTCAGGTTTGTTGGGGTGAGCAGCTGGCTGAGGAGCTACTGCGGGGGCTTCGAGTACCGCTGAGGTGGTCGGGTACTCTTTTGGCCGTTTTTTTGCGCGGCACATTCAGAACAGTCCGGGAAGTAAGTGTCCGGCTTGCCGCAACCGTAGCAGAAAACCTTACGCTCTGCTCGGCATGAAATGAACCGGTGTCCGGTTTGATGGCAATTCCAGCAGGTCGTAAGACTTCCCACTGCTGCTACAGCAAGTTGGTCCTGACCCAAATCTTCCTCCAGATCCATGGTGGTATAATCTGGGGCCAATTCCGCGATTCCTCGTCGAGGACCCGTCCTAGCTAGTAAGTATGGCCGGTCCCGGAGGTCTTCCTCAAACCCTTCTAGGCGACGCACAGTTCTCAGCAGTGCCTCCATACTCTGTGGATCGGAGTTCACGATATGGCGACGAAGCTCCGGCCTTAGATTGCGCTTCAGCAGACGCAGCAATTGGGTAGAAGACATCGGCTCTGACAACTGGTCATTCAGCCGAAGAATATCGGCTCGATATTGATGGAAAGACTCGTCCGGGCGCTGCCATCTAGCATTCATCTTGTCCAGTACTAATTCGTCCATGTCTACCGTAGGGTATTCCATGCGGAGTACCTCCTTCAACCGTGACCAGCGTATTGATGATGGGGCCGGATGTATTCGCCAATATGACTCAAGTGCTGCTCCCCTAAGCAGCATTGGCAAGTATCCTGCGAGCGCCGTGTGGTCTCCTGCTAGCATTTGCTCAATCAGCGACTCCACCCGACTAATGAAAACTTCCACCGTTATAGTGTTGGGTTCCCCGCTGAAATGCAGATTCCAGCCCTGGATGATGCTGGGAATCTGCGTCGGCTTCAGCCGATACGTAGCGTGTGGATGGATGCGTTGGTCCGGCGGAATCACTGGAGCCTGAGTTGGTGGCGGTGCTTGGCTCAGTCGGGGCCGGTACACTGGAGCCAACGGATTCATTGCTGCACCGGGCCGGATTCGTTCGTGATCGCGCCGCGAGTCTATCGGAAAATCCCACGGATTTGGGTTCGAATCCCACATCGGAGGCGTTCTTGGCCGAGGTGGTACTGGATTTTCCTTCTGGCTTTCCAGCGAGGCTACCCGGGTGGTGAGGTCCTGCATGAGCGCCATTAAGTCTTGTAAAACTGTCGCCTCCACAGCCACAGTGGATCTCGCCTCTTCCGCAGGCGGAACTGCTTCGGCTCGGCCCATTAAGTCAGGCTCATCAGCCGCTGTTGGAACCTGCTCCCGCCGGTCCTTTGTTTTGGGCACCGCCCCTTGAGCAGCTGGAAGCTCTAGGTGGCTGGAAGGTCGATCCGCTGAGGTGGCTGGTTGTCGGCATAGAGGGCAAGTCCGGCTGACTAGTAAATGCTGGGTCACGCAGGCTTCATGGAACTCATGTCCGCACGCCAACGTTTGTACGGACGTTCCATAATTTCGTGCTTGCTGTTAGATGACACACAATGCTGTGGGCCCTGCTTCCGAACGCAACCTGTGCTTGTCTGGCGTGCGTTTGGTCGACATCCTAAATGAAATTTAATTCTGCTAGCTAAATACTTAAATGAATATGTATATATAAATAATGAATAAAATGTGAAAAATGACGTGAAATATATATATAATTCCCAAGTGGCCGTCAGTGGCGAACTATAGTCGAACCTCACAAAAAAAAATGTATGATAAAAGTTTGAATTACGTTATCAAAAAAAAAAAAATTATAACCGGTCTTTCCTTTCCGTCTCTCTTGTGGCACCATGAAAATCAGGGTTCAGAAGTGATCCCTCATCCGCAAATTTTCTCAAGTTACAACTTGTCAGCCCAGGGTTGGATTCTGATCCACAAGCAGCGCGTGTCTTCTCATGGATGGTCATGGATTAGCTAATCAGCCAATCACATGAAATCAAAATCCATGTAATTTAAGACACCTAGGCACTGCTGGTTTGGGGAGCGGATCAGAATCCTCCGCAAAATAGTTGTTGGGATAATAACTTCCGAACACAAAAAGGGACTCTAATATCATTTGGCCTTACTAGTTATACAATGGTGGTAAACCACCAAAGTATAAATCACAAGCAGGACCAAACGATATTGATGTCCAAAGACAACACACGTCCGGCAGTTATTACTTGCTGGGGCACGATCAGTGCAATTACCCTAGGGAGTTATCTACCCGCCAATAATC
This sequence comes from Odontomyia ornata, assembly GCA_963969285.1. Taxonomy (NCBI): domain Eukaryota; kingdom Metazoa; phylum Arthropoda; class Insecta; order Diptera; family Stratiomyidae; genus Odontomyia; species Odontomyia ornata. The sequence continues at coordinate 128,371,643 of OZ017741.1, read as the reverse complement.
TTGACACCTTGTGGGGACACCTAGAGACGATGGACTGTCTCGTGCTCAAGACTGATGATACAGCCGGGCTTTTTTGGGCCCCACGTTGGGCGCCATTTGTAGTGCATAAGAAGTTTTCACAAAGTCCGTAAAGGACTGCAGCGATGTTCTGCTGCCTCGACAGAAGAAGATGACAATATCTGCCGAGAATGCCCTCGTCTGGAGACGCGTGAATGCGCTGGCAGGCTAGCATTGCGGTGTCGTGGGGCGGGTTCATTTCCCCAGCACGAGGACCCACTACAAAGATATTTCGCATTCACGAATTGGACTGCTGGAAGTCAAGAGGCGACCGAAGTCGCAAAAAGTGTAGATAACTACACAGAGGGAATTAGAGCTTGTCATGAGAACAAGGGGAACCTGAAAAGAAAGGCGAACTTGGGGTGACCTCGTCATTACCCAACGAAATTCATGGCCCACAAATAAAAGAGGGGCAAACGGGTGGTGGTGGGGCCCCTTCGTACCCACCCAACCGGAATAAATCCATAGATATCTTGTTGAAGTGGCCAGGTATTCCTCTTCTGAGTGGAAAACTCATACAACTTGAATTGTATGAACTTTCCCATCAGAAGGGGAGTACCCCGGTGACCAATTTATGCCATAGAATCATACAATTTGATTGCATAACTCTATGCCATAAAGAGGCACTCTGCTTGGGCCACTCAACCCACGACGTCACCTGAAACAAGAAGGATTATTAAGTACCCGGTGGCTGGCTCATGTTTTGAGGTGGAAGCCTGCCACCGTACCGGGTCCTATACCCGGTTAGAATTTGAGGAAAAGAAAGACCAATTTGCGTTACTTTATCACTCCATTTTTTAATGCAATACGATTAACTTTCGATAAATGCACAATATTTTCAATATAAATACAAGGCGAAATTCTACGCCATAAAATTTAATTTTGATAAATGCACAATATTCGCAATATAAATGAAAGGAAAACTCTCCGCAATCAAATTGAAATTCAACAAGTGCACAACATTCGCAATATAAATGAAAGGAAAACTCTCCGCAATCAAATTGAAATTCGACAAGTGCACAACATTCGTAATATAAATAAAAGGAAAAATTATTTTATGCAATAAAAGGGTACTTACCCCACATGGTCCGTCGAGCGCTCGATGACAAATGCGGGAAGTCCACTGAAAGGTTGCTGAATACATTTGCACAAAAACAAATTTAATAAATTTATATCTAAAGCAAAATTTTCTTTACGATCACTTGAAGATTTAAATACGATTTAATAGTTTACTTTCGAGAATTTTCAGCAAATCGCACTGGTCCAAAAAAATGTTTATTCTAATTAACATTCTACTATTATGGATAAAACCTCCGGAAGATTGTACGCTACTATGTATTGCAGTTAGAAGTTAACTCAAAAATAATTGTATTAAAATTCCGAGCGCATTAACACAATCCAAATCAACCATTGTTATTTTATTGACATTAAAGATGCGACACACATTCATATATCCGCCAGTATAATAGTCTAAGCCGCGAACAGGACTTGTATCAGGCACCACTTTCTTTTCCACGCCAAACGCTTGGCAGTAATTCAAACGGAGTTTCACTTCCTCTAAGCCTTTCACTGCAGCCTTCACGGCTTTCAAACGTTCATCTCCCAATAGTTTTTTTCTACTCGATCCGACGTACAAACGTATTTCCCTAGCGCGCATACAAAGCACTTCACCTCCAGGTTTCACTTGTCAAACAATTGCATTTCTCTTCAATTTCCAAAGAGTTTCTCAATTCCGTTCACACCAACTTAACCTACGACGAAGCCGCCACTAACATCGTCTGTAATTCAATTCTGTCACCCGCGTTCAACTTTGTATATCACAATCGCTTTATCCATATTCTTCAAGTTTGGTAACTTTGCTAATCACTTTACGGTTTCTAATTGAACTCTTATCTCTTCACTTGTAATTTTTAGCACCAGCTTTTCTTCCTATCACATATCCGTTAACTATTGGCTCCACAAAAGAGTAATAATCACACAAATTGGTCTTTCCTTTCCTCAAACTCTAACCGGGTATAGGACCCGGTACGGTGGCAGGCTTCCCGGTACGGTGGCAGGCTTCCACCTCAAAACATGAGCCAGCCACCGGGTACTTAATAATCCTTCATGTTTCAGGCGACGTCGTGGGTTGAGTGGCCCAAGCAGAGTGCCTCTTTATGGAATAGAGTTATGCAATCAAATTGTATGATTCTATGGCATAAATTGGTAACCGGGGTACTCCCCTTTTGATGGGAAAGTTCATACAATTCAAGTTGTATGAGTTTTCCACTCAGAAGAGGAATACCTGGCCACTTCAACAAGATATCTATGGATTTATTCCGGTTGGGTGGGTACGAAGGGGCCCCACCACCACCCGTTTGCCCCTCTTTCATTTGTGGGCCATGAATTTCGTCGGGTAATGACGAGGTCACCCCAAGTTCGCCTTTCTTTTCAGGTTCCCCTTGTTCTTATGACAAGCTCTAATTCCCTCTGTGTAGTTATCTACACTTTTTGCGACTTCGGTCGCCTCTTGACTTCCAGCAGTCCAATTCGTGAATGCGAAATATCTTTGTAGTGGATCCTCGTGCTGGGGAAATGAACCCGCCCCACGACACCGCAATGCTAGCCTGCCAGCGCATTCACGCGTCTCCAGACGAGGGCATTCTCGGCAGATATTGTCATCTTCTTCTGCCGAGGCAGCAGAACATCGCTGCAGTCCTTTACGGACTTTATGAAAACTCCTTATGCACTACAAGCAATCTATTTGGGGAGAAGAGATTTCATATCGCAGTTAAATCATTTCCTTCATTTTAAAATATTGATGACTTACCTACCCAAATCAAAATTTTTATCAAATTTCGCCAAGTAAGTTCGCATGACTCACGATCGTTAAATTTTGAATAATACGTTGGAAGTTTCACAATTTGGAACATGGATGACTTAATTCGCGGTTTATATTGAAAAACAAGTTGGGTGAACAGACCTACGCTCATGTCAGAAGGGTTTTGTACCCAACTTATCAGAAATGCAGTCCCCAGCAATGAATAACGTCAGAAATATGTCAAAGAGATGTGCACATTCAAAGGAAAATCCATTGTTTTTCTACTTTCAATGGTCGCCATTTTGTTGCAAACCGACAAAAATCACTCAAATCATGTGTTCTCAAAAATATTAATGCTATTGATCTTATTGGAAAATTTCAAGAAGATCAAGTCAAAACTGCAGTGACTGATTCGATTTAAAGTCCATAAAATACCAAAATCATGTGTTATTGTTGTTGTAATTGGAGAAATTTCAAACGGCTATAACTTCCGTGCATATCATTCGATTCTTATCGAACTTACAAGGTTTAAGAACCCTTGGCAGGACTACATATATGTCGAATTTCATTGAGTTTAAGGGTACTGATGCGATTTTATTGGGGAAAATATGAAATTCGAATATCATACTATTATTAACAAAGTTGAGCGAATTTCGACTTCTAAGCCATTTGCTGTTATTGTACTCACAAGTATCTACCACCAAGATTTTTTTTCAGATTTTACGGGTCACAGGTGTCCAATCGCGAGGGAGGGACACAAATTTTTCGCGTATTTCCTCTCCCTGCGCGTCCCTGGAAGCAAAAAGTATCAAATTAAGACCTGTTTTGAAAAGTTTTCATCAAGACCTTTCATTTGATATCCATACCAGCTACCTTTGCTGAAATTTTTTTTTGCGGGTGCCGCTCCCCTATATGTGGAGACCCCCTTGAATACCTTAAAAATTTCTTTTGTAGTTGGACTTTGAAGAGGGCACCACTTTACACCTGCATACAAAATTTAATGTTTCTAGCTTAAGTAGTTTGCGAGAAAAAGTGCTGTGACACACGGACGGACGGACGGACGGACAGACGGACAGACAGGTCGTGAAACTAGTAGGGCTTTGCAAAATTATTTTACAAAACCCTAAAAACTGATGTAAGACTTCCTTGAAATATTCAATTGTTAGAGAGCTAACCTGTTGAAATTTTTTTAATTAAGTATCTCCAAGTTAAAAGTAGGAAAAAGTTTGTAATTGTCTTAGTCGGTAAATCGAGTTACACATTAATTTTGAGAATCAGTCAGAAATTGTGATCGCAGGCCTGCTAAATCACACTCCGAATTTGCTGAACAATAAATTCAAAATGTTGGGTTTCAATGAAATTGGATGTTTAATCTAATGTATTTCTTTCACCACACTTATAATTTTCTTCTTTCGATTTTAGGATAAAGTTCATTTAATGTGTAAATTATATATATAAATATTTCTGCAGATATGAATACAATGCATTATTAAATGTATACCTTCGGTCTTTCCATTTCGTTCAACCTAACCAGGTATAGGACCCGCAACGATGGCAGGCTCCTCCACTAGAATTGGTTAGCCACCGGGTGCGCTCTTCCTTTTCTAATGTTAACAGGGGCTCTTGCCGGGAAGAGTGGCCTTCCACTCGCGTGCCCTTTTATGACATAGGATTATGTGATTTAATTGCATAACGCTATGGCATAAATTGGTTACCTTTGTATTCCTGATTTGAGGGAAAAAGTCATACAAATAATGTTTGTAAGAGTTTTTCTCCCAAATGTGAAACACATGGCCACGTCTACATTTGGATCTTGATCCAGTTGGGAGGGTGCGACGGAGTACCGGTACCATCTGGCTACCTCACTTTTATTTGTCGGCCATAAATTTCAACAGTAACGATGAAGTCATCTAAAGTCCATCTGTTTTCCCCAGGCCCAGTTTGCCTTCTGAGTCTGCAATATTCTTTGACCCTTAATAGGTTACCTCCTTCTCGACATTTCTTTGACCCCGAAATTTGTGGATGCAAAATTCTTTTGTAGTGGATCCTTGTGCTGGGGGAAAACAACCCGCCCCACGACACGGCAACGCTAGCCTGCCAGCGCATTCACGTGTCCCCACACATCTCGGCAAAACTTACCATCCTCTTTCGCCGAGGCAACAGACTATCGCTGCAATCCTGAACGGACCTAATAAACTACCTGATTTCACTACATATTCTAAATTAATGCTGCCCCTAAGAACCACATTCAAGTAAATTGGTAAATCACTGGTAGATACCTTACTCTTTTCATTAATACAGGAGCTGATGTAACAATATGTAAAAGGAATATCCTCAGTAAAAGTCCCGATATTTGTGCAAATCAAGTATCTAATTTTATAGGAATTACAGGAGAAGAGATTTCTTCCAAACTAAAAACGACTCTTATTTTCAGGATTGCTGGGCAAGATGTCAAGCACGACTTATATGTAGTCTCTTGTGTTTTTCCATTAGCACAGATGGTCTTTTGGGTCGTGACTTTCTTACAAATAACTTATACAAGATAGATTATGAAACGTATACAATCACTTTCAATATAAATGAAGAAGACTACACCTTGCCCATCGAATCAACATCACCACAAACAAAGCAATATACTACATATTAGCACTTCAAAGATCTCAATACATCTGTTCTATCGATCTCAATTTAAAACAAGTTGGGTAAACAGACCTACGCTCATGTCAGAAGAGTTTTGTATCCAACTTCTCAGAAATGCAATCCCCAGCAATGAATAACGTCAAGAAATATGTCAAAGAGATGTGCACATTCAAAGGAAAATCCATTGTTTTTCTATTTTCAACGGTCGCCATTTTGTTGCAAACCGACAAAAACCACTGAAATCATGAATTCTCAAAAATATTAATGTTATTGTCCTTCATTGGAAAATTTCAAGACGATCAAACCAAAACTGCAGTGACTGATTGGATGGAAAGTCCATAAAATACCAAAATCATGTGTTATTGTTGTTGTAACTGGAGAAATTTCAAATCGCTATAACTTCCGTGTATATCATTCGATTTTCACCAAACTTACAAAGTTTGACAACCGTTAGTAGGACTATGTAAATATCGTTTAGTTTAAGGGTATCCATGCGATTTTATTGGGGAAAACGTGAAATTCGAATATCATACTATTATTAACAAAGTTGAGTGCATTTCGACTTCTAAGGTATTTGTTGTTGTTTTACTCATAAACACCTACCACCATAATTTTTTTCTGATTTTGCGGATCACAGGTGTCCAATCGCGAGGGAGGGGGGGGACACACATTTTTCGTGTATTTCCCGTCCCTGCACGTCCCTCGAAGAAAAAAGTATCAAATTGAGACCTGTTTTCGAAAGTTCTCATCAAGACTTTTCATTTGATACTCATATCGGCTACCTTTGAGGATTTTTTTTTCGGGGGCCACTCCCCTATATGGGGAGACCCCCCTTAAATACCTTATAAAATTTTTTCGTAGTGGAAATTTGAAGAAAGCACCACTTTACACCTGCATACAAAATTTGATGTTTCTAGCTTAAGTAGTTTGCGAGAAAAAGTGCGCTGGCACACGGACGGACGGACGGAAACTAGTAGGGTTTTGTAAAATTATTTTACAAAACCCTAAAAAGACAGTCTACTTTTAAATGAAGAGATTGTGCTTACAAATACTGAATATCAACAAAATAGAAATAGTTCAGTGAATTTAAAATATTAAGTAAATAAAACAAAAACAAAATATAATAACAACAGATTCAGGAAATTAATAGCAAAAATCAAATTTGAGTCATAAAGACCATACTTTAAGATATTCTTTATATATACCGAAGTATTTTTCATTTTGAGTAAGATCCACTCACATGTAACAATTTTTATCAACAAAATATTCAAATGATAGAAAATATCCCCACATATAATGTTAACAAGCTGGATAGATAGAACTACGCTCATGTCAGAACGGTTTTGTACTTAACCTTCAATATGCTGAAATAGAATGATATAATACAAGTAAATTTTTTAGGACATGCACATCAAATATATTCTTGCTTTAAAGGAACTCCACTTTAACCAGCCTACATTTGGCTCCAATATCGCTACAATCATCGACTGACCTGTATCTTAAATGTTTTTAGGGTCTTGCACTAAAGTACAAAACCCTACTGCAATCATGACCTGTGTCCGTCTGTCCGTCCGTCCGTCTGTATGTCACAGCACTTTTTCTCCGAAACTATTTAAGCTACAGCAATGAAATTTTGTGGAAAGGTCAGAAGTGGTGACTTTGGTGACTTCTTGAAAGTTTTGCGGAAAAATTTTTATATGGGTTTAAGAGGGGTCTCTCAATATAGGGAGGTGACCCTTTAAAAATTTTTTTCACCATTGGTAGTGGAGTAGGATGCCATTAGAAAGGTCTTAATGAGATATTTTCAAAACAAGCCCTACAATTGCCCAATCAGTACCGAGGGGGCAGGGGAAGGGGAAATGTACGAACTTTTCGTGTAACCCCTCCGCTCGCGATTGGACACCTTTCATCTGAAAAATCTGAAAACAATCATGAATGTAGCCCTATATGAGTACAATAATAAAAAATTCATGAGAAGTCCAAATGCACTCAACTTTGTTAGCAATAGCATAGTATGATTTATCGATTTTACGTTTCTTGAATAAATCTTAACGGTATTCAATAAAATTCAGTACATAGATGAATATTTATAAGATTAATCTGTCCTGTAAGTTTCATCAAGATTGAATGGTATTTAACGAAGTTATAGCGATTTGAATTTTCCTGTATTACTATGGAACAATATGCGCCGTATTACTATGGAAACAAATGGCTATGGAACAATATGCGCTTTTTACCGACTCTGACACTACAGCTTTGCTAGGATTTGCATGAAAGTTTCAGGACTGATAGGTATCATGAATATCTTTTAGCGTCGGTTCAGTTAGTGCTATCAGTAATCGTAAAACAAAATGGTGGCTGTTTTAAGTGCGAAGATTGAATAATGCTTTGAACACTTGATTCAATTTAATAAATAACTGAAGATAAGCACCTACAATTCATACTCATAGGTGAAATAAGTCGAAGAAATAGGAGAGAGCTCCTAGCAAAAGGGCTTTATAACAATTCTAGGATTTGAAAAAATTGGCCATAAATCGATGATTACAGTACAGAGGAATGGCTCCTGAAAAAAATTTCATCAAAGGTAGCCGATATGAGTATGAAATAAAAGTTCTTTATGGGAGCCTTTCAAAACAGTTCTTAAACTGACAGTTTCTGCTTCAGTGGGGGCACAGGGGGGGATTGACTTGAAAAATGTGTTCATATTGATTACATTTTCGCAAAATAATTTTGAAAAACAAAAAAAGAAAGAGCTTCCTTTTATTTTGGCGTGGTTAATTTTATTTTCGTAATCGATTTTCGATCGTTACCGTTCGATTTTTTTCAGTGATTGTTTCACTTAACCTAAGTCGTCAATTACATTGAGAGATGTTTCCTAAAGAGGGTAATTAAAATATACTTTATTCAAATTCCTTTTGTCACATTTGAAAATTACAAAACTAATTAGCTTGAAGAGCCAGGATTTACAATTATTTGCGTCGTTGTTCATTAGCACGGTTTTTTCTCGTTAAATGGCGAGACTTTCCATTGCATCCAGTTCTCTCACATCTCTTGCTTCTCGTATTGGTGTTGCGTCATCCTCGCTGCACTTGCTTCACTTAAATGTTCTCGCATCCTGGTGTTATTAATCTTCTTGTTTGCCCAATGTGTACTTCATGATAGTCGGCGCACTCGATCCGGTAGATGCCTGATTTCTTATGTGGTTGCCGTTTATCCTTAGTTGACCCGAAGATATTTTTCAGCTGATTTTTGCTACTAGATTCGATTATTTGTATAGACTCATGATGTTTTACCCTCCCTTTTAATTGATCCATGACACATTCGTAGTAGGTAACTGCTTTTCAGTACATCTTTTCAGAATCCGGGTTGAAGAGTGTTGACAGTTCTTTCTTTTGCCAAGTTTTTCTGATTTTGTCCGCGATTCTCTTGACCGTTGAGGGCTTGAATCCATTCAACTTCGTAGTGTCGAGAATATACTGCATTTCCTTTTCCCTGGCTGCCGTATTGAGTGCTAAATCATACATCCTGTGAGTCATGGCTTAATAAGGTAAAAGTTTCACATATTGCGTGTGGTTCGATGTATTCGGAATCGTCCATTGTGTATGTGTTTCCTTCCTGTGGATTTCAGAACTGATGTTGCCACTCGTTCTTGATACCAACTTTACCCTGACACCTAAAGTAGTTCTATGTCATACGCAGCTTCGATAACTGGAGATACTGTCTTGTTTTCGTCTTCCATGCTATAGAATTGTCCTGTTTTAGTAAACGCTCCTCGATGTAGCCGAGTGTTTCCATCACTGGTATACTGGGTAAGAGAGTCCTCACATCAACGATACCTTCGTGTCGTCTTCTGTTGACGGGCCATATGTTAACAGCTTTCCCGTGGATTCCTTGGTGTTTTTGAAGGAATTACTCTCAAGCGGTTACATGTTTTTGAATTCCTCCACTAGTCATTTTGCTAGTTTTTGTGTTAGAGCGTTCATAGCTGATATTATTTCTTGCATCTCATCTCCTTCCTTGTGAATCTTGGGCAAGCATTTGATCCTTGGTTGGGTTGAGTTCATTACTTCCACTTTTGTCGGTTCACTGATTAGTGACTCGCAGCTTTTGATCGTCCTCTCAAATCGTTTGATATATTCCTACGTAGGGTTTCGATGAAGTTCGAAAAAGTTGCCACCATTTAGTTAAATGGAAAGCACTTCCTTGTATTTGGCTTTATCCATGATGACAACTGTGTTTTCTTTATCTACTTTGATGAAATAAACCGGTTTTTTCTTCAATTAAATGGCGATGGCTGCTTCTGGGTTCGTCGTTGATCTTTGGGCTCCCGCTTTTGTTTTGCTATCTCCTTCCTCGCTGACGTTTTGTGTGCTTGCGGCAATTGGCTAATAGCTACTTCCATCTCCACGATTATTTCTTCCTTCGGGACCTTTGTTGGCATTATTGCCTAGTTGAGACCCATGTTCAGTAGCCGCATTTCATCTTCCTTTAATTCCACGGTAGATTTGTTGACGGTTCGTCTAGGAATGTCTTGTACTTCAAATAATTTAGACAACTTCGCGTTAGCTTCTTCTTATTTACTCAATTTCTGCCAATGTCTTGCTCTTTTCTTCCTCACATTGGTACGCTCTATCAGCCTTCTCCAATAAACGTTCCATGCGACCTTTCTGCAATGCTCTGATTGTCTAATTAACTCCAGTTGACTTTCAAAAGCTTTACACGTTACTTCATTCAGCTTACTATACAATTGTTTGATGCTTATCTTCATAAGATTCCTTTCCGCAATTTTCGCTTGTCCCGTCGCATGTTTGAGGCCACAATGCAACTTTACAATGTGACTCTCGGGATAACTCTTCGCTTAAGACATGTTTTTAAGAAGTTGATATCTGCTCTAATCCTGGCTAACGTTTTATTACATTTTAAAATACTTAAAAATACAAGTTGGCCTGGTCACCACTTCAATGTTCGTAATTGATTTCATTTTTGTAAAACAATTCTGAAAAATCAAAACGAAGAACCAATTACCGAGATGCTGGATCAAGTATGTTGATGCTGTTTACGCTTACGTCAACAAAGGAGACCTGCAAAAAATATTAATGGAACTGAACAATGCGCACAAAAATATCAATTTCACGGCAGAGAGGTAAACGGATGGAAGATTGGGTTTCCTGGACACATTGGTGTCAAGAACGAGTGGTGACATCAGTTTCGAAATCTACAGGAAGGCAACACATACACAATGGACGATTCCGAATACATTGAACCACACGCAACATGTGAAAGTTTCACCTTACCGATTCATGATTCACAGGATATATGATCTAGCACTCAATACGACAGCCAGGGAAAAGGAAATGCAGTATATTCTCGACACTACGAAGTTGAATGGATTCCAGCCCTCAACGGTCAAGAGATATGCGGACAAAATCAGAAAAACTTGGCAAAAGAAAGAACTTTCAACACTTTTCAACCCGGATTCTAATAAGGTGTACTGAAAAGCAGTTACCTACTACGAATGTGTCACAGATCAATTGAAAAGGAGGCTAAAACATCATGAGTCCATACAAATAATCGAATCTAGTAGCAAAAATCGGCTGAAAAACATCTTCGGGTCAACTAAGGATAAACGGCAACCACATAAGAAATCAGGCATCTACCGGATCGAGTGCGCCGACTATCATGAAGTACACATTGGACAAACAAGAAGATTAATAACACCAGGATGCGAGAACATTTAAGTGAAGCAAGTGCAGCGAGGAAAAAAGGAAAGAAGAATAACTTTAGATCAGCAGTAGTGGAGCATATTATAACTCAAGGACACCAAATCACAGTGGATGACGCAACACCAATACGAGAAGCAAGAGATTTGGGAGAACTGGATGCAATGGAAAGTCTCGCCATTTCACGAGAAAAAGCCGTGCTAATGAACAACGACGCAAGTAATTGTAAACCCTGGCTCTTCAAGCTAATTAGTTAAGTAATTTTCAAATTGTCACATTTGAATAAAGTAGATTTTAATTACCCTCTTCAGGAAACATACCTCAAGGGTATTAAGGACTTAGTATATAAGTAGGATCTTTAGGTTAAGTGAAACAATCGCTGAAGAAAATTGAACAATAACGTTCGAAAATCGATTACGAAAATAAAATTAAACACGCAGAATTAAAAGGAAGGTTTTATTCCTTTTTTATTTTTCATGAAAAATGTGTTTCCTCTCCCGTGAGTGTGATCTGAAAAATCTGAAAAAATTATCAAGGGAGATATTTATGAGTGTTACAATAACAAATACCTCAGAAGCAAAAATTCGTTCAACTTTATTAATAATAGTATGATCTTCGAATTTCATATTTTCTCCAATAAAATCGTCTTTTACATGTTTCTTGATTTTATTCGTTGCTGGTGACTGCATTTTGTAAGTTGAGTACAAAACCCTTCAGACATAAGCGTAGGTCTGTCTACCCAACTTGTTTCTTATTCATCTTATCTGAAAATTTGGAGAAGACTCAATCAAAAGTGTAGTGTCTGATTGTTGTAATCGAAGGAAATTCAATTAGAATAAAAAGATATTTTAAAGAAATATTTAAATGACTGATTTCATCCAATTTAAGGATACTGATATAGTTTTACTGACATGAATTCTAAATCTTGCTATTATTAGCAAAGTTCAACGAATTTCAACCTTTAAGCTTATTAGCTTTTGGATGTATCTCCATGATTTTTAAGGCTTTGTGAAAGAAATCAGACAAAAAGATAATAACTTCACGGTATGTCTGTCCGTTTGTCAGCCCATCTTTCTTTTTTAGGGTTTTGTAAAATACTAGTTTCGCGACCTATCTGTCCGTCTGTCTGTCCGTCCATCCGTCCGTCCGTGTGTCACAGCACTATTTCTCGCGAAGTACTTAAGCTAGAAACATCAAATTTTGTGTGCAGGTGTAAAGTGGTGCTCTCTTCAAAGTTCAACTACAAAAAAATTTATAAGGTATTTAAAGGTGGGTCTCTCCATATAGGGGAGTGAGCCCCGAAAAAAAAACTCATCAAAGGTAGCCGATATGGGTATGAAATGAAAGGTATTGATGAGATCTTTTCAAAACAGGTCTTAATTCAATACTTCCTGCCTCGAGTGACGCGCAGGGAGGGTAAATACACGAAAAACTTATGAACCCCCCTCGCGATTGGACACCTGTGATCCGAAAAATCTGAAAAAAACTATGGAGGTAGGTGTTAATGAGTACAATAACAACAAATACCTTAGAAGTCGAAATTCATTCAACTTTGTTAATAATAGTATGATATTCGAATTTCACATTTTCCCCAATAAAATCGCATCAGTACCCTTAAGCTGAACGAAATTCGACATTAACGTGTTCCTACTAAGGGCTCTTTAACTTTGTAAGTTTGATGAAAATCGAATGCTATACGCGGAAGTTACAGCCGTTTGAAATTTCTCCAATTACAACAACAATAACACATGATTTTGGTATTTTATGGACTTTCCATCCAATCAGTCACTGCAGTTTTGACTTGATCTTCTTGAAATTTTCCAATAAGATCAATAGCATTAATATTTTTGAGAACACATGATTTGAGTGGTTTTTGTCGGTTTGCAACAAAATGGCGACCGTTGAAAATAGAAAAATAATGGATTTTCCTTTGAATGTGCACATCTCTTTGACATATTTCTGACGTTATTCATTGCTGGGAACTGCATTTCTGAGAAGTTGGATACAAAACCCTTCTGACATGAGCGTAGGTCTGTTTACCCAACTTGTTTTAATGTTGAAGTTGAAAAAAACAACTCAAATTTATTCAACCCTCACATTTAAAACAGCCGCCATTTTGTTTTACGATTACTGGTGTCACTAGCTGAACCAATCCTCAAAGATATTCATGATACCTGTCATTCTTGAATCTTCCATGCAAATTCCAGCAAACCTGTACTGTCTCAGTTGGTAAAAGCGCATATATTTACATAGCTATATGGTCTCATAGTAATACAGAGTATATTGTTCCATATCAATACAGGAAAATTCAAATCGCGATGACTTCGTTAGGTACCATTTAATCTATTTGATAATTTCAGAACAGGTTCATCTTATTAATAGCCATTCACGTATTTAACTTTATTGTATTTAAGGGTACGGTTAGGGTTTTTTTTTTCAAGAAAATGTAAAATTAATAAATCATACTATTACTAACAAAGTTGAGTGAATTTCAATTTCTCACGTATTTGTTGTGCTCATAAAGGCCTACATTCAATTTTTTTCAGATTTTTTCGGTGAAAAGTGTCCAATCGCGAGTGGGGGGTACCCGAATAGTAACTGTAAGGTAACTTTAAGACATGTATTGAGAAGGTCTCATCAAGACTTTTCCAATGGCACCCCATTTGACTGCCAATAGTAGGAAAAAATTTTTAAGGACTCCTCCCTATATTAGGAGATCCCCTTAAAACTCTTAGAAAAATGTTTCCACCCCAAAAGTTTCAAGAAGTCATAGCTTCTGACCTTTTCATCAAATTTCACGGCTGTAGCTTCTATAGTTCTGGAGAAAAATTGCTGTGATATACAGACGCACACAAGTTGTGATTTCAATCGGGTTTTGTGCTGTAGTACAAAACCCTAAAAATTACAGGCTTCCTCATACGCAGCAACAAGAAATCAACGAACAGGTACAAAAACTGCCAGAAGAGGACATAATTAGTTGTTTATTTCTGGCAGCTTAATAAGAAGAAAGACAGTGAATGATAAATTTCCTCTCACTAGACTAGAAGATGTAATAGACCAATTAAGAAGAGCAAAATATTTTTCAACACCAAACATGACAAGCTCCTTCCATCAAATAGGTTTAAATGGAAAACCAAAACCATTAACTGCTTTTTCGGCGCTCAATGGCCACTACCAATTCAAAAGGCTACCCTTTGCCCTTAAAATATCCTCTAACAGAATCCAAAGATCGCTCACCCTTAGTGGACTAGAATCTTCTGCATTTTTATACGTGGACGACATCATTGTATTTGGTTGCATAATCAAAAGCTTCTAAAAATATGCAGTCATCTTGAGAACTATAATCTAAAATTTAATCCCAAAAAATGCACTACTAAGCCAAGTTATATATCTGAGACACCTGATTACAAAAAACGGTATCTGCACAGACTCAGCCGAATACAAAGCCATACAAAACTTCCCCATACCTAAAAATCAGGATGTCGTGAGACACTTCGTAGCGTTTTGTAATTATTACAGATATTTATACCTGATTTTGCAAAAGTTGCAAAATGCCAGAATGACCTTCTGAAGAAAAACTTTAAATTCAATTGGAATGAAAAACGTCCATAAACTTCCAATCATAAAAAGAAAAACTAGTAAATGCTCCTATTCTACAATATCCAAATTTCGATCAACCATTTATTGTTACACAGACGCTTCAGATTACAACCTTTGCGCCATTTTATCACAAGGCAAAATTGAAACAGATCTACCGATGTAATTTGCTAGTAGATCTTCGACCAAACACGAAGTCAATAACCCAATAATAGAAAAAGAATGACTGGCATTATATTGGGCAATCAATTTCTATAAGCCATATTTATTCGGTAGAAAATTCCTTGTTGTAACAGATCACAGACCCTTCGTATTATTTTTTACACACAAAAAACCCATCACCTAATATGACACCAAAGACATATAAATAAATGGACAAGCAACAAGAATCTGTGTACTCGTCCATGTGGGAAGCGGATTCACCACATAAATGAGTTATAAATAACTTACGCTCTCGAAACTATATGATTCCCTCTGCTTCTCCTTCCCCTTTGTTTCCAGACAGGCTTTTCTTTCCTCTTTTCAGAAGAATGACTTCCCCCACTGACACCCGCGCACACTGACAAAATTTCATTTCACGTGCACACGATCGCGCCTTCATTATCATTCGTCTAACAGTTTGAGTACTACAACACAACAAACGACTCTCACAGAAAACTCGATGGAAATTTCGGAAGTTTTTAATAAAAACAGAGAACTAAAGTGCTGATTTCGTACACGCGATCTTAAAAATTAAAAACATTATAAACGTGAACGTGTTTTGAAACAAATTAAGTGCAAAATCAAAAACATATCACTACAAACCTTAACTTTACACAACTTTAGCAAAGGTTGCTAATTGCTTCGGCTCCTGAGACCAGTTGCGGATTCACTGCTCTCTATATCTATGTATAACACGCATACAACTTGACCTGTGCGACTACGATTTTGAAATAATATACATCAAGTTAGGTAGACAAAACTATGCTCATGAAAAAAGGATGCTGTACTTAACCTACAATATGTGGATAAATAGAATGATTTCATTCAAGAAAAACTTTTATGACATGCACAACAAATAAATTCTTGCTTTAAAATAACTCCATTTTAACCAGCCAAAATTTTTTGCCAATATTTCTAAAATCACGACTGATCTGAATCTTAAATGTATTTTTTTCCCTTTTCATTGCACCGCCTTGAAGTCGAACTGTTGTAGCCGGAGCCCAGCTAGATCTTAGAGTTTGTGCAGCCAAACTAGGGAATGGTGATTGTTGGTAACTCTGAAGAAAGTTCCCTCAATATATGGACGAAGCTTCTCCACCACCCAGAGGATCATAAAACATTCTTATCCCACGGTCAAGTACTTCCACTTTGCCCTCGACAACGATCGGCTCTCTCTCTCTGGGAATTTTTGGCTTAAAAGTACTCCTACGCCCACGTCTAATGCATCTGTCTGGACATTGATAGGAAGCTCAAAATTGGGACGGATCAACATTGGAGCTGACGATAACTGCAACTTACATCGTTCAAAAGCCAGCTCACACGTGTAGTCCAAGCTAATCGCGGCGTGATCTGGAATGGATTACCGGTACCATGAGACCATGCCTACAAACCGACGCACTTATTGCACTGTTTGTGGCCTGGAGATATTGGCAATGCTTCCGACCTTTTCTGGATCAATGCTCAAGCCGTACCCATCTACCTCGTTACCTCAATATTGCCACTAAGAATGACAAAAGAAAAACTTCTCCATTGAGACTTTCAAACCCGCTTCTTTTATTATCTTTCAACGTAGTGAGATCCTTCTTAAGCGTCGGAGTGACGATTATTATGTCGCCAAGATATGTGAATATAAATAGTTCGAGCGTTATGCCGATGATGCGGTTAATCAGATGCTGCCAAGTTGCTGGACCATTAGACAATTCAAGAAGCATCCACTGAAAGTGGAATAATCCTCTCCCTTGAATAGTGAAGACAGTGTTTGGCCACCACTACCTGCCAGTATGTGTACTTTATATCAAGAGCGGAGAAGTATTTTGCACCACGTAACTTGTCCAAAGTGACTGAGAAATACTGCATAGGATACGTGTCCTTTGTGGTGAGTTTTTTTAGTTTGCGACAGTCCTCGCAAAATCAAAATGATCCCTCGTTCTCCTTAATCATCATAATTGGAGACGACAACGCGCTAGTCGATGGTTTCATGACCCTCATTCTTAACATCTCAGTCAACTCTGCGCTAATGTGTGTTTGTAGCGCAAGAGAGATAGGGTAGTAGCACTGTTTGAAAGGGGCAGAATCTATCAAGACTACGTGCTCCACCATCAAGGCACACCTCAAGCCATCTCCCATCTGTGCAAATTTGTCCAAAACAACTTTCCCCAGTAGTACTTCCTCCCCTGTGGTCAATGCGGAACGTCCATGTAAATACGCGGTAGCCGCTACCACCACCTCTCAGCTAAAATCCCACTACCCACGTGTAGTAATCGAGCAGTCATACTAGCACACTGCTCGAAAACCTTCCTATCTCCTATTCAAAATTTCAATGGCCCAAAAGAAGAAAATGAAAGCACAATTACAGAATGCCACTAAACTGCGACTACAAGGACTCGATCAAATAAAATGTATGATTTAAAAAACGAAAAACTACTCGAAAACGTTTAATCGCCAACATTAAGCGACAGTTATTGCGAATAATTTGAAACGTTTAAGCGAGCTTAAGTATGCGTAAACTGGTTCAGCAACTAGTTGGGGTTGAGACGTGTAGGCAGTAAGGGTGATCGCAAAAGTTGGTAACGGGAGACTGGTGAGGACGACAAACGTTATAGGTACGAATTGTTTTTGCCTGTATGATCCGTTAATAAAAAATTGAAAAGAGTGCAAAATCGAATAATATGAAAACTGTATACAAGTGAATATTGACGCAAAATAAATGCCCAGTGAACAATTAATAGAAAAGTCCAATAAATTGAATGCCCGGTACAAAAGCACAATACGTAGCCGTGTCGGAAATCGTAAATTAATCGTTTCCGAATGTAAGGCCAAATTACATTTGTATGATTTCAAGGTGCTGGCAAGCGGATAAGTGACGTTTCAGAGCGCTCGGCAGCATGAAAAGGAGTGAATAAGTTGTTTTCTTCGCCTTTGCTTGAAATTTATTTTGTTGCGATTGTTGTGAATTGATTCCTTTAAATACTCTGCCATGAGTTGACTTTGATAAAAAGGGGGTTTAATATATGCATTGAATCAAGTTGAGTTCCATATTTCGTTATTTTGTTTTGTTTTCGTAATTCAGTGAAAATTTAAAGTGAAGAAATTAAGTGAAAATTTAAAAAATAATAAAAAAATATTGATAAGAGTTACAGATGTGTCCAACTCATCTACGAGCGCTCATCGAGGAGAAGGGGTAAGCACCCTACTTTTTTAATTTTTTTTAATTATTTGCGTATTATATAAAGGGTTTATCAATGCATATTTATTTACGTTTGCAGCAGAAGTTTTTGAATTAAGAAAGAAAGATAATAAAAATAGAGATATTTAATGGTTGCATTTTAATATATCAGAAGTAAATTAATTAAAAAACAAGGTCTTTATATTCACTTATAATTTGCATCGCCCTAGTATCTTCATGTTGGTGTGAAATTTCAATTATTCATACCATTATAATTAGGAGGGACTGAGATTCATCCTTCGAGTCGGTATTAATTTTAATAAATCCCAAGTGTGCTTATCGATATCATTGAATTTCAAACCGATGAATATAACATCTATTAAAATCCTATAATTTAGCTCGGTCGCATAATTATTTGCAATGCTGAATAATGTATTCAGCTTTTATGTTTTATAACCAAAATATGAAACTGTATCATTCAGGATTCTTTATTTTTATATTTCGTACTCCCATCTTTCTATTTAGTAATATTTTCACGATGCAAAGAAATGAAAACTAATACAATGAATTGTTAAAAACACACACTCGGTCTTTCCATTCTATCCCATCTGACTGGGCATAGGACCCGCAACGAGGGTAGGTGGTTCAAGAAAATGGGCTAGCTATCGCGCGCTCCACCGATTCGTAGTTTTCAGGTGCTCTTGCCGGGCTGAGTGGCCTTCCGCTCTCCTGCCCTTTTACGGTATGGGGTTATGTGATCCAATCACATAATTCTATAACATAAATCGGTCCCGTTTATATTTCTCTTTTGAGGGGAAAGTTTTTGCAAAGTATGTTGGTATGAGTTTTCCGCTCAGAAGGGAAATATATGGCCACGTCAACGTTTGAATCTTGATCCGGTTGGGCGGATGCGAGGGGGCACCACATCCATCCGGATGCCCCACTCTTATTTGTGGGCCACAAGAATCGTTGGATAACGACGAAGTCTCCGCAAATCCGTTTGTTTTTACCCGTTTCAACTTGTTCTCTGAACGAGCAATTTCCACCCTCAGGTAGTTACCTCCATTTTTCGACTTCGGTTGACATTTTCTGAGACCCAAGAACTCGTGAATGCGAAATTCTTTTGTAGTGGGTCCTTGTGCTAGGGGAATGAACCCGCCCCACGACACCACAACGCTAGCCTGCCAGCACATTCACGCCTCCACAGACAAGGCCATTCTCGGCTGATCTTAACACCTTTATGGACATTTCTTATACCAATTGTTACACTACAAAATGGTGCTCAACGTGGGGCCTGAAATGCCCGGCTCTATCATCAGTCGTGAGCACGAGACAGTCCATCGTCTTTAGATGACCCTACAAGGTGTCCAGATTTATGGCGGGTAGGTAACTATTTAAGGATATTGCCCCAGCAATCTAGTAAGTTCCGGACGTGTGTTGTCCTCGAGCAGCAATATCGTTTGGACCTGCTTTTGACTCATACTTTAGTGGTTTACCACCATTTTATGACTAGTAATGCCAAATGATATTAGAGTCCTCATGTGTATTCGGAAGTTATTATTCCAACATCCTTTTTGCGGAGGACTCTGATCTGCACCCCAAACCAAGCGGTGCCTAAGTGTCTTTCACTAGATGGATCTTGATTTCATGTGATAGGCTGCGTAGCTAATTCATGACTGTCGTGACGAGACACGCGCTGCTAGTGGGTCAGAATTTACCCTGGGCTGACAAGTTGTAACTTGTGAAAACTTGCGGACAAAGGAGCACTTCCGAACCCTGATCCTTATGGTGTCGCAAGAGAGTAGTCCCTGTGACGCAACAGGAGGAGTGTGCCATGGGTGTCCTTACCTTGGAAAGGAACCGATCTAATGGAAAGACCGAATTCTCATGATATACACCCCCATTTTTTTTTTGTGTCATTAGTTCGCCACTGACGGCCACTTCAAAAATTTTATGTTTTACATTTGTGTTCTCCTTTTTTCTTATCTACATTTATATTTATTTCGATATCATTTTGTCTTCATATGCTTTTATAGTTCTAAGGTTTTTTGCTAATCATAATTTGTTATAGAGATGCAAACCGAAAGAACGCCAGAGAGGAGGAAGTTGAGGTCAGATGCCTGACCGGCTCTCTTGTGCTCCATATGCCATGCGGATATGGACGAACCGACCGGCCAGAGTTTGCCGTGTAGATACAGGCTCCATCAACTGTGTTTGGTCCATCTGAGGCAAACTGCATCCACGTACCCGCTCTGTCATCAGTCTATAGAATCTACACAACCAGTAACAGAACGACCTCAGTCCTCCATCGCTAGTGAAGCAATGCCCAAAGGCGGACTTCTGTCACCAACTACAATGGGTGCGCACGGCGATGACACTGGAGCCAGAGCCTTACCAACCAGCCAACCCGGTATCGAACTTTTATCCCCAGCGTCACCTGAGATGTCGCTGGCGTCATGCAAGCTATGAGGACCAGTATGGAATAGATGAGGCAACAATTACAGTGTCTGTCTGTTCCACAGCCCACTACGCAGCCTTCCACCTCAGTGGCCAGAGCGGACTATATAGAGCCACTAGTGACAGCAGCGGGTGATCCAGCACCTGCTAAGCCCAGCGGAGCCATGAACCCAATGTACAGGCCCCGGGGAGAGGTCTTGACTTCACAACCGCATCAGCGGGATCATACGAGTTCCTGCAGCCCATAGCAAGAACAGTTCGAATAGGCCGCTCAGGACCACGGCTCGATGTCCTGGTATAACTGGAACCTACCATCTTCAGCTCGCTGGATGGGCAGGCCTGCTCTTCGTGAAGAGGCCGTACCGCCATGTGCTATCCCACCATCTAAGATAGCACATATAATGGCAAGCTGGAAGCTTGTGTTTACGGGCCAGGACGACCCTAAGACCATCGGGTCCTTCTTGAGGATGGCCGAGGACATGGCTTCGCTTAGAAGGGAACATGAGAGCTGTTACCCGGTGTGTGCAGATGCCCGTTACTAGGAGAGCTCTTCGGTGGTTCTCGCGTTTTGTCGACAGGTTTCCCACCTTTGATCTGGAAACGTTGAGACGTGCAGCGTTGCGGACGTTTACGCTAGTCGAGGGAGACGACATGTTGAGGCAGCGCATCCGAAACAAACGCCAACAGGTACTGGAGACCATAGATGAGTATTACGAAGTCCTGTGCTGCCTATTGGAGCGTCTGATGATCCCCATGCCAGAGTCCGAGTTTCTCAGCATCTTCTGGGAGGGCATCAGGCTGGAGCTGCGAGAGCGACTGGTGTTCGCCCCGTGCCACACAGTGCATGCGCTTTGCGCGTCAACGAAAGAACTTGAAGCGGTGCAGTATTCCCAGCGTCCCGCGTCTCAGAGTAAACACTTTGGGTCACGAGAGCAGCCAGAACGATGCGCGATCGCTGAGCTCAAGCACTGCATGCCAGCTTCACCCGCGGCAGATGGTGTCATTCCACCCACCATCGTCAGCACGCCGGAGACTCTCCCTCCGTTATTCACCGATTTAGACACAGAACCTCAGTCTGAAGTACATGAACTGGCTCCCAGGGCACGGACTACCACGTGTTAGAACTGCCGGCAGACGGTACACCGCTTCATTGCATGCCAGGCAGAGGCTAACATTTTTTAAGTTCGTTGTGGGAAGCCAGAAACCTATGCGCCAAACTGCATTAATTGCATGAAGGCAAAAAACTTGTAAGCGAGTGCGCACAACAGCCCACAGCACTCGCGACAGATTCAGTAACGGAACCGTACGCCGTCCCGTCTACTGACAGTTCCACCACGACCAGTTCCTCCCCAGTAAACCCACTAGAGTCAAACACCACGACACCATTGCTGGTACATGATGCAACAGATGCCACATCTTCTCCGGAGGCTTCTCCAAAGACGGTGCTGAGGCGAACACCGCAAGTACTGCTCGAAAAATCCCGGCATCCACTGACTCGTGTATTTAAACCATACCATATCATGTTGCAGGCGTGTATTACTGCACGAGAGAGGATTTTTGCCGTAAAAGAGGTCACCTCACGCTCACACAAAACCAAGCAGTCAACTCGTCATTGGAGGAACTTCCACAGAAGAATGCGCACCTGTCGCCAAACTTTAAAACTGTGTAACATCTTGGAGGTTTCTGAGAATGATACTCGACCTTACGCACCAATCAAAATTGAATTAACACCAAACTAACGACAACGTCTGGAAGCATCCATCGCTGCTTTTCCATCTTCCGCTACCCAAAGCCTTGGTGGCACTACGCTGGTCTCACATGTCATCGATGTTGGCGATAGTAAGCTAATCCAGCAGAGACACTATGCCATCTCACCGGCCATGGAGAAGTTAGTGTACACAAAGTTGGACAGGATGCTCTAGGTGGAGATTACAGAGGAGTCCCAAAATGCCTGGTCCTCACCGGTAACCTTGGTGGTGAAGCCAGGTGAAGTCCGTCTCTGTCTAGATGCCCAGAAGGTAAACGCAGTGACCATCAAAGACGCTTATTCTCTTCTGCTCATCGATGGCATATTAGGGAGACTGCCGAAAGCAAACTATATTACCAATCTCGACCTAAAAGATGCATTCTGGTAAATTCCACTCGATAGGGGTCGAGGGATAAGACCTTTTTGCCTGTGTAATGCTCCGCAAATGAGGACCCGGCTGATGGACAAAGTCATCCCACCCCATCTGAAACACCAAGTGTTCGTGTACCTGGATGATCTTCTCATCACGGAAACGTTCGACCAACACCTCCTACTCCTGCAAAAAGTAGCCCTGCACATCAGTAAGGCGGGACTCACCATCAACCTCCAAAAAAATAAGTTTTTAATGGACAAAGTCCGATACCTAGAATGCTTGGCAGTGGTGATGGCTGTGAAGAAGTCCCGAGCCTATATCGAAGGCAACCAGCTTGAAATCATCACAAACCACGCTTCGCTACAATGGTTGATGAACCAAGCTGGCTTACATGGACGCCTGGCCCGATGGGCTCTTAAACTGCAAGGGTTCAAGTTTTCCATCAAACACCGGAAAGTGACCCAGACCATCGTACCCGATACTTTCTCGCGAATGTTTTCACCCGAGGGAGCGGAATTGACAGTGAATGGCGAGGTCCCCGTTGAGGTAGATTTGGACAGCCCACATTTCAAATCCGACAGCTACAAAGAGTTGAGGCAAACCATCGTGACCCAACAAACAAAGTTACCTGATTTGAAAGTGATAGACGGCTACCCGTATAGACGAAATGAATACGCCACTTGTGATCCATGGCAGGAAGAAGAGTCCTGGAAACTCTGGGTACCGGAGGAAATGACTCACAATCTGATCCTCTGCACACACGACCATGGTTTGATTGCCCAAGGAGGTTACGGTTGGATACTTCGGTGACTTAAGAAATACTTTTTCTGGCATTAAATGGCATTTCAGGTCAAAGACTACGTAAGCGCCTGTGACACCTGTAAAGGCACTAAAACGCCCAACCAGCCTCTTGGATCTCCTATGGGTCAACTCAACGTCCTAGAAGGCGTATTTCAACGTCTGTACATAGATCTACTTGAACTATATCCTCGTTTTTCTATGGGACACATCGGAGTTATCGTTGTGTTAGACCAGCTCTTGAAATTCCCACTGGTGGAACCTATTCGCAAAGTCACGACTGCATCCATCGTGAAATTTCTAGAGAGTCGAGTACTTCACGTGTTCGGGGAACCGGAAAGTGTGTACTCGGACAACGGAGTACAGTTCCGATATCGGCACTTTAAGGGCCTATTCAAACAGTACGGCGTCGAACACCAACTGACGCCCATATACACTCCTCAGTCTAACGCATCTGAACGTTTGAATCACACACTGTTAGCCGCGATCCGTTCTTATGTTCATCCAACTCAGAAAGGTTGGGACCGCAGATTATCCACCATCACGTGCGCTCTACAATCATCTTATCATTCCATCACCCTACTTTGTCGCCTTCGCACAGCACATGATTTGCCATGGTAAATCATACAGGCTATTACGGCAATTGAAGTATTTGGGAGATCTCGTCGTTGCGCTGGAGCCCCACGAGGGTTTAGGAGACCTCCGCCAATAAATCGGACGGAAGAAAAAGGCCGCAGGATGTGCAAATGCGGCGCAGTACTACCTCAGGTCACGAACTTCCAATTCTAAAGAAACAGATGAGGTTTTTCGGCGTAATTTTTGCCAAAATTACGACGCTAGACATTAAAATGCCAAGCTGGACTGGCACTTCCTGAAAAGCCGCGTACAGAAGGTATAGGACCCAATCGTTACTTGTTAACTGACCTAGCGGTGAAAGAAGTCGGAGTATACCACACAAAGGACCTGCGCCGCTAGTTACATATATACGTCTGTTCTGTCCGTTCGCACTCAGTTTCAGTCACGCGCAAAGTTTACCTACTTACAACAAAACGTAAATATACGTGTCAGTCTGTCCGTCGGTCAATTATTTTCTTCATTCGCCTCACTCCGCGTTCCGACTCCGAGGACAATCGATCCTCCAACTGAAGATCGTTCAGCTCCTTTTTCGCAATCCTCGTCGCCTTGGGATTGCGAGAAAATTAGCTGCCCTGTAGTAATCGAGTAGTCACACGAGCACACTGCTCGAAAACCTTCCTATCTCCTATTCGAAATTTCAATGGCCAAAAAAGAAAAAAAATGAAAGCTGAAGTCCTAAACAAGTTGGGTAAACAGACCTACGCTCATGCCAGAAGGGTTTTGTATTCAATTTTCAAAATGCAGTCACCAGATTGAATAAAGTCAAGAAGCATGTCAATGACGATTTTATTGGAGAAACTATGAAATTCGAAGATCATACTATTATTAACAAAGTTGAAAGAATTTAGACTTCTGAGGTTTCTGTTATTGTTATACTCATAAATATCTCCCTTGATAATTATTTCAGATGTCCATTCGCGAGGGAGGAAACACATTTTTCATGTATTTCCCCCCCTGTGCCCCCACTGAAGCAAAAACTGACAGTTTAAGAACTGTTTTGAAAAGCTCCCATGAAAACTTTCATTTCATACTCATATCGGCTACGTTTGATGAATTTTTTTCAGGAGCCACTCTCCTGTACTGTTATCATCGATTAATAGCCAATTTTTTCGAATCCTAGAGTTGTTACAAAGCCCTTTTGTTAGAAGCTCCCTCCCGCCTCCTTGACTTGTTTCACTTATGAGTATTAATTGTAGGTACTCAGCTTCTGTCATTCATTAAATTGAATCAAATGTTCAAAGCATGCACCTTAAACGTTGAAGTTGGGAAATAATAACTCAAAATTATTCAATCTTCGCATTTAAAACAGCCACTATTTTGTTTTACGATTACTGATACCACTAGCTGAGCTGATTCTCAAAGTTATTCATGACACCTATCATTCCTGAAATTTTCATGCAAATCCTAGCAAAACTGTAGTGTCTGAGTCGGTAAAAAGCGCATGTTGTTCCATAGCCATATGTTGCCATAGTAAGACATGCAGCGCATATTGTTCCATAGTAGTACAGGAAAGTTCAAACCGCTATAACTTCGCTAAATATGATGCAATCTTTATGAAACTTGCAGCGTTAATCAATCTTATAAATAGACATCTGTGTACGCAACTTCATTGCATTTAAGGGTATCGTTAAGATTTTATTCAAGAAAACATAAAATCGATAAATCATACTATTACTAACAAAGTTGAGTGAATTGCGACTTCTCACGTATTTGTTGTTGTTGTACTCATCAAGGCCTACATTCTTGATTTTTTTCAGATTTTTCGGATGGAAGGTGTCCAATCGCGAGGGGGGGGGGCACAAATTTTTCGTGTATTTCCCCTCCCTGTGCGCCCCCATATCGGCTACCTTCAATGAAATTTTTTTTTTGGGGGGTCACTCCCCTACATGGGGAGACCCCCCTTAAATACCTTATAAATTTTTTTAGTAATTGAACTTTGAAGAGATCACCACTTTACACCTACATACAAAATTTGATGCTTCTAGCTTAAGTAGTTTCCGAGAAAAACTGCTGTGACAAACGGACGGACGGACGGACGGACAGACAGACAGACGGACAGACAGAACGCGATTTTAGAAGGGTTTTGTAAAATTATTTTACAAAACCCTAAAAAAGGGAGGTCTGGCGCAGTTTGCTTACAGGGATTGAAGGAAATTCCTGGACTGGAGTTGTAGCGTATTTCCTCTTCCCCAGATGGTGGATGTTTCCGAATCTGGCCATATTTGTATTAATTCTTTCATTGGTTGTAATACCACATGTGGTATTGGAAGAACATATGGATGAGCCGTGTGACGCTATCAATGAAATTAATCCGGCGCACTGTTGCACAGAAGATTATTTCAATCGTACGTCAAAACAATTCTCGATATTGGATATTATCCAAGGAACTGGATTTATGAAGAAAACGTGAATGTTCTACGGAATGTATATGAACAAAATGTCCGGTTACTATCCATTTGAGAATTATTCAACATCTAGTCAGAGTAGCTCATATAAAACAGGTCTTTACTACGATCTTCCATTGGCATATGTCAGCATAACAGCTGTTTATTTTCTCGTATCGCTTGCCGCCTCCGTCAAAGCGGCCTCGCGGGAATTCACGGATCGTCTAGTCATTGACGAAGGCCAATTCTATCGGTATTGTAACTTAGTTTGTGTTGGGTGGGATTTTTGAATACACAATGAGAAGTCGGCTGACATAAAACATAAAGCGCTATGCAATGAGATGCGAGGCTTGTTACATTCAAAGCGGCTGGAATATGAGCGTCACAGTCGTTCGCGTGATTTCATGCTGAAACTGATCGTTATACAATTTCTAATCAACATATTATTGTTAATTATTCCGGCGATTTCAGCTGTTGTTGTATATTTTCTCTTTGAATTAAGCTTTTGGCATCTAGAACCCAATTATAAGCATAATCAATCACCCTACAAGCTTTTCCAGTCCACTTCTTCCACCACGATAGAATCATTCAATGTATATGGAACGGTAAACTCTAATTCATCATCGGTAGACCTGCTCGATACAGACAAAGCGAATAACGATTTTTTAGGGTTTTGTAAAATAATTTTACAAAACCCTACTAGTTTCGCGACCTGTTTGTCCGTCCGTCCGTGTGTCACAGCACTTTTTCTCGCGAAGTACTTAAGCTAGAAACATCAAATTTTGTATGCAGGTGAAAAGTGGTGTTTTCTTCAAAGTTCAACTACAAAAAATTTTATAAAGTATTTAAGGGGGGTCTCCCCATATAGGGGAGTGGCCCCCGAAAAAATAAATTTCATCAAAGGTAGCCGATATGAGTATTAAATGCAAGGTCTTTATTTGATACTTTTTGCTTCGAGAGACGCACAGGGAGGGGAAATACGCGAAAAACGTGTGCCCCCTCCCCTCGCGATTGGACACCTGTGATCCAAAAAATCTGAAAAAATTATGGTGGTAGGTGTTTATGAGTACAACAACAACAAATACCTTAGAAGTCGAAATTCGCTCAACTTTGTTAATAATAGTATGATATTCGAATTTCACATTTTCCCCAAATAAAATCGCGTCGGTAACCTTAAACTGAACAGAATTCGATACTTACATTGTCCTACTAAGGGTTCTTTGATTTTGTAAGTTTGATGAAAATCGAATGATATACACGGAAGTTATAGCCATATGAAATTTCTCCAATTACAACAACAACAACACATGATTTTGGTATTTTATGGACTTCCCATCCCATCAGTCACTGCAGTTTTGACTTGATCTTGTTGAAATTTTCCAATAAGGGCAATAACATTAATATTTTTGAGAATTCATGATTTAAGTGATTTTTGTCGGTTTGCAACAAAATGGCGACCGTTGAAAGTAGAAAAACAATGGATCTTCCTTTGAACGTGCACATCTCTTTGACATATTTCTTGACGTTATTCATTGCTAGTGATTGCATTTCTGAGAAGTTGGGTACAAAGCCCTTCTGACATGAGCGTAGGTCTGTTTACCCAACTTGTTTTTGTTCTTCGAATGGGGCCAAGTGACGGGATTGTAATGATTGGAATGCAATTGCTGAATCTTTTTCACGAATTCCTGCGATACATAGCCATTGTATAAATGAATGTGGTAGTTTCCATTGTGTTTAACTATTTGAGTGGATTTGAAAGAGACTCGTGAAGGTTTGTGATCAAGAGCAAGCTGTTTCGAACGATATTTTTACGATTATCATCGCAAGCGGTGCTGTTGAGTCGATTTTATTAGCGATGAGGAAGATTCCGCTTTTGATCGCTACATTGATCACGTCGGGGGAGAGATGGACTGAAGACGATGTAGTCAAGAGTGTTTCTTTTTAGTAAAATTAAAAATTAAGTATTTTAAGAAGCTTAAAAGAGATATAGTTTTTGCAATTAATATGAAGTGATACAAAATGGTTGAAACAATTAACTTGATGAGACCGAGGTACTGAATTCCAAGAAGTGGAATTATAAAGGAGAGAAAAAAGTTTGAAAGAATTGATTTGATGTGCAGTAGGTGCGGAAGTAATAGAAGTGAAATTAAAATAATACTCGTATGTATGATTTTAAAAATGAGAAACTACTCGAAAACGTTTAATCGCCAACATTAAGTGACAGTTATTGCGAATAATTTGAAAGGTTTTAGCGAGCTTAAGTATGCGTTAACTGGTTCAGCAACTAGTTTGGGTTGAGACGTGCAGGCAGTAAGGGGTGATCGCAAAAGTTGGTAACCGGAGACTGGTGAGGACGACAAGCGTTATAGGTACGAATTGTTTTTGCTTGTATGATCCGTTAATAAAAAATTGAAAAGAGTGCAAAATCGAATAATATGAAAACTGTATACAAGTGAATATTGACGCAAAATAAATGCCCAGTGAACAATTAATAGAAAAGTCCAATAAATTGAATGCCCGGTACAAAAGCACAATACGTAGCCAATCAAGTGTCGGAAATCGTAAATTAATCGTTTCCGAATGTAAGGCCAAATTACATTTGTATGATTTCAAGGTGCTGGCAAGCGGATAAGTGACGTTGATTCCTTTAAATACTCTGCCATGAGTTGACTTTGATAAAAAGGGGGTTTAATATATGCATTGAATCGAGTTGAGTTCCATATTTCGTTATTTTGTTTTGTTTTCGTAATTCGGTGAAAATTTAAAGTGAAGAAATTAAGTGAAAATTTAAAAAATAATAAAAAAATATTGATAAGAGTTACAGATGTGTCCAACTCATCTACGAGCGCTCATCGAGGAGAAGGGGTAAGCACCCTACTTTTTTAATTTTTTTTAATTATTTGCGTATTATATAAAGGGTTTATCAATGCATATTTATTTACGTTTGCAGCAGAAGTTTTTGAATTAAGAAAGAAAGATAACAAAACTAGAGATATTTAATGGTTGCATTTTAATATATCAGAAGTAAATTAATTAAAAAACAAGGTCTTTATATCCGCTTATAATTTGCATCGCCCTAGTATCTTCATGTCGGTCTCATTTTAAACTGAAAATAGTCTTACAAGTCAAGAACTCATTGTGTTATGAAATTTCAATTATTCATACCATCATAATTAGGAGGGACTGAGATTGTGCTTATCGATATCATTGAATTTCAAACCGATGAATATAACATCTATTAAACTCCTATAATTTAGCTCGGTCGCATAATTATTTGCAATGCTGAATAATGTATTTAGCTTTTATTTTTTATAACCAAAATATGAAACTGTATCATTCAGGATTCTTTATTTTTATATTTCGTACTCCCATCTTTCTATTTAGTAATATTTTCACGATGCAAAGAAATGAAAACTAATACAATGAATTGTTAAAAACACACACTCGGTCTTTCCATTCTATCCCATCTGACCGGGTATAGGACCCACAACGAGGGTAGGCGGTTCAAGAAAATGGGCTATCTATCGGGCGCACTCCACCAATTTGTAGTTTTCAGGTGCTCTTGCCGGGTTGAGTGGCCTTCCGCTCGCCTGCCCTTTTATGGTATAGGGCTATGTAATCCAATCACATAGTTCTGTAACATAAACCGGTCACGTCTATATATCTCTTTTGAGGGGAAATTTCTTGCAAAGTATGTTTGTATGAGTTCAACATTTGGATCTTCATCCGGTTGGGTGGATACAAGGGGGCACCACATCCATCCGGATGCCCCACTCTTATTTGTAGGCCATAAGAATCGTCGGGTAGCGACGAAGTCTCCGCAAATCCGTTTGTTCTCAACCGTTTCAACTTGTTCTCTGAACAAGCAATTTCCACCCTCAGGTAGTTACCTCCATTTTTCGACTTTGGTCAACATTTCCTGAGACCCAAGAACTCGTGAATGCGAAATTCTTTTGTAGTGGGTCCTTGTACTGAGGGAATGAACCCGCCCCACGACACCGCAACGCTAGCCTGCCAGGGCATTCACGCGTCCCAAGACAAGGCTATTCTCGGCGGATCTTAACACCCTTTTCCGCCGAGGCAGCAGACCATCGCTGCCGTCCTACATGGATATTTCTATGTCCAGCATCACCCTGAACTCATGCAAGAAGCAAATCCCAAGATAAGTTCTTGGGCCAACTATGGAACCACCAAAATTCTCAAGCACTACGCCTTGTTTCTCAACTTATTTGACAGCAATACCTCACCTCGCACTGTTCATCACCCATCATCTGTCAACCACTCCACCTTTTTATCCACTGGAATCAACTCTACTCCTAATACAGGGTGGGCCAGAAAGGCGTACGATTTTAAAAATACTCTTGCGTTTGAAGCTTTAGAGAGGGGACTGCGCGGGTGGTGGGGTTAAGTAGCTCGGTTCTCGGAAATTTAGTCGCGATGGATCACTTCACCGGAGCGCAACGTGCATTCTGCGTTAAACATTATTAAAAACCACAATTCGTGCGCTATTGTTCGGCGTTTATTTCGGCGTGAGTTTCGATTACATGACCTAAATCAGTGTCCGAAAGAAAGTGTGATCCGATCGTGGGTCAGAAAGTTCGAAGAGACTGGTTTGACTCTCAAACAGAAGCCTGCAGGACGCCCAAGGTCAACAAGAACGGAATTATCGGACCCTACTTCTTCGAAAAAACAAGGCCAATCTGTCACTGTAAATTCTGACCGATACATAGCCATGTTAAGGGATTTTTTCTTTCCACAACTGCAACAATTTGAAGCCTATAATCGTGGGACATGGTTTCAACAAGATGGCGCGACATGCCATACAGCTAATGCCTCTTTGGCGGTCGTAAACGAGATGTTTGCAGGGAAACTGATATCGCACCGAGGTGACATTGCATGGCCTCCTAGAAGTCCGGATCTGACACCACCGGACTTTTTTGTGGGGATACCTAAAAAGTAGAGTCTACACCAATAACCTAGCCACGATTAACCAGTTGAAGACCAATATCCGGGAAGAAATGGCAGCTATTCCCCGTGCAATGTGCCAGCGAGTTTTTACCAATTTGAGGGTCAGATTCGAAGAATGTTTGCAGCGGGATTGTGCACACCTGGATGACGTTATTTTTAAGAAATGAATTTCCCAGATGTCAATTTTCATAGAAATAAAAATTTGTATGTGAATTGTACTCAGTTTTTTTTTTAATGATTTTTTCAAATTCGCAATTCTTTCTGGCCCACCCTGTATCTCAAGCTGCTTCCATCCTCTCCGTCCCACGCTGGATATAGAGGCACTGAAATTGACCAATCTGGGAAATGTATTGCGAGAGGTACCCGAACGCTGAACGTCATCCAGACCGCTGAGTATTTACTAACCTGCATCGGTCATTCTCAGAGAGACGATTCCCTAGTAAAGTGGTTAGCCAAGGAAGAACCGTCATGCTCTAAAAGTGTAGAGTAATTTGTAGTTTATTTGATCGTTAAAAGAAATAAAAGTCGTGCCGATGTTGGCACTTTCGCTTCTACTTTTGACTGTATTTTCTCTAAAATTTACAAGTGCTTAAATACTATTTTCATATGTACGAAATTCGCTTAAACCTTAATAATTCATACGATTTCTCATGGGAATATGACTGATCCTTTCAAGTGGTCAGTATGTCATGAGTACAATTTATTGTCCCTTAAAACTCATATTCCTAATTGATGCCACCCAACAACTCACTCTATGTCCACACATTATTGTTTGTCACCATGAGATAATCGGGGCCAAGTAACCACCATACACTTCCGCCCTCGCGAGATGTATTCGAACCATGACCGACAATCATTCAAAGGTGAACAGGCTCCAATCCGTTTTCAGGTCAGGAGAATAGAAAAATGTAACCTGGATCACATTTTATTTTATTTACATGTAGCAATAATTTAACTAACCACCAGGCACTATTAGATTAACTAGATATCAGGCATATTATTAGAGCGCATTACATCAACTACTACGAGGCTATTTCAACCGTCGCAGCAGCGTCAATGTTATACAATTTATGCGCTACATGATGACAATCCGCCACTTAATCGAACTGAAGCTAAAGCGAATTGCCACCGCAAGGACCAAAACAGGGCAGCTGAACTGCACGGCTCAACCAACCAAGCAATCGCTAACCGCCACCCATTCAATGGAGGACACATCGAAAAGGAGAAGACAGAAAAGGATGCACCAGTGGCAATAGGGAAGAACCGAACCGAAACGTCGTTGTGGGTAATTCAAAACCTGATGTTGATCGCCCCATTTCGCCCCATTACACGAATTATCACTTCCACAACATCTGCGCGGCGGCCGCGGAAACTCTTCAACCAACCTCAAACCTAATTATTTTAGGGGGAAAATGCCAAGTGGAAACCTACTAGGGAAGCCTAGGCCCAATTATCACACGAGTTTCCATAATATCCGCGCGGCGGCCGCGACAACACTCTGATCAACCACAAAACTAATAATTTTAGGGGGAAAGTAGCAAGCCACAACCTACCAGGATTGAGGAATCCACTTTACGCGACTCGAGCACTCATAATCGCGCAAAACCACCGAAAATAGCACCCGCGCGGCGACCATTGCAAAACATAAACAATTGCGATTGACGTTTCGGAACAACTCGGATAATCCATCCCATATGATTTCAGTGGGACGGCGTGAACATGGAACATGGGAAATGGAGCGAACCAACCCGAACCGGGACGATTCTCGGAAGAGCGGTGGAATGTGTGCAAAGTTCGTGAACCGGGGAGAAAAATCCGCGAAAGTGGTCCCGCCGTTATTTTGTGGAGGTGATATAAGGAGGAGATTTGGCGCGCTCCTTCTTCTTTTTCCTTTAGCTTTTTGCTGTGGACGGAGGTGCTGAAGTGAATACTGGTGTCGAAGTTGTCATATAAAAGTTAATAAGGGTGATCATTGTTGGCGAGCGTTAAATTTGGGGCATAAAGCAACTATAACTCTCGGTGCGGATTGTGTCGGTTGGCGTAATTCTCCTCTAAGGAGCCGTTTGAGTACGAAGGACGCAGAAAGGGGCCCCCACCGGCTAGGGAAATTGTAGGTGAGCGAGTAAGAGTGCCTTTAAAATATAAATTACTACATTCGATACAAATCAAATATATTTTATTTAATCTGTAAATGCTGTAATGTAAGTGATCCAGGAGGATAGGTTTTTTTTGTTCTATTAGTGAGAAAAATAGATGAATTGTGTAACGGATTGGAGCCGCTGGTTTTTCTTTCAATTATCGGAGTTCTTTCTTTCCTCGCTAATCGCGAAAGTGAAGGTTATTGCCTAAAAGGAAGTGGCCACAAAGTGTATGTTGGCAGAACGTAGTGCCGGTGGCTCTGCAGGAAGTGCGGTTTTAGGCGAAGATTCCTTTTGTGTGACTTTAGGCAAAGTTTTCTTTCAGCGAGTTTTAGGTAAAGACTTTGCTTCGGTGATAGGAGGAAGGTTGTTGCCTAAAAGGAAGTGGCCACAAAGTGTATGGTGGCAGAACGTAGTGCAGGTGGCTCTGCAGGAAGTGTGGTTTTAGGCGAAGATCCCTTTTGTGTGACTTAGGCAAAGTTTTCTTGCAGCGGGTTTTAGGCAAAGACTTTGCTCCGGTGATAGGAGGAAACTTTCGAGTGTGCCGCGACGGGGGCTATCGCAACGAATAGCACATCCCGTGAAAACCTAGCTCCCCAGGGTATTCAAACAAGGAGCAACGGCTCTGGTCGAGGGTTCGCGCTTCAAGCGACCAGTTGGCCCCAGGGATACACAAAGTAAGCGCGTGGCGTC
Organism: Odontomyia ornata; assembly: GCA_963969285.1. Classification (NCBI taxonomy): domain Eukaryota; kingdom Metazoa; phylum Arthropoda; class Insecta; order Diptera; family Stratiomyidae; genus Odontomyia; species Odontomyia ornata. The sequence goes on along the minus strand of OZ017741.1, from coordinate 128,337,268 downwards.
ACCACGACTCGTCTCCGCGAGTTGGCCGGCAATATCCCCGAGGTCGCGCCGTGAACGGCTTGATTTTGTACGTAACAGTTTTGGCGCCCAACGTGGGGCAGTAAGTCAAGTGGTGAAAGTGATAGTGCACAAATTGTAAAGTGAAAGAGTGAGAAATAGTGGGTCAGTGGTGTAGTGCGAGTGCAAGTGAAGTGTTAATTTGCGGGAGTGTGAAGTAAAGGGTGGAAAGAGTGATTGTGCGTGCTAAGTGTGAATTTGCGGGTGTTTGTGGTTTCAATTTTAAGTGAAAAGTGCGATATTTTTGGAATAGAAGTGTGAACGAGTCTGAATTTAGAGTGTTTGAGGAGATAGTGTGATAGAGGGTGACTGTGGATAGTGAGTTGTATGTTGAGTGGTGGGTAAGGTAGTGAGTGAAATTGCGTGAGTTGGTGACTGAATTAAGTGATTCTGTTTGTGGGTTGTGTGGATGACTTAGAGTGCTTGCTTAAGGTTATGTGAGTAGATTGATTGTTTGTTTTGTGTGGAAAATTGTGTGAGTGGATGCAATTAGTTTAAGATTGTGTAAAGAAAATTCTATAAATAAAACAAAACTTTTGAAGCAAATAATTGTTTGGAATATTAGAATAAGTGCTAGAATTAGATTTATTTTTCAGCACACACCAGAAGGATGGCGAAAACGATAAAATTCATGGTGGATAGGCTCGCGAAGGATGAGCTGGTGGATAGGCTCGCGAAGGATGAGCTGGTGTATGAGCTGGCAATCCGGGAGGAGCCAGAAGGAACGGTCGACGACATGAGGCGCCGTCTAAGGAAGGCTTTGAAGTCAGAACAAGATGCCGATGAGAGCTTCGTGGATTTACAGGCCTACCCATTCACTCCAGCCGAGGATATTGAAGCGGTTTCGAATAAATTAGAGGAAATCCTGACCCTGACTAGGAATTTCAAAGGGAACAAGGAATGCTCCAACTTCCTAAAAATTAGGAACAAAATCGGGTATGCGTTGCGCCGTTGGGAGTACGTACCCACTACGGATCCTGACCTTGCAGGATAGGCAAAGAAAATAAAGAGGGGGTTGTTGATGGCGTTAGGGGACCTGATAGACAAGGCTGAAGGTGAGGGTGGCGAAGGGAAAGAGTGTACAACACTAGCTCAGGGGTCAGCAGAACCAGTGGAAAGGGAGCGCAAGCAACCACCATTAACCAGCGTGGCCGGACCGTCCAGGAGGATGGAGCAGGAGGAACCCGAAAGGAGGAATTTGTCGGCTATCACCGAGGAACTGGAACCTCGAACCCCGGAACGGCGGGGGATCTGAGGAAGCCACCAGACATAGCCAAATGGGGTATTCGGTTCTCCAGTGAGTCTCCAAAGTCAGTAAACGCCTTTTTGGAGAGGGTAGAGGAGATGCGAGTGGCCAAAGGAGTATCTCAGGACCAACTTTTCCGAATGGCAGCGGAACCCTTCGAGGGCAAAGCCTTGGTGTGGTTTAGGTCAGCCAAGGATCGGGTTGCAAACTGGGAAGAGCTATGTCGAGAACTCAAGGAGGAGTTTCTACCACCAAACTATGAAGACCAGTTGCTGGAGGAAATTCGTCATCGCACCCAAGGTAGAGACGAATCAATCGGTGTGTACGTGGCTGTCATGGATGGGTTGTTTAGACGGTTGAACGAGCCATATACGGAGATAGAGAAAATGAAGATTTTACGTAAAAACTTAAGTCCCTTTTACCAGACACGATTATCCCTGAGGAAAATTGCCACGGTCTCCGAGTTGATTACCCTGGGACGAGAGCTGGAGGAAACTCGGGCGACGGTAGAAGCCTTCGTGCCTCCTCCGGATGGACGGACGACTAGACTGCTAGAACCAGACTTGGCCTACGTGGAGGCTTATCCTCTGGATGCGGTGGCTCCTGCCAGCAATATACAGCGTGGCGCTTGTTGGACATGTGGTGGGACAGGCCATTTTGCGCGAGAGTGCCAAGAGCCTCGAAGATGTTTTGGCTGCGGAAGAAAGGGGGGTAGTTAAGACAAGGTGTCCGAACTGTTCACCAAGTGCGGCAACTACTCGGCAGCCAGTAAGCCAACCTCTTGCCACGTCATCGGGAAACGGTCGCGGTGCCCAGTAGGCGGCGTACTGGGTACCACCTCTACCAGTAAAAGAAAGGCTGCAAGCGGAAGGATATCCTATGTATTCACTCAGGAGTCAGGAGATGTGCGCCCCCATCTCTCCGTGGATATTATGGGGAATAAGTTTACCGGCTTGGTGGACTCAGGTGCCTCCACTACTATTGCAGGTAAGGAAGGATGGCTCCGTTTACACGAGATAGGGGTAGAACTGGGGTCAACGGCACAAGAGGCAGTTCGCTTAGCAGATGAGGGGCAGTGTAAGATGTTGGGAAAAGTTTTAGTCCCGATTAAATTGCAGAGGAGGACAAGGTGGCTAGAGATGCTGGTGGTCCCTTCGCTACCCCATGGTCTGATTTTGGGGGTAGACTTTTTGAGGGAATTCGGAATTACCCTTAATCTCCGGCATGAGCGATGGGATTTCGTTAGTGAAGTCACCCCAACAGCAGGCCACTTGCATAGCAGGTCCATCATCCCTCACCCAGACGAATTGCGTTTGGAGGAGATGGTGAATGGCGAGTTCTCGCGTATGGGAGAAGGGCTGGGGTGTACCTCCTTGGTGGAGCACGTCATTAAGACCAATGCAATGCCCATCAAGCAGAGATACTATCCGGTCTCACCAGCCCTCCAAAAGCACATCAACGCGGAATTGGAGGAAATGTTGAGTCTGGGGGTGGTCGAGCCTTCTTCAAGCGCGTGGTCCTCGCCTATTCTAATGGTAAAGAAGAAGGATGGACGTTACCGATTTTGTGTGGATTTCCGAAATGTTAATAAAGTGACCAAAAAAGACGCCTACCCCCTTCCCTATATATCAGCCACCCTGGACAAACTGCGGGATGCCAAGTACTTATCTACGCTAGACATTAAATCAGCGTACTGGCAGGTGCCAGTGCAGAAGGAGTCTCGACAGTTCACCGCTTTCATCATACCCGGGAGGGGATTGTTCCAGTTCTGTAGAATGCCTTTTGGACTGTCAAATGCACCGGCTACCTGGCAGCGCTTGATCGACCGTGTTTTAGGCCCGGAGTTAGAGCCTTATGTCTTCATATACCTCGACGACATAATCATCGTGACGCAGACCTTTGAGAAACACTTGGAGATTTTGAAGAAAGTGTTTAGGCGTCTGAGGGACGCCGGGCTGAAACTCTCGCGGGACAAGTGCTATTTCTGTCGGTCGCAATTTCGCTACCTAGGGTATGTAGTCGATGGGAACGGATTGAGCGCAGACCCTGAAAAGGTAGAAAGTGTTCTGAATATCCCCAGGCCACAAAGCGTGAAGCAGATTCGGCAGTTCCTGGGTATGGTATCGTGGTACCGTCGGTTTATCCCAGACCATGCCTCTCTGGTAGCGCCTTTAACAGGGCTCCTGCGTAAGGATAAAAAAATGCAATGGTCTCCGGAGTGCGAATTAGCGTTCAACAGGTGTAAGTTGAAATTAGCGTCAGCCCCAATATTGTCTTGTCCCGACTTCAGTTTGCCTTTTAACGTACAGACAGACGCATCAGATGTCGGACTGGGGGCGGTATTGAGCCAGGCCTTCCCAGAGGGAGAGCAGGTAATCTGCTATTTAAGCCGGTCGTTGAGTAGGGCCGAAAGGAAATATTCCACGACGGAAAAAGAGTGCCTAGCCGTCCTTTGGGCAGTAGAAAAGCTTCGGCCCTATATCGAAGGAACGAAATTCAACGTGATCACGGATCACCATTCCCTGGTCTGGCTGCACAATCTAAAGGACCCCACGGGTCGGCTGACCCGGTGGGCCGTGCGGCTCCAGCAGTTCGATTTTGATGTGATACATCGAAAAGGGAAAGAGCATTTGGTGCCGGACGCGCTCTCAAGATCAGTCCCGGAGGTAGGGACCATTGAAAGCGACAGTCCACCAGACGACAAATGGATACAGGGGATGATGGACAAAATACGAGGCAATCCAGACCAATTTGCAGACTGGCGTGTGGAGAGAGATGTCCTATGGAAAAGAATCCCCAACCGACATGCGGAACTCAGTGGGAATTTCTGGAAGCAGGTAGTGCCAAAGTCGGATAGAAGTAAAGTCCTCCAAGAGTGCCACGACGATCCCACTGCCGGCCACATGGGCGTAAGTCGTACCTACGACCGAATTGCTCAGAGATTTTTTTGGCCCAAGATGCGTTCTGATGTTCATCGGTATGTCTCAAGATGTAAGGTGTGTCAGTCTACTAAGGTGGAGCGACAGCGACCCTTTGGAATAATGGCCACGCGAGCTGGTCAAGCAAGGGAGCCCTGGGAAACTATTTGCATCGATCTGGTGGGACCTTTGCCTCGGTCAACGCAGGGGCATACTCATATCCTGACCGTTGTGGATTATTTTTCCAAATTCTCTTTGATTTTTCCATTACGGCAGGCCACGGCGACACAAGTGTCGAAGATTCTAGAAGATAGAGTATTTTTGCTGTTTGGAGTGCCTGCAACAGTGGTATGTGACAACGTTCTATCACCCTCAGGCTAATCCAGCGGAAAGGATCAATCAAAACATTAAGCGGATGCTGCGGGCCTATGTGGGAGAAAACCATCGCAAGTGGGACCGAGACTTAGGGCGAATCGGATGTGCGTTACGTACATACACACATGAAGTTATGGGGAGCACGCCTTATTTCGTCAACTTCGGTCGAGAGATGGTAGTCTCCCGGAAGAGGCCAGTTCAGCCAACGGAAGAGAATACTTTGAGGGATCCCTTGAAAAGGGCCGAGAAGCTAAGGATGGTCCGGGATGAGGTACTGAAACACCTCAAGGAAGCTGCAGGCAAGAGTACGCAGCGATACAATTTAAGGAATAGACCTCCACCATTTAAAATCGGTGACTTGGTATGGAGGCGGAACTATGCTCTGTCAGATGCGGCTCAATTCTATTCGGCAAAGCTGGCACCCGAATATCTGGGGCCATATCGAATCGCAAACCGCGAGTCCGCATCTTCTTTCACCTTGACGGATATAGGCGGCCGAAATGCAGGCGTCTGGCACGCGAAGGATTTAAAACGCTACGTTGAGTAGCAATACCATCGTAGGGGGGTTCCAACAAAAAAAAAGAAAAACAAACAACAAACCAAGGGAAACAAGGACGTGAGTAATAAAATAAAGAAAGCTAAATGGACGGCACAACATTAAAAATTTTTGAAAAGTAAAAGAAAATGTTACCATAAGCCGGTCCAGGTGGCGGTTGTAGCTTGGCGGGGCGTCGTTGTTTTTTTCTCCTTCCTGCGTTGTTAGTCGTTTTTTTGTTTTTTTTCCTTCCCACTTCGTTTAAGTTTTACTTTCTTTGTTTCATTTATTTTTCCGCATTGGTCTGCTTAACTCCGGCCCACCTAAAATAGTTTAGCTTAAATTAGATAAGGATTTTTCCTTTAATTAGGTACGTTAGTAATGGGAAGGTAGTTTAACCCACTTTTCCTCCAGGAATACGCTGGGACAGGTGACGATAATAGGGAAAGACGACTCAAACAAGACAGATACGATACAAGAATACATCGATAAAATATATTTAGATCTACCTGCGTATCCTGGCTGCTATCAGCTTGATAACCTTTACGTTTTTTTTTCCTTTTCCTCGTAGCTGGCGCATAGCGACTGGTGGATTCCGCTTTATTTTTCCCTCCCCCCTCCTTTATTTTCCCCTTTGTTTTCTTTTGTAATTTCCTCCTCCACTTTAGTTTTTTCTTTTTTTTCATTTGATGAGCAGTATTACAACAGGCTAAAAGAAAAAGTAGCAAAAATGTTTAGGATAGGTTCGTTTAGATAGGCGTAAGGTTGCAGTTAGTCTACAGAATCAGTTTTTAATGTAGTATTAGAGGGAAAATTATATCAATACGAATAAGGTCAAGTTAGATTTATTTAGGACTAGGCTAGGAAATGAATTTTGAAAGCTCATTTAAAAAACAAAAAAATTTGGATTCCTATAAATAGGACAAACAAAAAAAAAAATATTATAAAAATAATATCGAAATGAACACAAAAAGCCAGGAAAAGAAACTAAAAGAAATAATTCTTACACATTAAAATACTTCCACGGGGGTGGTCGCGGATAGATGTTAGGTCACTATTAGTTAAATTTTACAATCATCTGTTGATTTTAGTTAGATTAGTTTCTGAAATTATTAGGTAGAGTAGATAGGAATTTTAGAAAATTTCAGAGGTGCTGGGTAGGCTAGGAATTTTTTTTTAAGAAGGGGATTGCTTTTCTTGGTTAGATACGTTTGCAGATAGATATTCTTAGAGTAGCAGCTCGGTACTTAAGTTGGCAATGGTCGGCGGTTTAAAGCTGAGTCAGGTTGGATCGTTAAATATTAAATAGGCCAAACACGGATTTCGGAGAAATCCTCTTCAGGCGATGGGGGAAATGTCACCATGAGATAATCGGGGCCAAGTAACCACCATACACTTCCGCCCTCGCGAGATGTATTCGAACCATGACCGACAATCATTCAAGGGTGAACAGGCTCCAATCCGTTTTCAGGTCAGGAGAATAGAAAAATGTAACCTGGATCACATTTTATTTTATTGAATAGAAGGCACTATTTACATGTAACAATAATTTAACTAACCACCAGGCACTATTAGATTAACTAGATACCAGGCATATTATTAGAGCGCATTACATCAACTACTACGAGGCTATGTCAACCGTCGCAGCAGCGTCAATGTTATACAATTTATGCGCTACATGATGACAATCCGCCACTTAATCGAACTGAAGCTAAAGCGAATTGCCACCGCAAGGACCAAAACAGGGCAGCTGAACTGCACGGCTCAACCAACCAAGCAATCGCTAACCGCCACCCACTCAATGGAGGACACATCGAAAAGGAGAAGACAGAAAAGGATGCACCAGTGGCAATAGGGAAGAACCGAACCGAAACGTCGTTGTGGGTAATTCAAAACCTGATGTTGATCGCCCCATTTCGCCCCATTACACGAATTATCACTTCCACAACATCTGCGCGGCGGCCGCGGAAACTCTTCAACCAACCTCAAACCTAATTATTTTAGGGGGGAAATGCCAAGTGGAAACCTACTAGGGAAGCCTAGGCCCAATTATCACACGAGTTTCCATAATATCCGCGCGGCGGCCGCGACAACACTCTGATCAACCACAAAACTAATAATTTTAGGGGGAAAGTAGCAAGCCACAACCTACCAGGATTGAGGAATCCACTTTACGCGACTCGAGCACTCATAATCGCGCAAAACCACCGAAAATAGCACCCGCGCGGCGACCATTGCAAAACATAAACAATTGCGATTGACGTTTCGGAACAACTCGGATAATCCATCCCATATGATTTCAGTGGGACGGCGTGAACATGGGACATGGGAAATGGAGCGAACCAACCCGAACCGGGACGATTCTCGGAAGAGCGGTGGAATGTGTGCAAAGTTCGTGAACCGGGGAGAAAAATCCGCGAAAGTGGTCCCGCCGTTATTTTGTGGAGGTGATATAAGGAGGAGATTTGGCGCGCTCCTTCTTCTTTTTCCTTTAGCTTTTTGCTGTGGACGGAGGTGCTGAAGTGAATACTGGTGTCGAAGTTGTCATATAAAAGTTAATAAGGGTGATCATTGTTGGCGAGCGTTAAATTTGGGGCATAAAGCAACTATAACTCTCGGTGCGGATTGTGTCGGTTGGCGTAATTCTCCTCTAAGGAGCCGTTTGAGTACGAAGGACGCAGAAAGGGGCCCCCACCGGCTAGGGAAATTGTAGGTGAGCGAGTAAGAGTGCCTTTAAAATATAAATTACTACATTCGATACAAATCAAATATATTTTATTTAATCTGTAAATGCTGTAATGTAAGTGATCCAGGAGGATAGGTTTTTTTTGTTCTATTAGTGAGAAAAATAGATGAATTGTGTAACGGATTGGAGCCGCTGGTTTTTCTTTCAATTTTCGGAGTTCTTTCTTTCCTCGCTAATCGCGAAAGTGAAGGTTATTGCCTAAAAGGAAGTGGCCACAAAGTGTATGTTGGCAGAACGTAGTGCCGGTGGCTCTGCAGGAAGTGCGGTTTTAGGCGAAGATTCCTTTTGTGTGACTTTAGGCAAAGTTTTCTTTCAGCGAGTTTTAGGTAAAGACTTTGCTTCGGTGATAGGAGGAAGGTTGTTGCCTAAAAGGAAGTGGCCACAAAGTGTATGGTGGCAGAACGTAGTGCAGGTGGCTCTGCAGGAAGTGTGGTTTTAGGCGAAGATCCCTTTTGTGTGACTTAGGCAAAGTTTTCTTGCAGCGGGTTTTAGGCAAAGACTTTGCTCCGGTGATAGGAGGAAACTTTCGAGTGTGCCGCGACGGGGGCTATCGCAACGAATAGCACATCCCGTGAAAACCTAGCTCCCCAGGGTATTCAAACAAGGAGCAGCAGCTCTGGTCGAGGGTTCGCGCTTCAAGCGACCAGTTGGCCCCAGGGATACACAAAGTAAGCGCGTGGCGTCACCACGACTCGTCTCCGCGAGTTGGCCGGCAATATCCCCGAGGTCGCGCCGTGAACGGCTTGATTTTGTACGTAACATGTTTTTCTAAATAACAATATAAACATAACCTGCAATAATGAGTCCATACAAAAGTACTTATTCTCATTGGTGTTATGTAACATGATTCTTTCGAAAGTGCCATCATGCATATGCGTAACTAGATCCTCTATTCCCAAAGCCAAAGTCAAAAGTGCTTTATTCAATACCAATCGTTATTAATTTTTAAAAGTACATAAAGCAAATTCCATACAATAAAACTATGAAAAACTTAATGGCCCGAATGGCTCTCTAAATTTATACGTTATCAATTAAGCACATTTAATGAAAAAAAAACACTAGCAAAATTAAATTAATAAGATTATTACATATTTTTTGATTCAATTGAAAAAAGGAGAAAAAACGAACCAGCATTATACAGAAATTACTTATATTACTAACACAATCGTGAACTTTTATCCTTTGCTTAATATGTTACACCCTTATTCTAAATAAGTTCAATCAAAAAAAAACGTTAACTTAAACTGAAAACTATTCCCAATTTATAATACAAATGAACAACAACTCTAGATGTAACAAAGATGAGATGAAACGAAAAACTAAGAAACGAGAAAAAAAAAACAGAAAATAAACACGAATAATTTAGACATTGCCATTCAGCCACCAATAACTAGATTGCTCCGTTTCAGCTCGACTAGCCTCAACTAACTCAGATTCGTAGGATACTTTATCTTCTTATCGGTGGCCCGCCTATATATGTGTTATATGATTGGGACGCCGTCTGAATAAAAACATATCGATTTATGTCCAAATACACCAACGCTTCTGGAGGAACGAAGCCACGAGTGAGGCAAGTCACAATCTACCCGTCTGTAGTGTGGAATGGCTGTGAAGTCCAAGGGTTTTCACTCATAGTTACAGATCCTGCGATATGATTCCGAAGAAGTTTCAATATGAAGATATCGGCTCTTGTCGCTTGAGCACTTTGATCAATTTTTCTATTCTATATATTGTGCTTCCTACCGGTCTCAGACTTTCTGCACAAACCAGCACATGCACGAAGACATTTTCTTTCGAAAACTCTTAATCTTTCCATTGTACTAGCGCTCTGGTTATACCAAATGTCAAAACTAACAAATAACTTTGACTTTTCGATCAATGTATCTAGAATGAAAGAGCCACCGAAGAGCCATGACTACTTTTAGTGCTTTACTGAGCATGATTTTGACATGTCCAGTATAGTACAGATACTGGTCGAGATGAGCGCCGAGGTATTGAACACAGGATTTATGTGGAACCCGTTCTGAACTACCCTCACCAACCATAATGTGGAAATCCTTCCAATTACGTTTCAGGTCTTGACTGACCCCCTGCAGCGTTGTCCGAAACAAAATTGTTTCGCACTTCTGCGCATTGATTTTCATTCGCCAGTTGTCAGTGTACAGCTGCACATAATCAAACATTTTTCGAAGATTGCTCTTAACTATTGTAGCTTTTCGGTCTGCCTTATAGATGATCAGATCATCAACAAACGCTACCAATGATCGCATTGGCAAGACGTTAAAATCAAAGCTGTTCAATAGGCTGCGAATGAATATTGAGAAAAGCAGGGGCGCAGTAACTGCTTCCTGCTGTAGACCATTCAAGACCCTGAATTCGCGCATTGTTGTCAGATTTCCATCAGTTACAACAAATGATTTCCCGTACAACATATTACACATCATGGCCACAAGGTGTCTGGGGAACCTGTCCTGAAGAAGTTTGAAAACTAGTCCACTTAACCACACCGTATCGAAGGCTTTCTCCATATCAATGGGACATGCTCCAACACATTCTTTGTTGTTTAGTTTCCAACAGATGTCTGAGGTTACTTTCGTTATTGCATATGGTCAAATGCCTGGCACGAAAACCAAATTGGCAATTCGGCATGAACTCATATTCCTCAATGTGGGCGTTTAATGCTCTGTTGAGTATAACTTCAAACACCTTGCTAATGCTATGCAGCAAGCTAATTGGGCGATAGCTTTTAGGGCACGAAGATTCTTTTCCTTTCTTCAAGATCGGAAATATCTTAACCCTTTTCCCCTCATTTGGGAACTTTGAATTGTTCACATGTTGTTGAACAATATGCAATAATTCCTAATAGCAACCTCCGGCAAATGTCGGAGAACTTTATTTGGAATACCGTCAGTGCCACATGATTTTTTGTTGTTTATTCTGCGCAATACGAAACACAAGTATTCATAGCGAACAAAATAATCAATAAGATTCATGCTCGGTATGAAGTCAGATGTTAATATTTCATTGAAATAAAGAATTGATTGGCCATTCAGGCTTGATTTGGTCGGAAACTTTTGCTTCAATGACCTCTGAAAATATTTCATTCCTTCTCTCAAGGATTGCTAGATGAACCAATTCAAAATGTGTTTCAATCAGGGCAAGTTTCTGTAGTCCATCACATTTTTATTCGGAGTCGTACTATCAATTTCGATACCAGCCCTATCGAGAAGATTTATCTCATCAGTAGCAACTTAAAGATTCGATACCTACACTCGAGACTTCTTGCGGAATATGCTATTCACTTTCGCAAAAACGCCGTTTGGGTCCTCTGGGCTAATACCCCTCAGTTTTTTCGCCCATTGATTGCTGACCTCACTCCTGAAGTATGAACGGATTATGTTCCGGACATTCTTCAGGTGTAATTTCAACAAAGCCAACGAGGGATGGTTGTAGTCCAAAAATCGTCGATAAATATTGTTGAAGCGTGTGAAAAGTAGGTTTTTCAATCTTTACAACCTTGCGATGGTTGGTGTTTCATATCCTTTCATATTGTTTCGATGTTTAATCTAGGGAACTACTTTCTCAATCGTTTCCAACAACAGCTTCTCTAACTTCGGCAAATAAAGATCTATTTCATCGTCAGTTAGATTTTTGTTATTAGGAACCATTGAGCAAGCGTCGCCATCATTAGATGGAGGACATTACTTCTGGTACTCCCGATTAAACTTCTTTTGAAACTTTCCTCAGTCTGTTTTTTTTTTTTTAATTCAACCGATGGTTTTCATTTTGAACTGGAACGAGAAAGATATCATCCCTTTGACGATTGATTTCTATTTACGATCGCTATCGTAAGGAAGCACCTGCAGTTTCCGTTGAGGACTATAAAAGTTGAATTCAAGTCTTGCGTCAGCAATGCAGAGGTCCAAATATGAATTTGTCCTAGGGTATGGTGGAAACTCCAACCCATATACGTTGCATCTGTATTCCATTCGGTTCTCTGTTATCCATGATTTCAGGAATACACCTCTTGGATTATTGGTGGCGTTCAGCCATGATGTATGCTTGGCATTAAGGGCACCGGCGAAAATATAATAACCATGCAGCCTGTTCAATTCGAGTATTTCAAACAAGGAATTGAGTTCCTCCTTGAACTTGAGTACATTTTGACCAGTTCCTTAGGCAGAGATAACGAAGAGGTTATCCCCACCTGGCAGTGAAATTTTGATGACGGACACTACAAGAAATTCAAAGTTTTTGAATTCGAATTTTTCAATATTTTTGGAAAAAATAGGGTCTTCTTACCAATATCCCGGTGCCACCTCCCCCATCACCTATTACCCTATCGTTTCTTACGAATGCAAAATCTGCACTCACCGGGAGCATGAACGTCTTTGAATTTGACGCACCGATAGTGCATGGCACAATTGGCAGGCGAATGCCCAAATCTTTGACACCGGTAACACTGGTTGACTTCTCTTTTCTGGAGGCGTTCCCACCTCACCACTCTGAAACTTAAGTACCTAATTTGTTGAAGGGCACTGGGACTGCTCTTATTTGCAATTTTTATTTTGTGAAGTGGTAAATTCTTCCTTTATATGGTTGACCTTCTTGTCGCAAAGGCTTTGACTGAAACAAAATCAATATCTGGTGCAGGTTTTTGAGCACCTGAAGAAGGCCGACCGTATCGTCTCCGCAGTCCAAACACTTCAACAAGAAGGTCTGATTTATCTCACTTTTTGGGGTATAGGTGAAGTGTGGAACCTCCCCAGAATTCAGCGCAACTTTGACTGATTTGAAATCAACCAGTGATTTCGTCCTTATAGTTAATTTTTCGGCATTAACTCTTTTGATCTCGAAATTGGCCAGTTTATTTTCGGCTGCCAATAGCCGAACCATATCTTTCCCGCTTTTTCCGAACATGTTGATTGGCGGAACTTTTTCTGTCTTGTTGGAAGCTTTTTCAGGGGAACCAGCAGAGCTGCGGGCTGGTTTTTTCAGCTTATTTTTTTTTCTTTAAATATTGAATAAAAGTTAAGTTATTACCTTGATTAGAATTACCTTCGATTTTTCTTCAATTTCCATTTCTTCGGTTAATCCCTCCAGCGCTGCAAAATAGTTTTGGCTCTCGTTCGTGCCATCAGCATTTAGAACTTTTTCTGGAATTGCTTGCTCTGCACTTTTCTTTGGCTTTGTTACCTGTTGCCATTGAGTTTGCGGCTGCATCTTTTGGGGCTTCATTCCTTTCTTGAAGAGATCCTTGAGGGACTCTATCTCTAGCCTTATTTCATCATTTTCTTTTTGCAATTTGGCCATTTGTGGATTGTCCTCTATTATTTGCAGCTTGGACCCTCCATCTGCGGAGTTTTCTTCGTTATGTTATCACTTGGTGATTATCGTCAGTTTCTTATTCGTTGTTTCCCCAGGTTGCCCCAACGGTGGGAAGCCGTCGGGCTCCTCCATACCAGCGGCGAAGTTTTCTTTGGTAATTTTTTTTTCGTTACCAATCGCAGGAAAAAATATTCGATAGAAATTTCCTGAATCGATTACTTCGACAATGTAAGTTTTTTCCAATTAAAAATTAACTTCAGAATAACGTTTTTTAAAAAATTAATTTAATTTTTGAAATCTTTTGACAGGAGCGATTTAAAGGACGTATATACACAAAGACTACTATTCACTTTTCCCATCATAGGAACATATGTAGCACTAGCAAGTGTATATGCTTTGTATAGAGTATGGACGATTTAATGTGAGTATCGAATATTGTCGCCGTTAATGAAACAATTTATTGTCTAGGTCGTTAACAATGAAAAGAAATTATTGAGTTGAACTTCCGCATGTGAAGTTTTTTCTTTTATAATATAGGAACGTGACCGTTGTGTGGTAAGATATATTGTTTTTTATTTATGGGTGTAATGCGTGTAGGATTGTTTTAATATATGGGTGTAATGTGTGTGGGATTGTTTTAATGTATGGGTGTAATGCGTGTGAGATTGTTATCCCAGCACACCCGCTAAGAAGTGTTGCGTACAAATTTCTAATTAGTGCGGAACACTTGAATTATGTGAATTATACTCGCGTAACAACAATATTACATTGAAATCCAACAGATATTCTTATTCGTTACTGGCCGAAGTAGTTTGTACGTTACATGATAAGTCTTGTATATCTTATGACTAATAGTGTATCGTTTCTTTTCTGTTTTTTTTTTTTGAATTTTTAACAAAAGCTAATTTGTACATTTCCTTATATTGAAACATTATACATATCAAGTGCTTAATCTTTAGGATTACGCTTGAATAATTTTACGTTATTTTTACGGACTTCTTTCAACTTTCCATCAATACCTAGTACAATATTAACTTCTTTAATTTCAATTACAATATAGGGGCCGGTGTAAGGAGTTTCATGCTTCTTTCTGTTATGTTTTTTCAAAAGTATTTAATCTCCTTTCTGCAAACTGATTGGATAAATTTGTGTATTTCGTGCACGTTTCTGTTTAACTATCTCAATCATTTCTCGCGCTTTCTTGAGAGCATGCTGTAATCGGATTTTTAATTCTTTGGCATAATTATCTAAATCGTAAAATTTTTCACTTTTGTTCAGGGTATCATCTGGTAAATAAGGTAATTTCCCAAATACCAATGCATACGGGGTATAATTATTGTCTACTTGTAGGGTTGCATTATACGCAAATGTGTAATATGGAATCCACTTATCCCAATCTGAATTTTCTGAAAAAGCTAAAATATACTCATTTAGTACCCTTTGGTTGCATTCCACAGCACCTAATGTTTCGTGATGATAGGGTGTAGAGATTATTTGCCAAATTTCCAACAAATCACAAATTTCTTGCATCAGTTTATTCATTAATTCGGCACCTTGATCTGATTTTAATATTTTAAAATGACCATATTTTAATATGAATTCAGTGACAAGAGCAGTTGCTATTCTTTTAGCGTCTTTTGTTTCTAGTGGTGCAGCAACTACGAATTTAGTCAGTTCGCATTACATTGTTAGAATATACCGGAAGTTATTCGAGATTCTAAGAGGTCCAACCACATCAATAGCTACTGTCTCAAAGCTTGTTGAAGGTCTGCCAGTTTTTACCATATGTTCTTTGGCATTTCTCACTTGCTTATTGATTTTGCACTGTGCGCTACTGTTAACATATATTTTTTACCATGCTGTTCATATTCTTCCAGCAATACCTTTGCTTCAACTTGAGCAGAGTTTTCCTAATACCTAAATGACCTCCTTGTGGTATGTCGTGATGTTCACTTATTAATTGATTCTGTATTTCAGTATCACTTATGTTCTCCGGGGGTTCGTAAATCATAATATTAAGTTTTGTGCGCTGTGTATTTACAAGTCTGTTGCAACATATTTATTATATTCTTGAATTCAGATTTACGTATGAATTCAAATATTTCATCTTCACTTGATAGAGCTAGTTCAAAAGCACTCATTTTCGTTAATTCATCTAATAACTTCTCCATGGTAGATACGTATATCATACTGGAATTATCGTTATTGATGGCTCTACAAGATTTTCTTGTACCTACATGTTCACTGAAGGCTTGTCATCAACGAAAACTTGCTTATCGTTGGATCTATCACCATTACAGTATACAGTTACTTCTTCGTTTGTCCGGACAATCTTAAATTTCTCATTTTTGCGCAGTACAAATTTTAATTTCGTGACATTCCTTATGTCCGATAACGACGTACAATCCCAAACGTAAAGTTGATCAGGCTCTACCGTTGTATTGGGGTCGTCTTCTTTATTCTTAGCCATTATGTCTCTCTTCTGTTTTCCCGGTTCAACGCCAACACTTTTTTCGCCGTTTTATCTCGTTCTAGCGGTACCATTGATTTTAATATGTCGGAATGGATTTTTATTCTCGAAAGTGCGTCTGCATTAGTGTTAATTTTTCCTTGTTTGAAAATGATTTCAAAATCATAATCTGACAAGTCGAGTCGTATTCTTGTTAATTTAGATGATGGGTTCTTCTGAGAGAAAAGGGAGACTATAGGTCTATGGGGTATAATTATTGTCTACTTGTAGGGTCGCATTATACGCAAATGCGTAATATGGAATCCACTTATCCCAATCTGAATTTTCTGAAAAAGCTAAAATATACTCATTTAGTACCCTTTGGTTGCATTCCACAGCACCTAATGTTTCGTGATGATAGGGTGTAGAGATTATTTGCCAAATTTCCAACAAATCACAAATTTCTTGCATCAGTTTATTCGTTAATTCGGCACCTTGATCTGATTTTAATATTTTAAAATGACCATATTTTAATATGAATTCAGTGACAAGAGCAGTTGCTATTCTTTTAGCGTCTTTTGTTTCTAGTGGTGCAGCAACTACGAATTTAGTCAGTTCGCATTACATTGTTAGAATATACCGGAAGTTATTCGAGATTCTAAGAGGTCCAACCACATCAATAGCTACTGTCTCAAAGCTTGTTGAAGGTCTGTCAGTTTTTACCATATGTTCTTTGGTATTTCTCACTTGCTTATTGATTTTGCACTGTGAGCTACTGTTAACATATATTTTTACCATGCTGTTCATATTCTTCCAGCAATACCTTTGCTCCAACTTGAGCAGAGTTTTCATAATACCTAAATGACCTCCTTGTGGCATGTCGTGATGTTCACTTAGTAATTGATTCTGTATTTCAGTATCACTCATGTTCTCCGGGGGTTCGTAAATCATAATATTAAGTTTTGTGCGCTGTGTATTTACTAGTCTGTGTCAACATATTTATTATATTCTTGAATTCAGATTTACGTATGAATTCAAATATTTCATCTTCACTTGATAGAGCTAGTTCAAAAGCACTCCTTTTCGTTAATTCATCTAATAACTTCTCCATGGTAGATACGTATATCAGATTTTCTTGTACCTACATGTTCACTGAAGGCTTGTCATCAACGAAAACTTGCTTCTCGTTGGATCTATCACGTTTGTCCGGACAATCTTAAATTTCTCATTTTTGCGCAGTACAAATTTTAATTTCGTGACATTCCTTATGTCCGATAACGACGTACAATCCCAAACGTAAAGTTGATAAGGCTCTACCGTTATTTTGGGGTCGTCTTCTTTATTCTTAGCCATTATGTCTCTCTTCTGTTTCCCCGGGTCAACGCCAACACTTTTTTCGCCGTTTTATCTTCTTGCCGTAGAAGTTAAGTCGAAAGAAATTTATTCCCCAACGCATTGCGAGTAGTTCTTTCTCAATAATAGGCGTGTTCAAATCATGCTTACCAAGAGATTTACTAGCATATGATATTGGTAGATCGGATCCAATTTTACCTTGTGAAAATACTGCTTCTAAAGCACTGTTGGATGCGTCTGTAGTCAAAATAAATGGTTTGCTTAAAATCTGGATATTGAAGGATTGGTGGTTGAAATAGTTTGTTTTTTAAATTATCAAAAGCTTGTTGACATTTTTCATCCCATACAGAAGTTATATTCTTTTTCAAAAGATTGTTTAAACATTTTGCTATCTACGCAAAGTATGTGGTATGAAGCGTTGGTAATAATTACAAAAAGCTACGAATCTTCTGACTTCGTCTGCATTTTTGGGAACCGGATAGTTATTAACTGCTTCGTTTTTTGCAGGGTCCATTTTAATACTTTCATCTTTTATTAGATGTCCTAAGTACACGACTTCTGATCAACGAAATTGGCACTTATCTGAGTTCAACTTAAGTTTATATTTACGTAACCTCTGAAGAACTTTGGTTAAATTCCGATTATGATGATCGATACTACATCCAAATATAATAATATCGTCAACATGGAGGAATGCTTCTGAATTGAGTCCTGACAAGGCAATTGTTAATATCCTTTGGAAACTATCGGATGAAATTTTCAGTCCAAAAGGTAAGCGTTTAAATTGAGAATGACCATTTCCAGTAGAAAAAGCTGTCATGGGCCTTGATTCCTCATGTAACTCGATCTGATGGAACGAACTGGTCATGTCTAGTGTAGAAAAATATTTTGCTCTACCTAGTCTGTCAAAAATGTCTTCCAATCTTGTTAGTGGAAACTTGTCATTCACAATTTTAAAGTTTAGTCGTCGAAAACCTACGAATAATCGTTATTGTTTTTTTGTCATTGAACCTATTCTTCGAAACTACCAGAAGTGGTGAGTTATACGGACTAATAGATGGTTTTATAATATCATTTTTCTCCAGCTATCTGATTTGATCATCGATCTCTTCAAGCTGTGCATGGGGTAGCTTGTAGTTCTTGATATACACAGGTTTGTTATCAGCAAGTGCAATCCTCTGTTTGTAAAAGTTGTTTACCGTCAGTTTATCACCTTCGATATGGAATACATCGTGGTATTCTTCAATGATTTTCATTAGACTACGCATTTTTTTTCATCCTTATTGTTTGAATTTATTCTTTGCTTTAATTTATCAAGGCGGTCGTGGTCTATTCTCTCTCTCTATCTCGGGCGTTCCTTAATATGAAATAATCATCTAGAGGCTCAGAGTCAACATGAAATTCTTTAAGTCTAACTGAATGCTAGTTGTATTCAAGACTTTAATGTGACAAATACTCCTAGCTGGTATAATCGTATTGCCCATAAAAACACCTTTTTGTATTTCCTTGCTAAGAATAATACGATCTTCATTCCTGTCAAACTCGATAGATAAAGTGGTTTCAGCTCTCGCAGGTATCTCTATCTTGTAAGTATTCAATGGTTTGATGTTGAGAGGAATAATCACCTCTTCTTCATTAACGTTGTAAGCTATCGTATAAGTCTCATAATCTATTCTACAACGATATCTTTCCAAAATGTCTTTACCAATAATGCCATCTGTTTTTATTGGAAATGGCTCTTCAACTATCTGGAATGAATTGGTTGCTACAAAGTCCCCAATATTTAAATTTAAATCAGCTGAACCTAATGATATAATAGCTTGATTCGTAATTCCAGTTAATCTACACTTTTCAGAGTTATTGATTGTGATTGATGAGTTATTGATACTCCCATTGAATATATTGTTCATCTTACAGATCGATATATCTGCTCCTACGGCTCACTTTTGATTTTCTTCCATTACAGTTTTATAAAATTAGGACAGTTTTTTGATACCGTATAAACATTACATTTATATTTACTGGAGTTGGGCTTATCGTCTGTGTTTTTTTGTGACTCCGGGAGGGTATGGGTTGCATTCACTATTTACTCCTCTCCGGAGACATCTGCGTTTCCTTGCTCCTGGATTACATTTACCCTATTGTTTTTCCTATTATTATTGTTCCGACCGTTCTAACTATTATTGCTTTCATTGTTATAGTTGCGATAGTTATTTCTATGTTTACGCTTCGAGTATCTAGATCTATTATCGTTATCCCGATTATTCGTATAGCCACGATTACCTCTACTATTACCGTCACTACTATCCTTATTGCTATTGTTCTTATATTTGTTACCCCCACGATCATAACTTCTCTCATTCTTGCGTTGGTAATTGCGTCTATTGTAGTGCATAACACTGCTTGACTGAACATTTTCATTCTTTTCTAACTCTAAAGTAAGGTTTACAGCATCTGCTAAATTTTGAGGCCTCGCTGCGAAAAGAACGTTCTTATACTGGTCGTTCAGACCGTTCCTGAATACAGTTAATGCATAACTGTCATTTAAATTAGCAATTGCCATCTTCTAAGCTAGTGTGACGTTATCACTTAACTTACCTATCTGCAATTGGTTTAACTCACCTACAAGTGACAACATTTTTTCTTTATAACTAGTTACAGTAGATTTTTTGTGATACCGTACTCAAAGATGTATGAATACTTGCTATCGCACTTGCGGGCTTAAATCTAATTCTTAAAGTCGTTTTCAATTCGCGTAACGTTCGCGGTGTCTCTGTACTTAAAAGCAGTTCTTACATTATCTGCCAGCTTGGCATTCACAACAAAATCGATTAGCTGTGTCTTCGCGCTATCGGACAAAGTCTTTTCAATAGAGTATATCTTAAGTAACGCATTTGGTTCTTTTGGTTTCCCATCAAATTGCGGGATAGCCTTGATTGCCAAGTGCAAATCAAATTCACTCATTTGGCTGTTTGCTTGATTACCGCTTGCTCACAAGCTTGCAACTTTCAGTTAAACTTTGCTTCAGATCCGTTGAAATCTTTTTGCACCGAATCCTTAATTTAAGACAATCCTCATTTGTTGCTTTGAATAAAATACCCAAATTCCTTTCTGTCTCTTTTAATTTGTTTAATTTTTTTCTAAATTTTCTTTTTTACTTATTCTGTTAATGCTCTTTTTTCATTGACCAAAAATTTTCTCAGTCTCTTCTAACAATTCTTTTAGTGTACCCATTTATATTATTGAATATAAATTTTATATTTTGAAATTCAATTTTCTGTTGACAATTACTAAAGATTTTACATTTTAAACATTTATTAGTCTAGCTACCTTCTTATTGACATATTTAGTATGAAAGCGATTGTATAAATAAACAGAAGCTAATACTATTAAAATAACAGTGGCCGTAGTCGTTGGTTGGCGGTATTCCACGAAAATACTTTCGTTTACATTTGATGAGCAGTTCCCCATTATGTTTTCCTAAATTTGCACTCTAGCTGCCTAAGCTGTTCGAATAGCCGCTTCTTGTCTTCCGTATTGCTGATCGCTATTATACAATAAAGCTCCCCTCGCGCTTGTCATAATCGCACCTTACGACCTCCTCTGCACTTCCTTTTAGGCTGCTCCACTAGTTCTTTGGGTGGTTTTGGCTGCGTGCGTCGCTTATATTCCACAATTGTTATTGGACGCATCCTGGTTAGATTCCTCCTTCCTTCGTTGGTTGATATGTTGGTGCATCTGTCACCACTGGTCCGGGCAAGTACTCCTCTGGTTGTTTCTTGTTTTGTTGTTTATAGGCTTCCCAAAGTTCTTCGAAGCCTTCCATCGTTGAATCTAAGAGAAGTTGGCAGGCTCGCCATGTTGAGTTATTGGTAGTTTATGTGATCGTTAAAAGAAATACCTAATTTCCAGCGCAAGCGCTAGAGCTATTGGCATCCGATGGAGCCGATATGTCTTAAATAAAAGTTTTGCCGATGTTGGCACTTTCGCTTCTACTTTCGACTGTATTTTCTCTAAAATATACAAGTGCTTAAATACTTTTTTCATATGTACAAAATTCGCTTATACCTAAATATTTCATATAATTTCTCATGGGAATATGACTGACCCTTTCAAGTGGTCAGTATGTCACGAGTACAATTTATTGTCCTAAAAGCTTATGTTCCTAATTGATGCCACCCAACAACTCACTCTATGTCCACACATTATTGCTTTCCTAAAATAACAATATAAACATAACACTGCAATAATGAGTCCATACAAAAGAACTCATTCTCATTGGTGTTATGTAACATGATTCTTTCGAACTTGCCGTCATGCACATGCGTAACTAGATCCCCTATTTCCATCATAGGAACACATGTAGCACTAAAGTGTACGAGTATATGCTTTGTATAGATTATGGACGATTTAATGTGAGTATCGAATGTTGTATGGCGTTAATGAAACAATTTATTGTCTAGGTCGTTGACAATGAAAAGAAATTATTGCGTTCAACTTCCGCATGTGAAGTTGTTTCTTTGATAATATACGAACGTGACCGTTGTGTGGTAAGATATATTGGTTTTTTATTTATGGGTGTAATGCGTGTAGGATTGTTTTAATTTATGGGTGTAATGCGTGTGGGATTGTTTTAATGTATGGGTGTAATGCGTGT
Source organism: Odontomyia ornata (assembly GCA_963969285.1). Classification (NCBI taxonomy): domain Eukaryota; kingdom Metazoa; phylum Arthropoda; class Insecta; order Diptera; family Stratiomyidae; genus Odontomyia; species Odontomyia ornata. Next base: position 128,315,604 of record OZ017741.1, on the reverse strand, counting down.
GACTGTTATCCCAGCAACGTTCCAAGCAATTTAACAGGACCCAAGTATTTGGTACTGACTATATCAACTTCTCGGGTGCCAATATATACGATCAAGATAATAAAATACTCTAAGTTTCTCTATGTGAAGGCTTGAAAGGGGCTGTAATGCTAAAGCAAAGTATCTCCAAGTATAGTCCACGAAGTGGATTCGTGAGGTTACTTGCCGCATAAGCCAAAGGTTCGTGGTGCGAGTTGTTTTGAGTGATTTTTTGGACTGACCATAAGTCCATTCAGTTATGATACGAACTGGTTTAAAATTAGAAAGTTTCGCAGCTAGGTGGACAAAAATACGGCTAAAGCATGGTGCTGATCATATTACCGTCTCGAGTGCTGATCCATTTGATCAAGATAATGAAATACTCTAAATGGCTCTAAGCGAAGGCCTGAAAAGGGTTGTAGTCCAAAAGCAAAAAAAGTATGTCAGTGCGTAAATTGAGGAGACAACTGGAGCAGCCAAAAGCACTACAGATCGTATTTGACAAAAAATTACCTTCATCAATGCCATGTCCAATGAGCATAAAGTCGACTACCTCGTGCCTGACTAGAGAGAGAGTACAATTTTGTCAAACGATCTTGCAGAGGTACAGAGAGGATCCGTTATTTTTTGAAAAAATTCTATAGTCTTATGACTTAACGTTTAACAAGTTGGGTAGACAGAACTACGCTCATGTCTGAAGGGTATTGCACCTAACCTACAATTGTTATAACCTATTATCCGTCTACCCCTGGCCTCTTCCAGTCATACCCTAGTCTCTAGTTTACCCTACACAATCAAATCCTTTAAACTCCACCTTTTGGAATCAAACACCGATTGTGCGCAACGATTCTATAATATATTCTACAAGGTATCAAAAGGTTTCACATTGTTATTACAATTATGTTTCTACTTGTTCATTCTCAACGCCAGCAGCCATGTTCCTTTTCGAGCGCCTTTGGAGAGCCTTCGCCTTGACCTCGCACCTGAACTGCCGTTCAATTACCCGAGCCTCTTCCCTGAAACGGCTGCGCTCGTTTTCGGTCACTGCCAAGCGTGCCAGCCGGCGGAGGTTCTCTAGCTTTTGTCTGGTGAAGACTCGCTTACCCTCCTTGATAAGTTTGGAGGGAGCCTCATCAGACGTGACTGGCTTGGTCGGGGTCTCCTTCTGCCTGGCCCTGTACTCTTCGATTGTGATTCGTCGGGACCTGTCATGGGGATTGCTTGCCATTGCCTATTCCAGGCTCAGAATCGCACGACGGGGAGGCTTCGTATGAGTGCGAACTCCACTAGTGGCCGCGTCACAGGATGCGTTACGGGGGAGGGCGCCCTGCGTGCCAGAGTGCCTGTGCGCTTGGTCACCTGCAAAGTAGCAAACACTTAAGTTAGCCTATTTTTTACCTATCCTAGAACCCCGTCCAGTTAAGGGTCTCTCACCATGGTGCGTATTGTCCGTGGAGTCCTTGGGGCGCGTTTCGCTGGCTCCGCGAGTGTGCGCAAAACCTCAGACCTTGTGAGCGAGTACGTGCCCTCAGCTCCATGGCTAGTTACACCGGCGCGAAGAAAATTTTCCAATGCAGGATCACGCCGAAATGAATTAAACACTGTGTCCTTGGCTCAATGCCTAGTGACACCGACACATATAAAGGACTCGCAGAAAATAGCAGCAACGCGTAGAAAATTACTGGAAATTACTGAACTCTCCTCTATCATGAGCCGTTGCTCTTATTGGGTAAAAAAAAAGCCGACGCTACGCATACCTCAATCCAATTATTTCATAAGGCTGACCAAAATCCTAATTCTGTATTAGAAATTGTTGTGGAATCCGTATGCTGAACAAAAACCCAATTCCATAAGTTCAACCGCCGCACCTCCAATACCTCAATACATTTGGATTATATTCCTTATTTGACCTCGGTCACAAAATTGTGCCAGAATTTCAATTGTTTACTACGACTGGAGATCCCAACATCTGTTGTTATGAAATTCGATCGAAGAATTCCATCTTACTCGCATTGTTTATTTTTTAACTCGTGTCAACACATGTTGATAATACGCGCTTGTATTTTCGTATGACATTTTCGTGAGGTGCGTATTAATTTGTTTCATTTTTTTGTATGCTTTCTGCTAGATATTATTTTTCTATGGCAAGTGGTTTGTTTTGGTTTTTATGCGTAATATTTTATATTTTGTTTAGTCACGCGGTGATAAAAAGAACAACATAACACAATAAATTACACAGCTTTATAACATCACATAAAAAGGGACAAACAGGTGGTCTAGCCATACTAAAATCTAGTCTTTTTTTATTAATTTTCTTATTTACTTTGGCAAACCATAAGAAAAAGTCTTACAAAAAACATCAAAATTAAGGCATTACGTTTTTCTCTGAGCAACTAAAATGAAAAATCCCCATTGGCAGCACCAGCCGGAAAAGTAAATTTCTCGTACGTAGCATAAGGGTTCGAAAAAGAATTTGCTTACCTACTACTGGACTTTTTATTGCAATTTTTGTGGCACTAACTGGGTATTTATTTACAGAAAAAGAATCTGTCGCCGTTCGTATTTGGAGTATGGATCACATATTGAAAATTGGCGGGTAATAAATTGCTGTAAACATATAAATTTCACCGTTCTCACATTTGCTGGTTACACAGTTCACAGTGGTTACCACACAAAGGTGATAAATTTTCGACTTAAATAGCTCAAATAGTTAATTTCAAAAGATTTCCATAAAATTCTAATCAGCACTTGCATTGCCATTAATATATACATTTTCGATTCTTTTCTGAACCATCTGGGGCCGTCATTTTGAATGTTTATTGAAAACGGCTGCAAAAAATATTAAGTTGTAAATTTTTGAATTTATTTATTTTTCATCCGATTTGCATAATTAAATTAAATTAACTTGCCTTATTAACTTATCATTTCAAGCTTTATCGGAAACTGTTGAGAAACTTGGCTGCTAGACGGCTACAGAAATAAAAAAAAAAGTTTATGCCACCCGCCTGTATGGGGAAACCCCCTTCAACACTTTAAATTATTTTTTAACACTGTAAATTTCAAGAGGCACCCCCCGTCACCGTGAAAAAACTACATCGTGGAGAAGCAGACAGATGCCTTCCTGGTCAAGTTGACGAAGAACATTGCACCATAACAAACGACACTGGTGAAACCCGATCGACGATCCGACCAGACCTAGTGATGCCCCAACTACTTCACAAGGACAGAGCTCATGGAAATGCCGACACCCTGTCCCGTCGTCCATGTCCAGCTAACTGCAAGCATTGCCGACGGATTGAGGAAAAGGAGCCGACCGTTGATCTGCAAGTGATAACGGCCGAATTCGATGAAGGTTGGTCACCGGAGGAGATTCGAAATGCCCAGTTAGCCGATGAAGACATCGGACCATTGCTCGTATGGAAGGAGACAACTGGGCGACCTGAGTGGAAAGACGTTTCAATGCATGGCGCAACCATGAAAAGCTATTGGGCCCAATGGAACTCCCTTGAGGTAGAGGGTGGCATACTCAAGCTGAAATGGGAAACAGCGGATGGTAGCTCCTATAGGATGCAAACTAGACTTCCCAAAAGCCGAATCCACGATGTGGTTAAAGAGATGCACGAAGGATCCTCGGGAGGCCACCTTGGCGTTAACAAGACCTTAGCGAAATCGCGGGAAAGGTTTTACTGTCTCCATGCTCGAGAAGACGTAGAGGACTGGTGCCGCAGATGCACAATTTGCGCTTCCGTCAAAGGCCCAAAGCGACGACTGAGAGGACAAATGCAAACCTTTAACGTGAGGGTAACGTGGGAAAGGATTGCTTTTGACATCGCAGGACCCTTTCCTGAATCCGAATGGGAAAATCGATACACGCTTGTTATAGCCGATTATTTCAGCAAGTGGCCCGAGGTCTACCCCATTCCCAACCAGGAAGCAACTACTGTAGCCGAACAGCTAGTGTTAAATTGGGTCAGTAGGTACGGCGTACCTTGTGAACTACATTCAGATCAAGGTCGAAACTTCGAATCACTAGTTTTTAGCGAAATGTGCGAGCTGCTGGGAATACGGAAAACGAGGACAACACCGCTGCATCCCCAAAATGGCCCCAGCCAAAGTCATTTTTGGAAAGATTATTCGTCTGCCAGCTGATATAAAGTTCGAAACACCCCCCGAAAAACCCAAAGCCATCTCGGAGTACGCAAGTGAGCTAAGGCAACGGTTGAACCAGATACATCGGACAGTGCGAAAACACCTCGAATCGGCTACTGACCGCATGAAGACCAGGTATGATCTAAAGGCAAATTCTACTGGCTTCCAGCAAGATGACTTGGTGTGGCTTTATAACCCGCAACGGCGAAATAGTAGGTCTCCAAAGTTGCAACATAATTGGGAGGGGCCATACCGAGTTAAAAAGCGAATCAACGACGTCGTATACCGAATACAGGAACACCGTCAGCCGTAAGCCAAAATGGAAATCGTGCACCTGGGCCATCCAGCAAGAAATGACTACAACTGGCGACACATATTTTCGGGGCGAAAAGAACTGAGGTGGGGGCAGTGTTACATGTACAAAGAATTCTGCGAGCTACTGCCGCAATTGTTTTCACAACCATTAAGAACTTCAACAAAATGAATTTACTCGAAACCACGAGAACCCACCAAGCATGATCAACATTTGGAAGTGATTCACTGCTCCATTCATTAATCTGCTCGAATATACCAGGTACCTCTCGGCAGAACATTCGCCAATGTACGAGAAATGCATTGAACGGACGGATATCCTATATAAAGGCGAGCTGAATGAATGGGGAGATCATTCATTACAACCGCGCTAGAAAACTGCGATATACAGATAGTGAAACGCGAAGTAAAGGCGATTGATTGTTTGAGTGCGAAGTAATTTTAAGAAGAAAGTTGTAAGAGGAATTAATTGACAAGTGAAAGTTAGATTTTATGTAATTAAAATTGTGAAATAATTAATAAGTGATTGTGCACTTTTAAGTAATGAAATAAACTCTTTTAATTTAATTTAAAAGACATTGCGTTTTTACTTTCCCGGAACATTAAAATTGTTGGCCACGAACCACAACACGCGACAATGTATATATATATATATATCTATATATATATATATATATATATATATATATATATATATATATATATATATATATATATATATATATATATATATAAATATATGATACGCTCCGCAATAGGTAAATTTCTCTCCAGAAATTTACCTAACAAAGATTAGAAATTTGAGAATTCGTTTACGAATCATATTCGAAATTTGTCATCGTGTTTAATTTTACGCAACCCCATCCTGATTTCACCATAAAAACTCAATTAAATTTTTTGCTCTTATAATTAACCATTGAAATTTCTACATAATAGGTGACTCAAAATAATAATTTTCAAATAAATCTTCAACATCTAATAGACGTCTATTTTGTCTCTTCTCGCATTAACTAATCACTAAAATATGCAGAGTATGCAAAATCTCTATAAACATCTCCTTCTCAAATTACCCTAGAATTATATTTGTCTTCAATGCCATTTCGCATATCAATCCATCGCTTCATCTCCTAGAGCTGATCAACCCTCGAAATTAACCGAATACGAAACATGTTTTGCATAAGCAAATGGGGAAAACAGTTTTTAGGTAAAATTTGCTAAGCGTTTGTCATGCAGAGAATCTTAATTTTGAGTTTCCCGAAGGCATAGATTTATGGTGCGCTATACCTGGTAGTGTTTTAACTGCAAACTCTCAATTTACAACTAAACGAGAGGCTGGTGTTTGGGACAGGTTTAAGGAGGCTTTCTAACGTGTTTGGTAGAAACTTATAATTGTCGTCTCCTTTGAACAAGCAGCGATTAACTTAATTCGGTGGATGCCTTTTGAAAGACTTCTATAGATGGTTTCTTGGAAGCTAATCAAAGAAATATTCACAGAATGCAAACAAAGTGAAGAATGATAAATGACTCATTTTATATGTATCGTTTGGTGTATCCCTTTAAATGTTTCTAAAATCGATAAGTGTCCCGCTGAAACTTTGAGTTGTGATTCCTCTAATTTGCATGGTACGACAAGCATGTCCAATTTTTAGGGTTTTGTAAAATCATTTTACCAAACCCTACTAAAATCGAGTCCTGTGTGTCCGTCTCTCCGTCCTTCCGTGTGTCACACCACTTTTTCTCGCAAACTAGATAAGCTAGAAACATAAGATTTTGTAAGTAGATGCAAAGTGATGCCCCCTTCAAAGTTTCAGCACAAAAAGAAATCTATAGGGTGTTTAAGGAGGTCTCCCCATATAGGGGAGTGGCCCATGAAAAAACAAAAATCATTGCATGTAGGCAAAATGGGTATCAGATAAAAGGACTTAATGAGATCTATTTAAAACAAGTCTTAAGGCGCAGCCCCCAGTGAAACGGAAAATTTGGGTAAACTTTACAGCCGTCCACCTCAGAAACGTTACGAATATTTGCAAAAATTTTTTTGCAAAAAGTCGGAATGAACCTTTGGCTATCGAATCAACTCATTATATTTTGCAAAAAGTTTGTTGTAAAAGTTATTAAATTCAAACAAAATAGCATGTTTTCGTTAAAAAATGTAGTAGATCTCGGAAATTACTTAACGTACCGAGTTGATTCAAGCTATGGTTGTTAGATCTAAATTATTCGCAGTGAATTAACTCATCAAAAATTTAAAAAAGTTTTTTGAAAAAAAATTTCTAGAATAAAATGTGTAATTTGCACACACTGAACAAATATCATGCATGCACATTGATTTGTCTCAAATTTCCACATTTTGTTCTAGGAAATTTTTTGCAAAAAACTTTTTTAAATTTTTAATGAGTTAATTCACTGCAAATAATTTAGATCTAACTACCATAGCTTAAATCAACTCGGTACGTTAAGTAGTTTCCAAGATCTACTACATTTTTTAACGAAAACATGCTATTTTGTTTGAACTTAATAACTTTTGCAACAAACTTTTTGCAAAATGTAATGAGTTGATTCGATAGCCAAAGGTTCATTCCGACTTTTTGCTAAAAAATTTTTGCAAATATTCGTAACCTTTCTGAGATGGACGGCTGTAAAGTTTACCCAAATTTTCAGTTTCACTGGGGGCTGCGCCTTAAAATGACAAGTTTCATTTTGGGGGGTGTCCCCCCTCCCCAAAAGTAACAATTTAAATTTTTGAAAGCATATGCATGTGTCCTGAAAATTTCACAATAATTGAACAATAAACAGCTAAGTTACTGCCGATTGCATATTTAACAATAACAACAACATTAACACGTAATACTAGGGAAATACACGTTTGCAACGGACGTAGACGCTACAAGTATGGAAGAGTGTTGATAAAAATTTTAGAAATGGTTTGTAATACTGATGTGTTATCATAACTAACTCAGCGACGGGACCAAAATACTTAAAAAATGGCGGCGAATTTAAAACCATAATAATTTTTCGAATTTAATTTATGGAATCTGTATATTAGTCAAGTTTTGATATGCAGAATTAATTGTTTGATTTACTAATTGTTTGACAAAACCATTCTGGCAGGAGGACTCTTCTGCTACTTTAACTTGTTACCTACTAAAATCGCGTCCAGTTTGTCCGTCCATCCGTGTGTTACAACACTTACAATTTTTTATGTTTCAAAATTCAACTACAAAAACATTTTATAAGCCATTTAAGGAGGGTCTCCTCATAGAGGGGAGTGGCCCCCGAAAAAAATTTCACTGAAGGTAGTCGATACGGGTATCAAATGAAAGGTCCTAATGAGAGCTTTTCAAAACAGGTCGTAAACTGACATTTTTTTACTTCGAGAGACGCACACGGAGGGGAAATATACGAAAAATGTGTCCCCCCCCCTCGCGATTGGACACCTGTGATCTGAAAAAAATTATGGAGGTAGGTATTTATGAGTGCAACAATAACAATACCTTAGAAGTCAAAATTTGCTCCACTTTGTTAATAATAGTATGATCTTCGAATTTCATATTTTCTGCAATAAAATCGTATACGTACCATTAAATTCTATATTTAAGTAGTCTTATAAAAGGTCCTTATATTCTGTAAATTTGATGAAATTCGAATGATATACACGGAAGTGATAGCCATTTGAAATTTCTTCAATCACAACAATAATAACACATGATTTTGGTATTTTATAGACTTTACATCGAATCAGACACTACAGTATTGATTCGAACTACTTAAAATTTTCAAATAAAATCAATAACATAAATATTATTGGTGACTCATGATTTGAGTCATTTTTATTCTTTTGCAACAAAATGGTGGCAGTTGAAAATAGAGAAGCAATGAATTTTCTTCTATGTTAAATGTGCACATCTCTTTAACATGTTTCTTGACTTTATTTATTGCTGGTGACTGCATTTCAGAAAAGTTGGATACAAAACCCTTCTGACATGAGCGTAGCTCTGTCTACCCAACTTGTTAGAAGTAAAGTTGGTCTGAACCAAAAATTTGAAGAACGAACAAAGCCAGGAGCTGTATGAACAATTAGTTTAGATTTCATTATTTAATTCCTATATATGACTGAAATTTTAACGCCGTATTTTTCAGGCTTATCATACATACTATACATTGAATGAATTCCAGTGATGTGTTGTATTGCGGTCTACTGCGGCTTAAGTGAAGTGGTATTCGCCAATTGAGATTTCATCTAGAAGTGTTTCGAACGTTCTGTTGTCTCTCAGCAAGTCAAATAAAGGAAGGACACGCTTATTTCATACGAACATTTGGAATGCAAGTCGTCGGTCACCCATGTTGGTTTGTACATAGGGAGGGGAATGAGCATTCGTGCCGGTAGGAAATAGTTGTGTACAATAAGAAAGATGTTAAACGAACTGCGAAATTTTTTATTCGAGTTCAGCTCTTTGGATTCACTCTGTTTTATCCGGGTTGCGTATTGTGCTAGTATTGTGGTAGAGTCATATCCTCGAAATCAGCGAGGGAGCAAGAGTGGGGTTAGTTATAATCAGCGAAAGTAACAGCAGCATCAACAAAGCAGCCAACAGGACGGAAGTCCTGAAAGGCGAAGAACAAATTGCCAGTTTTGTGTGGGTATACTTGTATGAATGTACGAGTATGTTCTGAAGTTTTGCAAAAAAAAGAAATGCTTCGTTATGACTTTTCCTTTATTGACTTAACCACCATGCTTGATGGTGGCAGCAGCGAAAGCGATTGGGGTTGCAATTCGCTGGAATTGCTAGGTATGAGGGCTGTTCTGATGAAGATGGTTGTGGTAAGGAAAACAGCTAAGCGATCCAATTCATTTGATGGTATGGTGTAACAAGTTACAACGTAGCTGACGACATCATATGTACGAGTACATATGAAGTGCTTTGGGACTAGAACTTAAACACAAAATGGAAGCATTTGATGAGCGAAGATATCGCAAAGAAAACGACCCACAGTTTGTAAGGAATCGTGATATGAATTTTTTTTAATGCGCTGCAATAATCTTACCTGAAAATGAGACACGAGTCTAGAAAAACGAATATACACACATGAAAAGAAAGTCAAACACAAAGAAGTACAAGGCAGGGGTTTTCTGTTTGAAATTATATATTTCACAGGTAGTATTTGAATAGAATGAATTTAATTTGGTATACATTTTCACGAATAATTTAGCCATGATTTCTAAGTTCTAATCCAGAAGTAAAACAAGTTGGGTAGACAGACCTAGCTCATGTCAGAAGGGTTTTTTACTCAACTTACAAAATGCAATCATTAGCAATGAATAAAATCAGAAACATGTCAAAGAGATTTGCTCGTTTAAAATAAAATCCATAACTTCTCCATTACTCAAATCATCTAATCCCAAAAGTATTTGTGTCATCGATCTTATCTGAAAATTTTAAGAAGATCGAATCAAAACTGCATGGTCTGGTTCGATAGAAAGACCATAAAATACCAAAATAAGGTGTTGTTGCTGTTGTTGTAATTGGATAATTCACAAATTGATATAACTTCCGTGAATATGATATGAATTTCATCAAACTTACAGAGTATTAGGACCTTGTGTAAAGCTACTTAATACGATTTTATCGGAGAAAATGTGAAATTCGAGGATCATATTATTATTAACAAAGTTGAACGAATATTGACTTCTGAGGTATTTTTATTGTTGTTCTCATAAATATCTCCCTTAATAATTTTTTTCAGATTTTTTAAATCACAGCTGTCTAATCGTGAGGGGGAACCCATTTTTCGTTTATTTTCCCCCACACCTGTGCCCCCATTGAAGCGAAAACGGTCAGTTTAAGAACTGTTTTGAAAAGCTCTCATAAATGCTTTTCATTTTTTACTCATATGGGGTACCTTTGATGAAATTTTTTTCAGGGCCTACACCCCTGTACTGCAATCATCGATTCATGGCATCAGAAATTTTTTTTCGAACCCTAAAATGGTTAAAAAGCCCTTCTGTTAGGAGCTCTCTCCTACCTCCTCAAGTTGTTTCATCTATGAGTATTGATTGCAGATACGCATCTTCAGTCATTCATCAAATTGAATTAAATGCATGCACCTGAAACGTTGAGGGGAAAAATAACTCAAAATTGTTCAATCTTCTCATTTAAAACAGCCGCCATTTTGTTTTACGATTACTGATACTACTAGCTGAACCAATTCTCGAAAGTATCCATGATGCCTATCATTCCTGAAACTTTCATGCAAATCCTAGCAAACCTGTAGTTTCTGAGTCGGTAAAAGCGCATATTGTACCATAGTAACAGCGTATATTGTTCCATAGTAAATCAGGAAAATTCAAACCACTATAACTTCATGAAATACCATTGGATATTTGTGAAACTTGCAGAGCAGGTCAATATTATAAATAATCATTTGTATACTGATTTTCATTGAATTTAAAGGTACTCTTAAGAGTTTATTCAAGAAAATGTAAAATCGATAAATCATACTATTACTAACAAAGTTGAGTGAACTTCGACTTCTCACGTATTTGTTGTTGTTGTACTCATAAAGGCCTACATTCATGATTTTTCGAATGAAAGCTGTCCAATCGCGAGGGGGGTACGCGAAAAGTACATACAATTCCTCTTCCCCTGCCCCCCACAGTACTGATTAGGCGGTTTTAAGACTCGTTTTGAAAATATCTCAATGAGACCTTTCCAACGACTCGACTACCAATGGTGAAGAAAAATTTTTTTGAACGGTTACCTCCCAATATGGGGAGACCTCTCTTAAACCCCTTTGAAAAATTTTTCCTCCCCAAAACATTCAAAAAGTCACCACTTCTAACCTCCCCACAAAGTTTCACGTTTGTAGCTTCTATAGTTTCAGAGACAAACTACTGTGACATACAGACGGACAGACGGACACAGGTCGTGATTGCAATAGAGTTTTATATTTTAGTACAAAACCCTAAAAAGAATCTGTAAATGATTATCTAATGGGACGTTCAATAACGCTTTAGTCGAAATTAATTAAATCTGTGAAATAGATACATATGTCTGCATGTTAGTAGATAAGAAAGTTATTGCAACTGCAATATATTTTGCTCCATTTACAAAGAAAAAAATATTCTAAGGGAAATTCTGTTAACTTGATTGTTTTTCCAAGTAGTAATTTCATAAAACCTTGCTTAAATTGTGTTAGTCTGGATGTTTTTTTCTTAGAGCTACAAGCATAAAATTATGTGGATAAGTCTGTTTTGTTTTAAATGTGTTTTATTTAAGTCCGTAAAGGACAGTAGCAATGGTTACTGCCTCAGCGAGCTTACGTTTGGGCTTGTTGTAGTGACTTTGCCTGAAGACGTCTATGTACGCTAGCAGCTAGCTTCTGCCGTGTCATGGGCGGGTTCTTATTGCCATCGCAGCAGACACTACTAAGAGTTTTTTTCGTTCATATGTTTTTTAATATATTTCGGCCTGAAGGGAGTCTCTTGTTATCCTGCCTAACATATTGATGACTGGATGCATTTGGTACTCTCACGCACCTTTTGAATCGGATAAAAATAGAGTTGATTAGGCTCAACTTCAGTGAATTATCATCCCTTGACGTGATAGCCCCTAACTCTAATGAAGAATGTGGGCGAGCATATGAGGTCTACATCAGAAGATGTATCCCGCCACGTTGCAGTTCCTTACCTCCTTCAATGATAAAGAAATAGTCTCAGTTTTTTAATGTCTTTAGGTTTCATTTTTAGAGTTAAAAAAATTTTTTTAACAACACCCTATTAATATCGGTACCTGTCCGTCCGTCAGTGCGTCACAGCAAGTTTTCTCAGAAACTAGAGAAGCTGCAGTCGACAAATTTTGTAATCAACTCAGAAGTTTCTGTTAAAGCTTCTTAATCAAAAAAATTTCAAAGGCTTTTAAGGCGAGTCTCTCCGTATAAGGATGTGGACCCTTCAACATCTTTTTTCTTCACCAAAGATTGTCGAATAGGGTATCAAATGAAAGGTCTTGATGAGATCTTTTAATATCTGATGTTCAAATTGCAATATCGTTGACGAGGTAGGCATGTGTTCCTACCTCTCACAATTGACCGCCTATGGACTGAAAAATAAAAAAAAAATCATGGAGGTAGTTTTCTATGAGTACAACAATGACAAATACCTGAGAAATTGAAATTCGCTAAACTTTGCTAGTAATAGTATAATTTTCAAATTTTTTGTATAAAATTTGAAAGGTACTCTTTACGTATAAATGGCCACTTATAAGGCTAACAAACAGTTAATGTTTCAAAAGAATTGAATTGTATTTAACGATGCTATGGGGGCTTAAATTTTCGGTCTTACCGCTACAAAAATACGTGGCTTTTTAGCAATATGTGACATTTCATGCTTGAGAATCTATTCAACGAGTGATATTAGTTATCGTGAATTGAATTCGCGGCCATTCCCCTAACGTTGGCCTTAAGAGTACAGGCTATTAACTCTTGATGAAACCATACATCTTAAAAGTGAAAAATTCATGGTTGTAGGTTTTCATGAGTACAACAATAACAAATACCTCAGGAGTTGAAATTCACAACTTTGTTAATAATAGTAGAATACAAGTAATTACAAGCGAAATTTAACTTGAACATAACTTGCAGATACAAAAACATATTGAGTTCGCATAAGTAGGAAAATAGGAGAATTAGTACAAATAGGAAAATTAGTACACACGTCGAAACCACCCTCTTCTAACATTTTTCTTCTCTAATAATTTTTCAGAAAAATTATTATTAAAAATATGCAACTCATTTATGTAGCTGCAAACAATTTCATAAGTAATTTAAAAAGCTATCGGAACCACCCGAAAGAGTGATCGATATCCGCGCGACGTAATGAAAAGCTTCGATGTAGAGCAAATTTGTCGTATAGATTTACATTAAGTTGATGTGAAAAGGGTGAAATGATCCAATTAAAGTTTAGCTAATTATTTTCTGGTTTATAAACTTTAAGCAATTTGGAAAATATACTTTAAACTTTTATTAAAAATCACTTAAAAAGAGCTTATTCTGGAATCTTAGCCTTATTCAAACATGTTGACTTAACAAAGCCCATGCACTTATATTATAGGAATGATGGTGCTAGAGTATTAATTATATAAAAATATTTATTTCTGAGCCCTTAATCAAGTGTTTCCATGAGATCCTTGAACAACTTTCTTAGTTATTTTACTAAATATTTTGCTTAAATTGTTAGTCAGATTTGAAGTCGTATATTAACAAGAAATACGGAATAATATAAAAAAACGTATCCATACAAACAAAAACCAGCAAATTAAATATCTTCTCAAAAATATTATTGAATATTGAAAAATAAAATATATTTGACAGGCCTTAATTAAACAAGGTAACTAAATAAGGCCTTGAAACGTAATAAGTAGCTTAATTTGCACAAGAACATTAATCAGTCTCACTGATAATAAGTAATAGTCGAGGTAATCAATTTTCCTGACAATTAGGGCATACAAATTCGTCTAGATCACTTTTTGTCAAGCCGACGCGATTTTCATGGTACCACTGACAACACTCCATACATTTCTCATAACTGCAATCCTCTCTTCTTTACATGCAAGAAAGTACCACTGTTCTCTATCTCCAGTTGAATTTGATTTAATTGAACATTTCTTATTTTGTTTGTGGGTTTCTTTTGCAGTTCTCTTTAAAGGTATCTTTCTTCTATTCTTTTTAGGGTTTTGTAAAATAATTTTACAAAACCCTTCTAAAATCGCGTCCTGTCTGTCCGTCTGTCCATCTGTCTGTCTGTCCGTCCGTCCGTCCGTGTGTCACAGCAGTTTTTCTCGGAAACTACTTAAGCTAGAAACATCAAATTTTGTATGTAGGTGTAAAGTGGTCATCTCTTTAAAGTTCAAATATAAAAAAATTTTATAAGGCATTTAAGGGGGGGTCTCCTCATATAGGGGAGTGACACCCCGAAAAAAAAATTTCATTGAAGGTGGCCCATATGGTTATCAAATGAAAGGTCTCGATTAGAACTTTTCAAAACAGGTCTTTGTTTGGCAAAGTTTGCTTCGAGGGGCGCACAGGGAGGGGAAATACACGAAAAATTTGTGTCCCCACCCCCTCGCGATTGGACACCTGTGATCCGAAAAATCTGAAAAAAATCAAGGATGTAGGTCTTGATAAGTACAACAACAACAAATACGTTAGAAGTCGCAATTCACTCAACTTTGTTAGTAATAGTATGATGTCTTGAATAAAATCTTAACGGTACCCTTAAATTCAATGAAATTCAGTACACAGATGACTATTTATAGGATTGATCTATTCTGAAAGTTTCATAAAGATTGAATCATATTTAGCGAAGTTATAGCGGTTTGAATTTTCCCGTATTACTATGGAACAATATGCGTTGCATTTATTACTATGGCAACATATGGCTATGGAACAACACGCGCTTTTTACCGACTCAGACACTACAGTTTTGCTAGGATTTGCATGAAAATTTCAGGAATGATAGGTGTCATGTATATCTTTGAGAATCGGTTGAGCTGGTAGTATCAGTAATTGTAAAACAAGGAAGTGGCTGTTTTAAATGCGAAGATTGAATAATTTTGAGTTATTTTTTCCCAACTTCAACGTTTAAGGTGCATGCTTTGAACACTTGATTCAATTTAATGAATGACTGTAGATCAGTACCTACAATTAATGCTTATAAGTGAAACAAGTCAAGGAGGCGGGAGAGAGCTCCTAGCAAAAGGCTTTTGTAACCATTCTAGGATTCGAAAAAATTGGCCATTAATCGATGATAACAGTACAGGAGAGTGGCCCCTGAAAAAAAAATTCATCAAACGTAGCTGATATGAGTATGAAATAAAAGTTTACATGGGAGCTTTTCAAAACAGTTGTTAAACTGCCAGTTTTTGCTTCAGTGGGGCACAGGAAGTAAATACATGAAAAATGTGTTTCCTCCGTCGCGGCTGGACATGTGAAATAATTATCAAGGGAGATATTTATGAGTATACCAATACCAAAAACCTCAGAAGTCTAAATTCTTTCAACTTTGTTAATAATAGTATGATCTTCGTATTTCATATTTTCTCCAATAAAATCGTCTTTGACATGTTTTTTGATGTGATTTGATCTGGTGACTGCATTTTGTAAATTGAATACAAAACCCTTCTGACATGAGCGTAGGTCTGTTTACCCAACTTGTTTGATTCTTTATCGGTATTAAATAAATCTTTAGTAACTCTCCAACCTTTGTAGTTTAAAGCTTTTCTACGCGGACGGTTCTTAACAACACTGTAGTCAGGTGTAAGCATAAATTTTTGGAAATCAATCTTCTTACTTTTAGCAATTTTATCCAAAGGCTCGTCAAATTCAGTGTCCTCGCCATCAGACTTAGGTAAAGTAACATCATTGGGATTTGTATTTCCGATGTCACACTCTGTGTCTGAAGAAGGGTAAATCCTTAAGCTTTTCGGTGGAATAAAACTGACTATAGATGCGTGCATAAAGTCTTCTTCAGATGCTATACTGCACTGCACATCTTTTGTATATTTTACTTGTCGGTGAGTAATCTGTAAGCCGCTGGTCCCGGGAAGATTTTCGAGACAATTTTGGTCATTAATATTTATTCGAGGTGGTGCGCTGCGTTCTATGGGGAAGCAGATGAAAATACTCGAAGATTATGTGTGGCGGGAGATAGTGATAAGACTTTATCGGTATCGGTCAGATTTTCCAAATGCTGAATGTTCACGATGGGTGAAGACCGACGTTACTCAGTATCTGTTTCAATATCATTGGATTTTGACAAATTTTTCTGATTTCTTCTTATATTTGTATTGATTAGTTGTGAAGATTTACCATAGTTGTTTGAATTACTTCCACTGATACAACGCTCTGTCAAGATGGAAGGAGTAAAAGCAGTTTCAGGTATTGCATCAGCGTTTAATGAATAAAGTTCAGTACGTTCAGTCCACTCGTTATATTTGCATAGGTCATGCTCTTTGACCAGACCTTAGATAAAATTAAGTTAAATTTTGTTTTAACGACCTGTTTGGCACGTGTTTGGTACATATATTGCCGAATTTCTTGATCCCAGTATGATCCAAAAAGTTTGTAACACGCTTTTTCAAGAGGCGGTGATTCATGCGTCGTATTAGATGGTAAACAATAAAGCACAATGTCATGGTTTTCAGCTGTTTTAGCAATATAAAAATCGAGATGATATTTGGTACCATCAAAGATGAGGGGGCATTTTCAAGGGTTCTTATACTTTGCTAAGTATTCAATAAAAACAATAAACCATTCTGTTGTTGCACTCAGAAAATATTTAAGCTCCATCAAAATGGCGGCTGCAATGTGCTTATGAATGTAACTCTGTATCTTTTGCACCAATTGGAACGAGTTTTTCTCCAAGTATTGGATGAATAATTCAAATTATTGATTCACACTGTTCTAAAATTTGTTTCAAACCGTAGGATGGTTACAAAGACTTTCTGGTAGGAGCACTTTTCCCCTTACTCAACTTGTTCCACTTTTAAACTTTGTCCAATTAAATCAGAGACAATGTCTAACTTAGTAGTACATAGTCATCTTAATATCTTGACTTCGCGTTCACTGATATTTTCAATGTCATCGAATAATTACACAGAAATAAACAAAGTCCGTTATACATATTAATACATCTGCTTTATATGGATGAAATTTTCACCTTATCACCTTGCAGAAAGAAATACGAGAACAAATTTACCCAAGATGACGTCGTCACTTCTATATGATTTTAATATGCTAGGTGCATGCAAGTAGTCCGTAAGAAATGAACTTATTTATAACTAATAATCATAACGTAAATTGAGTTTTTGCTTCACTAACAGTTAGGGGAGTATTGAGCAATTCAACACACTGTCCTGTGTACTAGCTAACTGAATTTTCAACTTTCCAACCGCTCTATGCATTGACAAATGTGGATATTATAATAATTTTTCCCCGTAGTATAAGCCCTAGTTAATTTTTCACGGACTTGCTCATGTATTTCCTTCGATCGATCAGCGTTAGTTTTCAGCTCCACTTCACGATTATCAAAAGAACGCTATTTACCAAGAAGCTGGAAATCTGGCCCATGGTTTATGCCTTGAAATCTAAACATCAAGAAATAAGGTAAACATCCCGTGACCTCATGTACTACAGCGAAATGCAGCACATGTTTCCATCAGATGATCATCCCCGGTCCTGTAATTCAATCCAATATGAGCGCAAATAGCTGCCAACATGGATTGATTTGCTCGCTCTGACGCGTTGGACTGTGGAGAATAACGAGGATTAAAAATATAGGAAACCCCATATTCCAACATAAATTGTGAGAACTGGTTTGACGTGAACTGCACTCCGTTGTCAGAATGTAAAAAATCAGGGACGCCAAAGTTCAGAAAATTTTCCTTAAAGTATCGCACAACAGATTTAGATGTGGTTTGTGTATGAATTTCAACCAATAAGTAGGTATAATGAGCAAGCAATATCAATATTGTGTATTGCCACTTCTTGAATGATGGTAATGTTCCAAAAAATCCAAGAAAATTCACTGCATCGGTTTGTTTGATGCTTCTTCTTGGCCTATGGGTGGTCGAGAGGCTCGAGTACAAGATTTGATTTGTTTGCAGGAACTACAATTAATGATGGAACGCTTAATATTCCCTCTTAACTAAGGCCAATAGTAATAGCGTCGTACAATTTCAGTTGTCTTATGAATGCTGCAATGAGCTGCTGTTGGACAGTCATGTAAAGTTTATCCTCAATTTTTCAAGGATAACCAAACCTCTTACAAATTTGCTGTGGAAGAACTTACATTTTACATGGACGGATAAGTGTATGGAAGCTTTTAATTGCTAAAAAATTCGCTGGTTGAACCATCCTTGTTCGCGTATCCCGATTTTTCGCAGCCATTTAACCTCACGACTGATGCAAGTAATGAGGCACTAAGGGCAGTCTTATTGCAAGGGGTAATATGCCATGACCGCCAAATAGCCTACACAAGTCGTATTCTGCACAAAGCAGAGTGCAATTATTCCACTATTGAGAAGGAACTGCTTGCGTTGATTTGGGCAGCCAAAATTATCTGGTGTTATTTTCAAGGCCGACGTTTCACCATTTTTATGAGCCATAAACCTCCAAACGGGGTGCTTAATGTAAAAAACCCTTTGACTAGGCTAGTGAGGTTTCATCATGTTGGAATTCGATTATCACATTGGGTACAAGCCGGGCAAGTAAAATACAAATGCTGACGCTCTGAGTAGGACTCCCCGAGACATCGTGGATAAAGCAGGTCAAAAAATTCAATATAATGTTCTTACTTGAGCTCCAAATCTTTGGGAACTGCTGAGCTACCTTCTAGAGGTAGCCAATGATAATATTGCAACCAACAAGGAGGAGACTATTAGGATTGCATCACCACCAAACACGAGAAAGCAGTGCAATACATCTGGCTCAGCTTTAGAGCGCCTTTATGAATATTCAATCTCAGGAGACTCGCAAGTGGCCATTGTAAATTACCCAGCTGGTAGTGGTGAGACAATTAAAATTATACCTCCCCAGTTTGCGATACAACCCGATATCCTGACCAGGGCAGCTTTGTTGGAGCTTCATGACTCTTCTTTCAGAGGGCATCAGGGGGTTGCAAAAACTTATAAGAAGGTCTGCAGGAAATATAAATGGTAAAATTTGCTGTCAGACATCAAAAGTTTCTTTAGGGCATGCAAAAAGTATCAAGTTAAGAAAACTTCTCCCCAGCATCGCATGCCAATGGTTGCCAATGATATCGCGGAGAGACCATTTAATAAAGTATATTTGTTCATCGTAAGGCCCCTTATTAAAACAACCACCGAGAATAATTACATTTTGACTTCTCAAGATAATTCAATGAAGTTCGTGGATTGGTACGCTTTACCGAATGCTGAAGTGGAGATAGTAGCCAAAGTGTTCTTTGACGAGATTATTGCTAGGTATAGAATATCTAAACATCGTGTTACAAATCAGAGAGCTGATTTCATTGGTAAATTATTGAAGCAAGTTTTTAAGCTCTTGAATACAAAGAAAACATAAACCACTGCCTATCATCCGCAATCCAATGGAGCCCTGAAATGGACCCATAGGCCTCTTATCGAGTACTTACGATCCATGGTGGATGATAGTCCCCAGGTTTGGGATCAGTTCTTGCGTACAACTCCATTCGTGTTCAATAACAGTGAGCATGAAATTACTAAACCTACTCCCATGGGTTGTTTTTATGGATTTACGGCGTACGTTCCGTCAAGCACAAAGAAGGAGTCAGTTGCCCTTATAATCATGAGAACTATTACCTGTTATTGAAGTATAAGTTACAAAAAATGTACGCCTTGGCACGCAGGTATATTCTGGAGAGTAAGCTAAAATCCAAAGTCCATTACGGCAGTAAAGCTAAACCCGTCTCTGTTTATAAAGGTGATAGTGTATTTTTAAAGATTGAGAATCGTAAGCACAATCTCGTACAAATATGGGTTGGGTCATATGATGTTAAGGCCATTACCTCTCCCGTTAATACTACGATTGCGATAAAGAATAATCGCATTTTAACCATCAATTACTCACCGTATTTGCCTGATATAGCTCCCTGTGACTTCCACCTATTCGAAAAATTGCTGCAACCATGAAAGAAAAACGCTTTGCGTCCGTAGAGGGCATCCAAAAGGCTTGTACCGACATACTGAAGGACATTCTGACCAATGACTTGAAACACTCGAAAAGCTTTAGGATCGCGAAAAACAGTCTATCAAGGCCGGAGAAGACTTTTTTGAATAAATAAACATAAATTACCTTTCTATTTAAGCTCAGTCTCGTTTAGTTTTCAACTCATCTTGTACCTTAACTAAACAAAGAGAGTCAACGGATACGATAAAGAAGAGTAAAAAAGTGCAACAAAATCAACACAGATTTCTGAGTATAATATCGTGGCAATGAATAATCAACAAGCTGGTTAAACAGAACTACGTTCATGTCAAAAGGGTTTTAAACTTCATCTAAAATATTTGGATATACAGAATGATTCAATTTAAGAAAAACTTTTATGACATGCACAACAAATAAATTCTTGCTTTAAAAGAACTCCATTTCAATCAGCAAACATTTTGTTCAAATATTACTAAAATCATTGAATGATCTAAATCTTAAATGTATTTTGGTTATTCATCTTATCTGAAAATCTGGTTCCATGTAAAGCCCATATAGTACAAAAATCGTACATGATTGTTGCAATCGGAGGAAATTCAAATGACTACAACATCGGTAAATTTTATTGAAACTTATTGAGTAAAATGATATTTTGAAGAATACTTAAATTTCTGATTTCGTCTATTTTAATGATACTGATAAGTTTTACTGACAAAAATGTTAAATCCTACTACTATTAGCAAAGTTCAACGAATTTAAGCTTCTAAGTTATGTGTTAATGAATCTAGCTCCATGATTTTAAGGGCTCCGTCCGTATGTCCATCTGTCCGTTCGTCCATTTGTCTGTCTATCTGTTCGTCTACCCATGCGTCACAGGAAATTTCTTTTGAAGTCGTGATTCCTCAAAAGTCTAGGTCCTATCAAATATATCAAAATTTTTTATAAAATCACGAAAGAAGGTCTTTATGAGTCCAAGAGCAACAAATACCTCAGAAATCAAAATTCATTCAACTCTGTTATTAATGGTATGATTTGTGAATTTTATATTTTCCCCCAAACTTTGAAACGGTGCGCTTGAACTTCATAAGGTTTGACATTTATGTAGGTTAATATAAGACCCTTATGCCTACAAAATTTCATGGCGATCAAACTATAACTAAGTGAGTTATCACCATTTCAATTGAGTGGAGTTATAAAACGAAGGACTCATGTTGATAGTTAATATTTATTTCAAATCGACGAAGGCACACTCATTTCCTTCTAATTTTCATGAAAATTTAAGGAATAGTAGTTGACTTGAATATGTTCAATGAGCCAAGCATTCAGAAAAATTGTTTAACATGGAGCGAAATCGGGGCTGTTATGCGCTTATGAACAAATCTTTGCATCTCCTGGATGAATCTGAATGATCTTTTAAACAAGTATTGGGTGAATAATTCAAATCATCGATTCATGGCATCAGAACATTTTTTTCGAACTCTAGAATGGTTACAAAGCCCTTTTGTTAGGAGCTCTCTCCCGCTTCCTGGACTTGTTGCACCTATGAGTATTAATTGTAGGGTCTCATCTTCAGTCATTCATTAAATTGAGTCAAGTGTTAAAAGAAGTCGGGGAAAAATAACTCAAAATTATTCAAACTTCTCATTTAAAACTGCCACTGTTTTGTTTTACGATTACTGATACTAATAGCTGCACCGATTCTCAAAGATATTTATGATACCTATCATTCCTGAAACCTTCATGCAAATTCTTGCAAATCTGTAGTGTCTGAGCCGGTAAAAAGCGCATATTGTTCCATAGCCATATGTTTCCATAGTAATACAGCGCATATTGTTCCATTGTAATACAGGAAAATTCAAACCGCTAAGACTTCATTAAATAATTTGATCTTTGTAAAACTTTTAAGATAGGTTAACCTTATAAAAGACGATTTGTGCACAGAATTTTATTGAATTTAAGAGTTCCGTTAAGATTTTATTCAGGAAAATATAAAATTGATAAATCATACTAAAGGGTTTTTCAATAACAGGTGTTATCATGAATAGCCCGCTATTTCCGTAGATGTTACTTTTGAAGCTGTCATTTTTATGACATTTGACAAGTAGAAACTACACCATTAATAAAAATGGAACAATACACGCTTCTCCAATGCACCGAAACTATAAAAATTCACTATAAAAATGGTGCAAATTTGGCAGAGACGGTTCGTAAAACTCGAACATTTTTGGGTCGTCGTGGAGCACCTTGTCGGACCGCAATATAGAAATTGGTGGAAAAATTCGAGCTGTTAGGACAACTTAGTAATTTGAAGGATAAAACCCGTGAAAAACCCAGGTTTGGCCATTTCTCGTCGTTCTTTGGAATTAGGCATTCCACAAACGTCATTACACCGTATTTTCCACAAAGATTTGGATCTTAAGGCTTATAAAGTTTATTTAACACAAGAATTCAAGCCGGTCGATCATCATCTACGTCGTGTCTTTGCTGATTGGGTCCTTGAAATGCATGAAAATGATCCGGAATTCCATCGAAAATTCATCTTGAGTGATAAGGCCCATTTTCACCTCGGTGGCTTCGTCAACAAGCTAAATTGTCGCATCTGGGGCTCGGAAAACCCAAGAGTTATTGTTGAAAAGTCTCTCTATCTTCAACCTGTGACTGTTTGGTGCGGTTTATGGTCCGGCGGAGTCATTAGACCTCACTTTTTCGAAAATGAGGCTGGAGCAGCAGTTAATAGATTGCGCTATCGAGAGATGATTAATGATTTTTTATGGCTGGAATTGAATGGTATTGATCTGGACAGCGTTTACTTTCAACAAGATGGCGCTACGTGTCACACAAGCAACGAAACCATGGATCTTTTACGGGAAAAGTTTCCGAATCGTGTTATCTCTCGAAAAGGTGATCACAATTAGCCACCCAGATCTTCTGATTTAACACTTTGCGACTTCTTCCTTTGGGGCCACGTGAAAGAGAAGGTCCACGCCAACAGCTCAGCGTCGATTCAAGACCTCAAAGATGGATTTCGTGAGGCTATCGTGGACATAGGGCAGCCACTTTGCGATTTGATTATGGAAAATTTCATGAAAAGGATATGGTCCTGTAAGCGTGGTCATTTGTTTGATGTTATTTTCCACTATTAACGGCATTCTTTTTTCTTGATAAAAAAAATGTCATTTTTTAATATGAATGATCGGATGTTTATTTTTTTAACATCCGATCATTCATATTAAAAAATGACATTTTTCTTTTAATATCAAAATAACACCTCTTATTAGGAAACCCTGTATTACTAACAAAGTTGAGTAAATTTCAACTTCTCCCGTATTTGTTGTTGTTTAACTCATAAAGGCCTACATTTGCGATTTTTTCCAGATTTTACGGATGAAGGGTGTCCAATCACGAGAGGAGGGTACGCGAAAAGTTCGTAAATTCCCCTTCACTTGCCCCCGAGGGTACTGATAAGGCAATTTTAAGGCTTGATCTCATTGAGACCTTTTCAACAACACCTTACTCGACTACCAATGGTAAAAATTTTTTTTAAAAGAGTCACTTCCCTATATTGAGAGACCCCCTTAAGCCCCTTTGAAAAATTATCAAAACCTTCAAGAAGCCACCGCTTCTGACCTTTCCATAAAGTTTCATGACTGCAGCTCCTATCGTTTCGGAGAAAAACTGCTGTGACATGCAGACGGATGAACGTACGGATAGACGGACCCAGGTCGTGATTGCAATAGGTTTTTGTATTTTAAAACAAAGCCCTAAAAAATAGATGCATCAACCTTTTTTGTGATTTTGTCATTTACGCACAGAGTGTGGAAAATCCATGCTCGCAAGCGACTGAACTACCCATACAAAACCTCTCCTCTCAACCCCAGAACCCAGCTTGGAATTGTTTGACACATTACATTGTTCCAGGTCTCATTTTGTTATACGGTGAGGCACTTTCAAGCCAGGGGTTCCCTCTTTTAGCAGGTGGGCGAAGGAGAACAGGAATTGTCAGAAGAGTGATCCACCAGCCCCAACGTCTCCGGCTGCTGTGAATCCCTTTTATTGTTTAGGGCTGTCCGAACATAATGTGCCACCTGGTTCCATTTCCCAACCCATTTGAGCATGATCGTGACTATACTATACCAAGTAAGCTTTCTCGTCTCCCTGGAGGGGTTTCATGACAGCATCTCATTTTTACACCCAAAAATGTGAGGTACCCATAGTTTTCTTCCCCTGGGCAAAACTGCCTGGGGGACCATGACTTATCAATCTTGTATAGGTGAGACTGAAAACACTCATGCCCACTCAAAAGCTGGGTCAGATTAGAGATTAGGACTGGTGGATACGAAAATACAATCCTCACTACTCTTTTTCCCTGTACCCATGCCAAGCGTTTTCGATATACCTCTTTGCTGAGACCATCACCCCTATTTATGCTCCATACAGCAGCACTGGCCCTACAGCACTCATCAAGAGGGGTCTTCTTGATGGGCTGGGTCCCCGTACATTGGCCATAAGTTGACTCAGAGCTGATACGCCCGAAACAGCCTTCTCAGCTGTTGTCCTGATTTGCTCAGAGAAACTCATCTTCGAGTCAATTACTAGCCCCAGGCATTTCACTGCTGAATTCAATTCAAATTGGATCTCCAATCCTGATCATCCTTACTTTAGGGATCCTCTTTTTTCTCAAGCTGACCACTTTGATTTTTTCCAGTGCTAGACTGAACCTGTGAGCAGTCATGCAGCTTCATATTCAGCGTAACTAGCCTAAGTTACGCTTATTCAACAGTGCATCCGGTGACTAGAGCCACAACATCATCCCCATATATTAGCTTGAAGTGCAATTCATCTGGCATCTCCAAACTATGTAGCTTGTCCTAACATGTTCCACCGGTCTGGGCCAAGGAGGGGTCTCTGGGCTTCCATCCTTCGTTGGCCCTATATCGTGTCGTAAAGCAGGCATTGCTCCTTGAGGAAGTCTCTCAAAAGTCATTGGAGCTTGAAAAGGGGTTTTCCATGCCATCCAGGATATCCACGCTTCTAGCGGAGGTGAAGGCATTCTTAACGTCAAGTGTCGCCATCAAGATGATCCATCAGTTAGTGCGGAAATATGCCTCTGCCTTTTGGACCGCAGTTACTACCTCGGCAGTTGCATCAATAGTGGAACGTTCTACCCTAAAGCCGTACTGCCGAGAAGATAGGTCTCCAGCAGCACAAACCGCGTCAGTGAGTCTTCCCTTGATGAGTTTCTCTAGCACTTTCCCAGCCGTGTCTAGCATGCATCACGGGTTGTATGCAGATGGCCATCCGGGATTTCCCTTCAGCATGATAAGCATGAGCCTCACCACCTTCCATCATACCGGTGAAACACCGCCCCGTAGACAAGCGTTGAATGTGCTGAGCAGCAAGTCAGGATACTAGTGGAAGAAAAGTTGCAACATCGCAACTAGAACACCATCTGGACCTAGAGCCTACCTTGCTTTCAACAAAAGGACTGCTCGACACTCGATTGCTTTTTCACCATAGACAGTGTCAACATGGGCAAATGAGAGGGAAAGCATTAGCTCTGAATTCACTCTAACTTTTTCTCCCTATTAATACGACCGTCTCCATACGGATCTATCAAACTACTTGCTTTCACGCCTCAAGGATTCCAAAGTAAACCGCAAACTTCTTATCCACACTGACGTTTTCATGTGAATTTTGTTACCATTTGTCCATGTGTGCATTCTAATAAAGGCAATGCTCACTCACACCATGCCACAGCTTAGCACACCACACCTATATCGCCGTGAATAATTTTTTCGTCTTCGGAAATTTTGTTTGCCTGAGCATAAGTTGCCAAATGAGAAAGACACTTTTGATGTGTGTAGAATTTCAAGGAAATTTTAGGAAAAGTATGGTGCATTAATACGTTATCGTGATTACTTAAATAATAAGGCCAATATTTTTCTTCTTTGTAGTACTACAGCCCCTATCAGGCTTTCACTTCCTGCAAATGGCGCCTCAAAATGTCTCGGTCTATTGACCATATCCTTCTATTCCGAAATCTGAACAGCGATAAGCTGTCTTCATCAAACGAGTCAGACTAGCGTTTCCTTGATTTCCCACTGTTTCCGCCCTTCGGTCCATATGGCCAGCCCATTGCAGCTTCCACTTATGCTTCCTTACAATCGTTAAGACCTCGGGCTCGTCATAAATTTCATACAGCTTATTGTTGTATCGAATGCGCCATTGGTCCCCATCTAGCTTTGCTCCGATAATTCGCCTCAGGACCCGTACCTCAAAGCGTTCAATATATTTGCGGATGCTTGGGCTAGTGTCCATGTTTCACATCCATAGCATAACACAGGTCTTTTCACAGATTTGTATACTTGAGGCTTTGGTTTCCTGTGTATGCAACTGGTTTTCAAGATCATCAAAACTGAATAAAATATTTTATTTGCGAGCTGTATTCTTCGGCATATTTCGTCTCTTTTATTACAGGTTCTCGTTATTTTCACGCGACAAAATGTTGATGTCATCCGTATATGCTACTACTTGGCTCAACTTGTATAATAACATACCTCGCGTATCAATACGTAGCTTCCCTATGTAATATTCCAGAGTCAAATTGAATAGCAATGTGGTCAGCCCATCTCCCTGCTTTAGCCCGATATGGGTGTCAAAGGCAACGGGGAGAGTTGGTTATTAATGTGGACTTCGGAGGTTGTCGCTATCATTGTCATTTTGGTAAAAGGGACTAATTTGGCTGGGATGCCAAAGCAAAGCTTTATTTGGTACAGTATGTTTCGATCAAAACTATCGTATGTCAACAGAAATCTGGTTTGCGTCTATGTTGAACTCCCAGCATTCCTTAAGTACCTGCTTGGCAGTGAACAATTAGTCTATTTTCGATCTACCTGCTCTAAAACCACCTTAATACTCCCCAATAATACTGTTGGCGTATGATCTGATTTTACTTTCTAAGCTCTTTGAAAATATTCTGTACGCCGTACAAAGCAGTGATATGCTTCTATAATTTGATAAGTCTCTGACTGGCTGTCCAATGTCAGTGGTGATTGTAGATCTTGAGGGCAGTATTACAGAGCGTATTAATGCGTGCTTCATCGTCACCGTCTTGACCGAGCTCCATACTTGCAAAATGGTTTTCGTATCGTTAGTTACTATTGCGCTGCAGATGCCACCGTGCTTAAACAGCAGTTGGCAAGGTAGGTTTGTGTGATGGCCGAACTTTGGTCGTAGCTTTGATGGAGATCAAATACGGAGATATGTAAACTTGCGCACGGGGAATGAGTGGTGTATAGCTTTACGCATTATGAGAGCCCAGGCTCAGCAATTCCAACGGAATTGTACAAGAAAACAGAGGTTTGAATAACCACGAGTTCGTGGAGCGTGGTCACCACTTTACAGATTCGGTTGTTCAAATGTACTTTCATACTCAAACTAAAACACAAGGCTGCAGTTCTTAAATATTCTATTTATTTCACAAAAAGGGTTTTGTGATATGAATCAGCTCACGCAACCGGCACGTCCAGACTGCTTCAGAGTCGAGAGAGAAGAAGTTCAGTTGCGTATACTGTAATTGCAATCTGCCATGCATGTGTTGCATTGTCAATGTCCGAGCCAGAAATGGAATGTTGCCACATATACGAGTATATTTTCGTGGTGTTGTCGCATCCAAGGATTATTGAGTTGAAGATGGATTTAGCCAGTAAGTGAAGACTTATCGTGGGGCCAGAGTTTGTTTGTGTCACTATGGGCATAAGGACGTTGGTGTCACCATATTCAGAGATGCTATATATCCCCAAAACTGTAAGGATAAGAGTTCAGAAATATTGTTCATAAACTATGAATCTCAATATAAACTTCTTCGAAGTTTATGATTGCTTGCATTGATTTCAATAAATTTTGACCAATAAGACAAGACTCTCGAGACCTTTGTTTCCGAAAGTAGTAAATTCCCAGCTCACGCCATTCTCCTGATTAAATTGAGATGGAAGCTCTGTAATGATTTTCTGTATTTTTATTGCTTGCACTGCTGAGGGTATTGAGGTGGATAGTGTCCTGTAAATATTTGAATTAAGACTCAGGTAACTTGCTTCTATCTAAAAGAGTTGAAGTCAACTCATGTTTGATAAGACATTGATTTGTTCACCACTCGTTCTATTAGTTCTACTACCGGTAAGTTTTATAAGGCAGTAACAGAAAATGCGCTTCTTTATCTAAATGATTGAATTCATTTAGTTCGGTACGCCTAGATTATCTAGAACATGCACTACTAAATTGACTTTACCTATACTGCCTTAAACTTGATTCATTATAATTATTGTTTGATCTAAACTTGCTTTTATTTTCATTTCTTTCGAACTCCTTTCTATAATTTTGTCAAAATTGATTACCAACATTGAAATAAAATTAGCAGCTGCATCTCTGTCTGTCATCAAACTATCTAAAGAGGTCAGCCTCATCTAATAAATAATATGCTTCTCTTAAAGTTTTAACGTATCTACGATAAATCGCATTCACCAGTTGTTGGTCGATACCTTCAAAAGTATATTTAAAATAAAAAACGCTTAGAAAAATAAATTAAAACCCAACGCCCTAAAGAGATGAAATAA
This sequence comes from Odontomyia ornata, assembly GCA_963969285.1. Classification (NCBI taxonomy): domain Eukaryota; kingdom Metazoa; phylum Arthropoda; class Insecta; order Diptera; family Stratiomyidae; genus Odontomyia; species Odontomyia ornata. The sequence goes on along the minus strand of OZ017741.1, from coordinate 128,286,811 downwards.
AGCGGTGCCATATTCGTTTTGCCCAGTTTCTTTGGTAATAGTCCACATGTTGGCCGTTTTATGCTGAAATGTTAAAAATTGATTTGGCACTGCTTTCATAAAGTTTATCTTATTCTTTTAGGGTACTTTGAAGTTGCTTTTCATTTTTCCTCTAAAAACGTTTTTTTATTTCACCCTTTTAAGTGGTAAATTACTTCATTTTAAATCTATGTAAAAAAAATAATTTTTTTCCTGCAATGCAAAACTCAATCCAGCTAAAATTACCAGGGTCCATGGTAATTGAAATTTGTTCACATACATTTCAGTCTAAGTTCTCATCAACATCTACCTTGGTTTTAAGTTTCATCAAAACCCAATGTAAATTTCAGCATTGATGCTTTCGAAATTTAACTTCCCCTGGTCACCATTTTTGTATTCTGACCTGATCCTGAAATTTTTTGTAATGGTCACTAGACATTGCCTAGCTTCATCAACTGATTTAGAGCCCAGTCACCAAAAACACAATGCAAACCTGAGTCACCCAGCTTCAATTCTTGCACGAGTTGAACTTTGTATGCCTTAAAGCCAAGATATTTACGTAAAATACGCCAAGTTGTAGCGTACGACAAACCAAGCTATTGGAGGCGAAGCCGAATCGATTCAGCATGGTTTTCTGACACACTCTCAGCTACAGCCACCATATTTTCTTCACTATTTGCTGGATGTGATCTAACCGGTCGAGCATCATCTAATAATGCATACTAAATTTGAAATATGGCAGTTCTGTTTATTGACGTAACCATTGAGCCAAAATGCGCCTTAACACTGAACAAAATTTCACGATAAAACAACGGATTTTTGTTACGCTGATTCAGAGCCCATTCACCAAAAACATGACGTTATCCTAAGTCACCTGGCTTCAATTCTTGCACAAATTGAACTTTGTATGCCTTAAAACCAAGATACTTACATCAAATACGCCAAGTTGTTGGATACGTCAAACCAAGCTGTTGAAAACGATGCCGAATCGATTCGTCACGGTCTTCAGCCACACTCTCAGCTACAGCCGCTATACTCTCTTCACTACGTGTTGGATGTAGTCTAATCTGTTGAGTATGATCCAATAATGCAAGCTGAATTTCAAATTTGCGGATGCTATTGGCTAGAGTTGTTTTTCTAAGAGCATGAAAAACATTTCTCACACAACGCTGATTTTCGTAATTCAGTTGAACAATTTGGGTACGCTGTTTCAGTATCAGTCTTTCCATAATGATCTGTCAAACAATGTTGTGTAAAAATTACATTACAATTTGACAGGAGTCATGCGTGATCTGTGTTACCCTTACACGTCAAGGGTTGTCGCGCTGTCCAGCCTTGCGGGTCCGGTTCGCTCCGTCGGAGACGGCGCAGGCGCCAACTCACTGCCCCTAGGCTGGAAGGATTTAAAAATAAGATCGTCAGCGAGTAAACGATCCGACAGCGCATGCACGAGAGCTAAGCACTAGAACAAAGGAAAAAAAAAAACGTTTCACCTCCTCTAACCACACTTGATCCTAAACCTTCCCCAACTTACCCTTTTTATCCACACCACGACCTCCTGAAAGAAAAATGGTAGTCTGAAAGGGGGAAAAGAAAATCTCACCGCTTGAACGTCACGCACAATCCAGGTTTTTTTTCTTTAACAATAACAAGAATATTTCCGGTGATATTTAAAACAATATATTCACACAAATGGAATCTATTAAATAAATTGAAGAACAAAAATAATTAAAAGGTACCTTTTCCTAGTCTCCGCTAATCTAACCCTAACCTGAGGCCCCAGCAAACGATCGTCCGTGGTTACTTGCGCCAACCTCGGGAGCCGGATTCTCGTTCTGACGAACTTCTCGCCAACCGAAATTGTATTCCTCTGGGACAGGTGTTGTACCGCGGTATGATGAGTGCCGTGATAATGATGATGATATTGATCCCAGACTTATTCACCTTTTTTTTGCGCTTCCAAATTTTTATCCCTCGATCCTTCCTCGTTCGTTCAAATCCCAAAAAAGAGAGCCTCCGTTATCCCTCAGCCCTTTAAATTGGCTCGCCTTAACGGACGCCCACTACATTGGAGGTGGTTGTCCTCCCATTCGCACGACGAACTTCCATTCTGCTTTGGCGCGGTTCGTAGCGCGGCTACCAACCATCTTAAGTACCTGAGCTCCGCACCCATGGTCGTTGTATGCGAGTTGATTGAAATCTGCATTACCCATCATTTCGGATCAGCTGAGCAGTCCCAATATGTGGATCACTAGGACATCGCAGAATGACATTTCGTGTTAGCAGCGGAAAGTTAATACAAAGCGAATTCTATTAGTCCAGATCAATTAGCTTACGCCCTTTGAGTTGTGTTTCCATCCTGAAAACGTTTAATTTTCGCTAGAATTGCACGCCCTGCATTCAATCGCTTGTTATGACAACAGTGTAAGTGAATGGTTCGCAAGTCAGTGTTCAGATTTGTCTTTAAAGAAAATGTGAAATGAATTGTGAAATAGTGTCCCCGAAAGAAATGTTTGTCCGCTTCATTTCGCCGCGTCATTACTAATATGTCGCGAGTGTTTGGTTTGCACGTCACGAAAAAGTTGCATGTCAGGATTTGGTGAAATCATTTAGAAATTTCCGGATGTCGGCCGACTTGAGCGCAGTACAGGTGTTTTGTGTACTTGGTCGTGGTGCCTGTTTTTTGTCGTGAATATTAACAAGCTCGGAAGTCGCCACGTTTTGGTGTCGCATCGGAGACACAGTCAGGGAAGTGCGAATTGGAGCCGACAATTGTCTTGAGGTAAGATTATGCATTCGTCCACGACTGCGATTACCACGCATGTTGTTGTTACTGTTTGCGCGATTCATCCAGCCACGGTTTTGATTGTTATTTTGCATTTGATGTTACTGTTTGCGCGATTCATCATGTTGTTGTTACTGATCCATTCCTTTACTTGATGCGGTGACCAGGAGTGGGCCCCTTAAACGCCTTCCGAGTCGGTGATAGCCTTTGTGGAGCGCTTGTGTTAGATGCGTTTCCATAGGCTACCCTTGTTGGGAAGAGTGATGGTCGACCGGCCCCCTTCTGATGTCGTTCGTCATCCATTGCTGCCGTTTGCATCATAGCTAAGCTAAACGCCCTACTCCAGCTCGACTGATATATAGGGTGGGCTATAAGGGTGTGGGTGGACCATAAGGGTATTGGCGGTTTAAATATTCGATTTAAAAAAAACTACGAAACAAAACACAAATATATTTAAGTCTTAAAAACTCCTATGCTTCTACTTTTTAACAATACAAATATATTTGTGTTATGTTTCGTAGTTTTTTTTAAATCGAATATTTAAACCGCCAACACCATTATGGCCCACCCACACCCTTATGGCCCACCCTATATATATATATATATATATATATATATATATATATATATATATATATATATATATATATATATATATATACCTGTATAAGTCAAGGGTGATTCATAGCAAGTGTATACATGTGAATGGGGCTTAACTCTTATTTATCACCAACTTCAGGTCCATATATTGACAGATTATGACAGTTTGGTCTTTTGCAATTCTAACCATGGCGTCATACACATCAGCCAAACGTTTTATTATTGTAAATACTTTTTACAAAAATAATGAATCGCCAGTGCAAACATTTCGCGCTCTACGTGAATTTTTTGGTTTTCACGAAATGGACCCATAAAGGCGAGATTGTATGATTTGACTCCTTGTGACTTCTTCCTTTGGGGATTTCTGAAGGATTGTGTTTACGCTGATGCTCCCCAGACTACTGAAGTACTAAAAAAAGCGCCTTAGGTACTTGTATTAAGAATTTTATTAAAACAAGATAATTAACACAAAATCAAAAATGTGTATAAGGAATCAAAGACTTATTTAATAACAACTGAACATAACATAAACATTAAACAAAAGTAATATACAACAAAGATAAATTCACTTTAACCAAAAAAAGACCAAATTTCACCCGTCAAAAAAAAGTAAACAGCAAACAAAACATAACAGAACTTCAATAGAAAAAGTCGATTTTTTTTAAATTTTTCAATATTTCGTTTGTTTTCCTTTGGACTTAAGCACCTCATTTAGTCTTCTAGGCATCGACGCGGCAAGTTTTCTGCAACGTCGGGAGATATTTGGCTCCATTCTTCCTTTATAACCTTCTTCAAGTTGGCTTTGCTTGAAATGACCCTTTGTCTCACTTTCCTGTCAAGGTGTTCCCACAGATGCTCGATCGGGCTAAGATTTGGGGACTGCGGCGGATGATCAAGTGTCTTAGGAGTCCGGTACAGTAGCCACTCTCTCACAATTTTGGACGTATGCTTTGGATCTTTGTCCTGTTGGAAGATCCAGTTTCCAGACAAGCCTAATTTTTGGACGCTAGGGGCAACGGTGTTCCTCAAAATGGCTAAATAATCCATTTTGTCCATTGTTGAGTCAACAAAAATAAGATTTTCAACACCAGTTGCCGCCACACACCCTATACCATAACTGAACCGCCAACGTGCTTAACAGTGTTGGGAACACACTTTTCTTTGAAGGCTTCATTCTTAGCACGCCATATTTTTGGGGGCCTTTTCGCACCGGAAATTTCGAATTTGCTCTCATCTGTATATAGTACGTTTTCCCGAAAAGATGGAGCCTCGTTTTTGTATTTTTTAGCGAAGTCCATACGCTTGATCTGATCGCCTTGGACATGTATGGCCTTTTCCGTGGTATTCTTCCATGTAGACCATTTTTATGAAGCGCTCTCCTGACTGTACTTGCACTTACTTGTTTGCCCGATGCCTGACAATTTAATTGCACTCGAGGCTGGATATGCCCTTACTTCTTTTACTACAGCTCAAACTTCAGTACCACTAAGCCGCTTTGGGCATCCAGATCTCGATAAATCTTCAACGAGATGATGTTTGGCATACCTATCAATATTTTTTTTTTACTGTGCAAATGGTTAAGTAGTAAACTCATTAATATTACTTTTTGTCGCAAGTCAATAATAGCTTTGTAATGTAACAATTTAAAGATGAAAAGTTGGTGTTTACTTTCTTTTGACGCTCACAGTATATATATATATATATATATATATATATATATATATATATATATATATATATATATATATATATGTATATATATATATATATATATATATATATATATATTTATATATATATATATATATATATATATATATATATATATATATATATATATATATATATATATATAAAGACATATATATACATATCTATATATTTATATATATATGATATATATACATATGATATATATATATATATATATATATATATATATATATATATATATATATACATATATATATATATATATATATATATATATATATATATATATATATATATATATATATATATATATATATATATATATATATATATATATATATGAAAGAGGATGAAAGAAAAATTAGTAATAATTATAAAACTACCTCTGTTTCAACTACCACTAATACAACTTGAACAAATCCACCCATTTCCAATAACTATCAACAAAACATTTTTCCTTCTTCCCTCGATCGAGTTTTCGCATATAGCCAGTAGTATTGCATCACAACAATTTCTACTATCCTCAAAAACTACACACCCTGAAAAAAATTAAGCATCCCGAGCCTGGCAATTTATATATGTGTCAACTTACCAACTCTATAATTCATTCCCCACCAGTGGTTAACAAAATTATTAACCTACTCCACAACCCATTTAAGAGGAAAATTAACTAGCCCTCAGAATCGTCACGTACATCGCCAACATATTGATAAAACTTAACAAACCAAATAGTTGGGTGTTTTTCCTAAAAACTTAGACCCCCATTCCCTCCACTTCCCGTGTACTTTAAATATCAATGACTTAATCATACCCTTTCAGGCAGAAATCAAAACGATTTTAAAATACACCAGCCACAAGAGCTTCCAGAAATTGACTCCCAATTACTCAAACTTAATATATCAAGCTTGACTTACACCCACAGCAACGACTCATTACAACTTGTCTCTGACCATAATAGAAATAAAATTTTCGAAGCAAGTACCCATTCTCTTATTGAAAAATATGCACAATTAAACCAACTCAAGTATACAGGCACCACTAAAAACTATAATCACTTACAAAAAAATCCCCGTTGGCAGCACCGACCGGAAAGGTAAATTTCTCGTATGTAGCGTAAAGTTTCGAAAAAGATTTTGGCTTGCCTACTACTAAACTTCTTTCTGCAATTTTCGTAGTACCTTATGGGTATTTATTAACATAAAAAAAATCTTGCCACGTTCGTTTTTAGAGACTTTTTATCGGGGCGCAAATATTTTGCTAATTAAATTGAGTTGCATGCGTATGGATTACATACATATTGAAAATCGGCGGATCATAAATTGTTGTAAACATATAAATACCGGTTTTGCCCTTCTCGCATTTGCTGTTTACACAGTTCACAGTGGTAACCACACAAAGGCTTAAATAGCTCGAATAGTTAATTTCAAAAGGTTTCCATAAAAGTTTAATCAGCACTTGCATTGCTATTAATAAATACATTTTCAATTTTTTTCTGAACTATGAGGGCCCTCATTTAGATTTTTATTGAAATCGGCTGCTAAAAATATTAAGCTGTAAATTTTCGAATTTTTTATTTGTCATTCGATTTGCATGATTAAATTAAATTAACTTGCCTTAATAACTTATAATTTCAAGTTTCAACGGAATCTGTTGAGAATCTTGGCTGCTAGAGGGCTACAGAAATAAAAAACATTGTATGCCACCCCCCTGTATGGGGAGACCCCCCCTTAAATACCTTAAAATATTTTCTTGCGCTGCAAATTTCAAGAGGCACCACTTTTGACCTACGTAGAAAATTTCCTCATTCTAGCTCATGTGGTTTGCGAGAAAACTTGTTATGACGCACGAACAAACAGGCGGACGGACGGACAGACAGACAAGTCGCGATTTTATAATATTTTAGGGTATTGTTAAAAATATTTTACAATATCTTAAAAATGATCTGGTTTATAAGTTCTTTCAAGTAAAGTCATTTAGAACGTTTCCATGAAAAATATTCATTATTTCAGTTGGCACTAAAATAGCAATTGCGCTTGCCTTCAGACCTTTGGGGGCCACCATTTTGAATCCATGCATTTGATTTTGGATTATTTTAAATCTTTGTTTGCTAGGACCTCATCAATCAATGTACTATCTCGTTCAAATAGGAGTTTCACTCTAGACAGGGCAAAATCATTCAATTTTTAAAGAAAATGGTAGCTAAAAATATTAGGCTTTAAATTTTCGACTTTTTATTTTTCATTCAATTTTAATAATTTCCTGTAGAATACAAGAACATAGTACAGAGATTCATAATCTCAAGTTTCATAAAAATCCGTTGGAAAATGTGACCGCTAGAGGGCCACAAAAACATGAAAAAACGCATATTTAAACGGCCGCCATTTTGAAATTTGCACATGCATGATCACCAAAATATCAAAGACTGTAGGTGTAAGTAATGTCTATCTAGAAACCAAGTTTCATATATGTCGAATTTTGACTTTCAACTGGCCGCCATTTTTTTTTTGCAACCTGACCTCCAGTTTTTTTACGTAATTCTCTAGATACTTATAATTTCTATCCAACTGCCGAATTTCATGAAAATCTGTTGAAACCTTTGACCACTATTACAACAACAAAATTTTGCACGTTTTTCGACATTTGAGCGGCCGCCATTTTGTTTCTGCCGTACCGACTTTGGATTTTTTATTGTGAGATTCATCACATACATCAATAAACCTTTGTACCAAATTTCATCCAAATCGGAGCGATACTTTGGTCAGCACAGAAATCGAGATTTTTCGTCTAAAATGGCCACCATTTTGTTTTTGCCCGGCCGATATAGCTGGTTCACGAACATAACCGAGATAATTACCCAATACACCTTTCCTGAAAATTTGGTGCAAATCGAAGCAAAATTGCAACCTCTAGCGTGGTCACAAATTTCGTTATATCCCATATATATATATATATATATGTATATATATATATATATATATATATATATATATATATATATATATATATATATATATATATATATATATATATATATATTGCTCTCTGCAATAGGTGAATTTCTCTCGAGAAATTTACCTAACAACCTCCGTCAGCCTCACTATTCTTTGTCTTTTGATAATCATTGTATATCTGGCGTTTCGATACTTTAAGTATCATTGCCAAAGGAACTCTTTCAGGGAAATAAATCCTATTATTAGCCTTGATCTCCAGAAGTTGAAGACACAATGTGCTGCTGCCTCCCCAATAGAGGGAAAACCTGCCACAACCAGCACGATCATTACAGCTGGTTTATGAAATTAAGAAATTCAAACATAAATTCAAAAAAAACCTTGTTTTGAAAACAAAATGATTGTCGGCAAGCCATTAACATGAATGCTCATTAGCAACAAAAATGCATTACAATTGCATACAAATTTGAAACAATAATATAAAACAAAAACGTTTGGAGAAAAATAAATACTATAAAATTTTATTGATGAAATGAAAAAAGGAACTAAATGTGAACAGTTACAAGTAAAAGATTTTATTTTACTAAGGTTACCAATACTTTTGACTTCTCCGCAGGGGGAATGCCGGTCGACAAGACCACTCTTGGAGGCTAGCATTCTTTGGGTAGTTCCGCCCCCACGTACCCGAGGAAATTCCCGCAGGGAGAAAGCCGGTCGACAAGAACATTCTTGGAGGCTAGCATTCTCTGGGGAGTGCCGCCCCCACGGACCCGAGGATATGGGGGGTGCCGTGAGGTTCCCTCTTATTGTATCTGGATTACGCTTTGGACAACGAACTGAAAATGACGCTTTGGGCTGGCGGATGTGATGGTTTGGACCTAGTTGCTTTGCACAGTAGCGCCGAGGTGAAACTCGTGTGTGAACGGCTCCAATTCAACTATCATACCGTCTCCGTCCCGGTAAAACCTTGGCAGGCCTCGGAGTACGTTCGAAGTTCGCACCATTGGGTTGGTGGTGTAGGTTCGGTTGAGACGGACTCCCGATTAGCGCTGGTCTGGCTCTGAGCACTTGTCCCCATAAGGGCTTGTGCCAACCCTCGGTTGGCCTCCCTGCTCTGCAAAGATAACCATGGGACCAAAAAGGCGACTACACACACGAACGGAGATAGCGGCTCCGAGGGGGGACCCAATAAAATGGAGCAAACAAATGAAACCACAAGCAAACAGGACGCTAGCACGGAGAACCCTTTCAGGCAAAAACCGCTGTTGGCAAGAACACCGATTAAACAAGTCACCGATTGCGGGGGGAGGCAGCAAACCCCAGAAACACTGTCAAAGTCAACATCACAGGTTAAATCATCGGAGACAGACCACAGACGGACTAACGAACGAAAGAAGGCAGAGTGCGTTGTGCAACCTGGCATCATTGCGGCCTTTGGGCGCAGTAGAAGGACTATGCGCACCCCGGAGCGCCCAGTGCAAGACGTACACAATCCGGATCAAGCTGCGACACCAACGGAGGCCAGTGTAAGACTGGGGGAGGGAGAAGTTTTGCCGTTGGCCGACGCCACTTCAAACGCGACCCAAGCGATAGAAGCAAAAGGGCTAGGAAACGAGGGCCTCTCCCAAGAGGTGGCGCCAAATAACACAATCGCCCTTGACCGCGCCGAAGAGGAGCGGCTTACTCGGAAAGCGGGGAATATCGTCAAACAACTGAGGGCTGCCTGCGAAGTGCAGAAAAACATGGGCAAGAGTGTCAAGAATGGCATTCTTGAACTGGAGGAGCTTTTTGGCCGCATAACGCACTACAGGCGGAGGTGGCTTACAACCAAAAAGCACCAAAAAGACACGCTCTCCCTCGAGGCATCAGTGGGTCCTAGCAGCAGCAAAAGAATGGCCGGTAGCCCAATTGAAGGCGACTGTGAGAAAAGGAGGAAGGACGAGACCATAAAAGAAGCTGACACTCCAGGCGAGGAGTTTCATGTGGTGCGAAACAAGGCAGCAAAAAAAGCGGCCAAAAAGCTACTCCTAGAAAAAACAGACAAAGAGCTCAACTACGAAAAGAACAAAGAACCCCCCGATATACCGCAGAAAACAAAAAGCAAACCGCGGCGCAAACCCTTGCGAGAGGCACTGCTTATTAAACCCACTAAGGGCCAAACCTACGCAGATGTCCTCCGTGAAATTAAAGGAGCGGTCAAGCCAGACGACACCAAAACTGCCATCAAAGCAGTTCGACCAACCCGGACCGGTGGCTTGCTGGTGGAATTCGGGCCAGAGGCCACAAACAAAGATGCATTCCGTGACGCGGTTCAAAAGGTTCTTGGAGATGCGGCAACGGTTGCCTCGCTCGAACCAATGGCCACCCTGGAAACCAGGGACCTCGACTGCGTCACGGACAAAGCTGAAGTAGAGGATGCCATTAGGAGAGAGTTCCCCAGCTTAAGTGAAGTCAAGGCAAGATTGACACGAAAAAAACACAAGGGGGCAACGCATGGCTATTGTCAAACTAGCTGATAAAGACGCCCAGCAAATGCTGACGAAGGGCAAAATTAAGATAGGTTGGGTGATCTGCAGGATACGGAGAAGAGCGATCCCTATCTGCTGCTTCAGATGCCTCGAATACGGACACACCGCGTATGGTTGTAGGGGACCCGACAGGAAATCTCTGTGCTACAAATGTGGTGAAACGGGGCACAAAAGGAAGGAGTGCACGAACGAGGCAAAATGCATTCTTTGCAAGGATGCTAAGCTAGCACCCGGCGACCTCAAACATGAGCCGGGGACAGGGAGATGCTGGGTTTTCAAGGAGGCCCTAACTAAAGCCAAATCGATACTCAAATGATCCGTATCCTGCAGGTCAATTTGCATCGAAGCACAAACGCCCTGGACCTACTTGAGCAGTTTGCGAGGGATAAGAAAGCTTACCTCCTGTTGCTGAGCAAGCAACATCATAACAAGGACTCGTAAGTGTGGTACCCTGACAAAACTGGTACCTCGGCCATCTGGGTTCGAGACAGCGCCCGCCTTCAGGTGCAGGGCCATGGACGCGGGGATGGTTTTGTGTGGGTGCGGTTTTCAGGGATAACATATTTCAGTGTTTATCTGACGCCTAACGAGGCAATGCGATCCTTTCGAACAAAACTCGATGCCCTGGAGGACGCTGTCTCGAACATAGAGGGCCACATGCTGGTCGGGGGAGACTTCAACGCTAGAGCCATCGAATGGGGTATGCCACAATCCGATCCAAGGGGAAAGCAAATCTTGGACATGGCGGCCAGAACAGCGCTTTTTGTCCTAAATACTGGTAACATCCCTACTTTCCGCCGCTGGGGTTGCGTAGGAACCATACCCGATGTGACACTCGCTTCGAAGTCCCTGGTACCTAGAGTACACAACTGGCGAGTACTAGAGGACTACTCGGCTAGTGATCACCAGTATATAGCTGTTGAGATTCACGACGGTGCCACTCTGCGTGCATATGCCCAAACTTCAATCCTCGGATGGAGGACTGGGAGGATGGACGTCGAGAAGTTCACTGACGCGCTTACGGCAGGCGCACCGTTGCTGGGAGCTCCGCCAGGGAGTGGAGGGCCTACAGCCAAGGACTTGGTGAACTCAACTATGAGTACTATCATAGCTGCTGGCGAGTCTTCCATGCCCCGCCGGAGGCACCGACATGGTAAGCCTCCAGTATACTGGTGGTCAAACGAGATCGCCGAACAAAGAAGCGAGTGTCACAAACTTCGGCGAGAGGCCCAGCGGGCGCGAACACGGGAGGAGGCAGACACTAGGCTAGCAGCATACAGGTCCGGCAGGAAATATCTTCGCAGGTTTATTAACAAGAGCAAGGCCCGATGCTGGCAAGACCTCGTGGACGATGTAAATACGGATCCGTGGGGCCTTGGCTACAAGCTAGTCATGGGGAAACTTGGTGCCCTACGGAAGCCTTGTATACATGACGCGGAAAAGATGGACGCGATAGTGCGGGGACTCTTCCCCGCCCATCCCGTCCGTGTTGACGCTGTCCATGGTGAAACAGCAGTCGAGTGCCCACTCTTCACACAGCTGGAACTGGAGGAGGCAGTCCTCTCCCTGAAAGCAAGGAAGGCTCTAGGTCCAGATGGTGTTCCAGCTGAGGCTTTGCAGCTCGTCTATCATCATTGTCCTGACTTGCTGCTCAGCACATTCAACGCTTGCCTACGGGATGGGGTTTTCCCGGTACGATGGAAGGTGGCGAGGCTCGTGCTGGTCAGCAAAGGGAAGGGAAATCCCAAATCGCCGTCTGCATACCGCCCGTTATGCATGCTAGACACGGCTGGGAAAGTGCTAGAGAAACTCATCAAGGGAAGACTCACTGACGCGATTCGTGCTACTGGGGACCTATCTCCTCGGCAGTACGGCTTTAGAGCAGGACGTTCTACCATCGATGCGATTGCAGAGGTGGTGAACGCGGTCCAAAAGGCAGAGGCATATAGTCGCACCAAGCAACGGATCGTCCTGTTGGTGACACTCGACGTCAAGAATGCCTTCAACTCCGCTAGATGGGTGGAAAACTCTTTTCAAGTTCCAGAATATCTAATGCGGCTTTTGAGGAACTACCTAAAGGACCGAAGCCTGCTCTACGACACGACACAGGGCCAACGAAGGATGGAAATTACATCGGGTGTTGCCCAGGGATCTATCCTTGGTCCGGACCTGTGGAACGTGTCTTACGACGGGATACTGAGACTTGAGATGCCAGATGAGTCGCGCTTGGTCGGCTATGCGGATGATGTTGCGGCTCTGGTCGCCAGACGCACCGTTGAACAAGCGCAACTTAGGCTAGGTATGCTAATGCGCCGAGTGAGGGACTGGATGACTGCTCGCGGGCTCAGTTTAGCACTGGAGAAAACCGAAGTGGTCATCTTGACAAAAAAGAGAATCCCTAGAGTAAGGATGATCAGCATTGGAGATATACAGATCGAATCGAAGCCAGCGGTGAAGTACCTGGGGCTACTGATCGACTCGAAGATGAGTTTCTCTGAGCAAATCAGGGCAACGACTGAGAAGGCTGCTTCGGGAATATCGGCCCTGAGTCGACTTATGGCCAACGTAGGGGGACCCAGCCCATCAAGAAGACGCCTCTTGATGAGTGCTGTAGGGTCAGTGCTACTGTACAGAGCAGAGGTATGGGGCGACGCTCTCAGCAAGGAGGTATACCGAAAACGATTGGCACAGGTACAGAGAAGAGGAGCACTGAGAATTGCATCTTCGTATCCAACAGTCTCCGACTCGGCGGTGAGAGTGATTGCAGGCGTGATACCTGTCGCCCTCCTTGCTAGAGAGCGCCGCGCTTTTTACCTGCGCCGAAACGAGGATGCGAGGGAGATCGTTGTCCGCGAGGAGAGACAACGCTCGCTCAACGATTGGCAGCAGTCTTGGAGGAATTGCACAAAGGGAAGGTGGACTGCACGCCTCATCCCGGATGTGAGACCGTGGCTAAATCGAAGGCATGGTGAGACTGACTTCTATCTGACCCAGGTGTTTTCAGTCTTGCCTGCACAAGATCGGCAAGTCACGGTCTCCCGATTGTCGGTTTTGCCCAGGAGAGGAGGACAATGCCTGTCACACATTTTTTGCGTGTACCAAATGGGCCAGGCTGCGAAGGGAACTCTACAGGGAGACGGGAGAGCTCACCCCGGATAATATAGTTGCGGTGATGCTCGAATCGGTTAACAAATGGAACCAGGTGGCACATTATGCTCGGGCAGTCCTAAAATATAAAAGGAACTCACAGCAGCCGGAGGCACTGGGGCTGGGGGATCGCTCTTCTGGCAATTCCTCTTCCCCCTCCCCTCCCGCTAGGAAAGGGACTCCCCAGCTTGAAGGCGCCCCACGGCGTAACAAAACGAGACCTGGCCCGAAGTGATGTGTCAAACGGTTCCAGGCTAGGTTCTCAGATTGACAGGGGAGGTGTTTAGTGGGTAGTCCAAAGGTATCCTCCATGGGAGTCCCACACTGCCAGACTCGGCGGGCATAACTGCCTTCACCTCCCTACCACAAAAAAAAAAAATATATACTTTTGACTTATTCTGAACTTATTAAGACCAATAAGTTTATTGGATCATTGGAATTGTAAAATGAGCAAATTTTCTTTCAATACGCAACAAAACAAGCAATTTTTTAGTTTTTAAAATAAATAAACATGAAATAGTTGTGAGACAAGTAGATATCCGCTAAGATAAAAAAGATATATATATATATATATATATATATATATATATATATATATATATATATATATATATATATATATATATATATATATATATATATATATATATGTATATATATGTATATTTACATATATTTATATATTTAGATATATATATATATATATATATATATATATATATATATATATATATATATATATATATATATGTATTTATATGTATATATATATATGTATAGATACATATATATATATATATATATATATATATATATATATATATATATATATATATATAGATATATATATTAGAAAAGATTCCATATAAATAGTTATGCAACTCAAACTCGCCAAGCAAAAACTTATAAAATAATTGTCGGTAAGCCATTAATGTGAATGCTCATCAGCCATAAAAATTATAATGCTTTTAAACCAATTGTCCAAAATAAAAACTATAGAAGAAAAATAAATACTATAAAATCCTATCGACAAAATGAAAGAAGGAACTAAATATAAACCGTTGCAAGTAAAAGATTTAATTTTACTAATGTATCCCACACAATTGACTTATTCTTAACTTAGTAAGACCAATAAGTTTATTCGATAGTTGTAATTGTAGAATGAGCATAATTGCTTTCAATACGCAACAAAATAAGTAATTTTTAATTCAATATTGTAGTTTTAATATACAAGTAAATGCACACGAAATAGTTTTAAGACAAGTAGATATTATCTAAGATAAATAAAATATGTGTATCCTTTAAATAAAGATTTTCTTTTAACAGTCATGCAACCAAAAGTCATCACGTAAAAAACTTATAAATAAATCGTGCGTAATGACTTTCACTGGGAAACAAAATTAAAGTATTAATTAAGTAACAAATTTTAGAGCACTAAGTAATAATAATATACAAATCATATTCACTAGGAATTAAAATTCTTAAGAAAGTAAGCAACAATAGCAAATAAACACAAAAAAGAACAAATTACTATAGCATAGAATTCAATTTGATTTTCCGATTTTTCCTATAAAATACAAGCAATACACAAAATTTAAGAAATAATGTGTGATAATAAGCTAGCGCATTCAACCAATTTGCTATCGAAAATAAATTTCATCCCATGGCACTCGCTGCTATCCGCTAATTCACTACCACAATCGCAACATGCCTCTCAGCACGATATTTGCCGCTGCTGACTTAATTGGATAAAATCCGATCGTATTTTATCTCTCCTAGAAAGATCTGAGCTTTTGCAATATGGGATGGAATTGTTACGATAGGAATTTCTCAAATAATTAGAGAACATTATTGATCCACTACAACATATCTTTTCGAATATAACAGAAAACAGAACAGTGGAAACAACAAACTAGATTTCATATAAAACAAAACAGTTGATACAACAAACTAGATTTCATAGAAAATAGAACAGTTGATACAACAAACTAGATTTCATTGAAAACAGAACAGTTGATACAACAACCTAGTTTTCATAGAAAATATAACACCGGGGAAAACAACCTCTTACCACTGTCCCAATACAATAACCTTATTTTGGAACTTTTATCGGAATCAGTGAGGTACAAATTAATTCTTTCCCATGATTAAGGGAAAAACAATTTTGCTGAGCAAGCAAAAATAACATGTATAAACATTGAAGCAGGCTAGGAAAACTCAAGCGACTCTCAGTAGTTACTTCGAGTGGTTGGCTTCGCCTTCTCTGACTAGGAAAACCAGTTGGCCTTGCGCCTGGTCCTATCTAGTTGGCCTTGCGCCTAGACAACTTTCCTTAAAACCTTTACTATTGGTTGGCTTTGCCTAACAGATTGGTTAAAAACCAGTTGGCCTTGCGCCTGGTTTTGGTCTGGTTGGCTAAGTGCCTAGACCCGTCTTCCCATATCGACGTGCTCTGGTTGGCTATTTGTCTAGAGCCCTAGATACCGCCAGGACCAAGTTTGGCAGAGGCCATTGCAGCGGACCCCAAGCCGGCCCCAAATCAGTCAGCATCGCTAAATACCGGGCCCGGCAGAAGCAGCCACTTGATACCAAGGTGGTAGAGGGCAAACCAACGGCACTGCGTGGAGGCTGGCAGGTGCAGTTACAACAACGCACCTGCAAAGCGCCAAGGTCGCAACAATGGCAGCGGAGCGTGACAAGTTCCGGCGCATGGTCGGTGAACTGCGGCAGGAGTACTGGTATCGCTAGCAAATGCAGATACCGACCGGGAAGGGCAAGGCGGCCCTCAACTAACGAGGCATCGTGCACAACACAACGGAATGACAGCAAATGGCCAAAAGTCATTAAGTTAACATGTATGAACTGTAGATATAGAACCAGAAAAAAACATTTAAATAAAGAAAGTATAATTCCACAAAAAATACCATATCTTTAACTGAAGTACAATGAAAGAATCCGAGTAAGCTGAAGATAACGACAAGTGTAATGGAGTGAAACAACAAGGTTTTATGGCTCTAATAATAGAGTCAGCCGTAATAAAAAATATAACTTGCTTATGGCAACAGTCCTCTACGTCTTCTCGAGCATGAAGCCGGTTGAATCTTTCCCGCAATTTTGCTAAGGTCTTGTTAGCACCAAGGTAGCCTCCCGAGGATCCTTCGTGCATTTTCTTAACCACATCGCGGGTTCGGCTATTGGGAAGTATAGTTTGCATCCTATTGGAGCTGCCATCTGCCGTTTACCATTTCCGCTTGAGTACGCCACCCTTCAACTGAAGGGAGTTCCATTGTGCCCAATAGCTTTTCAGCATTGCACTGTGCATCAAAACGTCCTTCCACTCAGGTCGCCCAGTTGTCTCCTTCCAATGGTCCGATGTCTTCATCGGCTAGCTGGGCGTTTCGAATCTCCTCCAATAACAAACCTTCATCGAATTTGACAGTTTTCACCCGCAGATCAACTGTTGGCTCCTTTTTCTCAATTTATCGGCAATGCTTGCAGTCAGCTGGACATAAATGACGAGATAGGACGTCATCATTTCCATGAACTCCACCCTTGTGAAGTAGTTGTTGCCTCACTAGGTCTGGTTAGATAATCGATCGGGTTGCACCAGTGTCGCTTGTTATGGTGCAGTGTTCTTCGTCAATTCGTCCCGGAAGGCATAAGTCTGCTTCTTCACGATGTAATCTTGACACGGTTATGGGGGTGCTGGGGACACCGATCCTCTTAGTTCACTTCCGCTCGAAGAAGTTGGCCCCTTCAGCTTGATGGGCTCCCATTTAGGCTTCTGACTCGGTCTGGATCCCCACCAAGCTAGACAATAGCTCAGTTTTATTCGCATTTTGCAGTTTCTTTGTGGATGCCGCTTCTCACCGCAATTCTCGCATCTAGGCGCACCATTTACCTGCGGCTCTCACTCATTATCCACGCACTCACACCTGCACTCGTCTGCCACTACCTCGCGAGCCCGGACTGTGGTACGAGGCACATTTTTCGCTACCTGAAAGTTCAGACTATAAGCTAATGCATCCTTAACCGGTTGCTTTTGAGCTAAACACACAGCTTGTTGCAAAATTTAATGCACTGATGAATGCTTCCGGGACGTAAGCTGGGTCAGGCAAAAGTGCCAGTCGCTCAATATTTTGGGTAAATTGCTACAGGGTTTCG
>OZ017741.1:128173908-128261408 GCA_963969285.1 Odontomyia ornata | reverse complement strand
TTCACTATTTTTTGGGTTCAAGGGCGTATGGCAATGGCCTTCTCTAAAGTTACCCTATATACCCTATTTGTAATACCCTCAGTGAGTATCCCTTTCTGGTCAGAGTTACAGCTCACACCCTTATTCTGGCCTTCTAGATCCGTCACACTTAGCGTCGTCTTACTGGGACTTGCTTCAGTGCCATTCGACGTGACAACTAGAGCCTAATGTGATTGTGCTGTACCTGCCCGGGGTTTCAAAGGAATGGAAAGTGCCTTAGGATTGATTTCCGTGCGAGGTAACCTAAGTGACTGACTTGGATCCCGTATGTCACAGTTTCTTGATAGGAAGTCGCATCCTAATAATCCATCGTTTGGTACTCCAGGTACTTTTTCTACCACTTGAAAAGTGCATGGTAGTTTTCAGGAGAGTAATATTGCCTTGCGTGGTTCCACGGTTTTTACCCTCTCCAAAAGGACTTTGTAGAGTAATTTTTTGTTTTTAATTTATTGGACATGTCTCTTTTGATGATACTAACTTCAGCATCCGTGTCGATAGTTAAATTTATTTTTGGCTGTTTTCCTATATCTAAAGATAGTGCAACTGGCATTAATTTTGTTTTCTTTTCATTTTCAGTATTTTTAAATGGTGGTATTTTTTATGATCACCCTTAATGTTAATTATAGTCGAGTCGAGGATTGTCGGCTCGGCTACCGTTCGTTTCCCTTAGTTTTTTCTTCCCATTTCTTTTTCTGAACGCAAATGGTTATTGCATGATTTCTGCGACCGCAGAAGTCACATTTTATTCGCACATTGTACATACACTTTGGCAGTTTCATTAGTGTTTCTTTTCGAATTTTTTGCTTTGCAGTCTCTTGGATCATGAATAAGTAGGTACTGATGGAGATTAGGGTCAGCAAGTCCACCTCTAAATGCATCTTTCGCGAAGTCCTCGAATTGCAGGTTAGCGATTGTGATAGCTTCTTTGCCGTTTTTAATTGCAGCGGCTTCTTTGCAGCGTTTAAGTGTTCTTCGTGAACGAGATATAAAAGCTGTTAGGGTTTCTGCAGGGGTTTTTCTACGGGTAATCAATTCATTTCCCAGCTCTTGATATGTTGCCCTAGGAAGGTAAAACCGATTTAATAATTCTTCTGCTTTGTTTAGGGTACGAGGGATACTCGAGGAAATTAGCTGATCAGCCTCACCTCGCAATCGTGTAGGAAAAGTCTTCCTGGGTATTCAGGCAATTTGACAATTGTTTAGCACAACCGATAAAAGCCTGAAGCTCAAGAATGCGTGTTGGTCTCCGAAAACAAAGGAATCATTTGTCCCATTAACTTCGCGACTTTCGAGTAGTCGGCCATATTGCTTTCTGAGGTTATATCGTTTACCATGGGGTTGTGTCGTAGAGAAGGTGGTGTTTGGAGAGTGCTATGAGTTCCGAAAGATAATTTAAAGTCTTGAGACGTGAGGGCTGGTTTGGACGATTGAGATAGATCTTGAGAACTGCTTTCTTGGTTTAATGTGATTTGACGAAACGTTTGAATTTCTTCTTTGAACTCTTTTGTGATTCTATGAAAGTGTTCTACTTTTTCTAGGCGTTTGTCGTGTATTTCGTTCAAAATATCTGTTAGTTTGATAACAGATGTTAATTCCTGGCTCACAAGGTCCCATGTGATACTAAATTTGGTTTCTAATAATGATATTTCCGACTGTTTTCTATTCGGCTGTAGTATTGGACCGCTCCTTAATGTTAAACCGGTAGTGCTTTTGCTGGGAGTCGATTGGTGAAGTACGTCGCTTATATTAAAGGGCTTATCAGACATATGGTTCACTTTTTTTTCAAATAGTTTGATTCTACCTAGTTTTTGTTTTTCTTATTTTGTTTCCACTGACACTTTTTTCACTTTTAATTGTTCATTATGTCCAATGTGAAAAGATTTATTGAAATTACTATTATGATTATTTTTCTTTATAATTGTTTTTGTTATTATTTTAACTGGAGTAAAGTATCCAAGTTGGAAACGGTTTTCGCAAGTGTGAGGAATATGGCTGAATAGGGTTGACTTTCAACATAAGTTTCGAACAGTTTTGAATGCTGTAAACTCAAAGACCGAAATCACCGGCTGCACCAATGTTATATCTTTTATTGGGCTGGCTCTATTATTAGAGCCATAAAACCTTATTGTTTCACTCCCTCACACTTACCTTTATCTTCAACCTACTCGGACTCTTCCATTGTACTCCAGTTAAAGATATTGCATTTTTAATTGGAATCTTTTTTTTTTTTTATTTAAATGTTTTTTGTTCCATTCTCACAGTTTATACAGGTAAACTTAATGACTATTAGAGTTCTGCTGTCGTTCCGTTTTGCTTTGCACGGCGTGTCGTGCAAGCAAAATAACATATATAAACAAGCAAAAATAACATATATAAACAGCGAAGCAGGCAGGGAAAATTCAAGCGACTATCAGTAGTTGCTATGAGTGGTTGGCTTCGTCCACTCATTTAGTAGTTTTTAACCAATCTGTTAGGCAAAGCCAACCAACAGAAAGGTTTTAAGGAAAGTTGTCTAGGTACAAGGCTAATTAGACAGGACCAGGCACAAGGCCAACTGGTTTTCCTAGATAATGAGTAGCGAAGCCAACCACTCGAAGCAACTACTGATAGTCGCTTGAATTTTTCCAGCCTGCTTTGCTGTTATATTTACTTGCTCAGTAAAATTGTTTTTCCCTTAATTGTGGAAAAGAATTAATTTGTACCTCACTGCCGTTGTCTTGGGTATGATTACGATCAAAGTTCCTAAATAAGGTTATTGTATCGGAACAGTGGTAAGAGGTAGTTGTCTCCACTGTCATATTTTCTATAAAAACTAGTTTGTTGTATCAACTGTTCTATTTTCTATGAAATCTTACTTGTTGTACCATCTGTTCTGTTTTCTATGAAATCTAGTTTGTTGTATCAACTGTTCTATTTTCTATCAAATCTAGGTTTTTGTATCAACTGTACTATCTATCTAGTTTATTGTTTCCACTGTTCTATTTTTTGTTATATTCGAAAAGTGATGTTGTAGTGGATCAATAATGTTCTCTAATCATTGGAGAACTTCCTATCGTAACAGATGCATAATTTGCGCTTCCGCAAAAGGTCCAAAGCAACGTCTGAGAGGACAAATGCAAGCCTATAACGTGGGTGTATCATTTAAAAGGATTGCTGTTGACATCCCTGGACCCTTTCCTGAATCCAAATGGGGAAATCGATACAGACTAGTAATTGCAGATTATTTCAGCAAGTTGCTCGAGGTCTACCCGATTCCCAACCAGGAAGCAACTACTGCAGCCGAACAGCTAGTATTAAATTGGGTCAGTAAGTACGGCGTACCTTGCGAACTACATTTGAATTAAGGCCGAAACTTCGAGTCATTAGTTTTGGGCGAAATGTGCGAGCTGCTTGGGGTACAGAAAACGAGGACGACACCACTTCATCCCCAACCCGATGAAATGGTCAAACGTTTCAACGGCACACTCAATAAACACCTGGCTAGTATGGTAGACGAGAACCAAACTGACTGGAATCGGCACATCACATTATTCTTAATGGCGTAAAAACCTGCCGAACACGCATCGACGAGCCAAGTCCCAGTCAAAGCCATTTTTGGAAACACTGATATAAAATTCGAAATACCCCAAACGATCTCGGAGTACGAAAGTGAACTAAGGCAACAGTTGAACCAGATACATCGGACAGTCAAAAACACCTCGAATCGGCTACTGACCGCATGAAGACTAGGTATGGTCCAAAGGCAAATTCTACGGGCTCCCAGCAAGATGACTTGGTGTGGCTATACAAGCCAAAAGGACGAAAGGGCAGGTCTCCGAAGTTGCAGCATGATTGGGAGGGACCATAGCAGGCTACAAAGCGAATCAATGACGTCGTATATTGCATATAGGAAAACCATAAGCTAAGAGCCAAACTAAAAATTATGCACCTGGACCGTCTGGCCCCATATTACATCCAGGGAGACTTGACTACAACTGGCGACACATATTTTCGGGGCGAAAAGAACTGAGGTGGGGGCAGTGATACATGTCCCAATAATTCTGCGAGCTACTGTCGCAATTGTTTTTCCAACTATTAATAACATCATGATCAAGAAACGAATGTACTCGAAAGCACAAGAATGGACTTAGTAGATTCATGATCAACATCTGAAAGTGATGTCACTGCGGCCATTCAGAATTGCTCAAATATTCCAGGTAGTTCACCAATGTACGAGAAATGGATTGAATGAATAGATACACTATATAAAGCCGAGCTGAATGAATGGGGGGAGATAGTAAAACTGCGATAGTAGAAACAACGATAGTGTGGAGTGTGAATCAAAGGTGATATTGATTGATAGTGAAGACAGTTGTAATATAAATTTATAGACAAGTTAAAAATAACATCTTAATTAATTTTTGTAAAATAGTGAAATTAATGATTGTGCATTCTTCGTAAAAAAACTCTTTGAACTTCTCTTTGAACTTAATTGAAAAGACTTTGCGTTTTCACTTTCCCGGAACATTAAAATGATTGGCCGCGAACCATAACACGCGATAATTTATATATATATATATATATATATATATATATATATATATATATATATATATATATATATATATATATATATTTTGTTTATATATTGGATATTCTAAAAAGTATTGATTCTTTATTCGTCATTTTTCGATTGAATACTTCTATTATTTAAAATGGATTTTATTTAAGTACATACAAGTATTGTCTATTATTATCTATGACATTTTGTCATATTTTGGGTTGAGCCATTATTCCATCTGTGTAGAACTTCTTTGTTTCATCGGCGAAAAACTTGGCCAAGTGATTTTCACAGGCCATTTTTGAAGTGAATTTCTTTTCATTAAGGAAGTTTCGCAAAGACCGATATAAATGGTAGCCTGATTCTCATCTTGATGGTAGGGATACTTGTAAAATATAACGAATTTTTTTCAGAAATTTCATTCATTTTTAAGTGAATACAAATTTTGACAAGAATGGCGAAATACAAAACAGTCCATATGAAAATTGTAGACTGGGATGTAACGCATGTCAGATTGACTCAATCTGATTGGTATTGCCCGATATATGACAACGAACACCATCTAGCGACAAAAAAGGCTCAATACTTTTTAAAATATCCAATATATCTGTATATGTATATATAATTTATATATATACTCGTATATATATATACATATATACATGTATATATATACATATATATATATATATATATATATATATATATATATATATATATATATATATATATATATAATATTAATATTTATATGTTTATAGATATATATAAATATATACAATATATTGTCGCGTGTTTTTGGTTCACGGCCAATAAAGGAAAGTGAAAACGCAATATCTTTTAATTTAAGTTAAAAGAGTTTATTTAATTACCAAAATGCACAATAATCAGTTTAACACTTTCACTAATTTTAATTTTCACCATTAAGAATCTAACACTTGTCCATAAATTTCTTATCGCAATTGACTTCTAAATCACTGCACTATTACTCGATCAATATCGCTTTCCACACACTATCGCCGTCTTTACTATCGCGGTTGAATGAATGATGCCCCCATTCATTCAGCTCGCCTTTATATAGGGTCTCTTATCATTCAACTCAGTTCTCGTACATTGGTGAATTAGCGGGAACATTCCAGCATCGTACTGAATGGAGCAGTGACTCACTTTCAGATGTTGATCATGCTTGTTGGGTTCTCGTGGTTTCGAGTAAATTCATTTGTTGATGTTCTTAATGGTTGTGAAAACGATTGCGACAGTAGCTCGCAGAGTTATTTGTACATGTAACACTGCCCCCCCCCCCTCAGTTCTTTTCACCCCAAAAAGATGTGTCACCACTTGTAGTCAATTCTCCCTGGGTGTAATATGGGGTAAGATGGTCCAGATGCACGATTTCCATTTGGCTCTCGGCTGACGGTGTTCCTGTATGCGATATAAGACGTCGTTGATTCACTTTGTGACCCGGTATGGTCACTCCCAATTATGTTGCAACTTTGGAGACCTACCCTTTTGCCGTTGCGGGTTATCTAGCCACACCAAGTCATCTTGCTGGAAGCCAGTAGAATTTGCCTTTAGATCATACCTGGTTTTCATGCAGTCAGTTGCCGATTCGAGGTGTTTTCGCACTGTCCGATGTATCTGGTTCAACCGTTGTCTTAGCTCACTTGCGTACTCCGAGATCGTTTGGAGTTTCTCAGGGGGTGTTCCGAACTTTATATCGGCTGGCAGACGAAAAGGCTTTCCAAAAATGACTTTGGCTGGGGCTTGGCCCATCGATGCATGTTCGGCAGCTCTGTTCGCCATCAAAATTAGTGGGAGATGTCGGTCCCAGTCCCTTTGGTTCTCGTCAATCATATTGGCCAGACGTTTATTGAGCGTGCCGTTGAAACGTTCGACCATTCCATCGATTGAGGATGCAGCGGTGTTGTCCTCGTTTTCCGTATTCCCAGTAGTTCACACATTTCGCCAAAAACTAGTGACTCAAAGTTTCAGCCTTAATCCGAATGTAATTCGCAAGGTACGCCGTACCTACTGACCCAATTTAACACTAGCTGTTCGGCCGCAGTAGTTGCTTGCTGGTTCGGAATGGGAGAGGCCTCGGGCCACTTGCTGAAAAAATCAGCTACAACCAGCGTGTATCGATTTCCCCATTCGGATTCACGAAAGGGTCCTGCGATGTCAACAGCAATCCTTTCGAATGGCACGCCTACGTTATAGGTTTGCATTTGTCGTCTCAGTCGTCGCTTGGGGCCTTTGACGGAAGCGCGAATTGTGCATCTGCGATACCAGTCCTCTACGTCTTCTCGAGCGTGGAGCCAGAAGAACCTTTCCCGCAATTTCGCTAAGGTCTTGTTAACACCACGGTGGCCTCCCGAGGATCCTTCATGCATTTCCTTAACCACATCGTGGATTCGGCTTTTGGGTAGCATAGTTTGTATCCTATAGGAGCTGCCATCCGCCGTTTCCCATTTCCGCTTGAGTACACTACCCTCCCCCTGAAGGGAGTTCCATTGTGCCCAATAGCTTTTCAGGGTTGCGCCATGCATTGAAACGTCTTTCCACTCAGGTTGCCCAATCGTCTCCTTCCATACAAGCAATGGTCCGATGTCTTCATTGGCTAACTGGGGGTTTCGAATCTCCTCCGATGACCAACCTTCATCGAATTCGGCCGCTATCAATCGCAGATCAACGGTCGGTTTCTTTTCCTCAATCCATCGGTAATGCTTGCAGTTAGTTTGACATGGACGGCGGGATAGGGCGTCAGCATTTCCATGAACTCCGCCCTTCCGATGAACAATTTCGTAGTCGTATGACTGCAATCTTTCGATCCATCTCGCAACTTGTCCCTCGGGGTTTTTGAAGTTGAGCCGCCATCTCAGTGTAGCATGCTCCGTTCGAAGAACAAATTTCTGGCCATATAGGTACTTGTGGAACTGCTTGGTGGCCTCTATTATAGCCAATAGCTCCTTCCTGGTCACGCAGTAGTTGCTCTCACTTTTTGAAAGAACTCGACTGTAATACGAGAGGACTCTTTCTTCGCCATCGATCTGCTGGGAGACTACAGCTCCAATACCGCCGTTACTCGCATCGGTGTCAACTACAAACATTTTTCCGGGTTTTGGATATGCCAGTACGGGTGATTCACGCAGCTTTTCCTTCAGGGTCTAAAAGGCTACCTGGCATTGTTCATTCCAGACATACGGACGATTTTTCTCGGTTAGCTGATGGAGACACTTAGCTATTTTGGCAAAGTCTTTGACGAATCTTCGATAATAGGTCGCCAGACCCAGAAAACTTCGTAGTTGGCGCTTGTTGTTTGGTGTTGGCCAGCTTTTCACGGCTTCAATTTTCTCAGGGTCTGTTTTGACCCCTTCTGCTGATACGACGCGTCCCAGGTATTTTACTTCAGCTGCGAAAAGGGTACACTTGTCGGGGCTAAGTTTCAAATTTGCCAGTCGCAATCGAGAGAAAACCTCTTCTAAGTTCCGCACATGCTCTTCGAACGTTCTCCCGATGACGACGATGTCATATAGGTATACCAAGCAGGTTTTCCAGGTTAGACCACGTAGCACGTATTCCATCAGGCGTTCGAAAGTGGCTGGAGCATTGCAACGCCCAAAGGGCATCACCACAAATCGCCACAATCTGGTCCCAACTGAAAATGCGGTCTTCTCTCGGTCCTTCTTGTCAATTTCTACCTGCCAGTAGCCACTCTTGAGATCGAGTGTAGAAAACCATTTTGCGTCGACTAAAGTGTCCATGATGTCATCGATGCGTGGGAGCGAGTAACTATCTTTCTTAGTGACGTCGTTGAGCTGCCTATAGTCGACACAAAAGCGAGTGCTACCATCCTTTTGCTTTACTAGAACTACAGGCGCGGCCCATGGACTGACAGAAGGTTCAATAATGCCTTTTTTTCCACGTCCGAGATCAGCGCGCTCACTTCTCCTTGTTTGGCTATAGGGAGACGTCTCGATGCCTGTCGAATAGGCTTAGCTCCCTGTGTGTCTATGACGTGAGTTACCAGACTCGTTCGGCCTTGGTCATCCGGGCTTATTGAGAAGATGTCACTGTACTTGGTGACCAGATCAGAGGCTCGTTTTAATAGCTGCACTGGCAATTCGATTTGCTTCAATATTGCACACGTGGGTTCCCGGGCTTTGTCTGTCTCTTGCCTCCTTTTCCAATGATGGTCGTGAGTAGCTTCCAAAGAGGCGATGGTGGAAACAGGCTGGCAGCTGCCGATGACTTCTCCCGCTTTGATGCTCGTGGCTGAGTCTGCGCTGGTAAGGACTCTAACCGGCACATATCCGTTCCTTAAAGATCGTACAAGGCATAGTTCTACAATCAAACTGCGCAACGTGGACGTTTTCGTTGGCTCTATCAGATAAGATCGGTGGTCTCCAGAATCACCATCAAGCTTGGCCCATACAATGCTTTCGGAAGAATTCGGTTCATTCGTGTCAGTACATACCACTACATTCATCTTGGGGATTTGGACGTTTGGATCCTCCATCAGTACTTCGACATTCTGCCATTTCAATACAAGTTTGCCCAAATCCAACGTGATTCCATGTGGTCGCAGAAAATCCATTCCGAAAATGCAGTCATCCATAATGTTCGCGACCAGAAAATTATGTCGGAACGCAAGGTCTCCCAACTGTATCTGGAGGTTGACCTCTCCATATACAGGTGCAGTTTCTCCTGTAGCTGTCTGTAGTGAGAAAATTCTGCCTCTGTGAAGTTGTTGCTGTCTAACTAGGTCTGGTCGGATAATCAATCGGGTTGCACCAGTGTCGATTATTATGGTGCAGTGGTCTCCGCCAACTTGATCCGGAAGGCATAAGTCCGCTTCTCCACGATGGAGTATTGACATGGTGATGGTGGTGCTGGGGACGTTGATCCTCCTAGCCAACTTCCGCCCCACGAAGTTGGCTCTTACATGCTTCCCGACCCCTCTGTTTGAAGGGCTTCCATTCTGGGCTCCTGACTCGGTCTGGATCTCCTCCTAGCTGCACACCCTGGACAATAGCTCGGTTTTCTTCGCTTCTTGCAGTCTCTTTGCAGGTTCCCCTTCTCTCCGCAATTCCAGCATCTAGGCGCACCATTTACATGTGGGTCTCGCTCAATTCCCACGCGCTCACACCTGCACTCGTCTGTCACTACCTCACGAACCCGGGCAGTGGTACGAGTCACATTTTTCGCTGCCTCAAAGTTCAGACTGTAAGCAAATGCGTCCTTAACCGTTTGCTTTGGAGCTAAACGCACGGCTTGTTGCAATTTCGGGTCCTTTAGTCCGCTGATGAATGCTTCTGTTGCTGCATCATCTCGATGTTCTGGGTCGTAGGCTGGGTAAGCCAAAAGTGCTAGTCGCTCAATGTCTTGGGCTAGCTTCTGTAGGGTTTCACCAGGCTTCTGCACGCGATGCCTTAGCTGTGCCCGATAAATCTGCTTTAGATGATCGTCACCATAACGCATGTCGAGCGCATTCATTATAGCGTTCGGGTTTGAGTGCAATTCAACGGGGATCGTCTGCAACAGCTCGGCAGCTGGGCCTCTTAGAGCAAGAATCAATGCAGTTGCTCGTTCTTGCTCATTCCAGTAATTTATGCGAGAGGCTGCTTCAAACTGGGTTTTGTAAATAGTCCAGACCGTTTGCCCGTCGAATATTGGTGCTTGCACATTTCTGGATGAGCTTTGCGCTGCGGCTGCAAGTGGAGCTCGTGAGGTGGTTACTACTGCCTTCACTGCTTCCAGTTCCTTTTTCATGTTTTCCATCTCATGGTTCATTCTCTTTTCGACCTGGCTGATCTCATAGTTGATTCTCTCCTGTTCCTTTTTCATGTTTTCATCTCATGGTTCATTCTCTCTTCGACCTGGCTGATCTCATAGTTGATTCTCTCCTCAACTTGGCTGAACTTCTCCTAGACCTGGTAAATCTTTTCCTCAACGCATTTAATTTGGTTGTTCAGACTATCGAGCTCCGAAACGTCGGTTGACTGTTTTTGCACTTCCTTGTTTTCGATCGCTTGTTGGTCCAGCTTCGCAGCTAAATTTGATGACTGTACATTTAACCTTTGCAGTTAAATTGGATGACTATTCATTAAGCTTCGCTGATTGTTCATCTAGCTTCGCAGTTAGACTGGATGACTGTTGATTTAGCTTCGCTGATTGTTCATCTAGCTTCGTAGTTAAACTGGATGACATCAGCATTAACATTTGCATTAGCGCATTTTCTGACTCCTTTGATTTTGGTGTTTCTACTTCTCCACCTTCTGCGCCTTTTTCCGCATCTGAGAGCTCACCCGAATCCAGATTCACGCCTTCCAACTCGATCGCGTCACGCAAGCGTGCAATCAGTATGGCCTTTGTACCTTGTGAGGCCAGATTTCGCTGTTCCAACTCCTCCTTGAGCTCCGATATGGTCAATTGATCGATTTTTAGATAAAAAATGCCTGGCATTTTTATGGTTTCAGCTACTTTTCCACCAGTTCCACGTTAAATTACACTATTGTGGACTTTAAAAATGTTTAAAAGTTTTCACTTCCAAATTTTCTTTCTCACTTCTCGACACCACTGTCGCGTGTTTTTGGTTCGCGGCCAATAATTTTAATGTTCCGGGAAAGTGAAAACGCAATGTCTTTTAATTTAAGTTAAAAGAGTTTATTTAATTACAAAAATGCACAATAATCAGTTAAACACCTTCACTAATTTTAATTTTCACCATTAAGAATCTAACACTTGTCCATAAATTTCTTATCGCAATTGTCTTCTAAATCACTGCACTATTACTCGATCAATATCGCTTTCCACACACTATCGCCGTCTTTCCTATCGCGGTTGAGTGAATGATGTCCCCATTCATTCAGCTCGCCTTTATATGTATAGGGTCTCTAATCAATCAACTCAGTTCTCGTACATTGGTGAATTAGCGGGAACATTCCAGCATCGTAATGAATGGAGCAGTGACTCACTTTCAGATGTTGATCATGCTTGTTGGGTTCTCGTGGTTTCGAGTAAATTTGGTTTGTTGATGTTCTTAATGGTTGTGAAAACAATTGCGACAGTAGCTCGCAGAATTATTTGTACATGTAACAATATAAATAAAAAAAAGTATATATATATATATATATATATATATATATATATATATATATATATATATATATATGTATGTATATATATGTATACAGATACATAAACATATACAGGTATATCTATGCATATATATATATATATATATATATATATATATATATATATATATATATACATATATATATATATATATATATATATATATATATATATATATATATATAATATATATATATATACATAAATATATATATATATATATATATATATAGATATATATATATATATATATATATATATGATATATGTATATAGATATATATATATATATATATATATATGTATATATATATATATATATATGTATATGTATATATATATATATATATATATATATATATATATATATATATATATGTTTATATGTATATATATATATATATATATATATATATATATATATATATATATATATATATATGTATATATATATATATATACGAGTATGTATATATATATATATATATATATATATATATATATATATATATATATATATATATATATGTATATATATAGTTTTATATATATATATATATATATATATATATATATATATATATATATATATATATATATATATATATATATATATATATATATGTATATATATATATATATATATATATATATATATATATATATATATATATATTTATATATAGATATGTATATATATATATATATATATATATATATATATATATATATATATATATATATATATATGTATATATATATATATATATATATATATATATATATATATATATACATATATATGCATATATATATATATATATATATATATATATATATATATATATATATATATATATATATATATACATATGCATATATATGTATATATATGCATATATATATATATATATTTATATATATAAATATATATATTTATATATGAGTATACATATATATTCTCGACATAAAGTGAACTCTGCATACGTAAATTTCTATCAAGAAATTTACCTAAAACGATCATTTTTAACTCGATCACTCGTTTGATTGGGAGAAAGAAATCAAGGCCAATAACAGAACTCTTCTATTAATTTCCATTCAAAAGTTATGCGTAAATATAAAAAAAGTAACATAAAAAATCCTCTAGCCCGAAAGGCATGTTTCTTGTAAGTGCCCGTATTTTTAAAAGTAGACAATCATTTTAGTATCCCAACTTTGAAATTCAAACATGGTTTGGGGACAAGTAAAAGTAGTGAATTGATATGTTTTTATCTCTAATGGTGGGTTAATTTTATATCACATATATAGACGTGAAGATAAAATATCCTCTAAATTTGCGTTCACGAGACCAATAATTCCAATTGAGATACTCATTTACTAGATTTCTTAGGCTGGTCAAGCTGCTATTACCGGCTATTGATGGCTTAATGTCAATGTCTAAATTATTCGTGGCTATATTTTTCTTTTAGTAGTCCGCGTGGTGTAGTGGTTAGAGCACTCTCGTAAGCCAAAGGACCCTGGTTTCACTCACGTTGGCGGCAACGAGATTTAATTCGAGTGATTCTTTGGACGGACTTTTAAGCCTGTTCAGATATTATACATGTTCATTTAAAAATCTGAATGCATCGTAGTTGAGCGGGCGGATAATGGCCATAGCGTGATACTGACCATATCACCTTGTGGAGTGCTGACATATTCGATCATGATAATGAGACACGCTAAATATTTCTAAGCGAACGACCAAAAGGGACAGTAGTTCTATAAAAAAGTAGTAGGAGAGTTCCCCGCAACAGAAGGGTATTGTAAAATAATTAGTAAATGAAACAACGTCTTCTGAATATCAAAACTTGGCTCACAGATATATTCCGTGAATTGAGCTCGGAAAAATAATATATAGTTAAATGTATTCGATTTTCCACCCTTTTATTTTCAGTCTTTTAACCTCAATGCTTGAGGAATCATGATAACATATCAATGATTTAAAATATTTCTAAAATTTTCATCAGAACACATCTGTAGCATTTCGGTCTTTTGCGAACGTGTATTTAGACAGTATCACGTCTAGTTGATAGATTTCAATCTTCAATAACTTAGCTTGATTTTTCTGAAACTTTCAGAAAGCGTTTTACGTCTGAAAATTGAGATACCAAATTTTAGGGTCATCTTTAGATTTTATAGATGAAAACGCAAAATTCATAAAATGTACTATTATCAATAAAGCTGGTAAAAATTTAACGTCTGAGCTATTTGCTAGCCTTGTACTTAAAAAGACCTACTTTCGTGATTTTTTGAGATTTTTCTGTCCAGAGATCCGCATTTTCTGTACATTTCCGCTGAGCCTGCACCCCTTTTTTGCAAATGCTTCTTGTTCAGGACCAGTTTTGAAAAGTTCTCACCAAAACTTAATATTTGACATCCATATTGACTATCTTTGTAAAAATATTTTACAATACCTTAAAAATGGGCAGTTGTATAAATACTTTCAAGTTAAGCCATTAAAACGCTTTCATGAAAAATATTCATCTTTTCAGTTGCTACTCAAGTAGCAAATTACGCTCTTGCTCTCTGAGCTTTGGGGGCTGCCGTTTTGAGTGCGTGTATTTAATTTTGGATTATTTAAAACGTTTGTGTCTAAGGGTCTCATAAATCAAAGCGGTGGTTCACTCTAGACAGGGCAAGTTATTCAATTTTTAGTGAAACTGGCAACTGAAATTCTTAGGTTGTAACTTTTCGACTCTTTCATTTTCCATTTGATTTTGATAATTTTTGCATATTATAAGAACCTAGAACGATTATCAACAATCTCAAATTTTATCAAAATCTGCTGGAAAACATGACCGCTAGAGGGCCACAGAAATCTGAAAAAAATCGCATGTTTGAACCGTCGTTATTTTTAAGTTTGCGCATAAATGATCATCAAAATAACAATAACTGCGTATTTTCTATCTTAAAATCAAGTTTCATATGCATTGTATCAATTTTGCGACTTTAAGAAGCTTTTTGATTTCGAGCTACAATCAACCGCCATTTGGTTGTTAGGTTTTTGTAAAAATTTTTGTACAATTACCTACTAGTTTGGCGACTTGTCTGTCCATCTGTCCGTCCGTCTGTCCGTGCGTCACAGCTAGTTTCCTCAGAAACTATAGAAGCTAGAATGCTCAAACTTGGGGAAAAGGTTAGAAGTGATAGTCTCTCAAAAATTTAGGCCTTACCAAAAATTTAAAATTTGTTTAAGGGGGTCCCCCCTTATAATGAATTAGCCCTTAAACATTCTTTTTAATTGAAGGTAGTTGAGTGGGGTATCAAATGAAAGAATTAAAACTTTTAGAATCTGAAGTAAAAAATTCATCTTATGAATTAGGGGGTCCAGGGGAAGGCAAAATGTACCAAAATAGGAAAAGTGTTTAATTTGAATATGTTATATGTCGGCCGAGCATTCAGAAAAATCATTTAAGCAAGATCAAACTAACGGCTGCCCTGTGCTTTTGAAAGAAACTGTGCATCTATTGCATAAATTTGAACGATTTTACATCCAACTATTGGATGAATACTCGTAATTCAAGTTATCGATGCACGCTACTAGAGAACTTGTTTTTATCCCAAGCATTTTCACAAAGACCTTCTGGTAGGAGCACTCTCCTGCTTACTCAACTTGTTTGATTCTTGACTTCTGGTATTTTTAACAAAGTTGTTTGAATACTCACAATTTTTACCAAACTGCCGTATTTCATTAACATACGAGGTGTGTTCAAAAAATATCACGAATTTTGTTTTTTTTCAAAAATTATTTATTTATTCATGAATATCTATTTTGTTCCCTTCAAAGTAATCCCCATGAGATATTATACACTTGTGCCAACGGTTTTTCCAATCTTCGAAGCACTTCAAAAAATCATTTTTTTTAATCTTGTTTAGCTCCTCCTTCGATGCCATCTTTATCTCGTCAAGCGTAGCGTAACGTCGTCCTTTCATGGACCTCTTCAGTTTAGGAAACAAGAAAAAGTCACATGGGGCCAGATCTGGGGAATACGGTGGCTGCGGCATCATTAGTGTGATGTTTTTGGCCAAAAAGTCGCGCACAAGCAACGATGTGTGAGCAGGGGCGTTATCGTGGTACAAAAGCCAATTTTTGTTCTCCCACAAATCCGGGCGTTTCTGGCGGATTGTTTCGCGCAAATTGCGCATAACTTGCAGGTAATATTCCTTATTGACCGTTCTTCCCTGTGGCAAGAACTCATGATGCACCACGCCCCTGCAATCGAAGAAAACTGTCAGCAAAACTTACACATTCGACCGAACTTGGCGCGCTTTTTTCGGTCTTGGTTCATGCGGCAGCTTCCATTGAGATGATTGAGCTTTGGTTTCCACGTCATAACCATAAACCCACGATTCGTCACCAGCTATGACCCTCTGGAGCAAATTTGGTTCATCGCGGACAGAGTTTAACATCTCATTAGCAATGTTCATGCGTTGCTGTTTTTGGTTGGAATTTGAGCAATTTTGGTACGAATTTCGCGGCGACCCGTCTCATGCCCAAATCGTTGATAAAAATCGAATGGCACGAGCCAATCGATATGTTTAGGTCCTCAGCAACTTCTCTAACGGTGATTCGACGATTGACCAATACCATTTTCTCCACTTCATTAATTTTTTCGTCTGTTGTTGAAGTGCTCGGGCGTCCGGCACGCTCTTCGTCGTTCACATCTTCTCGGCGTTCTAAAAACATTTTGTTTCACCGATAAACGTTGCTTTGGTCCAAGGTAGCTTCTCCGTATGCCGCAGTCAACATTCGGAATGCATCCGCGCACTTAATTTCGTTTTTCACACAAAATTTGATACACGTTCTTTGATCCATTTTTTTGAATAAGTAAAAATCGAAGACGATTGAAAACACGTGCAAGTAAAGCAGCTATCACCAGTTAAGTGAACATTCAAAATGGCCGAGCTTGTCGGCATAAGTGACAGACATGAGTACCAACATAACACCACAAAAAAATCGAAATTCGAATATACGTAACCCGCGAAAATTCAAAATTCGCGATACTTTTTGAGCATACCTCGTATGTTTGGTCGCAATTACAACAATAAATTTTTGCACGTTTTTTGACACTTGAGCGTGCGCTATTTGATTTCAGACGGTTTGACTCTGGTTTATAGGGTTTTGTAAAATAATTTTACAAAAACCTACTAAAATCGCGACCTCTCTGTCCGTCTGTCCATCCGTCCGTGTGTCACAGCACTTTTTTTCGCAAACTACTTAAGCTAAAAATATCAAATTTTGTATGCAGGTGTAAACTGGTGCTCTCTTCAAAGTTCAACTGCAAACAAATTTTATAAGGTATTATATAGGGGAGTGGCCGCCGAAAAAAAAATTCATCGGAGGTAGCCGATATGGGTATCAAATGAAAGGTCTTATGAGAACTTTTGATAACAGGTCTTAATTTGACACTTTTTGCTTCGTGAGGCACGCAGGGAGGGGGAATATACGAAAAATTTTGTCCCCCCCCCCTCGCGATTAAACACCTGTGATCTGACAAATCTGAAAAAAATTATGGAGGTGGGTGTTTATGAGTACAACAACCACAAACACCCTAGAAGTCAAAATTCGCTCAAATTTGTTAATAATAGTATGATATTCGAATTTCACATTTTCCCCAATTAAATCGTATACGTACCCTTAAACTGAACGAAACTTGATATTAAGGTAGTCTGATAAAATCTCCTTGAACTTTGTTAGTTTAATGGGAATCGAATGATATACACGGAAGTTATAGCCATTTGAAATTTCTCCAACCACAACAACACTAACACATGGTTTTGGTATTTTATGGACTTTCATTAAAATCAGTCACCGCAGTTTTGATTTGATATTCTTGAAATTTTAAAATAAGTTCAATAACATTTATGTTTTACGGAATTCATGATTTGAGTGATTCTTGTTGGTTTGCAATAAAATGGCGACTGTTGAAAATAAGAAAACAATGGTTTTTTGTTTTGAACGTGCACATCTCTTGGACATATTTCTTGACTTTATTCGTTGCTGGTGACTGCATATCTAAGAAGTTGGATACGAAACCCTTCTGAAATGAGTGTAGTTCTGTCTATCCAACTTGTTTCATCGTGAGACTCATCACATAATTTTGTGAACCTCCCTATCAAATTCTATACAAATCGGAGCTATGCATTGGTCAGAACAGAAATCACAATTTTTCGCCTTAAATGGCCACCATTGTGTTTTCGCTCAGCCGACATAACTAGTTAAAGAAACAACCGAGGTATTTATCCAATAAACCATTCCTAAAAATTTGATGAAAATCGAAGCAAAATCTGGACCTCTAGTGTGGTCACAAATTTCGTGATAGTCCATATATAAGTATATAGGGAGATTCATTCTGAGATTTGATTTTTAATCTCAAATAAAGGCTTAAAAATAAATTCTATAGTAAAATTTTAAGGCTAGTCGAGTTACTTGTTTGGGTCTTGTGCTGAAATACAAAACCCTATTGAAATCACGATCTGTGTCCGTCTGTCCAGTCGTCTGTCTAGTCGCCGGTCTATGTATCAGTTTTTCTCCAAAACTATTAAAACTATAGCCGTGAAACTTTGTGGAAAGGTCAACAGTTATAACTTCTTGAAAGTTTAGTGTCAAAATTTTTTTTAGAGAGCTTTAAATGGGTCTCTCCATATAGGAAGTTAATCCTTCAAAAAAAATTTTCCACCATTGGTTGTCGAGGAGGGTGTCATTGAAGAGGTCTTAATGAGATCTTTTCAAAGCAAACTTTGACGTCACCCTATCCATACCCCCCTCGCGATTACCGAACGTTGAAATTCAATCAACTTTATTAGTAATAGTATGGTTTATTAGGTTACCACATGGCTGTACCTCAACATCATTAAGCATTAAAACTTCTGATGAGGGCGTACTCAGAGCCTTGTTGAATAGGATGATATCTGAACATGAACAAATAGGGCGAATATCTCGTGGTCTCATGAATTACCTTGCGGAAGGCAAAACATGAAGCTGGAAGATCTCGCCCCACTTGCGGTAATAAGACTCTTTGTAGGCTCTGATGGCATTCAAAGTCCAATGGTTTGACCTCTCCGAGGCATTCGTCTGCGGTGAATGATATGGGATGAAGCAACGCTGCACTCCATAGTCATTCATAAGCTTGCCGAATACCTTGGAGGTGAACTATACACCATTGACACAGTGTAGCCATTCGGGATTAAAAAGATTTCGCGCTCCAAATATCGCACGGCTGACTCCGGAGTGGCTTTCGTCATGGGCTTGAGCCAAGTGAACTTTGTCCCATGATCCAGAACGATGAACAATTGGGTATTCGCTGATATTGAACGAGGGTACGGGCCTATGAGGTCCACAAACAGGCACTGCATGAGTCGTGCAGAGTCTCGTGATGCACCCATAGAGGGTCTCATTGTGGAAGTTGATGGCTTAACCTGTTTGCATATCTAATAATTCTGGATGCCCGGAATCAGGTCTTGATGCAAACGAGGCCAATAGTAATGCTTTTGTAATATTTCGGTTCTTTTGCGAATTCCACAATTAGAGCCCCGGGGATCATCATGAGCACGTATTATGAGAGCCCGTTGGTGACCCTCAGGAATCCATAGTTTTACTCTGGGAATATCAGTAGTCAACGTTGTAAGAGAACCAATGTTAGTATATATTCGACCATCTGCAAGGGGCAAATTCTGAAACTGATCAGGTTGTTTCAAAATTTTCCCCTTAAGATGCTCATACTTAGGCTCTTGAAATACATGCTTTGGGATTAAATCATCAATGTGCTCATTCTCCGGGAGGCAGTTAATAATTCAGTTCACATGCTTGTCCTTCCAGCATGTTCTCGACAACGCATGGAGAACAACCTTAAAGGTACCTTTCCGGTGTTCAATTTGAAAATTGAACCCTTACGATTTCAGGCTCTAGCGAACCAATCGACCAGAAAAGGTCCAACTGCTGCAACAGCTATTGAAGACTGGCATGGTCAGTTACGATGGTGAAAGGCAACCCTTCAATATATGCCCTGAATATCTTTACGCTCTGCACCGCAGCTAAGCATTCCAATTCATTAATGCAATAGTTACGTTGGGCAGCGTTGAGCTTCATTGACATATATGCGATTGGATGCTCTCAACTCTCATCGTCTTTCAATACTCACTGTACTTGCATCACACTGGATACAAAAATACCTAGTAAGATCGGGATTGGCCAGCACTGGAGCAGAAATCAACAATTGCTTCACTTTATTGAAAGCACTATTGGCGGAAGCAGACCACTTGAAGGCACGTTTGTCCTTTAGCAAATTCGTTAGAGGAGCGGTAACTGAGGCAAAGTTTGGAATAAAACGCCTGTGCCACCCAGCTTTGCCCATGAATCGTCTCATGTCTTTAGCCGTTCGGTGTTCAGGGACTATACCTAAAACCTTCTCCGGATTGGTACACAGGATACCATGACTTACTACAAAGCCAAGATACTTGATTTCCTTCTTTACGAACTTGCTCTTTTCAACATTGATGGCAGAGCAGTTTTGTAACGGTACTCAGGAGCACCAAGTGCTCATCAAATGCTGAACTTGTAACAAGCAGGTCATCTAGGTAAACAAATACCTTGTCCTGCAGCTCATGTGGTATTGCTTTATACATAAACCAATACATCATTTGGGGAGCATTACATAAACCGAACGGCATGACCTTGAAATGGTACAAGCACCTGCCAGGGACGGTAAGGGCTCCTTACTTCATCCTTCAGGTTAAAACAAGTAATGTATCTGGTGCTCTGCAACCGTGACGTTCAATCAGCGGCAATAGATAAGCATTCTTAACGATCACCTCGTTGAGGCATCTAGCGTCAAGATATAAACGCGCCTTGCTGGGTTTTCAGACAAGGGTCACAATAGAATTCTACGAACTCTGACTTTCCTCTTTAACGGCCAAAGACAACATAAGATCGAGCTCGTCATACAACAGTTTCTATATAATGGGTGAGACAGCATAATGCCGCTGCTTAATACATCGAGCAGAACCAGAGACTGGTCCTACCCAAGCCTTTCACATTATATAATGGAAACAGTTTTTTAACGCAGTCCAGTCGTTGCTGATCTTTTGGAGGCAACAGATGGAACTGAGGGCTCTGAGGGCTCGAGGCTGATTCGATAGCGTTGAACTGGATTGGTGCTGTTTTGAAGAGATCCCAGAACTCAATTCCAATATACACTGCGTGCGTGAAGGAAGGAGCAATCAGGAATCTCATCAATTGGATGATGTTTTTAAATCGCACCAATGTGATGACGTATCCCAGAACTGGATCATTGTGCCCTAATGCATTCTGAAGATGAGCATGCATGGTATGCATAATCAAACACAAGTCCAACAGTAGGTCAAAGGCTTCAGACTCAAGGACACTGACACTGACTCCGCTATCACGCAAGCCCATCAATTTGCGACCCTTCACAAAAGTTTCTGCGTAATGCCTATTGTCGCCAGGAGTTGCAGCAACTGACTCTACACAGGCACACTTCAAGAGACGCCTGGCGAAGAAATACCTCCAGGATCTCCGAAAGCGATCCCGGAAGGTACATCTCTAAAACAGCTGGGTGGTTCTCGATCATTACTCGCCATTTCATTACTTCGGATGTAGTTCCGTAGGCTACTCGGGGCAATCACATCGCCAGGAAACTGTGGTAATTCAGACATATGAGGCGAAACAAACAAACTTGTGGATAGGCACCGGTCTGGTATTTGGTTATCCACCGGGTGATGGTGTCCCCGGAAGGAAGAAGAGATCTCACATGGACCAAGACCATAAAAGCATGCATGATATCCTGCTGCAGACCTTGCTTGAGGATCGCACCAGACATTTTCCAACTTATCAACAGCGTCAATGTTGGGAAGGTGCCACATATCTGCTTGCAGGATACCACACAGCTTCAACTCGAGTGCAGTGATGAACTAACTCTGTTAGCGATGCGGATTTTAAGCCTGCCAAATGATTTCTCATTTGTTTGTCCATGTTTTGCAATAGGGACTGCATGTCAAAATCGGATATCCGATTTTTAAGACGCAAAGCCATCTCCATTATAGAGCCATGAAACTCACGAAAAGATTCATCTGGCTTCTGGAAACGCGCATCGATTGCTTGACGCACATCTACGTCGGTCCAATGAGATCCATAACGCTCCTTCAACGCAGCTTCCAAATCAGGCCATGTAAAGTTGGGGTTGAGCTGCAGAAATAACCAGTACCATTCTTCTGCAGGTCCCTTAAGTAGAACGTGGGGACTAGATACCAGTTCCTCCAAGGCAATGTTGTAGTTTCTGGCTAAAGTGGTGGCTTGAAACAGGAACTGATCGATGTCTAAGCCAGCAGAAGAACCATCAAAATAGACTCTCCACTTATGCAATGGCGGGAAAGGTAAAATTCGTCGTTGGAGCTAGAGTATGTGGAGTAAGAGGCGTTATGCGATGCGATAATTAAAAATTAATTTTATAAATACTGGATAACAAATCTGAAAAATCAATAGATGAATTAACAATTAACAGACAGGCGGACCGACAAAACCGGGGAAATCAATAAATAGCAGACGGACTGCACTGACAATTTGAATAAAATAAATAATTTTATAAATCACCAATGGACAAACAAACAATTCAATTCAATAAAAATAAATGAGAAAACTCAACCTAAACCAAAAATAACTAAATCAAACTCAATTATTAAAACTAAAACTAACTGAAATTAATCAAAACAATCAACCTTTAAATCGACTAACTAAAACTGATCTTAATAAAAATCCTAATTAAACCCAATAATCTATAATTAAATTAAACTTCAAAGCGATCTAAATTCGAATAGAGAACCTTGACCGATTTGAAACTAACGAAATAATTAACTAAAGTAAAATGATAATCTAACAACCCAAAACTAATCTATAAATCAAAGAAATATCAAAAAGGTGAAAGAAAGTGGGATTTTTATGATTTACGAAATTAATTAAAACTCATTTCTCAAAATGAAACCCCATTAAAAGGAAGTGGAAAATAAAAGTTAGTTAAATGGAATGAAGCTTAAAATTTTCACAAGACACAAAACAGACAAGCCGCAACAGTGCCTAGCATATCCATGATCTCTGCTGGTGGACTCCACTCAAATTATCATCACAAAGGGCTGACTACGAGACCATTATGAAACACTACGAACTTCGTAATGGCTCAGACAAGAGCCGCATAAATCCCGAAGCTAAGCCCAGAAAGATAATGGAAGGGCTTAAAGCGTTGGCTAGTTCCAAGTGTTGGAGCCAAGGCTAACTATCCCGTGGAGGGAGATATAGCCAACGACTTGAAATTCGGTGGACCCCAAACAACATCCACACTGCAACAGCATGACTGCTACCATAGTCGGTGGAGACTATCAAACACAAATGAGCATGGAGGGCGTCACTGTAATTGTGGCAAGCCCCGTGATCAAAGATCTATAAATTAAAATCAAACTCAAAACTATACTCAAAACTGTCCATAAAATCATGAATAAACTATAAATTTATCATTTGAAACAACCGAAACATCAAATCGAAGATTATAACCAAACTGAATAAAAGAAAAAATATATTTCCCTGGAATGCACAAACCACTGTTCAAGTCAGGTACTCAGCCCAACAAATCTAACAATTCGAAAAATTTAAATTATAATAAAAAACTAGCAAAATCAACTAAAACCATTAGTAAATCAGCTTGGGCGCCATTCTGTAACAACCACAGAAGTCATCGCAATTGTAGACATTAAGTTTTAGCAGAGGGGTGAGTAACCCGGGTGGCATACTGAGGCCAGCTAGCGCTCAGTTGTATCGCAGGTCTTCCGGAATACCCTCTGCTCTGCCGCCCCACACATAAAAACTAACACGAAGCGATAAGGACGGGAAAGGTCATTCTAAGAAATGAAAGATTATTGTTTTTACCACTTGTATTTTTAATTAACTTTAATCACAAAATACCAATTTAACAAGTCAATTCAAAAAAGCGGAAAATTCCATTATATAAGGCCCGTATTCAAATTTTGAGCTGAACAAACTAAAACCAAACTATTGCATAAAAACACAAAGA
Organism: Odontomyia ornata; assembly: GCA_963969285.1. Classification (NCBI taxonomy): domain Eukaryota; kingdom Metazoa; phylum Arthropoda; class Insecta; order Diptera; family Stratiomyidae; genus Odontomyia; species Odontomyia ornata. Next base: position 128,237,576 of record OZ017741.1, on the reverse strand, counting down.
TTAAATTCAAACACAGAATGTAAAAGAAAAACATAATAAAGAAATACTAATGAAATAGAAAGAATGGTACGTAATTACTTATTCCTTGTACGGCTATGGAGTGCCCTGCAACTGCAAGTGGAACGGGGTACTGCTATAAGTGATCAGACTATTAAATTGAATTTTTCTTCTGTTTATTTCCACAAGTTAGTCACAAGCTGACGAAGTTTATTCACCAGAGGTTACTGATATTAATAAAAATTCTCCTCTTCAACGTCTTCATTTACTTTACGCACGAGTTGCTTTTAGTCACCTATAACTGTTTCAAGAATTTGAATATTGCAATATTTTCACACAATGAAAGGCACCACAGGATTTAATCACACTAATCCCGGACAATCCCAGGATTCACATAGACAAAGTCTTCAGTCACTCAAAGCTCCTTTTTTTCTCCTCCTACCAACTTCCAATCCAAATCTTTTCCCCTAACACCACCATGTCACTCAACCACACTACCATTCAATTCTTAAATTCTCACCCTGTAATCCAAATTGAAATCACATCCCAATTTCTAAATTAAAATCACTTTTCAAATTTAAGATTAAAATCACTTCTCAACTTCCGAATTGAAATTATTTCTCAAATTCCAAATCAAAACCACTTTTCAAATTCCAATTGAAAATCACTTTTCAAATTCCTAATTAAAAAATCTTGCTTTTCCTGACACTGCACAAACCCACTCTCTTTTCAAACCAAAATCAGATTGCCATCAACTCCAAAAGACCAATCCCGCAATCTTTTCGTCCCCAATTCCCGCTGCCGCATCCGGGTAACGTAATCGAAATTCAATACACTTCGATTCCACTACCTACACATCTTTTCCATATCGACAAATGCAACAATTTCCATATTTGCATATACGAGTATGGCGATTTGCATACCCATGATAACGTTTGGTTATATGCAAATCGTCATATATACGGAAACAATTGCTTTTGCCGATATCCCAAGAGAGTATTTTCCTGCGCTTGAGGGAAGTTGAACCCTGGGTCCTAGTGGACCCCCGGGTCGAGAATCCACGAATCTATCACCGTAGCCACCATCTGTTCATCTCCCATTCTTCCAATTAGCAATTTCAATTGGGAACCTTTCTTAATGTGCATTGAGATGAAATTTGTTAGTAGGGAAACGTGGATGAATTTTTGTAAGTATAGGGTTTTCCAATAACAGGGATTATTTTGAATAGATCTTGTGATTTAACACTTTGCGACTTCTTCCTTTGGGGCCACGCGAAAGAGAAGGTCTACGCCAACAGCCCAGCGTCGATTCAAAACCTCAAAGATGGAATTCGTGAGGCTATCGAGGACATAGGGCAGCTACTTTGCGATTTGGTTATAGAAAATTTCATGAAAAGGATATGGTACTGTAAGCATGTTGTGGTGGTCATTTGCCTGATGTTATTTTTTACAATTAACGGCATACCTTTTTCTTTATAATGAAATAAATATTCGATCATTCATATTAAAAAGTGGCATTTTTCTTTTAATATCAAAATAACACCTTTTTTTGGATTTGGTTATGGAAAATTTCATGAAGAGGATATGGTCCTGTAAGCATGGCCATTCGCCTGATGTTATCTTTCACTTTTAACGGCATACCTTCTTCTTTATAATAAAATAAACATCTGATCATTTATATTTAAAAATGGCATTTTCCTTTTAATATCAAAATAACATCTCTTATTGGAAAACCCTATATAACAAATAAAATTTTGTTAGTGGGAGATAATGCATGAAATTAGTCAGTATGAACGAAGAAATCAGGTTTCGTTACTAAAAAGGTATCGCATGAAATTTTGGTAATGGAAAGTATTGAATGGAGTGTTGTTAGTGGGGAAAGTTAAGATTATTATTATATATTTTTTTTGTGATAAAAAATAGGGTAAAAGGGTAGAATTGAGATGATGGGGAAATAAAAATTATACGGAAATTGTTAAATGTTGATAAAAAATAAATAAATATACTGAGAAAAAGGTATATGTGCCCAAAAAAGGTGGATATGTTACGGCGGCAACTAGAAATTGCGAATGAAAGAATGCCGGTATGCCTGAATTTACAACAAACCATGGCAACAATCGTAAGCAGGATGTAATTTTTGCTTTTTGTAATGAAGCTGAATGCATTGAAGAGCAAGCATAGCAACATACCAAACGTAGCTGCCTTTTCTCATCATTATTTAAACTAGTTGGAATCAATGGGCAAGACTTCACGCCTGCTTTCATCATTGGCGTAGTTAGGAATTTGTCCTAGGAGGATAGGCGCTCACCTGAATTAACAATGGCTGTAACAGAGACTAACATAAAAAGCTGACCTCCTGTTGCTGAGCGAGCTACATCATAACAAGGACTCGCAAGCGTGGTACCCTGACAAATCTGGTACCTCGGCCATCTGGGTTCGAGACAGCGCCCGCCTTCAGGTGCAGAGCCACGGACGCGGAGATGGTTTTGTGTGGGTGCGGTGTTCAGGGATAACATATTTCAGTGTTTATCTGACGCCTAACGAGGCAATGCGATCTTTTCGAACCAAACTCAATGCCCTGGAGGACACTGCCTCAAACACAGAGGGCCACATGCTGGTCGGGGGAGACTTCAACGCTAGAGCCATTGAATGGGGTATGCCACAATCCGACTCAAGGGGAAAGCAAATCTTGGACATGGCGGCCAGAACAGCGCTTTTTGTCCTAAATACTGGTAACATCCCTACTTTCCGCCGCTGGGGTTGCGTAGGAACCATACCCGATGTGACAATCGCTTCGGAGTCCCTGGTACCTAGAGTACACAACTGGCGAGTACTAGAGGACTACTCGGCTAGTGATTACCAGTATATAGCTGTTGAGATTCACGACAGTGCCACCCTGCGCGCATATGCCCAAACTTCAATCCTTGGATGGAGGACTGGGAGGATGGACGTTGAGAGGTTTGCTGACGCGCTCACGGCAGGCGCACCGTTGCTGGGAGCTCCGCCAGGGAGTGGAGGGCCTACAGCCAAGGACTTGGTGAACTCAACTATGAGTACCATCATAGCTGCTTGCGAGTCTTCCATGCCCCGTCGGAGACCCCGACATGGTAAGCCTCAAGTATACTGGAGAGATCGCCGAACAAAGAAGCGAGTGTCACAAACTTCGGCGAGAGGCCCAGCGGGCGCGAACGCGGGAGAAGGCAGACACTAGGCTAGCAGCATATAGGTCCGGCAGGAAATATCTTCGCAGGCTTATTAACAAGAGCAAGGACCGATGCTGGCAAGACCTCGTGGACGATGTAAATAGGGATCCGTGGGGCCTTGGCTACAAGCTGGTCATGGGGAAACTTGGTGCCCTACGGAAGCCTTGTATACATGACGCGGAAAGATGGGCGCGATAGTGCGGGGACTCTTCCCCGCCCATCCCGTCCGTGTGGACGCTGTCCATGGTGAAACAGCAGTCGAGTGCCCACTCTTCACACAGCTGGAACTGGAGGAGGCAGTCCTCTCCCTGAAAGCGAGGAAGGCTCCAGGTCCAGATGGTGTTCCAGCTGAGGTGTTGCGGCTCGTCTATCACCATTGTCCTGACTTGCTGCTCAGCACATTCAACGCTTGCCTACGGGATGGGGTTTTCCCGGTACGATGGAAGGTGGCGATGCTCGTGCTGATCAGCAAGGGGAAGGGACATCCCGAATCACCGTCTGCATACCGCCCGTTATGCATGCTAGACACGGCTGGGAAAGTGCTAGAGAAAATCATCAAGGGAAGACTCACAGACGCGATTCGTGCTGCTGGGGACCTATCTCCTCGGCAGTACGGCTTTAGAGCAGGACGTTCTACCATTGATGCGATTGCAGAGGTGGTGAACGCGGTCCAAAAGGCAGAGGCGTATAGTCGCACCAAGCGACAGATCGTCCTGTTGGTGACACTCGACGTCAGGAATGCCTTCAACTCGAATAGATGGGTGGATATTCTGGACACGCTGGAAAACTCTTTTCAAGTTCCAGAATATCTAATGCGGCTTTTGAGGAACTACCTAAAGGACCAAAGCCTGCTCTACGACACGACACAGGGCCAACGAAGGATGGACATTACATCGGATGTTGCCCAGGGATCTATCCTTGGTCCAGACCTGTGGAACGTGTCTTACGACGGGCTACTGAGACCTGAGATGCCAGATGAGTCGCGATTGGTCGGCTATGCGGATGATGTTGCGGCTCTGGTCGCCGGACGCACCGTTGAACAAGCACAACTTAGGCTAGGTATGCTAATCCACCAAGTGAGGGACTGGATGACTGCTCGTGGGCTCAGTTTAGCACTGGAGAAAACCGAAGTGGTCATCTTGACAAAAAGGAGAATCCCTAGAGTAAGGATGATCAGTATTGGAGATATACAAATCGAATCGAAGCCAGCGGTGAAGTACCTGGGACTACTGATCGACTCGAAGATGAGTTTCTCTGAGCAAATCAGGGCAACGGCTGAGAAGGCTGCTTCGGGAATATCGGCCGTGAGTCGACTTATGGCCAAGGTAGGGGGACCCAGCCCATCAAGAAGACGCCTCTTGATGAGTGCTGTAGGGTCAGTGCTACTGTACGGAGCAGAGGTATGGGGCGACGCTCTCAGCAAGGAGGTATACCGAAAACGATTGGCACAGGTACAGAGAAGAGGAGCACTGAGAATTGCATCTTCGTATCCAACAGTCTCCGACTCGGCGGTGAGAGTGATTGCAGGCGTGATACCTGTCGCCCTCCTTGCTAGAGAGCGCCGCGCTATTTACTTGCGCCGAAACGAGGATGCGAGGGAGATGGTTGTCCGCGAGGAGAGACAACGGTCGCTCAACGATTGGCAGCAGTCTTGGAGGAATTGCACGAAGGGAAGGTGGAATGCGCGCCTCGTACCGGACGTGAGACCGTGGCTAAATCGAAGGCATGGTGAGACTGACTTCTATCTGACCCAGCTTTTGAGCGGGCACGGGTGTTTTCAGTCTTACCTGGACAAGATCGGTAAGTCACGTTGCCCCAATTGTCGGTTTTGCCCAGGAGAGGAGGACAATGCCTGTCACACATTTTTTGCGTGTACCAAATGGGCCAGGCTGCGAAGGAAACTCTACAGGGAGACGGGAGAGCTCACCTCGGATAATATAGTTGCGGTGATGCTCGAATCGGTTGACAAATGGAACCAGGTGGCACATTATGCTCGGGCAGTCCTAGAATATAAAAGGGACTCACAGCAGCCGGAGGTGCTGGGGCTGGGAGATCGCTCTTCTGGCATTTCCTCTTCCCCTCTCCCCTCCCGCTAGGAAAGGGACTCCCCAGCTTGAAGGCGCCCCACGGCGTAACAAAACGAGACCTGGCCCGAAGTAATGTGTCAAACGGTTCCAGGCTATGTTCTCAGATTGACAGGGGAGGTGTTAAGTGGGTAGTCCAAGGGTATCCTCCATGGGAGTCCCACACTGCCAGACTCGGCGGGCGTAAATGCCTTCACCTCCCTACCACAAAAAAAAAAAATGACTATCTTCACCCTGGGTGCCGTTTCTGGGATTCAATAGCCCGGCGGATTTGCCGAGGGCGTGCTCAATTGCTTTAGCGTTAAGGGCTCTCCTAGCGAACAAGTTACCATCTGCCTTCTGAAGCACCCAAAGATGAATTGAGATGATATCGGCTCACTGAGCGTAAGGAACATACTCAAACAAATTGAAGTAGCAGGAGGATGCTCCTAGCAGAAGGGTGTTGTAAAACAATTAGTAAATCAGATAATATCTCCTGCATATTAAAACTTGACTAATATACAGATTCCATAAATTGAGTTCGGAAAATTATTATGGTTATTATGATTTTAAACTCACCACGATTTTGTTCCAAGTGTTTTGACCCCGTCGCTTGATTAGTCATGATAACACATGAATATTTCAAACCGTTTCTAAAATTTTTATCAAAATTCCTACATATTTGTAGTATCTAGGTCCGTTGCAAGCGTGTATCTCCCTAGTATCACGTGTTAATATTGTTGTAATTATTAGATATTCAATCGGCTGTAACTTAGCTGTTTATTGTTAAGAAAACTTAAATTATAGATTTTGGGAAATTTAAGGGTCCCTTCTAGACAAAAAAGCAAAATTTATAAAATGTACTATTATTAACAAAGTTGATCGAATTTCGACTTCTCAGGTATTTGGTGCCCTTGTGAAGGAAAAATTGTCAATTTAAGTACTGTTCTGAAAACCTCTTGTAAAGAACTTTCATTTCATATTCATATCGGCTACCTTTGATGTACTGTAATCATCGATTTATGGCCTATTTATTCGAATCGTAGAATGGTTACAAAGCCCATTTACTAGGAGCTCTCTCCTGCCTCCTCGACTTATTTCACCTATGAGTAATAATTGTAGGTACTCATCTTCAGGCATTCATTAAATTGAATCAAGTGTTAAAAGCATGCGCCTTAAACGTTAAAGTTTGGAAAAATACATCAAAATTATTCAATCTTCAAATCGCTATAACTTCATTTAATACCATTCGATCTTTATGAAACTTTCAGAACGAATTAATCCTATAAATCGTCATCTGTGTACTGAATTTCATGTAATTTCAGGACACCACTAAGATTTTATTCAAGAAAACATAAAATTGATAAATCATACTATTACTAACAAAGTTGAGTGAATTTCGACTTCTCGTGTATTCGTTGTTGTTGTACTCATAAAGGCCCACATTCATGATTTTTTTCAGATTTTCCGGGTCAAAGGTGTCCAATCGCGAGGGCGGGGGACACAAAATTTTCGCACATTTCCCCTTCCCCTGCACCCCCCGAAGCAAATTTTTTCAGTTTAAGACCTGTTTTGAAAGGTGCTCGTTAAGACCTTTCATTTGATACCCATATTGCCTACATATACCACAGAGAGAAAATTTCTACTTACTCATAAACGTTTTCTTAGCACAAAATGTAGGCTTGATAAAGAACAAGAAATTTCCTTAAAAGTGAAAATTTCTATTTCAGCTGCTTGTTTCAATATGACATCAGTTTTGACATCCATGATAACTTTCTTTTAGGAAAACTGTACACTTATATCCCTGTGTCAGGAACTATTTTCTCTTCTTTATTGTAACATACACACATTTCCATTCTTTCCTTGAGTTCGAATAGTTCTTTATCAAAAGTTTAAAATGCTCTATAACTAGCTGCAATGATTCACGATAAAATCAAAACTTATAGCTTATAGCTGAACTTATAGCTCATACGTAGCTGATTCAATACATTTTAGTCTCATTAATTTTACATTAGAAATACTTATAACTAGGCTAACCCTAAATGCTTAAAATTCTAACGAAATTCATTTATTCTTGCATGAATCAGACTGTTAATAGCCAGTTAGCATATAGGATGTGCTAAAAAAGAATAAATATGGATCCGGGGTCAACAAAAAAAATGTATTCTCTTCACACAAAATCAGTCCGTGATCTATCTAAAGAAATATTTTTTGATTCTAACGTTTTTAGTGAATGTCTTGAACTACAGTTCTTTCCTAGCTTCGTCAACATTAGAAAAAACTCTGACTGCATTGAGTCTCACTGCGAAATTAGATCCTTGCTAAAACTCACTATTCTGTGCGTCAATCTTGCAATTCCCCTATTTCCCAACAGTTCTCAGAAATGCTATGGCTCAAAACGATGATGGTTCGCTTTTTAACTTTTGTCGATTTTACGCCTCGCTCCGTGACGTCTATATTGACCCCATTTTTCTGTTGATTGATTTTGCGATAAGAAGTAAAATGGTCACGACTTGAGAACGGGATATTTAAGCGCCCTATGCCAACACACACGTATTACATGCCGCCTTAAAGGGATGAAATGGCAATAGGAGGTAAAAGTCAGGATGCCGACAACATGGCAGTCGAAAAGGCTCGACCTTCTATGAAGTGGACACTTGTTGTGACCTTTTTAAATATATATTGAATATACTATACGCACTCCGAAAAGTGAATTCCCCTTCTAAAAGGGATTTCAGTTTTCATCAGCAAATCAATTGGAAAATGTCAAACTAAACTTTGTGGGTGGATGGGGACAGCACAGTGAAGAGACGTTTAGGGGATGTCGAAACAATCTCTGACGGCTGTGGATGGAATATTGGGACGGTGTATGATGTGGCAAACCAGGGACTTCGAACTTTTCCGGTAGGATAAAACGTACATACATCCCAACAACACTAGTTGCTTCTCGACGTGTAACAAAGATAGTCAATTGTTAATAATTAACGAATCTTGATTGAAGTTTGATGTTTGAAAAATACCCTCCTGAATTAAGGCGAGGGATTGCAGTGAAAAGGAAAAAAGTTAGACCGTGATCGTGGGAAGTCTGCTCTTGTTTCAGCAGGAACAGATGTGTTCGTGGAAAGTGTAGTATTAAGTCGAGTGACTTCATACATAATGTATTGTATGTACTTCTCCTCCGCTCGACTTTTCAAATTAGCACTTGTTTGGCTTTCTCATCCTTTCCACTTTTTCATATATGTACGATGGCTTACGAAAACTAAGGCATGTTCCTATTACTTATTAAATAAGATGAGCAGCAAATATACTCATCACGTAGAGTGTGTCCTAGACTCGAAGGGAATTTAGAAGAGTGCAGGGGAATTCAAACTTGAACAACTTGTTGAAATGTAAACGGCTGTGTCTATCCTCTAGCTGTACATTTCCTTAGATTTCGCTTTCCAAACACAATATCATTAGAATACCTTAAAAAAATCTTCCAATTTGACATTTTGCTACCAAAATTAATCAAATCATTTCCAAAAATAGTCTTAAGCGAGGACAGCAGCAAATACATTGGCTAAGGTTGTGTGATACATATGTAATATTTTAAGCTCAGGCGTTATCCTGAATTTTTGAAAAGGAGTTTTATTCATGATACTTTTGATGGCACATCCAAGTTCCTTTATTCTTTTGAGTTTGAACTCAAGAGTTTCTTATTGTCAACTGGTTTTCGATTATGCCAAGAAGCTTTAACGCCAACGCATGGTAAAGAACGAATAATTACTCCCCCCGGAGGCTATTGGTCATGCAACAATAAAGTAAGCTTGAGATTTTTAAGGAGTGTAATGTGTTTACAATACATTCCTTTTAAATATTGCATTTAAAAATCAGAGCAAATTATCTATCAACAAATCAAAACTCTGAATTGTTTATAATAAGATAAATACTATGAGAAACATTGCTAATTACTTTTAAACTTCAATTAGTGAATTGTTTCTGAGATTGATTTGGAAGTAACTCAAGGAACAATTTAAGTCAATCGAGATTTTCAACAAATTTAAAACTAAAAAATCGGCTTCACTTCGATGAAATTCCATAATATACTTGTTTAAAAAAAAACCAAAAAAAAAAAACTTTGATGAGAACTTTGCCATGTTTATGTGGTTCAACTTCTCTGAAAATTTTGTAAAGGTCCTGTCAAAAGTTTAATATCTGTTTCGATTGGATGCCTGCCTACATAGTGGAAATACCATATGTTATGGTTGCTGTAATTCAATTTTCTTGAAACAGCACTATAAAACAATTGTATATATTGCTGGTTAAATACTAAGTTTAATTGAATCTTTGAAATGCAAACAACATTATTGTTTTGTTCCAACTTTGAACCACTCTAGCTCCCTAAAGAATACCATTTCGGAAAAACGGCAAGAATTTCATGAAACCTTCACTGCTGAAATATTCTGGTGGTCGAAAAATCGTTTTAAAGTATCAGTTTTTATATAAAGTGCACCAGAGCTGAGATAGCCATGATTGCCTGTGAAATCGGGTCATATAATTTTTTAAAAATTGTATTCTGACTTTGAACCACTCTTACTTTCTTCCAAATTAGAATACCTATGGGAAAATGGTAATAGTTTTTAGAAACTTTAACCTATTTGGGGTCGAAATATTGTTTAAAAGAATGAACTTTTGTCTGAAATTTACCAGACCGGAGGTATTCAAAACAACCGCTGTGAAATTCGGATAAATGTATACCCTTATATGTATATGCAGAATTATAACTTTTGTTGGTCAGTTCCATGACTGGCACTTTTTTGTAGTAGGGGGTGAAGGCAGTTTTTGATCTAAATGTAGGGATCACTTAACATCTCCTCTATTAATCTGAGAATGCACTCTAGACACCATAGTTTTAACATATGTTTGAAAGCACCACTTTCGCCTGTGCTTAATAGAGTCTAGAGCACATTAACTCATAGATTTACATTAAAACTGATGTAAAAAGACTGGATGATCAATTCAAAAATTTAGCACAGATAAGTACTTACAGGAGAAAATTTACCTGATTATAATTCGTAGTTACAAAAAATATTGAGTTTGCATAAGTAGTATGAATTAGAATATTTTTCTCACCTCTAAGAATGGTGGTCGCCATCACCCGTGTGTGTCAGAAGTGTGATGGCCTGATGAGACTTAGTAAATACGTCGTAACTACTACTCAACTTTTTTTTTCCAAGAATTTTTCTGAAAAATTATTAATGCCATTCAATTAAAGTAGCTACAAAAAAACTACTTGGGTGTCTACGAAGTGTAATAATTTACTAACGCTTTTAAGGATATCATTTCTTCCAAGGGATGCCTGATATGTTCCCGCAGGGGGAATGTTAGTCGACTGGAGTATCTTTGGAAGCTGGTCTTCTTTGGTGAGTCCTATCCCCATGTATCCGAGAAAGTAGAGGTTTCTTTAACCTCCTCCCGATACACCATAACCGATGCAGTGGGGCTGTGATGAACCTGTTGAAACTTTTTTGTTCACTGTGATAAATATGTCTTTCTGTAGAGCTAGCATATGTTAAAAAAGACCGTAGAATATTCAATGTAATGAAAAAAGAAAGTATTATAACATGGATGAGTATATCCACTCAAATATCAACGGAAGAAGGGATTTCAACTGCCGGCAAATGCTCAAGGAACATCACAACTCCCTTAGTCACCCGACGCCCTTCTACTTAAGGTTGGGCAGTGATTGTTAAAGACGACGACATATGGAGACATTTCTGCAAGTACAGCCAATAAAAATAGACTGCTGTGTTGGTCATGTGACTATATCTAAACAACATAGACTAACCAATGCACTAAAGAACGAAAAAAATGGACAAATGAACGGCAAGACCAAGTGAGTCCCTACCGAGAAAACATACACGTACTTATGGCATTTGAGTGCAGTAAAACGTCGATGTACGCGCCGGGGCTTCCCACGCAAGTGGAGTTAAATCGTGGTTAATTTATGCCACAAGAAACGCAGGAGTCTAAAGTCATATTGATGCGCGGTTAGGTATGGGAATTGAGTGCCGATAGTCTTCTAAAGACCGTACAGTTCGTTCACCCTTGATCATTTTTAAGAACAGAAACTTATTCAAAAAAAAAAACGATTAAAAGCAAATTTCAGCAGCCAAAAACGAGTTCTTCAGCTAAAAGAGTTCATAAACTGGATAAAAGATAAGAAGGATTCTCAGCTCTTATTGAAGAGCCACTAGCCCCAAAGTCTTGTACTGGTAAAATGCTGCCCAACAGCTCATTTGATGGAGATCGAAAGAAAATGAGGAAAGAGGAGGGCCTAAATGGGGTACTGCCTCAGATGCAGGACTCCGTGGTATGAAGATTCGATAAAGTGTAGTTTTGTAGTGAATAATTTGTGGTCAGTTAAAACATGTGATAGAATCCTTCATGTTTGTGATTTGCTCTGAAGAGCTTTGTTAAATTGAATAATTGAGCTCAGAAATAGCTTCACAAATTTGGATGCATTGAAATGCTCGAAAGTCAATTGGGGTTTCAAACATTTCACCACTGATTTTATCGGGGTCCCGTTGCTGTCTTTTATTAAGTGATGAATTGTGATTGCACTTACATTTTGAAGACATCGTATTGACGTTTTCTCCATTGGGCGTTCTTGGAAATTTTAAAAAATTTGGGACAGAAACAAATGTGTATTCTACAGAAAAGGCGTGCAACAAATTTCGTTTGTCAGGAGGAATTAAGACCATTCCGCAGCTTCCATCAGAAATTCGTATATTTCCGTCATTTCTACGTGATAAATGATAGGCGAACATTTGAAGTGAAGTGTTGTAAATCAAATAAAAACAGAAACATTGACCGTCATTTATCGCGTAAAATGGGGCAATAATAATTACAAAACACTTTAGAATATATTAGTTGTAATTAGTTGGAGACAGAATTCTTTTTGATTATATTGTGAAAAAAAGTGTAAAAAATAAACAAAACAAAGAATACGCCCAATAATAGATAGGACATTTTTAAAAATTTTAATTTTTAATATATCGTGGAAGCAAAAGTAACAGTTTGATTACACAAATCATTTAAACAATCGTAAAATTGGATATTCACGCGTTATTTCTTTCAACACATTTGAATAAAATCGTATGGATACTAGCAGCCATTAAGGATAATGTTATTTTAAATAAAGAGTATATGTTTGTGATGGTCCCTTACCCGCCCCAATAGCGAGTTTTCATCGGAGGAGGACTGGTTAAGTACCCTTCTTTTTTCTAAAGAAATAAAATATTTCAAATACACTACTTATAGCGAAAAAATATTACGATTTAAAGTGAATTGACACAAATCGATATATAAGAAGTAAAACTATCCAGAAAAATATTTTTCAATCAAATCTTTTTTCAATGTACTAAATTTAAGTAATCACTTTTTATTTTAATCAACCAAATACGTTTATTAGTACATCAACATTGTAATAATTTGGCATTTTAATTTTATATGCGAAGTAAACATTCGAATTTATTTAGTGTGAAATGACAAACTATTTGCTTTTTGATCAAAATTTAGTCGCAAGTAGGAAAAAAAGCGGTTAAGCTATCTTTTCATAGCACATATTAATTTTTGGATGGTCTGAACTCTCTTTTAACGTTCGAACTTTGAGCACGTGGAATAAACGTACAGTAAGTAGTCGTTTCTTTGCTTATTTTTTAAATTGTCCTTTTCATTTAAAAACTTGAAAAGAAAATATTCAAATACCAACAAGATGAAACGATAATACATACTTTTTTTGCATAAAAAGCTGGTATTATACTTAAGGAAACATAAAGAACTAAGGAAAGTGTAATTCTTTGCTGCATTGTGAATTTTAGCGAATGTTTTTAAAATGAAAGTAAAAGTTGAAACCCGAAAACCTTCGGTCCTTCCATTTCTATGGGGCCCTGAACAGGCATGGGTTGGCCCCTCCACTCAAGACCTAGCCATTGGCTGAGCTCACGCCTTTGTCTTTGTCACAAGTGCTCTTGCAAGGTACACATATCTCTTATTTATGATAAGGTTTTATATGATTCAGTCAAATAAGACTTTAACATAAATGTGAAACATCTTCATTTTTCATTTAAGGGAAAAGTTCATGCAATTTAAGTTTATATGAATTGTTTATTTAAATGAAAAATATCCGGCCACGTCTACAATGTATCCTGATCTGGAAGAGGGGTACGAGGGGGCGTCGCTTCCACCTGGATGCCCCGCTCTTATTTGGGGGTCATCAATATCGGATAGTAACGACGAAATCCTCTCGAGTCACACTGGTACTCAGGCGCGGTGTGTCGTTTTTTTAGTATTCTACACCTCCGGTAGGGCAAAGTCGACCTCGACACCGTCGACCCAAGATGTTTGATCTTTTAATTCATCAATGCAAAATTTGTTTGCAGTGGGCCCTTGTGCCGGAAAAAAGAACCCGCCTCATGACACCACAATGCTGGCCCGCCAGCGTTTTTACGTCCTCAGTCAAGACCAAATCTGGCGAGCACTTATAGCCTCGCTCAGCGAGGCAGCAGACAATCACTGCAGTCTTTTACGGACAAAGAACATCTTTCTATAACTACAATATCATAAAGCGTAAATGATATCAAGAATATTTAAGTTATTCATCTTTTCCGAATGTTTTAAGTAGACTTGATCAATAGCATATGGTATCCGAAAACCAAAGAGTAACAAAACTAAGCATGACAGAATATGTCACCTTTTATCAAGCTACCTTTTTTTTTTGTGGTAGGGAGGTGAATGCTATTTATGCACAGAGTGTGGAACTCCCATGCGCAAGTGGACTTCCCACTAAACACCTCCCCTGTCAACCTGAGAACCCAGCCTGGAACCGTTTGACACATTACTTCGGGCCAGGTCTCGTTTTGTTACGCCGTGGGGCGCCTTCAAGCTGGGGAGTCCCTTTCCTAGCGGGAGGGGAAAGGGGAAGAAAACATGACAGAAGAGTGATCCCTCAGCCCCAGCGCCCCGGCTACTGTGAGTCCCTTTTATATTTTAGGACTGCCCGAGCATAATGTGCCACCTGGTTCCATTTGTCAACCGATTCAAGCATCACCGCAACTATATTATCCGGGGTGAGCTCTCCCGTCTCCCTGTAGAGTTCTCTTCGCAGCCTGACCCATTTTGTAAAGGCAAAAAATGTGTGACAGGCATTGTCCTCCTCTCCTGGGCAAAACCGACAATTGGGACAACGTGACTTACCGATCTTGTCCAGGTAAGACTGAAAACACCCGTGCCCGCTCAAAAGCTGGATCAGATAGAAGTCAGTCTCACCATGCCTTCGATTTAGCCACGGTCTCACATCCGGTATGAGGTGCGCATTCCACCTTCCCTTCGTGCAATTCCTCCAAGACTGCTGCCAATCGTTGAGCGAGCGTTGTCTCTCCTCGCGGACAACCATCTCCCTCGCATCCTCGTTTCGGCACAGGTAAATAGCGCGGCGCTCTCTAGCAGGGAGGGCGACAGGTATCACGTCTGCAATCACTCTCACCACCGAGTCGGAGACTGTTGGATACGAAGATGCAATTCTCAGTGCTCCTCTTCTCTGTACCTGTGCCAATCGTTTCCGGTATACCTCCTTGCTGAGAGCGTCGCCCCATACCTCTGCTCCGTACAGTAGTACTGACCCTACAGCACTCATCAAGAGGCGTCTTCTTGATGGGCTGGGTCCCCCTACGTTGGCCATAAGTCGACTCAGAGCCAATATTCCCGGGGCAGCCTTCTCAGCCGTTGCCCTGATTTGCTCAGAGAAACTCATCTTCGAGTCGATCAGTAGCCCCAGGTACTTCACCGCTGGCTTCGATTCGATTTGTATATCTCCAATACTGATCATCCTTACTCTAGGGATTCTCTTTTTTGTCAAGATGACCACTTCGGTTTTCTCCAGTGCTAAACTCAGCCCGCGAGCCGTCATCCAGTCCCTCACTCGGCGCATTAGCATACCTAGCCTAAGTTGCGCTTGTTCAACGGTGCGTCCAGTGACCAGAGCCGCAACATCATCCGCATAGCCGACCAAGCGCGACTCATCTGGCATCTCAAGTCTCAGCAGCCCGCCGTAAGACACGTTCCACAGGTCTGGACCAAGGATAGATCCCTGGGCAACACCCGATGTAATTTCCATCCTTCGTTGGCCCTGTGTCGTGTCATAAAGCAGGCTTCGGTCCTTTAGGTAGTTCCTCAAAAGCCGCATTAGATATTCTGGAACTTGAAAAGAGTTTTCCAGCGTGTCCAGAATATCCACCCATCTAGCGGAGTTGAAGGCATTCCTGACGTCGAGTGTCACCAACAGGACGATCCGTCGCTTGGTGCGACTATACGCCTCTGCCTTTGGACCACGTTCACCACCTCTGCAATCGCATCAATGGTAGAACGTCCTGCTCTAAAGCCGTACTGCCGAGGAGATAGGTCCCCAGCAGCACGAATCGCGTCAGTGAGTCTTCCCTTGGTGAGTTTCTCTAGCACTTTCCCAGCCGTGTCTAGCATGCATAACGGGCGGTTTGCAGATGGCGATTCAGGATTTCCCTTCCCCTTGCTGATCAGCACGAGCCTCGCCACCTTCCATCGTACCGGGAAAACCCCGTCCCGTAGGCAAGCGTTGAATGTGCTGAGCAGCAAGTCAGGACAATGGTGACAGACGAGCCGCAACACCTCAGCTGGAACACCATCTGGACCTGAAGCCTTCCTCGCTTTCAAGGAGAGGACTGCCTCCTCCAGTTCCAGCTGTGTGAAGGGTTGGCTCTCTACTGCTGTTTCACCATGGACAGCGTCAACACGGACGGGATGGGCGGGGAAGAGTCCCCACACTATCGTGTCTTTATTTTCTGCGTCATGTATACAAGGCTTCCGTAGGGCACCAAGTTTCCCCATGACCAGCTTGTAGCCAAGGCCCCACGGATCCTTGTTGACATTGTCCACTAGGTCTTGCCAGCAGCGAGCCTTGCTACTGTTGATCAGTTTGCGAAGGCTTTTCTTGGCCGACTTATATGCTAACACCTGGTTGCATGCCTCGTCACCGTTCTGCGCCTGTTGAGCCCCACGCCGAAGCTTGTGACACTCCCTCCTCTTTTCAGCGATTTCAGTTGACCACCAGCACACTGGGGGCTTGCCGTGCCGGGGTCTTCGACGGGGCATAGAAACGCAGCAAGCAGTCGTCATGATGCTCATAGTAGTGTTCACCACGTCTTGAGCTGCCAGTTCTTCCGTTCCCTCCGAAGCTCCCTGCAGCGGCTTGCCTGCTGTGAGAACCTTGACGAACCTCTCGACGTCCATTTTTCCGATGTTCCATTCAACTGTAGAAGGCCGAGAGCACGGACGTCGCGAGACAGCATCACTTATCTCAAGCAGAATGCACTGATGATCACTGGCTGAGTAGTCCTCTAATACTTTCCAGTTGTGTATCCTCCGTACTAAGGACTCCGAGGCGAATGTCACGTCCGGTATGGTTCCCTCACAGCCAATACGGCGGAAAGTCAGCTCGTTTCCGGAGCTTTGTACGACGAGGGCTGTCCTGGCCGCCATTTCCAGGATTCGTTTTCCTCGCGGATCCGTCTGAGGCATGCCCCATTCGATTGCTTTAGCGTTGAAGTCGCCCTCAACCAGCACTTTGCCCTCTGCGTTCGAGACACCGCCCTCCAAAGCATTAAGCTTGGCTTGGAAAGATGATATCGACTCGTTAGGCATTAGGTACACACTAAAGAAGGTGATCCCTGAACACCGAACCCACACGCAACCATCCCCCCGTCCACAACTCTCCGCCTGAAAGTCACTGTTCCGAATACAGATAGCGGCAGTACCAGTTTCATCAGAGTACCATAATGCAGGACTTTTATTATGGTGTTGTTCACTCAGCAGCAAGAAGTCGGCTTTCATGTCCCTCACAAAGTGCTCAAGCAGATTTCTGGCGGTTGAACTGCGGTGTAGGTTTAGCCGCAGGATGCGGGTCATCGGAGCTCTGATTTTGCCTTGGCTAGGGCTTCCTGGAACACCCGGCATTTTCCTGATCCCAAGACGTGTCCAAAATCAAGTTTTGGATCAGCATCCTTGCAAAGAATACAGTGTGCCTCCTTCGTACACTCTTTTCTTTTATGTCCCATTTCACCGCATTTGTACCACAGGGAACTCCTATCGGGTCCTTTGCATACTTGTGTGGTGTGACCATAACCAATGCATTTGAAACATTGAAGAGGCGTTGCTCTTCGCCGTATCCTACAGACAACCCACCCTATTCGTACTTTGCCCGTGTTCAGGAATTGTTCGGCGTCCTTTTCGGTCAAGTCAACTATGGCCTTGCGTTGTTCGCTGTTGTTTTCTGGTGTCAGTCTCGCTTTGATCCTCCCCACGCCAGGGATCTCCCTTTTGAAGGCCTCTTCTATCTCGGCCAGATCCATCACGCAGTCAATGTCTCGTATTTCGATCGTTGCCATCGGCTCGAGCGGAGCTATAGTTGCGCTTTTGCCGAGGACTTTCTTTACTGCGTCACAGAATGCTTCTTTATTGCCGGCCTCTGCTCCAAATTCGACCAGTGTGTGGCCCGACCGCGTTGGTCGTACTACTTTAATGGTAGTATTGGTGTCTTCGGGCCTTACGTTTCCCCTGATGTCCCGCAGTACCTCCGCGTAGGATTGGCCATCTTGGGGCTTTACAAGCAGTGCCTGCTGCCTGGGTCTTCGTCGGGGCTTCTGCCTCTCCTGTTTTGCATCAGGTCCTTTTTGTAATTGGGCGTCCGTACGAACTTTACTTTCTGGCCTTTTTGAAGGATTTTTTTCCGGCTTTCTTCGCTCTTTTTGTAAGCACTGTCTGGAACCCCTGATCCGGTGCTCTACGCCCATCAAGTGCCTCTTCCTTCCTTCTTTTATCCCGATCTCCTTCGACTGGGCTAGACGCCATTCTTTTATTGACGTTTAATGGTGGAGCTATCTGCGTGTCGCTTTAGATTCCGCCCCAAGCGCCTCTTTAGCCTTCTCTTCGTCTTCGGCCCTTAACCAGCTCCTCCAATAGTGCCCTATGCAATCTGGGAGCTCCTCTTGTTCAAGGAGCCCTTCCTTTGCTGCTTTGCTGATTTTTGGGGAGTCGCATGCAGCTTGTATTCTTTTCAGAACATCTCCCGCTTTTCGGAGTAGTCTTTCTTTTTCATATCGCTGGGCCGCAATTGTACCTTGCCACCATCCTTGGGAGAGGTTACCGCGTTCCGTTTCTGAGTGCAGTACTTCCGCCACATTTTCAACTTTGGCGGTGCATTCACGCGGTGTCTGGTCACTCTTTGCTTTCAGTGCCGTAATCTCCTCGTTGGCTCTTGGGATTTTCGTTGCAATGTCGGGATTTCCGACCCTTGCGTCGGTCGCTTCGGTAACGATCGCAGAAGTGACAATCGAATTTTCGGTGCTCTTTATGTTATTTCCCACCGCTCGAACACCTGAAGTGTCCTGCAGAGTTTCCCGTTTCTCTTTAATAGGACGCTCGGGCGTTCGCATCATTTTTTTGCTGCGCCCGAACGCCACAGGAATCTCAGTCTGTATTCTCAGTTTTTCATCCGTCTTCACTGCCGTTGTGTTAGTCTTCGTTTTTGTCGTTGTTAGTACCGCTCGCGATGTACTGTTGATATCGTGGCTGCAACCGCTGGTTGCGTCGTCGTTATTATTTTTCGTTTCTTTTTCTATGTATTTTTTTCTTCTTCTTTTGATTTTGTTTGCTCCAGTTTTGTTGGGTCCCCCCTTGGAGCCGCTATCTTCGTTCGTGTGTGTAGTCACCTTTTTGGTCCCATGGTTATCTTTGCAGAGCAAGGAGGCCATGCGAGGGTTGGCACACGCCATTATGGGGACAAGTGCTCAGAGCCAGACCAGCGCTAATCGGGAGTCCGTCTCAACCGAACCTACACCACCAATCCAATGGTGCGAACTTCGAACGTACTCCGAGGCCTGCCAAGGTTTTACCGGGACGGAGACGGTATGATCGTTGAATTGGAGCCGTTCACACACGAGTTTCACCTCGGCGCTACTGTGCAAAGCAACTAGGTCCAAACCATCACATCCGCCAGCCCAAAGCGTCATTTCCAGTTCGTTGTCCAAAGCGTCGTTAACTGTCATCCCAGGAGGGAGCCTCACGGCGCCCCCCATATCCTCCGGTACGTGGGGCGGCGCTCCCCAAAGAATGCCAGCCTCCAAGAGTGCTCTTGTCGACCGGCATTCTCCCTGCGGGAATTTCTTCGGGTGCGTGGGGGCGGAACTCCCCAAAGAATGCTAGCCTCCAAGATTGTTCTTGTCAACCGGCATTCCCCCTGTGGACTCCTCGGGCACGTGGGGGCGGAACTCCCCAAAGAATGCTAGCCTCCAAGAGTGCTCTTGTCGACTAGCATTCCTCCTGCGGGCCTAGATATAACATTTCATGAAACTTATAGCGCGGTGACTGGAGGAAATTAATCTTGAAGGTCTGGGCCCGGCTTGGGCTATTGCACCATAGGCGATGATGATCCAGTTTTGCTTTGGAAAATGTTTGGTTGAGAAATGCAGCTCTTATCAGCAATATATATATATATTTATATATATATATATATATATATATATATATATATATATATATATATACATATATATGTATATATATATATATATATATATATATGTATATATATATATATATATATATATATATATATATATTTATATATATATATATATATATATATATATATATATATATATATATATATATTTATATATATATATATATATATATATATATATATATATATATATATATATATATATATATATATATATATATTGTTACATGTACAAATAATTACATGTACAAATAATTCTGCGAGCTACTGTCGCAATTGTTTTCATCATCATTAAGAACGTCAACGAATGAACTTACTCGAACCCAACAAGCATGATCAACATCTGCAAGTGACGTCACTCCATTCATAAATTTGCTCGAACCTACCAGGTACCTCTCGGTAGAACATTCGCCAATGTACGAGAAATGGGTGAATAGGTAGAGACCCTATATAAAGGCGAGCTGAATGAATGGGGAGATGATTTTCATTCGACCGCGATAAGAACTGCGATTGTATGTGCGACGCGATATTATTCGAATAGTAGCAAAGTGTGTTTCGTAATAGTGAAGTAATTTAGAAGACAATTGCGATAATAAATTTATGGACAAGTGTTAGATAATTTTAATAGTGACAATTAAAATTAGTGAAAGTGTTAACTGATTATTGTGCATTTTATTTAATTGAATAAACTCTTTTAACTTAAATTAAAAGACATTGCGTTTTCACTTTCCCGGAACGTTAAAATTATTGGCCGCGAACCAATAACACGCGACAATGGTGTCAAGAAGTGCGAAAGAAAAATTTTGAAAGTGAAAATTTGAACATTTTCATAGTGCACAATAGTAAAATCTAAAGAAACATTAAAAATGCCACGAAGCTTAAACTTAAAAATTAATGAATTGACTATATCGGAGCTCAAGGAGGAGTTGGAACAGCCGAATCTGGCCACACAAGGTACAAAGGCCATACTGATTGCACGCTTGCGTGACGCGATCGAGTCGGAAGGTGTGAATCTGGATTCGGGTGAGCTCTCAGATGCGGAAAAAGGCGCAGAAGGTGGAGAAGTAGAAACACGAAAATCAAAGGAGTCAGAAAATGCGCTGATGCAAATGTTAATGCTGATGTCATCCAGTTTAACTGCGAAGCTAAGTGAACAGTCATCCAATTTAACTACGAAGCTAGATGAACAATCATCGAAGTTAAATGAACAATCAGTGAAGCTGGACCAACAAGCGATCGAAATCAAGGCAGACATCACACAGAAGCTGGAGAAACAGTCAACCGAAATAAAAGCGAAACTCGGTCATCTGAACAAACAAATTAAAGGCGTCGAGGAAAAGGTTGACCAGGTCGAGGAAAAGGTTTACCAGGTCGAGGAAAAGGTCAGCCAGGTCGAGGGAAAGGTCAGCCAGGTCGAAGAGAGAATAAACCATGAGATGGAAAAAGTGAAAAAAGAATTGGAAGCAGCGAAGGCAGTAGTAACCACTTCACCAGCCCCGCTTATTACCGCAGCGCAAAGCTCATCTAGAAATGTGCAAGCACCAATATTCGATGGGCAAACGGTCTGGAGTATTTACAAGACCCAGTTTGAAGCAACCGCTAGGACAAATCACTGGAATGAGCAGGAACGAGCAACTGCGTTAATTCTTGCTCTAAGAGGCCCAGCTGCCAAGCTTTTGCAGACTATCCCCGTTGAGCTGCATTCAAACCCGGCTGCTATAATGAATGCGCTCGACATGCGTTATGGAGATGATCATCTGAAGCAGATTTACCGGGCACAGCTACGGCATCGGATGCAGAAGTCTAGGGAAACCTTGCAGCAGGTAGCACAAGACATTGAGCGACTGGCACTTTTGGCTTACCCAGCGTACGACCCAGAACATCGAGATGACGTAGCAGCAGAAGCATTCATCAGCGCCTCAAAGGACAAGGAATTGCAACAAGCCGTGCGGTTAGCTCAAAAGCAAACAGTCAAGGATGCATTGGCTTACAGTTTAAATTTTGAGGCAGCCAAAAATGTGACCCGTACCACTGCCCGGGCTCGCAAGGTAGTGGCAGATAATTGCAGGTGTGAGCGCGTGGGAATTGAGCGAGAGCTGCAGGTGAATGGTGCGCCTAGATGCTGGAATTGCAGGGAAAAAGGGCACCTGCAAAGAGACTGCCAGAATCGAAGTAGACCGAGCTATTGTCCAGGGTGGTGGAGATCCAGGCCGTGTCAGGAGCCTAGAATGGAGGCCCATCAAACTGCAAGGGCCAACTTCGTGGGGCGAATGTTGGCTAGGAGTATCGACATCCCCAGCACCGTGCCAAGGCAACATCGTGGAGAAGCAGACAGATGCCTTCCTGATCAAGTTGATCAAGAACATTGCACCCTAACAAACGACACAAGTGCAACCCGATCGACGATCCGACCAGACCTAGTGAGGCCCCAACTGCTTCACAAGGGCAGAGTTCATGGAAATGCTGACGCCCTATCTCGTCGCCCATGTCCAGCTAACTGTAAGCATTGCCGACGGATTGAGGAAAAGGAGCCGCCCGTTGATTTGCGACTGATAACGGCTGAATTCGATGAAGGTTGGTCATCGGAGGAGATTCGAAATGCCCAGTTAGCCGATGAAGATATCGGACCATTGCTCGTATGGAAGGAGACAACTGGGCGACCGGAGTGGAAGGACGTTTCGATGCATGGCGCAACCCTGAAAAGCTATTGGGCACAATGGAACTCCCTTCAGGTAGAGGGTGGCATACTCAAGCGGAAATGGGAAACGGCGGATGGCAGCTCCTATAGGATGCAAACTATACTACCCAAAAGCCGAATCCACGATGTGGTTAAGGAAATGCATGAAGGATCCTCGGGAGGCCATCTTGGTGTTAACAAGACCTTAGCGAAATTGCGGGAAAGGTTCTACTGGCTCCACGCTCGAGAAGACGTAGAGGACTGGTGTCGCAGATGCACAGGTTGCGCTTCCATCAAAGGCCCAAAGCGACGACTGAGAGGACAAATGCAAACCTATAACGTGGGGGTACCGTTTGAAACGATTGCTGTTGACATCGCAGGACCCTTTCCTGAATCTGAATGGGGAAATCGATACACGCTGGTTGTAGCCGATTATTTCAGCAAGTGGCCCGAGGTCTACCCCATTCCCAACCAGGAAGCAACTACTGTAGCCAAACAGCTAGTGTTAAATTGGGTCAGTAGGTACGGCGTACCTAGCGAACTACATTCGGATCAAGGCCAAAACTTTGAGTCACTAGTTTTTGGCGAAATGTGCGAGCTGCTCGGAATACGGAAAACGAGGACAACACCGCTGCATCCCCAATCCGATGGAATGGTCGAACGTTTCAACGGCACGCTCAATAAACACCTGGCCAAAATGGTTGACGAGAACCAAAGGGACTGGGACCGACATATCCCACTATTTTTAATGGCATATAGAGCCGCTGAACATGCATCGACGGGCCAAGCCCCAGCCTAAGTCATTTTTGGAAAGACTATTCGTTTGCCAGCCGATATAAAGTTCGGAACACCCCCTGAGAAACCCCAAACGGTCTCGGAGTACGCAAGTGATCTAAGACAACGGTTGAACCAGATACATCGGACAGTGCGAAAACACCTCGAATCGGCTACTGACCGCATGAAGACCAGGTATGATCTAAAGGCTAATTCCACTGGCTTCCAGCAAGATGACTTGGTGTGGCTTTATAACCCGCAACGGCGAAAGGGTAGGTCTCCAAAGTTGCAACATAATTGGGAGGGACCATACCGAGTTACAAAGCGAATCAACGACGTCGTATACCGAATACAGGAACATCGTAAGCCGAGAGCTAAAATGAAAATCGTGCATCTGGACCGTCTTGCCCCATATTACACTCAGGGAGAATTGACTACAAATAGCGACACATCTTTTCGGGGCGAAAAGAACTGAGGTGGGGGCAGTGTTACATGTACAAATAATTACATGTACAAATAACTCTGCGAGCTACTGTCGCAATTGTTTTCATCATCATTAAGAACGTCAACGAATGAACTTACTCGAACCCAACAAGCATGATCAACATCTGCAAGTGACGTCACTCCATTCATGAATTTGCTCGAACCTACCAGGTACCTCTCGGTAGAACATTCGCCAATGTACGAGAAATGGGTGAATAGGTAGAGACCCTATATAAAGGCGAGCTGAATGAATGGGGAGATGATTTTCATTCGACCGCGATAAGAACTGCGATTGTATGTGCGACGCGATATTATTCGAATAGTAGCAAAGTGTATTTCGTAATAGTGAAGTAATTTAGAAGACAATTGCAATAATAAATTTATGGACAAGTGTTAGATAATTTTAATAGTGACAATTAAAATTAGTGAAAGTGTTAACTGATTATTGTGCATTTTATTTAATTGAATAAACTCTTTTAACTTAAATTAAAAGACATTGCGTTTTCACTTTCCCGGAACGTTAAAATTATAGGCCGCGAACCAATAACACGCGACAATATATACATATATATATATATATATATATATATATATATATATATATATATATATATATATATATATATATATATATATATATATATATAAATATCCATTTTACGCTTGGCAAAGTAAAGCTAAATAAAGACATAAAATATTAAACCGGAAACTATATTCTTTATCCAATATAAAGACAGAACCTTGCCGTTATACGTAAAATGCAACATTATTCAAATGTTTTGCACGGGGCCTCTTACAGGCCTCAATCCTTTTGAATTAATTTTCAATGATTTTTCGGCACATTCCCGGCAACATCTCGGCCATAACTTCACGAATATTGGTTTTCAATTGCTCAAGATTTTGAGGATTGTTCGCGTAAACACGATCTTTCGGATAGCCCCATGAAAAGAAATCCAAAGGTGTTAGGTCGCAGGATCTTGCGGGCCAATTGACATCACTCAATCTCGAAATTATGCGTCCTGGAAATTTCTCTTGCAAAAGTGCTCGATTAGCCTGTGTTGTGTGGCTTGTGGCTCCGTTCTGTTGGAACCACATGTTTTTCAGATCATAATCTTCAATTCCTCTGCAGAATAATCGATTAACATCCGTCCATAGCGGTCAGAATTGACTGTAATGGCTCTTCCTTGGTCGTTTTCAAAAAAATACGGGCCACTAACAACACCAGACCATAATGCACACCAAACGGCAACTCTTTCCGGATGCAAAGGCCTTTCTGCGATCACCTGAGGATTTTGAGAAGCCCATGTGTGGCAATTCTGTTTATTTACGTAACCACTGAGCGAAAAATGAGTCTCATCACTAAAGAAAATTTTGTTCGAAAAATCGTTATCAATGGCTTGTTGTTCAATCACCCAAGTCGCATACATTCTGCGTTGTGTATGGTCTTGAGGCTTAAGTTCTTGAGTGAGTTGAATTTTGTATGAATAGAGATGCAAATCCAAATGCAAAATCCGCCACAATGACCCGTAAGACAAGCCCAAATGTTGAGTTATTTTCAGCAGAACGAATGTTGCGATGATGCACAGGCCTTGCAATATCAATAACCGATCCACTCTCTTGAAATTTTCTCACTGTGTTCAAAATTGTTTGCTGTGTAGGCCGACTATGTCGACCGTAATCGGCTCGTAAAGCCCTAAGTGTTGATACAGCAGAATCACTATTTTGATAATCAAATTTAATAATTTTAACGCATTTTCCGACTGTTAAACGATCCATATTTCTAAATGGCAAACCTTCAGCTCAAAAACACGCTTTGAATGACATTTAATTTTGACAGATGTCAAATAGCAGGGTTATACTTTCCCAACCACGAAATTGATAACCCTGTATATATATATATAGATATATATATATATATATATATATATATATATATATATATATATATATATATATACCTATAAATATTTATATATATATATATATATATATATATATATATATATATATATATATATATATATATAAAACACATCGTTCAATAAGTCCCGAGACCAACCCAGAGATGGTGCTAGTAGTGCCAAACTGGCCACACGTTTCCATAGAGTGACATGAAACGAGTTAAAATTTCACGTCGGTCGGATCACAGACAGCAGAGTTATCGAAAGTAGAGTAAAATCACTTTGTAATTTGTTTGAAAAATGTAAAGAAGCGAGTTTCGCGTGTTGATAAAACATTGTTTGGTAATGGGTAAAAACACCGTAGAGGCCCAGCAATGGCTTGAAAAATATTACCCGGACTCCTCTCCATCGACACCAACAAATTATCGTTGGTATGCTGAGTTTAAACGTGGTCGTACGGACACAAACTATGCGGAACGTTCGGGTAGGCCATTGGAAACCGTTACACAGGAAAATGCAAGTGAAGTGTTAAAAATTGTAATGAAAAATCACAAAGTGAAGGTCCGTGAGATTGCAAAAATGACACAGATATCAACTGGAAGCGTATTAACAATCTTTCATGAAAAATTTAGCATGAAAAATGTTTTTTCCAAGTGGGTGCCGCGATTGCTCTCAATGGAACAAAAACACCATTCCGCAAGTCCATGAAAACAATGAACGTATTAGGCTTCCCCACCCCCCCCCCCTGTATTCACCAGATTTAGCCCCCAGCGACTACTAGTTCTGTGCTGGTCTCAAAAAAAATGCTTCAGGGAAAAAGATTTGGTTCGAATGAGGAATTCATTGCCGAAACTGAAGCCTATTTTGAAGCAAAGGATAAATCCTTCTATAAACATGGTATAGAAATGTTGGAAAGGCGTTGGAAAGATTGTATCACCCTAAAAGGAGATTATATTGATGAATAAAAATGATTTGTGAAAAAAAATGTTGTCTTCGTTGTTAGTCTCGGGACTATATATAGATATATATAAATATATATATATATATATATATATATATATATATATATATATATATATATATATATATATATATATATATATATATAGTCAATAACTTTGTTTATTTGATATCCGCAGGCCAATCCTCTTTTTTCTTTAAAAGCCGTCGGGCCTTGCTTAGTTGTGTGAGCAGACGCGTTTCGACTACTTTGAGTCATCTTCAGTGTCTAAAGGATGTGTTGAAGGGAGCGACTTTATATAGTCGTAGGATGGGTAATTAGCGAATAGGTAATTAGCGGATGGGTAATTAGCGGATGGGTAATTAGTGGATGGGTAATGAGGTCAGGAAGTAACTTACTCAATTATGCCACGTAGGGGGATATTATGTTTTTGTTTTTTTGCTTGTTGGCTGTCCGTTTGTTCTGTTTCATCTCGTTTCCGTTTTCGTCTAAGAGTGTGGTCTAGGACTGAGAAAATTGCGTCGGAATTGGTAACAAGTTGTTCGTTGATAATGTCACCGTCTGTCTTTCTATGTTTATAAATTTCAAGCCTTTCTAGGATGTCAAGTCTTGGTCCTTTGTTTTGTTTGTGTAGCAATTTCATAGAGTTTGTCATAGCATCAGGCTCATGTGCGTGCTTTTGAAGGTGCGTCGCATAATTGGAGTCTGCCTTGTTGTATAAGAAAGATCGTAGGTGCTCTTTGTATCTTGTCGTTAGTTTTCGTGTTGTCCTTCCTATATATACCATGTCGCAGTCCTTGCATGTCAGTTTGTATATGCCGCTGCCTTCGTATATCGATGTGTCATTCAGTTTTGGCTTCAGTTTGTTTCCAATGTTGTTGTTCGTTTTGAATGCAGTTTGCAATTTGTGTTTCCTAAGGAAGTTTGATAGTTTGTATGTCTCTTTGCCTACGTATGTTAACGATACCCACTGTAGGTCGTTCTTATGAGTTTCCGTCGGTTGGCGTTCCTGTTTTTGTTTGTACTGTGTGACTAGTTTGTCAATGTCGCATTGTTTGTATCCGTTATTATTAGCTATTCTGTAAATGTTGTTTAGTTCGTTGGAGTAGTTAGTAGGAGTCATGGGGATGGAGTGAAGCCTCTGCACCATTGATCTGTACGCTGCTAGCTTATGTTGTGCGGGGTGGTTAGATGTTTCATGTATGGTATGATCAGTTGTGGTTGGTTTTCTGTATATTTTGTAGTCCAATCGTGTTTGTTCACGTGTCACAGTTAGGTCCATATAGTTGAGTTGTCCGTTTGTTTCTTTTTCCATAGTGAACTTTATATTCGGGTGAATTTCATTCATATAGGTAAGTAGTTCGTCTTGTTTATTTTCTTGTGAGTCAATAACAATGAAACAGTCATCCACATATCGTCTGTAAAATATTACATTGAATCTTTTGACAACTTTGGGTATAAAGACTTCTTCCAAAGATTGTAAGAATATATCTGACATTATTGAGGACATTGGATGTCCCATACCCAGACCGTCTTTGGCAATGTATGTGTTGCTATTGAACTTAAAATAGTTCTGTTTGATTGTGGTCTTTATGAGATTGAGTATTTGATCTGTGAATCGTCGGCTGTTGTTGAATGAAAGTTTTTCTTTTAGTATGGCCAGTGTTTCATCGACAGGGATAGACGTATAGAGGTTAGTGATGTCTAATGATAAAAGTTGACAATTTTCAGTCAATTTTAAAGAAGTGGTAGAATTTGCTAGCTCGCGGCTGTTCTTTAATGCGTATTTGTCGTCAAGGTGCACGACATCAGCCATTATCGTTGCCAAGTACCGTGCTAATTGGTATGCAGGAGCTGGGCGGTAGTTGACGACAGGACGGATAGGAATATTGGGTTTGTGGAGCTTAGGTTGTGCTTTAAGGGGTGGTGTGCATGGATTTGGGTTTATGTAGCGTTGCTTAGTATTAGGAGGAATAATTAGTGGGGATTGTATAATGGCGGTACGTAAGTCCGCTTGGAACCTATTGGTGGGGTCTTTGTTTACCAGTTTGTAGCCGTTGGCGTTAATGAAGTCTATTGTTTTTTGTACATAGTCCGTTGTTTTTAGGATCACCGTTGTATGTCCTTTGTCAGCCTTCGTCACTGTTAGTAGGTTATCCGTTAGCTTTGTCTGAATGTGTCTAATATCTTATGGTCTTCGTGGAAATCCGTTTTGTTTATGCTAGTGCGTATTTTTTGTAGTATGTCTACTGCAGTATGTCTTGCATGTGTCTGTTGTTCCTGCGGCAGTTTGTTAATGGCTAGTTCAGTGTCGATTACTAGTTGTTCTAGGTCTTTGTTGCGGTTTGTATTATGTAAGTTGTGTTTCAGTCCCTTATTTAATAGCTCCATTTCTTGTGTCGTAAAAGGCGTATCTGATAGGTTTACAGTCCGTGGATAGAAAGTTCTGTTCGCTGGTGTGGTCATTTTGTTTTGTTTTTTCATCAATTTGTCAAGTTTTTTCGTCATGGTCTCATATTTAGTTTTGAGCTGAATATCAATGTTTTGCCTCACGTCATTATAAAACTGTAGAAAGTTTTCAGTTTGTATAGTGTTAGTTAATTGTAAGTGTGAGTGTAGTAGTTGTCGGTTGATTTCGTCCTTTTTTATGTACAGTGTTCTTATTTCGTTTTTAATGCGGAGCATCTGTGCGCTACGTTGTGTGTTACGTGCAGCGATTGTGTTTTGTTTTATCACGATTCTTGCAAATGCTGGTGTAATGTTGTTTTTCAAGCACTGTTTGTTGAACCATATGTTTGCTATTGTTTGATGAAGTTTTAAGGTAAGGTATTGGAATGAACGCAACAGTTTTGCCTGGCTGGCAGTGTTGTAGTCAATAACTTTGTTTATTTGATATCCGCAGGCCAATCCTCTTTTTTCTTTAAAAGCCGTCGGGCCTTGCTTAGTTGTGTGAGCAGACGCGTTTCGACTACTTTGAGTCATCTTCAGTGTCTAAAGGGTGTGTTGAAGGGAGCGACTTTATATAGTCGTAGGATGGGTAATTAGCGAATAGGTAATTAGCGGATGGGTAATTAGCGGATGGGTACCGCCATTATACAATCCCCACTAATTATTCCTCCTAATACTAAGCAACGCTACATAAACCCAAATCCATGCACACCACCCCTTAAAGCACAACCTAAGCTCCACAAACCCAATATTCCTATCCGTCCTGTCGTCAACTACCGCCCAGCTCCTGCATACCAATTAGCACGGTACTTGGCAACGATAATGGCTGATGTCGTGCACCTTGACGACAAATACGCATTAAAGAACAGCCGCGAGCTAGCAAATTCTACCACTTCTTTAAAATTGACTGAAAATTGTCAACTTTTATCATTAGACATCACTAACCTCTATACGTCTATCCCTGTCGATGAAACACTGGCCATACTAAAAGAAAAACTTTCATTCAACAATAGCCGACGATTCACAGATCAAATACTCAATCTCATAAAGACCACAATCAAACAGAACTATTTTAAGTTCAATAGCAACACATACATTGCCAAAGACGGTCTGGGTATGGGACATCCAATGTCCTCAATAATGTCAGATATATTCTTACAATCTTTGGAAGAAGTCTTTATACCCAAAGTTGTCAAAAGATTCAATGTAATATTTTACAGACGATATGTGGATGACTGTTTCATTGTTATTGACTCACAAGAAAATAAACAAGACGAACTACTTACCTATATGAATGAAATTCACCCGAATATAAAGTTCACTATGGAAAAAGAAACAAACGGACAACTCAACTATATGGACCTAACTGTGACACGTGAACAAACACGATTGGACTACAAAATATACAGAAAACCAACCACAACTGATCATACCATACATGAAACATCTAACCACCCCGCACAACATAAGCTAGCAGCGTACAGATCAATGGTGCAGAGGCTTCACTCCATCCCCATGACTCCTACTAACTACTCCAACGAACTAAACAACATTTACAGAATAGCTAATAATAACGGATACAAACAATGCGACATTGACAAACTAGTCACACAGTACAAACAAAAACAGGAACGCCAACCGACGGAAACTCATAAGAACGACCTACAGTGGGTATCGTTAACATACGTAGGCAAAGAGACATACAAACTATCAAACTTCCTTAGGAAACACAAATTGCAAACTGCATTCAAAACGAACAACAACATTGGAAACAAACTGAAGCCAAAACTGAATGACACATCGATATACAAAGGCAGCGGCATATACAAACTGACATGCAAGGACTGCGACATGGTATATATAGGAAGGACAACACGAAAACTAACGACAAGATACAAAGAGCACCTACGATCTTTCTTATACAACAAGGCAGACTCCAATTATGCGACGCACCTTCAAAAGCACGCACATGAGCCTGATGCTATGACAAACTCTATGAAATTGCTACACAAACAAAACAAAGGACCAAGACTTGACATCCTAGAAAGGCTTGAAATTTATAAACATAGAAAGACAGACGGTGACATTATCAACGAACAACTTGTTACCAATTCCGACGCAATTTTCTCAGTCCTAGACCACACTCTTAGACGAAAACGGAAACGAGATGAAACAGAACAAACGGACAGCCAACAAGCAAAAAAACAAAAACATAATATCCCCCTACGTGGCATAATTGAGTAAGTTACTTCCTGACCTCATTACCCATCCACTAATTACCCATCCGCTAATTACCCATCCGCTAATTACCCATCCGCTAATTACCTATTCGCTAATTACCCATCCTACGACTATATAAAGTCGCTCCCTTCAACACATCCTTTAGACACTGAAGATGACTCAAAGTAGTCGAAACGCGTCTGCTCACACAACTAAGCAAGGCCCGACGGCTTTTAAAGAAAAAAGAGGATTGGCCTGCGGATATCAAATAAACAAAGTTATTGACTACAACACTGCCAGCCAGGCAAAACTGTTGCGTTCATTCCAATACCTTACCTTAAAACTTCATCAAACAATAGCAAACATATGGTTCAACAAACAGTGCTTGAAAAACAACATTACACCAGCATTTGCAAGAATCGTGATAAAACAAAACACAATCGCTGCACGTAACACACAACGTAGCGCACGGATGCTCCGCATTAAAAACGAAATAAGAACACTGTACATAAAAAAGGACGAAATCAACCGACAACTACTACACTCACACTTACAATTAACTAACACTATACAAACTGAAAACTTTCTACAGTTTTATAATGACGTGAGGCAAAACATTGATATTCAGCTCAAAACTAAATATGAGACCATGACGAAAAAACTTGACAAATTGATGAAAAAACAAAACAAAATGACCACACCAGCGAACAGAACTTTCTATCCACGGACTGTAAACCTATCAGATACGCCTTTTACGACACAAGAAATGGAGCTATTAAATAAGGGACTGAAACACAACTTACATAATACAAACCGCAACAAAGACCTAGAACAACTAGTAATCGACACTGAACTAGCCATTAACAAACTGCCGCAGGAACAACAGACACATGCAAGACATACTGCAGTAGACATACTACAAAAAATACGCACTAGCATAAACAAAACGGATTTCCACGAAGACCATAAGATATTAAGACACATTCAGACAAAGCTAACGGATAACCTACTAACAGTGACGAAGGCTGACAAAGGACATACAACGGTGATCCTAAAAACAACGGACTATGTACAAAAAACAATAGACTTCATTAACGCCAACGGCTACAAACTGGTAAACAAAGACCCCACCAATAGGTTCCAAGCGGACTTACGTACCGCCATTATACAATCCCCACTAATTATTCCTCCTAATACTAAGCAACGCTACATAAACCCAAATCCATGCACACCACCCCTTAAAGCACAACCTAAGCTCCACAAACCCAATATTCCTATCCGTCCTGTCGTCAACTACCGCCCAGCTCCTGCATACCAATTAGCACGGTACTTGGCAACGATAATGGCTGATGTCGTGCACCTTGACGACAAATACGCATTAAAGAACAGCCGCGAGCTAGCAAATTCTACCACTTCTTTAAAATTGACTGAAAATTGTCAACTTTTATCATTAGACATCACTAACCTCTATACGTCTATCCCTGTCGATGAAACACTGGCCATACCAAAAGAAAAACTTTCATTCAACAACAGCCGACGATTCACAGATCAAATACTCAATCTCATAAAGACCACAATCAAACAGAACTATTTTAAGTTCAATAGCAACACATACATTGCCAAAGACGGTCTGGGTATGGGACATCCAATGTCCTCAATAATGTCAGATATATTCTTACAATCTTTGGAAGAAGTCTTTATACCCAAAGTTGTCAAAAGATTCAATGTAATATTTTACTGTTTCATTGTTATTGACTCACAAGAAAATAAACAAGACGAACTACTTACCTATATGAATGAAATTCACCCGAATATAAAGTTCACTATGGAAAAAGAAACAAACGGACAACTCAACTATATGGACCTAACTGTGACACGTGAACAAACACGATTGGACTACAAAATATACAGAAAACCAACCACAACTGATCATACCATACATGAAACATCTAACCACCCCGCACAACATAAGCTAACAGCGTACAGATTAATGGTGCAGAGGCTTCACTCCATCCCCATGACTCCTACTAACTACTCCAACGAACTAAACAACATTTACAGAATAGCTAATAATAACGGATACAAACAATGCGACATTGACAAACTAGTCACACAGTACAAACAAAAACAGGAACGCCAACCGACGGAAACTCATAAGAACGACCTACAGTGGGTATCGTTAACATACGTAGGCAAAGAGACATACAAACTATCAAACTTCCTTAGGAAACACAAATTGCAAACTGCATTCAAAACGAACAACAACATTGGAAACAAACTGAAGCCAAAACTGAATGACACATCGATATACGAAGGCAGCGGCATATACAAACTGACATGCAAGGACTGCGACATGGTATATATAGGAAGGACAACACGAAAACTAACGACAAGATACAAAGAGCACCTACGATCTTTCTTATACAACAAGGCAGACTCCAATTATGCGACGCACCTTCAAAAGCACGCACATGAGCCTGATGCTATGACAAACTCTATGAAATTGCTACACAAACAAAACAAAGGACCAAGACTTGACATCCTAGAAAGGCTTGAAATTTATAAACATAGAAAGACAGACGGTGACATTATCAACGAACAACTTGTTACCAATTCCGACGCAATTTTCTCAGTCCTAGACCACACTCTTAGACGAAAACGGAAACGAGATGAAACAGAACAAACGGACAGCCAACAAGCAAAAAAACAAAAACATAATATCCCCCTACGTGGCATAATTGAGTAAGTTACTTCCTGACCTCATTACCCATCCACTAATTACCCATCCGCTAATTACCCATCCGCTAATTACCCATCCGCTAATTACCTATTCGCTAATTACCCATCCTACGACTATATAAAGTCGCTCCCTTCAACACATCCTTTAGACACTGAAGATGACTCAAAGTAGTCGAAACGCGTCTGCTCACACAACTAAGCAAGGCCCGACGGCTTTTAAAGAAAAAAGAAAAAAAAAAAAATATATATATATATATATATATATATATATATATATATATATATATATATATATATATATATATATATATATATATATATATATATATATATATGTATATATATATATATATATATATATATATATATATATATATATATATATATATATATATATGTGTATATATATATATATATATATATATATATATATATATATTTATATATATATATATATATATATATATATATATATATATATATATATATATATATATATATACACTTATATCGCTAAACAGGCAGAGAAATGTAGAAGCGAATTTCAAGGCCCCTTGCACAGAGTGCTTGTTGAATTTCATTATTTTGGAACACATGCTGGTAGTAGGCGGTGCAATAAATAGCAATCTTTAAATTTCAAATCGATAGTTATGCAAAAACAGAGATTTTAATCAAAGAAATAGTTGTCATATGAAACCGTATAATTGATAGTTTATTGTGCAGCCTTTATTGGCTATTATTTAACCACATCGTCGTCGCATTGAATCAATTAATGCTTCACATCGTTTTTGTGTATTGTGTTTTATTTTTAAAACTTTACAGCCCATCTAGTTAGCTCAGCGGTTGCATTTCGAATTCGTATCTGTTTTTTCTCTGTCTCCTCTTCTTTCTATGACCTATCCCTGTGCAATTAAACTCGGATTACAGCAGAAGATTGGTTCATGCACTGACTACTAGTTCTTATACAAGCATAAACAAGTGGTTTTTATACAAACTAAATTTTCATTACAATATATATATATATATATATATATATATATATATATATATATACTCGTATATATATATATATATATATATATATATATATATATATATATATACTCGTATATATATATATATATATATATATATATATATATCTATATATATATAAATATATATATATATATATATATATATATGTATACATATATATGTATATATATATATACTCGTATATATATATATATATATATATATATATATATATATATATATATAAATATATATATATATATATATATATATATATATATATATATATATATATATATATATATATATATATATGTATACATATATATGTATATATATATACTTGTATATATATACATATATCTATATATATATATACTCGTATATATATATATATATATATATATATATATATATATATATATATATATATATATATATACTCGTATATATATGTATATATATGCATATATATATATATATATATATATATATATATATATATATATATATATATATATATATATATATATATATATATATATATATATGTATACATATATATGTATGCATATCTATATATATATATATATATATTGTTACATGTACAAATAATTCTGCGAGCTACTGTCGCAATTGTTTTCACAATCATTAAGAACATCAGCAAATGAATTTACTCGAAACCACGAGAACCCAACAAGCATTATCAACATCTGAATGTGAGTCACATTCCAGCGATTCGCCCTTGCGGCAGCTTTAAACTGGGTCTTGTAAATACTCCAGACCGTTTGCTCATCGAATATTGGTGCTTGCACATTTCTGGAAGTGCTTTGCGCTGCGGTTATAAGCGAGGCGTCGAGGAACCAGGTCGACGAAAAGGTTTAACAAGGTCGAGGAGAGAACTAACTATGAGATCAGCCAGGTCGAGGAGAGACTAAACCATGATATCAGCCAGGTAGAGGAGAGAATCAACCATGAGATGGGAAACATGAAAAAGGAATTGGAAGCAGCAAAGGCAGTAGTAACCTCCTCACCAGCCTCGCTTATAACCACAGCGCAAAGCACATCCAGAAATGTGCAAGCACCAATATTCGATGAGCAAACGGTCTGGAGTATTTACAAGACCCAGTTTAAAGCTGCCGCAAGGGCGAATCGCTGGAATGACCAGGAACGAGCAACTGCATAAATTTTTGCTCTAAGAGGCCCAGCTGCCGAGCTTTTGCAGACTATCCCCGTTGAGCTGCATTCAAACCCGGCTGCTATAATGAATGCGCTCGACATGCGTTATAGAGCCGATCATCTGAAGCAGATTTACCGGGCACAGCTACGGCATTGGATGCAGCAGCTAGCGCAAGACATTGAGCGACTGGCAGAAGCATTCATCAGCGCCTTAAAGGACAAGGAATTGCAACAAGCCATGCGGTTAGCTCAAAAACAAACGGTTAAGGACGCATTGCTTTATAGTCTTAACTTCGAGGCAACACAAAATGTGACTCGTACCATTGCCTGGGTCCGTGAGGTAGTGGCAGAAGAATGCAGGTGTGAGCGAGTGGAAAATGGGCGCATGGCGCAACCCTGAAAAGCTATTGCGCACAATGGTCCTCCCTTGAGGTGGAGGGTGGCGTATTCAAGTGGAACTGGGAAACGGCAGATGGCAGCTCCTATAGGATGCAAACTATACTACCCAAAAGCCGAATCAACGATGTGATTAAGGAAATGCATGAAGGATCCTCGGGAGGCCACCTTGGTGTTAACAAGACCTTAGCGAAATTGCGGGAAAGGTTTTACTGGCTCCACGCTCGAGAAGACGTAGAGGACTGGTGTCGCAGATGCACAATTTGCGCTTCCATCAAAGGCCCAAAGCGACGACTGAGGGGACAAATGCAAACCTATAACGTAGGCGTGCCATTCGAAAGGATTGCTGTTGACATCGCAGGACCCTTTCCTGAATCCGATTGGGGAAATCGATACACGCTGGTTGTAGCCGATTATTTCAGCAAGTGGCCCGAGGTCTACCCCATTCCCAACCAGGAAGCAACTACCGTAGCTGAACAGCTAGTGTTAAATTGGGTCAGTAGGTACCGGCGTACCTTGCGAATTACATTCGGATTAAGGCCAAAACTTTGAGTCACTAGTTTTTGGCGAAATATGTGAACTACTGGGAATACGGAAAACGAGGACAACACCGCTGCATCCCCAATCCGATGGAATGGTCGAACGGTTCAACGGGACTCTCAATAAACACCTGGCCAAGATGGTTGACGAGAGCTAAAGGGACTGGGACCGACACATTCTACTTTTTTTGATGGGCGTACAGAGCTGCCGAACATGCATCGATGGGCCAAGCCGCAGCCAACGTCATTTTTGGAAAGACTATTCGTCTGCCAGCTGATATAAAGTTCGGAACACCCCCTGAGATACCCCAAATGACCTCGGAGTACGCAAGTGAGCTAAGGCAACGGTTGAACCAGATACATTGGACAGTGCGAAAACACCTCGAACCGGCTACTGACCGCATGAAGACCAGGTATGATCTAAAGGCAAATTCTACTGGCTTCCAGCAAGATGACTTGATGTGGCTATATAACCCACAGCGACGGAAGGGTAGGTCTCCAAAATGCAGCATAATTAGGAGGGAACCATACCGAGTTACAAAGCGAATCAACGACGTCGTATACCGAATACAGGAACACCATGAGCCGAGAGCCAAATGAAAATCGTGCATCTGGACCGTCTTGCCCCATATTACACCCAGGAAGAATTGACTACAAATAGCGACACATCTTTTCGGGGCGAAAAGAACTGAGGTGGGGGCAGTGTTACATGTACAAATAATTCTGCGGCTACTGTCGGAATTGTTTTCACAATCATTAAGAACATCAACAAATGAATTTACTCGAAACCACGAGAACCCAACAAGCATTATCAACATCTGAAAGTGAGTCATGGCCATTCATTCATGCTGGAATGTTCCCGCTTATTCACCAATGTACGAGAACTGAGTTGAATGATTAGTGACCCTATATAAAGGCGAGCTGAACGGATGGGGGGATCATTCATTACAACTGCGATAGAAAGCTGCGATACGCGAAGTACAGGCGATGTTGATTGTTTGAGTGTCAAGTGATTTTAGTAAACGATTGCGATAGAAATATATGCACAAGTGGAAGGTAGAATTTTAATAGTGAAAATTGAAGTTGTTAAATCGTTAGTGAAGTGATTGTGCATTTTTGACAAATTAAATAAACTCTTTTAATTTAATTTAAAAGACATTGCGTTTTCACTTTCCCGGAACATTAAATTATTCGCCGCGAACAAAAACACGCGAAAATATGTATATATATATATATATATATATATATATATATATATATATATATATATATATATATATATATATATATATATATATATATATATATATACATATATATATATATATATATATATATATATATATATATATATATATATATATATATACATATATATATGTATATGTATATACATATATATATATATATATATATATATATATATATATATATATATATATATATATATATATATATATATATATTGTTACATGTACAAATAATTCTACGAGCAACTGTCGCAATGTTTTCACAACAATTAAGAACATCAACAAAATGAATTTACTCGAAGTCACGAGAACCCACCAAGCATCAACATCTGAAAGTGAGTCACTGTTCCATTCATTTACGCTCGCTCGCATGTTCCCGCTAATTCGCCAATGTACGAGAACTGGGTTGAATGACTACAGACTCTATATAAAGGCGAGCTGAATGAATGGGGGGATCATTCATTCGACTGCGATAAAAACTGCGATAGTGTGGGGAAAGCGAATTGAAAAGCGATCAAGTAATAGTGAGGTGATTTTGGAGAAGACAATTGCGATAGAAATTTATGGACAAGTGGAAGGTAGAATTTTAATAGTGAAAATTAAAGTTGTGTAATTGTTAGTCTTTTAATTTAATTTAAAAGACATTGCGTTTTCACTTTCCCGGAACATTGAATTATTGGCCGCGAACCGAAAACACACGACATTGGTGTCGAGAAGTGAGAAAGTGAAAAACGTTTAAACATGAAGAAAAATGCACAATAGTGAACTGTAAC
The DNA here is from genome assembly GCA_963969285.1 of Odontomyia ornata. Taxonomy (NCBI): domain Eukaryota; kingdom Metazoa; phylum Arthropoda; class Insecta; order Diptera; family Stratiomyidae; genus Odontomyia; species Odontomyia ornata. The sequence goes on along the minus strand of OZ017741.1, from coordinate 128,198,364 downwards.
GTGGGAACTGGTGGAAAAATAAATAATAGCCGAAATAATAAAAATAATCACGAAGCAAACATTTGAAAATAAATGAATTTACCATGGTGTAGCTTAAGGGAGACGCAGAACCGCCAAAATCAAAGGAGCCAGAAAATGCGATAATGCAAATGTTAATGCTGTTGTCACCCAGTCTAACTGCGAAGCTAGATGAACAATCAGCGAAGTTAAATGAACAATCAGTGAAGCTGGACCAACAAGCGATCGAAATCAAGGCAGACATCACACAGAAGCTGGAGAAACAGTCAACCGAAATAAAAGCGAAACTCGGTCATCTGAACAAACAAATTAAAGGCGTGGAGGAAAAGGTTGACCAGGTCGAGGAAAAGGTTTACCACGTCGAAGAGAGAATTAACCATGAGATCAGCCAGGTCAAGGAGAGAATAAACCATGATATCAGCCAGGTAAAGAAGAGAATCAACCATGAGATGGGAAACATGAAAAAGGAATTGGAAGCAGCGAAGGCACTAGTGACCACCTCACCAGCCTCGCTTATAACCGCAGCGTAAAGCACATCCAGAAATGTGCAAGCACCAATATTCGATGGACAAACGGTCTGGAGTATTTACAAGATCCAGTTTGAAGCTGCCGCAAGGGCAAATCACTGGAATGAGCAGGAAAGCGCATCTGCACTGATTCTTGCTCGAAGAGGCCCAGCTGCCAAGCTTTTGCAGACTATCCTCGCCTAGTTGCACTCAAATTCAGCTGCTATATTGAATGCGCTCGACATGCGTTATGGAGGTGACCATCTTAAGCAGATTTATCGGGCAGAGCTAAGGAATCGGATGCAGAAGTCTGGCAAAACCTTACAGTAGCTAGCCCAAGACATTGAGCGACTGGCACTTTTGGCTTACCCAGCGTATGACCAGGAACATCAAGATGGCGCAGCAACAGAAGCATTCATCAGCGCCTTAGAGGACCAGGAATTGCAGCAAGCTGTGCGTTTAGCTCAAAAGCAAACAGTCAAAGATGCATTGGCTTATAGTTTAAATTTTGAGGCAGCGAAAAATGTGACCCGTACCACTGCCCGGGTTCGCGATGTAGTGGCAGGTGATTGCAGGTGTGAGCGCGTGGGAATTGAGCGAGAGCTGCAGATAAATGGTGCGCCTAGATGCTGGGATCGCGGGTAAAAAGGGCACCTGCAAAGAGACTGCAAGAAGGGAAGAAGACGGAGCTATTGTCCGCGATAAAAACTGCGATAGCGTGTGGAAAGCGAATTGAAAAGCGATCAAGTAATAGTGAGGTGATTTTGAGAAGACAATTGCGATAGAAATTTATGGACAAGTGGAAGGTAGAATTTTAATAGTGAAAATTAAAGTTGTGAAATTGTTAGTAAAGTGATTGTGCATTTTTAACGAATTAAAGAAACTCTTTTAATTTAATTTAAAAGACATTGCGTTTTCACTTTTCTGGAACATTAAATTATTGGCCGCAAACCGAAAACACGCGGCAATATATGTATATATATATATATATATATATATATATATATATATATATATATATATATATATATATATATATATATATATATATATACAGTGACGTAGATAGAACTTTGTCAAGGGGGTGATATTATCGGGGGGCGTGGGGGTAACTCTAAAATTCATATTTTTAGCCAATCTCGAGGCAAAGTGGAACTCCGTATAAATACGAAATAATTGAGGCTGACATGTGGTCGCTTTGCGCATATCGGAAGCGGGCTTTGGCTCGTTCTTCTAAAGAACGCACAGAAGTCAGGGTTGGGTAGTTTGATGTTTTTTTACTTCATTCTTAGAACTGTTTAATTTTGTTTAGTTGTTTCGTGTTTCCCGTACGCTGTGTTGCTTTGAATAAAAATACAATTCTTTGTTGATTTTACTTACGCTTGAAGAAATAACTTATTTCATTCCATGATAAAATTACTAGATTACTAATGAAACTGGGAATCTAAAAATCAAATGTTAGTCCATTTCTCCCCCATTCTCTACTAGCACACTGAACACTAAAATATTGTTTTAGAAGTATATTGTAGAAACATTAAACAAGTTGTATTATTTATATTTTACTTTGATTAAAGCGAAAATGAAACTATATTGCTTCAAATAAACCTTAAATAACAAATTATTTAAGTACTTGTAATAGAAATTAGTGTAATAACAAAAATATGATAAAAACTAAAAATTCGTTGCATAAAAATGTTATACATTGTAATGTTGTCTTGTCCTTATGTCGCAACACAAAAACATTTACTATATAATAAATCAAAGTTAAAGTAATCAGACTACTCATAGTAAAAATAACATAGGTACAGATACCTACCATTGAAAAATTACTTTATTACTTCTTACTCGTTACTCATATTACTTAAATATAAAAGAAAACGTTTACAAACCAAAAATTAAAAAAAAAAAAAATGCTGTATTGAATTACTTATTTATTATATTACGCGTAAATGTAAAAAAAACATTTATATACCCTACAACAGCAGCAAGAACAATAACAAAAACAATTGAACAATTGACAAAATTAATTGATGTAACAATTGAAAAATTACTTAGGCCTAAATAGTCATTACGCTTTATAAAAAAATAAAATGTTTACTTGTCTCGTTTTGTCACTTTGTTCCTTTATTTTAAAAGAATTCTTCGCTTCTTCTTCGCTAACACATCTAATACTTCATCTGCAGACCACGATATGTTCTTGTGTACTGCCAGCGAAGCAAGGTCGTTTAGTCTACTATGTCCTGTAGTGTTCTTCAAATAAGTTTTTATCCTTTTTAATGCAGAAAACATTCGTTCAGGAGTAGCTGTAGAGGCCGGTAAAGTACATACAATCTGAAAGAGTTTGTGCACATTAGGGAACACTACCTTGTCACATTTTAAAAAGGCTTGATAGGCACTTTTGAAGGTCAAATGTTCTTTTGCCCCTTTTGATTTCCAAAGTCTCAGTTCAGGATATGAGTTTCGCTCAACGTAAGGGGCGTAAAACTCAGTTAGGATCTCATACAACTGTCTCTCTGAGTCAGATGTCTCCAAAAGACACTAAACGCATGAAAGGCTTGTTCATGGTTTACAAACCTTTCTTTAAGTTGTTGAATGAAATAGTCAACGTATGGATTAAAAATGCTCACTCTGGTAACAGACACCAATGGGTGAAGAGGAGCTGGTAGAGAGCTTACGTGAAAATTTGCGCTGGGAGTTGCAGACACGACTACTATACGTACCAATCTACGACATCCAATCGCTGCGCAGGCATGTCCGGAGGGAAGAACGACACGAAGAGAGAAGGAGGATGTTCCGAGCAACTCCTATTCCAACTGATACTCACCGCAGACACCATGCAGAACTTTCGATCGAGGATGATCCGTCCTACGAAACCGCTCTAGTTATGCGTATTGGCGTTTCCGGCACTCCGGAACCAAGGCTTGAAATTAAACCACCAAGCATCGAAGCGCTCACCAGTCCGACGACTTGTTGGAACTGCAAGCAACCTGGACATCGGTTCGCTGTATGTCCGGTGGAGCTGACTCTTTTTTGCTTCCGATGCGGTAAAGCTGACACTTATGCAACGGATTGCTCCGATTGTAGACAACGAAAAAACTTGCCAGCGAGTGCCGCTGCCACCCGTCGACACTCGTAAGTTCTGAACAAATTGACCCGGAGCCGGTTGCTAGCTGCGACCCCAACCTTACTGACCCACACCGCCAAAGACACTACTCCTGACGTTCCGCCACTGGCATCACACGTTGTCGAGCAGGACGAAAACAATAATGGGGGCGAGTCAAACATCCCTTGGCATCGCAAGCCCTTCCATATCAGACTGCGTGACTATCTAGCTACACGTCAGCGTGTCTTCAGTGAGGAGATTTTTACGGCACCTCGTCCCAGAAGAAAGCAATCCACACGTCGGATGCGGAGCTTCTGGAGAAGGGTCAGGCAATCCAGGAAGGCCTTACGAGCAATACATTTGGACGAATTGATAAAAGATGACGTTAGGCCCTATGCGTCAGTATACCTTCTACAGAGGCGACTGATGGGCCTAGTGGATACTGGAGCCAGTGTGAACTGCATATCCGGTAATTTTGCGGAAGAGATTCTGACGTCCCACGCCAATCAAATTCAGCACTTTACCACCTGGTTACGAACAGCAGATGGAACCCGTCACTCCGTAAGAGGACGAATTACGACGGAGGTTACTTTCAAGAACGTGTCAAAATCTCTGGAATTCTTCATAATACCTCAGCTCACACAGGATCTTTACTTAGGAGTGGACTTCGTCCCGAAATTTAATTTAGCCCCGGCACTATTTCCCGGTCCGACACTCGAAACTATCGACACAGTCCATGATTCGACCAACACTTCTCACACACTAAGACATGCTCTGAATGCACATCAACAGCTGCGATTGGATTCGGCTATATCGGCTTTTCCATCGCATGAGAAGGAAGGTCTTGGCAGGACAACCCTGGTGTCGCACGCCATGGACGTAGGTGAAGCAAAACCCATAAAACAGAGGCATTTCGCCATATCTCCGGCGAAGGAAAAGTCGTTATATGCTGAAGTTGATCAAATGTTAGCACTAGGCGTGATCGAAGAATCACAGAGTGCATGGTCCTCCCCAGTCACTTTAGTCGTTAAACCGAACAAGGTCAGATTGTGTTTGGACGCAAGACGTTTGAATGCTGTCACAGTCAAGGACGCATACCCTCTACCTTTAATTGAAGGCATATTGAGTCGATTACCGAAGGCCCATTACATTACCAGTCCTCAAAGACGCTTTTTGGCAAATTCCATTAGATCCTGAATCCAAAGAGAAAACAGCTTTCACGGTCCCCGGTCGGCCACTGTATCAGTTCGTGACCATGCCATTTGGGTTATGTAATGCCCCTCAAACGATGACACGCCTTATGGATAAGGTGATACCACCGCATTTACGACATCAGGTTTTCGTCTATTTAGATGACCTACTGCTCATAACCGAGACCTTTGACGAACACATCTGTCTGCCCCAGGAAGTAGCCTTGCGAATCCGGAAAGCTGGTTTAACCATCAACATACAGAAGAGTCAGTTTGTAATGACGGAGGTTAAGTACCTGGGTCACATCATTGGCCATGGCAACATCAGAACGGACCCGGAAAAGACTATGGCAATTGACAATTTTCCTCTACCACAAACCACCAAACAGCTGCGTCGATTCTTAGGATTATGTGGATGGTACCAACGCTTCGTGCGGGATTATGCCACCATCACCACACCTCTGACAGACATGCTGCGGAAGGGACGTAAGTTCGTCTGGGAAGAGAACAGCTTGCGAGCCTTTGAAGAACTCAAGAAGAAGCTAACCACCGCTCCCGTATTGCACAGCCCTGACTTTGATAGACCGTTCTCACTCCAATGCGACGCGAGTCAATATGGAGTGGGGGCCGTCTTAGTTCAGGTTACGCACAATGGCGAGGAGACCCCGATAGCCTTCATTTCTCACAAGTTGAACCCAGCCCAGCGAAATTACACGGTCTCCGAGCAGGAATGTCTAGCTGCGGTGTTGGCAGTGAAACGCTTCCGAGCCTATGTGGAGGGACACACCTTTGAAATCGTTACAGACCACGCTTCTCTGAAATGGCTGATGAGCCAGACTGATCTCAACGGCAGATTGGCCAGGTGGGCACTGAAATTTGACTTCACAATTCGCCACCGAAAAGGAAGCCAGCATGTAGTCCCAGACACCCTATCCAGAATGTTCGCTCCTGAAGGAGCCGAGTTGGTCCAGGAGGACGACAGCCCCCAATTGATCGATCTGGACCATCCTGCCTTCAAGTCAGCCAGCTACACCCAACTGATTCACACTATCCAGAATCAACTGTCCCAGCTTTCTGAACTGCGGGTGACGGATGGATTTATTTATAAGCGGATGGGACACGCATCCGCAGACCCCATACATGAAGAAGAACAGTGGAAGTTGTGGGTGCCCGAAGAATTAACCACTGACCTTATCAGACGGGCTCATGACCACCCATCAAGTGCGCACGGCGGATACGGTCGTACACTTAGGCGGTTGAAAACCTGCTTCTTTTGGCCTAAGATGGCACAACAGATAAAAGCGTACGTAGCCTCCTGTGAGCTATGCAAGTGCACTAAAGCACCCAGCACCATTCTTCGGCCTCCCATGGGTAAGGTTGAGGTCCCCGAACGCGTGTTCCAGCGCTTGTACATTGATCTTATCGGTCCTTACCCTCGATCTGCTTCTGGTCACACGGGAGCTGTCGTGGTCCTGGACCAGCTCTCTAAATTCCCTATCATAGAACCACTACGTAACATGCACACTGGACCTATACTCAGCTTCTTGGAAAACCGAGTCTTTCACATGTTTGGAGTTCCGGAGAAACTTGTCTCCGACAACGGGGTCCAGTTCACCTCAAGCAAGTTCCGAGATCTAATGTCCAAATACGGCATCATCCACCAACGAACCGCCGTCTATTCACCACAAGCCAATGCATCCGAACGACTGAATCGTACGCTCATAGCGGCCATTCGTGCCTATGTCCACCCGAATCGGAAGCACTGGGATCGCAAGTTGTCCGCCATCACTAGTGCTCTGCGCTCGTCGTACCACGCCACTACCGGCATTTTGCCGTATTTCGCATTGTTCGGCCAGTACATGATCTGTCATGGAAGCGCTTACCGGCTATTGCGGCAGCTGAAATCGCTAGAGGACCCAATCATGGTTCTGGAACCGCACGAAAAGCTCTAACTTCTGCGAGATCAACTGCGGGAGAAGATTGAAGAAAGTAGACGGATGGGAGAGGAGCGGTACAACTTGCGATCCCATCCTTCTGGCTTTAAGGCAGGTGACGAAAAATATCGTCGAAACTTCCGGCAGAGCGATGCCACCCGACATTACAATGCCAAACTAGACAAGAAATTCGTGAAGTGTCAAGTCCTACAAGTAATAAGCCCCACACGATACCTCATCGCGGACATGGCTGGTAAAACCCTGGGAATTTACCACGCAAAAGACCTTAGACGATGAAGTGCAACTATTTCACGCGAAAAACTATGGCTTACCTAAATCTCTGCCTGGACGAAGACCTCCGAGTAACACCTGACTCCCTACTGTATAGTCACTGTCGAGTCTTCGCTGAAATTGTTGTAGCCTATTCCTCGAAACCGACCTTCGACCCGCCACGGCCCTAACCAAGACCTTTTACATAGGAGTCGGTATCGGAATTACTTCGATTTTGGGGGGGGGGATGTGTAATGTGACGCCTACGCCCGGGAATCGGAGTGATTCCGATCCCGAACCCTGGCACCCGGCCAGATATGTACGACTTCGAAGTGCAAGCAGACTTCATCTTTCGTGCAGATATCATTCCGCCGAAAATATTTTCCTTCAAATATTTATATTTGTGGAGAAATATTTTCTGTCAATGTGATCCGCTGTAGTAAAACACTGATACATTTCGAAGCATATCTATCTGGCAATGCCTCCAACAGTTGCCATCCAAACGTCAAAAAGGACAGAAGGTGCGCGGTTAACTGTCCGATAAGTGAGAGTGAAGATTGTTCTAGACCAAAGTGTTTCATTTGTTTAAGCTTTCACTATATACAGAAAAGTGTGGTGATTTTCGACATTTCGGTGGTAGAAAACAAAAATTGCGAGCGAATATTGTCCAAAATTATTGTTTCATTGATGGTTTTGCACAAATAGTCTTCTGTATGAAAACAACGGTTATTCGTAACAGTTAGACGCATCTTTCTCTAGAATCTAGGAATGGTAAAATCGAAAAGGAAACGAAGATGCTCTTCGCATGCTTCAATCGATTGTATCATCATCATCAGAATCAGCTTTATCGTTACCATCTGATCATGGGTAGAGCAAGTTATATCAACACACATCAATGAAATTGTGAAAAAGCATCAGGCTGAGCTGAAAAAGCACAGCGAACAACTAAAACAACAATTAGAACGCAACCACGTTAGCAAACAACCTAATGATTATCATCATACATCTAGTTCTCATACAGGAGGATTAAATAATCACCAAGAACATAGAAATAATGTTGGAATGTCACGGGTGACTCAGAATGGACTAAAGAACCAGGCCCGATACTAAAGAATCTCACAGATGACACAGCTAAAAGTTAATGTTCGCTGTAACAATGTTTATCTTAATGAAACCTTTACGCGAACCCGCCAAAAAAGTGATCAATGGATATTTTAATGCAACAATGCATTAGTTAAAATAGAATGAATAACGAAAAACTGAAATTTGTAAATTAGAAATGCAATTGTATAAGGAAGCAAGCACGTTGGGATAATTGTAAAGGAAATGTGTTTGAAAATTAGGAATTATAATAATTAGAGATATAAATTGTAAAGACCAGCTCAAAATTATCATTGCCCATTACCAATCTCTTTGCTTCCTTTGGTACATGTTTCCTCCTACAATCGATGTAAATCGTATATGAATGTAAACTTCTTTGATAAGTCCGCAAGCGACCAATTACAGCTGTTAAACAGGAATGGTGTTAAGAAAAGGAAGAGTTGTAGTAGCTACACGTTTACCTGTCTCGAGGAAAAGCCAGCCCAGATATTAAAAGTATGAACATTATCCAGGCGATAGTTGTATTTGAAAATTTTTCATATTGGCGTCATCGGTAAGATCAGGATATAATTCACACTTCCCAAAGGTTCTGAAAACCAAAAGAATAAGCTTTGAAAGCAGCCGGGGCCCTTAATATTTCGTTGATTAGGTATAGGAAAGATTTTTCTTTAATCCTTTTGAAATAGTTTAGTTGTTCATTTCCTGAACATTTTTTAGAATCATGTATGAGTTAATGCTTTAGTGAGAAGTTGGTTAGGAGGAAGTAGTTTAGTGACAGTTTGAGATTTTTATTCGGATCTTTTGTACGTAAGAAAAGTTGGTATGGCGGGCGATATATTTTTTCTCTTTGAGTGCTACTGTACACAATTATGAGCTCGGTTGTGTTTGTGAAGGCAAAGTACAGTTTAGTTATTGATAGTTTATCGGTTCTATTATTGAATCCACATATTTTTCGCATTCGATTTTAGTGCAGAGTATTTAGTAAAAAGATTAAATATAAAATTTCATATACATGTATAATTTATGACTAGGGTTCAACTGCATGTTTTCAAATCTGAGAATCGTATTCTAGAATTTTTATCCCACCATACAGGGCGGGTCCACCAAGTACTTCTAATTTTTGGCGGCAGTGATATTTTTAAGTTAAATGGCTATGATAAGCGCGTATTGGTTCTCATTTTGAATTAAATTTTAATGCATGTGGCTGTTCATAAAGTTTTGTGCTTTACCTTTTGTTTTGCTTTTAAATACCCGATAGATAAATTTGAGACACGACTGGTCTGCCAACGACAAATTAGTATGATTATGATGTCATAATTGTTGAATTAAATTAGTTAAATTAATTGATTTAATGGACAAATGCCTTGTAAACTAGTTCATTTCTCATTCTAAGATCACATTATCATTGATATTAATTTTGTTGGACCACAAAAAAAAAACTAGGCATAAAGACATATATATGTTTTGATTAGAGTAGTTTGTAAATGAAAAGATATTATGTTAGAAAATTCCCGAGTTAGAAAATTTTATAGGCCTCGCTTACATTTTGAAATCAATTGTAAATTTGCTTTATGTATTTTTTGTACGTTCTTACAACGTATTTGATTGCTAAAAATATCTGCAAATTATAACAAAATGAATTACTAAAGAAGCAATAAGCCTTTCCGTTCCGCATGCTCTTTCTTTTGCAGCGGAAATGATGACCGAGGGTAAGTATGTCTTGAAGAGGGTTAGGTTTCCATAGTCTGCGGATGATTGATTTCTAGTCGGTTACGGTCCGCGGTACCCTTGTTTGCGCTCGTTTTTTTTCTTAGAGTAGGTTATTTTGGACTTGAGGTAGTTTAGCTTATTTTCTGGTACCGCGTCGGTGATTCGGTAAAGCGCCTATGTTGATTTTGTAGCGTTTTGATTTGAGATCTGTGGAGAGATCACACCCAGAACTAACGTAACGTAGGTTTCCCGTTCTGGATGAGTAGTTGTTGACGCGTTTGGAAATCGGGCATGTGAACCGGTGGCTGAGTTAAGTAACTCGGACTTAGTCTGCTCGCGTAAGACCCGCGACTGAAACTCCTCTCCAAACTAGCTAGCCTACAAGCAGCCACCACGGAGTAGACTAAGTGTGACCGGACTTGTTGACCCGAAGGGTACAGTCCGTTGTCATTTCCAAGACTGCACGTCTCGAACCGATGAGAGGTCGGTTCTGATTGCGATCGAACGAGACGAGGAGTAGGAAACCGTTACATTTTGCCTTAGGATATTTCTCCCGTACCGCAGCTTGCACACCATTAAATTTCTCCGCCATATTTCCGGCACCGTCATATCCTCGGCCTATCATATACTCGCAGTCAACGCCACAAGAAATCAACCCGTTAATGATCGTTTCAACTATGTCTTGGCCTTTCAGTGACTCAACTTCAAAAAATTGTAATTCTTTAATTTCATGATTTTAGTTAATATACCTAACACAAATGGCAACTTGCTCAGTTGTTGAGATGTCCGTAGTTTCATCTGATAGCACTGTAAAGCATTTGGCCTCATTTATTTGTGTTACGATTTCATTTAAAATAACTTGATTGCAGCATTCAATTATTTCATTTTGAATTGACGGACTTAAATACTTATTTCTTTCGCCAGGACCTTCAAGCATTTTGCGCAAGTCAGTATCACCGACAGCCCTGTATTTTAGGATTGACTTAAAGTTTCCTTCATTAGAGCAGGAGGTTTCATCGAGATTGTCTACTTCAATTTTACCGCTATCTCGATGACCCCTCAAAGCGATTTCTTGCCGACCGCCCAACGCTACCGCTTCAATCACCGGTTTAAGAATTTGACGATTTTCTTTAATTTGTTTTTCACGATCTTTGTCAATTTGATTTATTATGGATTGACACATGTTGTTTTGGTACTTTTTAAAGTCGAGTGTTTTTGATAAACTGTCAGTATGATACTTGCAAGTTTTATGTTGCCTGAAATAGTCTGTTGCTTTTTTCCAGTTATTAAATTTTGTTTTTACCAACTGACCCAGAGGCTGGCTTTCAACACCGCCTATTTGCGCAAATGTAACACAGTACTTACAGTAAGCAGCTTGATCGTTCTCTGAGTATAGGAGCCATTCATGGTTGTCCAGCCACTGATGCTGGAACCTAAGCTTAAGTTTTTTATCCTTATATTTGTCAATAAGAGGAAACATATAATTCTTTGGTGGCATTCACGGATTATTTAATGATATTGACCTGTCATCATCGTTTAATGCCCTGCTTACGAAATTCGAGATGTAATTAAAGTGTCCCTTATATTCTAATGCTGTTGCTGAGTGTGATACATTGCAGCTACCACTTTCACTTGCCGTAGTTGATGATGAGGATTTGGTCATATTACAAGGAAGTGGCGGTGGCGGAAGCAGCAGTCCTATCTGGGCAGGGGGCGGTGGCGGCAGTCCCGTCGGGGCAGGGGGTGGTAGCGGAGATGGCAGTCCCATCTGGGCAGAAGGTGGCGGCAAAGGGGCACGAAATATTGTCGAAGCACAGTTCTTTCACACCACTATCAACACCCTCACTCTCACTTCGACATATCGCACTAAAATGTATCGTCACGACGCTACAAATTACGCACGGTCACTGATCCAATTCAACTGACCGAGTTATAAATAAACGCATGTAGACGTCAAGGCTAGATTAGGTGCACTAGTTCCGGAGCTGGACTTTAGAGGGGATAAGGGTAGTTGGTAAATCCAGTAGTCTTATCGGCTATACTTTAGTTCCGAGATATAATCTATTGTTCCATTTATTTTGATAATTACAAATAACTTAGTTCGTTTAAAATAAACCCTTTTCTTAGAAATACGACTAGAAAAGCATTTAGCGAAAATGGTAAACAATATTATTATATCTTTAAGATATGTATATTATTATAGGCGGGAAATTGTACTCTGATGAGACTTCAGCTGTGATTGGCAGAAAGAATGATGCGTGATGCGCATGCACTGCGTCACAGGAATTGGAACTGTTTCCATCGGATTTAGTTATCAGTCTTTGTCCTTCAGTACAGAGTATTTGAGTCGGGGACTATCAGTGACTACGGAACGTTAAATGCAGAATTTAGCTTTGATTCTAATACACAGTCATTTCACTTTCAGTTGCATTCACCGCTGCCACCGATATTCCAGTTACTGCATTTTCAATCCCATTGTCACTGATTCTGCTCGTGACCGCTTGGTGCGTGAATACCGCACCAGTAAAATTCAGTAGTTTTTCTAATACTATTTGTTAGTTGTATACAATAATAACATTCTAAATATAATTTTTCAGTGCTGCAAACATAGTTTTTATTACTTTTAAATATGGTACAATAACAGAATTTCTTCTTTGTCAAAAGTCGTAACCTTAATTTCAAAAAATTTTATTTTATTTTTTACCCATTATAGGGGCAAGGGGGATATATCCCCCTGATCCCCCCCGTATCTACGCTACTGTATATATACATATATATTGCATGTGTACTCTTTTTGCTTTCTTCCATGTTATAATTTTAGGATTTAATGGTTTCGGGGATAGTTTGGAATTGGTTTTAAGGCTTATATAACTTCATTACTAACATAAAAATAGTACATTTCTCAATGAAATAGAAAATGTTCGGAAATTAGTACAATACGTGCAAAGTTTTGCACTCCATAATAAAGCGATGAAAATGTGGCTAAATGCCTTTTTGTTTACTTGCTAATTATGAAAAATTTCCTTCGAGTGCTACCAACGTTTTTTTGGGACTGGGAGGATAAGGCTATTTACGCCCTTATTGTGAGCCTCCAAGACACGCAAGATATCTGAACTACCCACAAAACACCACCCCTGTCAACATGGGAACCTTTCAAAAAACCGATTGGCACATCATCTCAAGCTAAGCCTCGTTATGCTTTGCCATGAGGTGCCTTCAATTTGGGTGATCTCTCCTCTAGCCGGAGGGGAGAGAGGAAGAAGGTTTGCTAGAAAAGTGATCTCACAAGCCAGATGTCCCGGGCTGCTATGAGCCTTATCTTTTTTTCAGGAAACATGGTTCCATTTGTCGACCGATGTAAACATTTGTTAAGCTATCTCAGAGGAGCTCTCCTATATTCTTGTAGAGGTCGCGGAACTTTATGTTCCATTTTTTGCACACACGGTCCTGTGCGAAACCGATAGTTGGGGGACCACAACTTACTTATCTTGTGCGAGTAAGACTAAAAACACCTATGGCTGCTCAAGAGCTAGGTGCGTTTGATTAATTCGCGGTCTCAGATCTGGCATGTGTCGCACAGTCAATCTACACAACTTAATGTTCACCCAACACTGCAGCCAATCATGAAGCGCGAGTCGCTTCTCCCTCATTTCTTTGTCTCGATGCAGACGGATAGTACGGTGTACTCTAGCGAGAAAGGCGATAGGAATAACACCTGAGATGACTAGCACCGCCGAATCAGAGACTGTTGAACCTTCAGTGGTGCTCTCCTTTATACCTGTGCCAAGCGTTTTTTGTACAGCTATTTACTGAGAGCGTTACCCCTATAGTTCTGTTTTGTGCAGTGGCACTGGCTCTACTAATCTTATCACAAGTCACTTTCTTGATGGGTTGGGTTCCCTTACATTGGCCATAAGTCAACACAGGGCCAATACGCCTGAAGCGGATCTATCATCAATTGCCATGATTTGTTCAGATAAATTAATTTTCAAATTGATACTTTACTAGTGGTTTTTATTCAACTAGTACTTCCCGTTAAATACAAGCAACGAGCTCTGGATGGAAGTGAAGGCGCTCGTAAAGAACGTCACAGAACAAACGATCGGACATCAAGCCCGGTGCAACAGAAATGATTGGTTCGATGATGAGTGCCAGAATACGCTAGACAAAAAGAATCCGGCGTACAAGGATTACGTAGGGAGAACCAGGACAGAGAAAGAAAACTATGAAAATCTCAGAAGACTAGCAAATAAGATAATTAGGATGAAGAAAAAAAACACTTCGATGACCAATTGAGAAGTAAAGATGCAAGTTTAGCGAGCAATAACACAAGACAAGCATACAAAGTAGTGAAAAGCCTGAAACGTGGTTATCCGCCCAAAACCACGCTATGTCGTGATGACGTCGCCACTATCATCGCTGATGAAACAAAGATTAAGGAAAGATGGACACCATATTTCATGAACCTCACTAACCTCACCACTTTTGGATGGAGTTTGTTCCATCATCAGACACCAAAAGACTAATAAAGCGCCGGGCATCAATGGAATTCCAGTGGAGCTCAAATATGGTGGCTACAGTGTTCATAAAGCTATTCACAAAGTCACCCATCAATTATATTCCCTATCCACAAAAAAGGTGATAAATAATAGAGTCATATCTTTACTTTGTACGACGCACAAAATATTTTCAAAAACCCTAGAAAATAAAATCTGATCATGCACCAACAGTATTATTGAGGAGTATCAAGGTAGGCTTAGAGCAGATTGATCGACAATACCCCAATTGTTCACAAACAAGCTGGCACTTGAACAATGCTGGGAGTTCAACATAGAGGTGCACCAAATATTCGTTGACTTTAAGCAAGCATACGACAGTATTGATTGCAACGTACTGTGCCAAGTAATGCTTCGCTTTGGCATCCCAGCCAAATAAGTCCGTCTTACCAAAATCACAATGACGATGACGGTGACGACCTCCCAAGCCTGCACCAATAAGCAACTCACCGATGTCTTTGACACAAATATCGTGAATATCGTAAGATTGGCCACATTTCTATTCAATTTGGCTCTGGAGTACGTCATACGGAAGCTACCTGTTCGAACATGAGGTACATTACTATACAAATCGAGCCAACTAGTAGCCTATGCGAACGACATTAACATTTTGTCAGGCTCATTAACATTAACATTTTACTTGGCAAATATTGTATCAAAAATGTGGGTAAATTTGTATATTTAGGCGCCAAAATAACAAAGGCGGGTAATGAAAGAGACGAAATGCTCCGAAGAATATAGCGTGCAAACAAAACAATTTATTCAGTTTTGACAATCTTGAAAACCAGCTGCATACACAGGAAAACAAAACTGCAAGTAGACAAATGCGTGATAAGACCTGTGCTATGCCATGGTTGTGAAACATTGGGTCTAATTCTAGTATCCGCCAATATATTGATCGCCTTTGAGCGACGGATCCTGCGGCGGATAATTGGACCTACAAAAGCTACATGGGGACCAATGGCGAATTCAATACAACCATGAGGTGTATAAAATTTTTGACGAATCAGAGGTCTCAACGATTGTAAGACTGCGGAAGCTGCAATGGGCTGGACACATGAATTGTATGGACGAATAATGGATACCCAAAATGGTATTCACTGGGACCACTGAAGGCCAGAGACCGAGTAAACGCAGGTCTGACTCGGTCGACGAAGACAGTTCATCGCTGCTTAGACGTGGAAACCCAGAGGACACGTTCAGCGAGACAGTTTGGGACGCCCAGGAGGGGCTGTAGAGCAGAGAAGAGGAAATACTTCCCAAATACTGATCGTCCTTATTCTGTAGACTGTGTCTTAGCCGCGACAACCACTTTAGTTGTCTAGAGTGCTAGAATGAATCCATGAGCAGTTATTCAATTTTTCACTTGGCATATTAGCAAACCTAGTTTTAGTTGCACCTGTTCAATGGTGCGTCCAGAAACTAGCAACGCAAAGTCATCTGCATAGCTAATCAGGCGTGAGTCATTTAGGAGTCATCCGCAGATTTGGGCAAGGGAAAGTTACTTGAGTAATACCCAAAGTTACTTCTATCCTTGGGGAACGCTGCAACATATCATAAAGTACGTTTCGATCCTTCAGGTAGTCCCTCAAGCCCCGCATTAGGTTTTTTGTGGTTTGGGGGGTGAATGTCATTTACACTGAGGGTAGGGCTCCCATGCTTGCAAGTGACAAGACTATACTCTTAACACCTCTCCTGTCAACCTGAAAACACAGCTTGAAACCGATTGACACATTACTTTGGGCCAAATCTCACGTTCAAGTGGGAAGTCCCTCCTCCAGCAAGAGGAGAGCGAGGAGAAGGAATTTATAGACAAGCAATCCCCCAGCTCTAACGTCTCCGGCTGCTCTGAACCCCTTTTATCCGCTAGGATTACCCAAACATAATGTGCCACCTGGTTCATATATCAATCGATTCGAGCATTACCGCGACTATATAATCTAGAGTGAGCTCTCTCGTCTCCCTGTAGAGGTTTCATTGCAGCCTGTCCGATTTGTGCACACAAAACATATGTGCCAGACATCGTCTTCCTCTTTTGGGTAAGACCAACAACCGGGAGACCGTGACTTAGAAATCTTGTGCAGGTAAGACTGAAACCACCCATGCCTGCTCAAAAGCTGGGTCAGATAGAAGTTAGTCTGTCCATGCCTTCGTTTTAGCCACGGTCCCACATCCCGGATAAGGTGCGCAGTCTACCTTCCCTTCGTGCAATTCATCCAAGCCTGCTGCCAATCATTGAGTGAGTGCTGCTTCTTCTAATGGAAAATCATCTCCCTCGTGTCCTCGTTTTGAAGCATGTCAATAGCGTGGTGCTCTCTAGTAAGGAGAGCAACGGATATCACGCCTGCAATCACTCTCACCACCGAAGCAGAAGCTGTTGAATATGAAGATGCAATCCTTAGTGCTCCTCTCCCCCTGTACCTGTTCCATGCGTTATCGCCACACCTCCTTACTGAGAGTGTCACCTTATATATCTGCTCCGTACAGTGGCGCTGACTCTACCGCCCTTATCAAGAGGCATTTTCTTGATGGGTTGGGTCCCGCCATATTGGCCATAAGTCAACTCAGAGCCGATTCTCCCGAAGCAGCCTACTAGCTGTTACCCTGATTTGCTCAGAGAAACTCATCTTCGAGTCAATCAGTAGCCCCAGGTACTTGTACTTTGCTATCGGCTTTGATTCGATTAAAATGTCTCCAATACCACAGGTATGGACCAAGAATATATCCCTGGGCAACGCCCGATGTTGCCTCCATCCTTCTTGTGTCGTGTCGTAAAGCAGGCTTCGGTCCTTCAGGTTGTCATACAGAAGCCGTATTAGATATTCTGGAACTTGAATAGAGGTTTCCAGTGCATCCAGAATACACACCGATCCGCGCTCACCACCTCTGCAATCGCATCAATCGTGGAATGTCCTGCTCTTAAGCCGTACTGCTGATAAGTTTCTCTATTTTTCAGTACATAAGGAGACCATAAGATACTTCACACAACCCACGTTAACCACGAAGGCAGTTATACACAGAGGAAAACAATCAATGTTTGGTACTCATTTTCATTTTAAGGTCCTAGCCTAGTATTTTAGATTAAACCAAAGATGGACCCCAAGACTTGCATGGACATATTAAGAAATGTCATTTTGTCTTACACAAAAGAAAATATGCCTCTGAAATAGGTTCTGATGCAATAAAATGATCCAAAACATACCAACATTTTAGCCAAGTCAACACGATGTCAAGCATTAATTGATTCAATGCGATGACAATGTGGTCAAAATATAGCCAATAAAGGCTGCAAAATAAACTATCAATTATAAAGTTTCATATGACAACTGTTTCTTTGATTAAAATCTCTGTTTTTGCGTAACTATCCATTTGAAATTTGAAGATTCCTATTTTTTGCATTGCCTACTACAGGCATGTTTGGACGTTTGGATAACGAACTGGAATTGCGCTTTGGGCTGGCGGATGTGATGGTTTGGACCTAGTTGCTTTGCACAGTAGCGCCGAGGTGAAACGCGTGTGTGAACGGCTCCAATTCAACTATCATACCGTCTCCGTCCCGGTAAAACCTTGGCAGGCCTCGGAGTACGTTCGAAGTTCGCACCATTGGGTTGGTGGTGTAGGTTCGGTTGAGACGGACTCCCGATTAGCGCTGGTCTGGCTCTGAGCACTTGTCCCCATAATGGCTTGTGCCAACCCTCGCATGGCCTCCCTGCTCTGCAAAGATAACCATGGGACCAAAAAGGCGACTCCACACACAAACGGAGATAGCGGCTCCGAGGGGGGACCCAATAAAATGGAGCAAATAAAATCAACCGATCAAAAACATCCAACAAATGAAACCACAAGCAAACAGGACGCTAGCACGGAGAACCCTTTCAGGCAAAAACCGCTGTTGGCAAGAACACCGATAAAACAAGTCACCGATTGCGGGGGGAGGCAGCAAACCCCAGAAACACTATCAAAGTCAACATCACAGGTTAAATCATCGGAGACAGACCACAGACGGACTAACGAACGAAAGAAGGCAGAGTGCGTTGTGCAACCTGGCATCATTGCGGCCTTTGGGCGCAGTAGAAGGACTATGCGCACCCCGGAGCGCCCAGTGCAAGACGTACACAATCCAGATCAAGCTGCGACACCAACGGAGGCCAGTGTAAGACTGGGGGAGGGAGAAGTTTTGCCGTTGGCCGACGCCACTTCAAACGCGACCAAAGCGATAGAAGCAAAAGGGCTAGGGAACGGGGGCCTCTCCCAAGAGGTGGCACCAAATAACACAATCGCCCTTGACCGCGCCGAAGAGGAGCGGCTTACTCGGAAAGCGGGGAATATCGTCAAACAACTGAGGGCTGCCTGCGAAGTGCAGAAAAAATAGGCAAGAGTGTCAAGAATGGCATTCTTGAACTGGAGGAGCTTTTTGGCCGCATACCAAAAAGACACACTCTCCCTCGAGGCGTCAGTGGGTCCTAGCAGCAGCAAAAGAATGGCCGGTAGCCCAATTGAAGGCGACCGTGAGAAAAGGAGGAAGGACGAGACCATAAACGAAGTTGACACTCCAGGTGAGGAGTTTCATGTGGTGCGAAACGGCCAAAAAGCTACTCCTAGAAAAAACAGACAAAGAGCTCAACCACGAAAAGAACAAAGAACCCCCGACATACCGCAGAAAACAAAAAGCAAACCGCGGCGCAAACCCTTGCGAGAGGCACTGCTTATTAAACCCACTAAGGGCCGAACCTACGCAGATGTCCTCCGTGAAATTAAAGGAGCGGTCAAGCCAGACGACACCAAAACTGCCATCAAAACAGTTCGACCGACCCGGACCGGTGGCCTGCTGGTGGAATTCGGGCCAGAGGCCACAAACAAAGATGCATTCCGTGACGCGGTTCAAAAGGTTCTTGGAGATGCGGCAACGGTTGCCTCGCTCGAACCAATGGCCACCTTGGAAATCAGGGACCTCGACTGCGTCACGGACAAAGCTGAAGTAGAGGATGCCATTAGGAGGCAGTTCCCCAGCTTAAGTGAAGTCAAGGCAAGATTGACACGTGAAAACACAAGGGGGCAACGCATGGCTATTGTCGAACTAGCTGATAAAGACGCCCAGCAAATCCTGGCGAAGGGCAAAATTAAGATAGGTTGGGTGATCTGCAGGATACGGAGAAGAGCGATCCCTATCTGCTGCTTCAGATGCCTCGAATACGGACACACCGCGTATGGTTGTAGGGGACCCGACAGGAGATCTCTGTGCTACAAATGTGGTGAAATGGGGCACAAAAGGAAGGAGTGCACGAACGAGGCAAAATGCATTCTTTGCAAGGATGCTAAGCTAGCACCCGGCGACCTCAAACATGAGCCGGGGACAGGGAGATGCTGGGTTTTCAAGGAGGCCCTAACTAAAGCCAAATCGATACTCAAATGATCCGTATCCTGCAGGTCAATTTGCACCGAAGCACAAACGCCCAGGACCTACTTGAGCAGTTTGCGAGGGATAAGAAAGCTGACCTCCTGTTGCTGAGCGAGCAACATCATAACAAGGACTCGCAAGCGTGGTACCCTGACAAATCTGGTACCTCGGCCATCTGGGTTCGAGACAGCGCCTGCCTTCAGGTGCAGGGCCCTGGACGCGGGGATGGTTTTGTGTGGGTGCGGTGTTCAGGGATAACATATTTCAGTGTTTATCTGACGCCTAATGAGGCAATGCGATCTTGTCGAACCAAACTCGATGCCCTGGAGGACGCTGTCTCGAACACAGAGGGCCACATGCTGGTCGGGGGAGACTTCAACGCTAGAGCCATTGAATGGGTTATGCCACAATCCGACCCAAGGGCAAAGCAAATCTTGGACATGGCGGCCAGAACAGCGCTTTTTGTCCTAAATACTGGTAACACCCCTACTTTCCGCCGCTGGGGTTGCGTAGGAACCATACCCGATGTGACACTCGCTTCGGAGTCCCTGGTACACAGAGAACACAACTGGCGAGTACTAGAGGACTACTCGGCTAGTGATTACCAGTATATAGCGGTTGAGATTCACGACAGTGCCACTCTGCGTGCATATGCCCAAACTTCAATCCTCGGATGGAGGACTGGGAGGATGGACGTTGAGAGGTTCGCTGACGCGCTTACGGAAGGCGCACCGTTGCTGGGAGCTCCGCCAGGGAGTGGAGGGCCTACAGCTAAGGACTTGGTGAACTCAAATATGAGTACCATCATAGCTGCTTGCGAGTCTTCCATGCCCCGTCGGAGACCCCGACACGGTAAGCCTCCAGTATACTGGTGGTCAAACGAGATCGCCGAACAAAGAAGCGAGTGTCACAAACTTCGGTGAGAGGCCCAGCGGGCGCGAACACGGGAGGAGGCAGACACTAGGCTAGCAGCATACAGGTCCAGCAGGAAATATCTTCGCAGGCTTATTAACAAGAGCAAGGACCGATGCTGGCAAGACCTCGTGGACGATGTAAATAGGGATCCGTGGGGCCTTGGCTACAAGCTAGTCATGGGGAAACTTGGTGCCCTACGGAAGCCTTGTATACATGACGCGGAAAAGATGGACGCGATAGTGCGGGGACTCTTCCCCGCCCATCCCGTCCGTGTTGACGCTGTCCATGGTGAAACAGCAGTCGAGTGCCCACTCTTCACACAGCTGGAACTGGAGGAGGCAGTCCTCTCCCTGAAAGCGAGGAAGGCTCCAGGTCCAGATGGTGTTCCAGCTGAGGTTTTGCAGCTCGTCTATCACCATTGTCCTGACTTGCTGCTCAGCACATTCAACGCTTGCCTACGGGACGGGGTTTTCCCGGTACGATGGAAGGTGGCGAGGCTCGTGCTGGTCAGCAAGGGGAAGGGAAATCCCGAATCGCCATCTGCATACCGCCCGTTATGCATGCTAGACACGGCTGGGAAAGTGCTAGAGAAACTCATCAAGGGAAGACTCACTGACGCGATTCGTGCTGCTGGGGACATATCTCCTCGGCAGTACGGCTTTAGAGCAGGACGTTCTACCATTGATGCGATTGCAGAGGTGGTGAACGCGGTCCAAAAGGCAGAGGCGTATAGTCGCACCAAGCGACGGATCGTCCTGTAGGTGACACTCGACGTCAGGAATGCCTTCAACTCCGCTAGATGGGTGGATATTCTGGACACGCTGGAAAACTCTTTTCAAGTTCCAGAATATCTAATGCGGCTTTTGAGGAACTACCGAAGGGACCGAAGCCTGCTCTACGACACGACACAGGGCCAACGAAGGATGGAAATTACATCGGGTGTTGCCCAGGGATCTATCCTTGGTCCGGACCTGTGGAACGTGTCTTACGACGGGCTACTGAGACTTGAGATGCCAGATGAGTCGCGCTTGGTCGGCTATGCGGATGATGTTGCGGCTCTGGTCGCCGGACGCACCGTTGAACAAGCGCAACTTAGGCTAGGTATGCTAATGCGCCGAGTGAGGGACTGGATGACTGCTCGCGGGCTGAGTTTAGTACTGGAGAAAACCGAAGTGGTCATCTTGACAAAAAAGAGAATCCCTAGAGTAAGGATGATCAGTATTGGAGATAAACAGATCGAATCGAAGCCAGCGGTGAAGTACCTGGGGCTACTCATCGACTTGAAGATGAGTTTTTCTGAGCAAATCAGGGCAACGGCTGAGAAGGCTGCTTCGGGAATATCGGCCCTGAGTCGACTTATGGTCAACGTAGGGGGACCCAGCCCATCAAGAAGATGCCTCTTGATGAGTGCTGTAGGGTCAGTACTACTGTACGGAGCAGAGGTATGGGGCGACCCTCTCAGCAAGGAGGTATACCGAAAACGATTGGCACAGGTACAGAGAAGAGGAGCACTGAGAATTGCATCTTCGTATCCAACAGTCTCCGACTCGGCGGTGAGAGTGATTGCAGGCGTGATACCTGTCGCCCTTCTTGCTAGAGAGCGCCACGCTATTTACCTGCGCCGAAACGAGGATGCGAGGGAGATGGTTGTCCGAGAAGAGAGACAACGCTCGCTCAACGATTGGCAGCAGTCTTGGAGGAATTGCACGAAGGGAAGGTGGACTGCGCGCCTCATCCCGGATGTGAGACCGTGGCTAAATCGAAGGCATGGTGAGACTGACTTCTATCTGACCCAGCTTTTGAGCGGGCACGGGTGTTTTCAGTCTTACCTGCACAAGATCGGTAAGTCACGTTGTCCCAATTGTCGGTTTTGCCCAGGAGAGGAGGACAATGCCTGTCACACATTTTTTGTGTGTACCAAATGGGCCAGGCTGCGAAGGGAACTCTACAGGGAGACGGGGGAGCTCACCCCGGATAGTGTGGTTGCGGTGATGCTCGAATCGGTTGACAAATGGAACCAGGTGGCACATTTTGCTCGGGCAGTCCTGAAATATAAAAGGGACTCACAGCAGCCGGAGGCACTGGGGCTGGGGGATCGCTCTTCTGGCAATTCCTCTTCCCCTCTCCTCTCCCGCTAGGAAAGGGACTCCCCAACTTGAAGGCACCCCACGGCGTAACAAAACGAGACCTGGCCCGAAGTAATGTGTCAAACGGTTCCAGGCTAGGTTCTCAGATTGACAGGGGAGGTGTTTAGTGGGTAGTCCAAAGGTATCCTCCATGGGAGTCCCACACTGCCAGACTCGGCGGGCATAAATACCTTCACCTCCCTACCACAAAAAAAAAAAAAAACTACAGGCATGTTTTCCAAAACAATGAAATTCAACAAGCACTCTGTTCAAGGGGCCTTGAAATTCTCTTCTACATTTCCCTGCCTGTTTAGCAATATATGTGTCTAAATTTTGAAATATATTTTACAACGAAAATTATTTTTCTGAAAATTTAATGAAACTCCCGCGCTATTATTTTGCACATGGGTTTACACACACACACACACACACACACACACATACATATATATTTATATACGTATGCACATATATATATATATATATATATATATATATATATATATATATATATATATATATATATATATATATATATATGTATAGACTTAATTTATATTATATCTTCTTCTTAGCACTACAGCCCCTTTCGGGCCTTCGCTTCCTGCGAACCGTGCCTCCAACTGTCTCGGTCCGTTGACCGCGTCTTCCAATTCCAAAATCCAAGCAGCGATGAACTGTCTTCGTCGACCGAGTCAGACCAGCGTTTCCTCGGTTTTTCCATTGGACTCCGGCCTTCAGTTCTCCCAACGAATTCTTTCTTGGGTATCCGTTGTTCATCCATACGATTCATGTGTCCAGCCCATTGCAGCTTCCGCAGTCTTACAATCGTTGAGACCTCCGGTTCGTCAAAAATTTCATACAGCTCATGGTTGTATCGAATTCGCCATTGGTCTCCGTCTGACTTCGCTCCGTTAATTCGCCTCAGGACTCGTCGCTCAAAGGCACTCAATATATTTGCGGATGCTTGGGTCAGGGTCCATGTTTCGCACCCACGGCATAACACAGGTCTTATCACAGATTTGTATACTTGGAAATTTGTTTTCCTGTCTATGAAGCTGATCTTAAAGATCGTCAATACTGAATAGAATATTTTATTTGCGACTTGTATTATTCGGCGTTTTTGTCTCTTTCATCCCCCATTTTCGTCATTTTGGCGCATAAATACACAAATTCGCTAACATTCTCGATACTGTATTCGTCAAGGGTGATATTTTGGGTATTTGAGGTATTTTTCCTCGACTGCGTCATGAGCTTTGTTTTATTTTCGTTGATTTGTAGCCCTACTAGTTTTGCTTCGCTGTCGAGTTTCAGGAAGAGTTCTTTGGCAGTTGTTAATGACCGTGACGGAATGTAAATGTCATCCGCATAGGCTACTACTTGGCTCGACTAGTATAGTAATGTACCTCGCGTATCGACAATTAGCTTCCGTATGACGTACTCCAGAGCCAAATTGAATAGAAATAGGGCCAATCTCCCTGCTTTAGTCCGATATTCGTGTCAGAGGCATCGGTGAATTTGTTATTGATGCTGACTTGGGAGATTGGCGAAGTCATTGTCGTTTTGGTAAGACGGACCAATTTGGCTGGGGTGCCAAAACCAATCATTATTTGGTACACTACGTTGCAA
>OZ017741.1:128163908-128168908 GCA_963969285.1 Odontomyia ornata | reverse complement strand
TTTATAATTGATAGTATTGTGCAGCCTTTATTGGCTATTGCTAAACCACATTGTCATTGCATTGAATCAATTAATGGTTGACATCGTGTTTGTGTAATAGACTTTCATGCAAACTTCACTATATTTGAACGATTATTGACCGTCTTCGGCTTTGCTTTGTAAATAGCCTGCATATTGTCAGTTCATAAATTCTCGATAGGGTTCAGATCACCAAATTGAGCTTTCTTGTCCATAACGTGAACTCCATTGTTTGAAAATCAAGACTTGGCTAAACTGCTGGTATGTTTTTGATCATTATATTGCATCAGAGCCTATTTCAGAGGCATATTTTCTTTTGTGCAAGATAAAATGACATTTTTTAATATTTCCACGTTAGTTTTGGGGTCCATCTTGGGTTTAATCTAGAATATTGGGCCTGGGCCGTAAAATGAAAATTAGCCCCAAACATTGATTGTTTTGCTTTGTGCTAAACTACCTTCGTGGTATAACGTGGGTTGTATGAAATATTTTATGGTCTCCTTATGTACTGAAAAATATAGAAACTTATCGGAGGAAGACTCACTTATGCGATTCGTGCCACTGAAGAACTATCTGTTCAGCAGTACGGCATTCCACGATTGATGCGATTGCAGAGGTGGTGAGTGTGGTCCGTAAGGCAAAGGCATACAGCCGCACCAACCAGCGGATCGGTGTGTATTCTGGATGCGCTGGAAACCTCTATTCAAGTTCCAAAATATCTTATACGGCTTCTGAATGACGACCCGAAGGACCGAAACCTGCTTTACGACACGACACAAGAAGGATGGAAGCAACATCGTGCTTTGCCCAGGGATCTATCCTTGGTCCAGACCTGTGGCGTTGGAGACATATTAATCAAATCGAAGCCGATAGCAAAGTACAAGTAACTGGGGCTACTGATCGACTCGAAGATGAGTTTCTCTGAGCAAATCAGGGCAACAGCTGAGAAGGCTGCTGCGGGAGTATCGGCTCCATGTTTCCTGAAAACAAAAATAAGGCTCATAGCAGCCGGGGATTTTTGGGTTGCAGGATCACTTTTCCAACAAACCCTCTTCCTTTCTCCCCTCCCGCTAAAAGAGGGATGCCGCAAATTGAAGGCACCACATGGCAAAGCATAACGAGGCTTAGCTTGAGATAATATGCCAAATGGATTTATGAAAGGTTCCCAGATTGACAGGGGTGGTGTTGGAGGCTCACAATAAGGGTGTAAATAGCCTTAACCTCCCAGTCCCAAAAAAGGGTTGGTAGCACTCGAAGGATATTTTTCAAAACTAGCGAGTAAACAAAAAGCTCTTTAGCCACATTTTCATCGCTTTGTTATGGATTGCAAAACTTTGCACGTATTGTACTAATTTCCGACCATTTTCTGTTTTTTGTGAAATGTACTATTTTTATGTAAGAAATGAAGTTATAGAAGCCTTAAAACCAATTCCAAACTATCCCCAAAACCATTAAATCCTAAAATTATTACATGGAAGAAATCAAAAGGAGTAACCATACAATATATATATATATATATATATATATATATATATATATATATATATATATATATATATATATAAATATATATATATATATATATATATATATATATATATATATATATATATATATACATATATATATATATATATATATATATATATATATATATATATATATATATATATATATTGTAATGAAAATTTAGCTTGTATAAAAACCACTAGTTAATGCTTGTATAAGAACTAGTAGTCAGTGCATGAGCCACTCTTCTGCTGTAATCCGAATTTAATTGCACAGGGATAGGTCATAGAAAGAAGAGAAGATGGAGAAAAACAGATACGAGTTCGAAATGCAACCGCTGAGCTAATAACGGGATAATCAAGTTAAAAAGGAACCAACTGTTGGAAGCACTTGCCACGGCCGGTGCAGATACGCCACCGTTGGCTACAGTGGTGCAACAGAGGCTCCTCTACGATACACTAGAGCAAGGCGAGGGTGTACGTTTCCCTGAAAGTGACGATTCGTTGGAACCAGATGACACACCTGCCGATAATCATTCACCCGAATCCAAAATTGAGGTTATAATACGTGGATCTAACCTCACTATTACGGCTGCAAAAAGCACTAGCACCACTGATGTCCCATCTGCCGTCTTAGCCACGACAGATTTTGCCACAACGGCCGCTTCTGATTCATCTTTTGCCACCCTGAAGACTACTTCGGCAACTAAAGTTACTGATTGCACTGTTACAACCGATGTCCACACGCTCCTTGGTTAACAAAGTCACCGAAGAAGAGGCCATCGAACGAGAAATTGTAATTTTGAAGAAGGAATTACTTGAATTACAACATGCGATTAGTCTACTCGAAGCAGGTGGTCAACCGACTCAGACTGCGAGCATTCTACACATTGACTTCAGTTATGTTGAATATGCGGTCAACAAATGCAGCGGTGATGACCACTATGATTTCCGGAGCTTTTAAGTTGATCTGGATGACTTTTTGGCAACATCCAATACATATGATCACTTTAAGCTGACTGCAAAAGCCTTTCTCAGAACTACTTGCACCGCATACTATGCAAGCTTTCGAACCGAACTGATGCTGGAATTTGGTCGCATATTCACTCTACAATTCATCTACCGCCAACTAGAAGTCTGTAGTTGTGATCGGAAGAACGAGAAGTGGCAGAGATATGTTCTCTAAATGCAAGCAATTGCAAAGCCCGCCCAATTCACCGAAATCGAGTTAGTTAACCTCATCGTGGACAGTCTAAACGTCCGCAATACTGAAGCACACTTACGTTTTGAGCACGCACTGTCCAACAGCTGAAGAAGTAACTTGTGTTTCACAAAAAGTGGATTACATTTGCTGTAAAGTGTGTTTTTAACATACGTGAAGTCACCCCAACTTCCCGCCAATTCGCTAAAATTTACCGTAAAACTGCTGCCACGGTACTTATCATTCCCGCTGTCCTGGAAGAAATGCCACGTTTTTTTAACTGCACCAGATGAGGCCACTATCAAAGTTCCTGCCCTCACGAAAAGCGTGCATCAGGTTCGTGCTTCAAATGTTGGGAGATGAGACATCAACACAAAAAAGGCATGAGAATTATTCGCAACAACAACACCGCTGCCTACGTTAACGAACCGAAGAACGACAGTGATATAGCTGACGATGAAACTAACAGCGCAATCGATCTGGTAAGTGTTGCTTTTATTTATAAGCAAGGAAAATAGACAGAAATGATAAAACTTTTGTCTCTTTTCGACACTGGCAGTCAATTAATTTTGTGACATGATCTGCAGTCCCTCTACTCATTAGCAATAGAACCTTCGATACGAAACTCCACGGCCTGGGAAATGCAACGATAAAAACGAATGGTAAGGTCGATGCCTATATTAAATTTCGTAGACAAAGATTACTCTTTTAGTAATTCCAGATGAAACAGTATTACTTCCCATAATTTCAGGCTGGAATTTGCTTAAGGAGTTTAATATTTATCTTCATAAATTCAAAGATATTAATACCCAGATGTATAGTCATAAGAATAAAGCGTTTGAAAAAGACAAAAGTTTATTCTGTGCCTTCAAACCGACAAATAATAAAGGATTGACTGGTCCATGTGTTAAATACGAACCTCTTGAGGAAGCCACTTATGAACTTAACAACATTAGATCTACTGATAAAACTTTGGCCAACGCTGGTGTACCAATTAATGATCAGACCGACAATAACTTTAGAACCTTGTCCGACCTAAATACATTATCCCCAAATGACACAGGAACCCTAGAAATAAATACGATCCTGAGCAAAAACCACACTGAAGCCCTTAGAACGACCATTTTCGGAAACTATTTGAACCCGATGAATCTTATAGTACCGCCCCGTCACTATCAGATGGAAATTCACCTAAATAATAATACTCCGTTTCACTGCATGCCACGAAGATTAGCTTACCACGAGGGAACAGAAGTCCAGAAGACCACAGAAGAGCTACTAAAGAAGACCCGGATCCAGTAGTTGCCCATACGCTTCTGCCATAGTCTTAGTTTGGAAGAAAAGCGGTGAATTGACAATGTATGTGAGCCCTATACAAATAGACCATATGAGACAATTTTCCGCTGCCACTTATAGAAGAGTGCACTGATTATTTGGCAGGAAAAAAGTTCTTTTCAATTTTAGATCTGCGCAATGGATTTCATCAAGTTAGAATGGCACCTGAGTCTGTAAAATACACAGCTTTCGTAACTCCAAATGTTTATTATGAATACTTATGGACACTCTTCGGACTGAAAAATTCTCCTGCTGCATTCCAGCGCTTTATTTGCGTAATATTTAGAGGTGTGTGCGAGTCTACATCCATTGTCGTCTACATGGACGATATACTGATCGCAACTGCATCCTTTGAAGATCAGATTGAGCTGCTAGGTCGAGTCTTGAAATGCATTACCAAAAATAACCTTGAAGTAAAAAGTTGGGAAAATGTAGATTTGCATTTGAAAAGGTCGAGTATTTAGGGTACTCTGTCAGTGCCTCTTGAGTGTGTCCAAGTAAGGCCCATATAAAAGTCATCAACCAATATCCTATACCGAGGAACCAGAAGGAACTTAAGACCTGCTTAGGATTGTTCTCCTATTTTTCAAGTTCATCCCATCATAGCCAAACCGCTGCAATACCTCACCCACGAGGGTGAAGCCTTCAAATTCACTGAAGAATGTAACGCGGCTTTCATTGAACTGCGCACTAAGTCAGCCGCTGCCTCGTTATTAGCAATACATGCTCCGAAAAAAGAAAAGGAAATTCATTGCGATGCTAGCTCCTCTGGCTACGGAGCAATATAGTTACAAAGGTAAGTCGATATTAGCTTTTACCTTGTACTATTTATTTCAAAAGCTACCACACCACACATCTTGCTATCGCAGTTTTGAACTGGAAACGTTGGCCATTATTTTTGCATTGAGGTGCTCCGAGTTTATTAAGAAGGCATAGCT
>OZ017741.1:128153908-128156408 GCA_963969285.1 Odontomyia ornata | reverse complement strand
AAACTTTTATTAAATTCTTTCAGAAGTTGACACTTTGCCCACCGAGTTTTTTGACTGTTTAATAATGTTGTTTCTTTTTATTTTATCAGAAAATTTTGAATGTACAGTACTTTTAATACTTTTGGTTCTTTATATTTTATCAGAACACTTTGAACGCACAACACTTTTAATACTTTCACTGAATTTTCAATCCTTCACAAATCTTAAGTTTTCGAATGTCACTTAGTTACTGAGAGTTAAATAAAGTTTGCAAAAAGCTTTTATACAATTCTATTGTTTACAATTCATACGATTTGGCTTCTCATGCAAATTCCATTTCCATAAAAGGTTGTTTATTAATTTAATATATTGATTATTTTGTTCTTTTGTTCACGGATTCAATTGTCTTAATGTTTACGTTTGGTAGCAGAAGAGCTGTTGTGATTCCAAACAATATCGCAATTTGGCAAATTATGTTTATTTGACTTGCAAGAGTCACAATAACACAGTCTTTCGCATTGAAGGTCTTTTGGTTTCAATGAGTTATTTCCGATGGTTGGCATCTTTAAAACTCTGAAAGTTATTAGTTTGGCTTGATTAGATTTCGAAGAAATGTGGATTATTTGTTTTAGTTAAATTTCTTAGTATCGATTTTAATTTTATGATATATTGGCATTTTGCTGTCAAGAGTTATTTAGATTCTTATGATTGATGGAAATGAGGTTGTTTACTAAGGATTATCAAATATGGCAAAATTGCAGTTGTAGGCGAGTGCGGGGTATCTAAAGTTCGTTAAGTATATACGATAGATGAGTTTAGAGACAGGTGGTCCATAAAACCTCCCGTCTTTGAAAGGACGAATTCATCTTTTTAATTAGAATTCGTCGTGAAGTCGACTTATAGACGATCTAAGTCTAGATTTTGGTTTTGTTAGTCGCAAGGGAGTTCTTACGTCGGAGTTGTCAGATACATATGATAGCAGGTGTATTGTCGAGAAATGAGATGAGTTATATTTCTATGTTATTTCTAGGTGAGAAGTTGCAGAATTTTAATAATTGATTGTAATGACTCGACAAGAACAACTGCGGTTGAATCTCAACCAGTTTTGGAGTATGGGTTTAATGCAACGGTATATTTTGTAGAGTTATACCCGAGAATGATAATTGATATTATTATTATCAGATATTTGTAAAAACTTCCATCTTTGTAGAAATGCGGTTGGGAATGCAAAAGATTAACCTGCTCATTAAGGTCGTCCAGTTTGTGAGTTACGATGTTGATATCATCTAATTTTATATAAGACAAGTGAGTTTGGTCAAGAAAGTATTTGAAATCTGTCTTATTTATCTTGCTTTCTCCACAAAAATCATCTTCAACTACATATGTTGAGGCTTGGGATAATATTCCCAAAGTGTACGATTACTTCATTATTGGTGAGCTATTGAGTTTGGGGAGAACATGTTTTACATTTCTTTGCGAGAGTTAAGATTCCAGTTTTCGATATGTCTACGGCCTTTATAACATTATTACATTTATGTGGTTCGCTTACCACATATATCCATTTATTGTTTACCAGATTTCGGCAAATCTCTATCTTTCTTGTTAGGTATTGGGTAGCACAGTCAGAAATCAATTTTTTATTTATTTTTGTGAACAGAGCTATTCCGCATATTGGCTTGGGTTGAGTATGTGATATAATTTTCGTAGATATTGCTATCGTATTCTAATAGTTTTCATAAATCGAGGGTCTGAAACTGGACATATTATAATTTATTCGTTGGGATAGCTAAATATTTGAAATTTGGACCTTTGTATGCATAAGACTTCTGCTCTACGTGTGGTCTAGGTAAGGAAATTAAATGGTAAAGATTGAATTCCGCACTATCGATTAAAGGAAAAGTTAAAACGAATATCATTCGTAGTTTCTTAAACGAATATCATAGTTGATCCATATCCATTATTTGGTTAATATTCTTGATATCAGGTTTTACAGCAAATTTGAGTCCGCTCCTCAAATGATGGTTGAACTTAGTTAATTCTTCAATTTATCTTCCGGGACTGATAAGACTCGGATGTAAAGTACCCTTCCTGGCTGCCATAAGAACATCGATTATCTCTTCAAGTTTCAAATCAATTTCGTTTAACAAAAATGTAAGAATGTTTAAATGTTTGAGTATTTTTTGTTTTGGATCAGATTCTGAATTGCATTTATTTTGATCTGTGAGAAATACATTAAATTTCATGAAATTTTTATTTCATTCTTTTTTGGATAATTTAAGTTGTGATATTGTGCTATTGAAATTGGTAATGGTGGTTTTGATTACATTAATTTGGTCTTTTATTAACAATTGGATTTCAGAGTCATCTTGCTCGATTAGATTGATAGCATTGTCATAGTATTCGGGCAATCATTTGAGTCCATGGTGCGAAATAAGAATTTTGATACTGACCCAACAATATTTAATATTCCTCTGCAGAATTTAGAATTTTTTCTTTGTTGCTGGAAGTTGGTGTTTATGGG
>OZ017741.1:128143674-128153708 GCA_963969285.1 Odontomyia ornata | reverse complement strand
ATGGGCCAGGATGACGCTACGACCATCAGTTTTTTTTCTGAAAAGCGTCGAAAATATGACTTTGTTAAGCTTGGGAGGGAACATTAGAGCAGTCACACGCTGCGCCCAAGTGTTATTCACTGGGAGAGCTATCCGTTGGTTTTGGCGGTTTATGGACACTTCTCCAACGTTTGTCTGGGAGGCGTTGAGGCATGCTACATTGTGGGAGTTTGCACCAGTTGAAGGGGATGATATCTTAAAACAGCGAATGAAAAACAGACGCCAACAGGCACAAGAGACCGTAGACGACTATGACGAAGCTCTTCGTTGCCTGTTGAAACGTCTTATGAGCCCCATGCTGGAGTCTGAGTTCCTTAGTCTCTTTTGGGAGGGAATTAGGCTCGAGCGACGAGAGCGGCTAGTTTTTGTTCCGCACCACAATGTACACCGCTTTGTGCGTCGGCAAAGTAGCTTGAAGCTGTGCAATACTCCCAGTGGTCCACACACCAAGGTAAATTCTTTAGCCGACGAGAACAACCAGAATGACGCTCAGTAGCTGAGCTCAAACACAGCGTGCCTGCTCTACCTGTGCCAGCTTGTCTCGTACCACTCATAATAGACAGCACGTCGGAGACCATCTCTCCATCATCCACAGAGCTAGACCCACAACATCAAACCAAAGTACCTGAACTGAATCTTAAGACACGAATTACCATATGTTGCAACTGCCGGCAGACGGAACACCATTTTACCGCATGCCAGACAGAGGCTAAGATCTTTTGTCTCCGTTGTGGGAAACGAAATACACATGCGCCAGATTGTACCAATTGCAAACAGTCAAAAAACTTGATAGCCAGTGCTGACAACAGCCAGCAGTACTCGCGACAAACCAAGTGACAGAACGGTACTTCGTCTCGTCTACTGACAGTTCCACCATGACAAGTTCTTCGCCAGTAAACCCACTAGATACGAACACCACGATACCTTTGCTGGTCTACAATGCTGCAGATGACACATCTTCTCCAGAGGCCTCTCAAAAGACATTTTTTGAGGTGACCACTTCAGGTACTGCCTGAAAGACTTCGGCGGCCACAGATTTAGGTTTTGAAACCATACCACATTAGGCTGCATGGGTATATTGCTGCATGTGAGAGGATTTTTGCCTCAAAAGAGGTGATCCCACGCCAGCATGAAACTTAGTGGTCAACTCGTCGCTGGAGGGGCTTCCGCAGGAGAGTGCGCATCTGTCACCAAACTTTAAGCGTATGTAACATCTCGGAGGTTTCTGAGAATGATACTCGATCATACGTAACAATCAAAGTGTTGGGCGAAATCGCAGTTGCACTGATTGATATGGGTACAAGTATTAGTTGCCTTGCCTCGAATCTCGGCTCAACTGTGCTCCTTCAACACCCAACGGTGGTAAAACCCTGGTGCTCTAAAATCAGCACAGCTGATGGTACCAAACATCCTATCTACGGTAGATTAACAACACTCGTGACTTTCAAAGGCCAAACGAGGGATATTACCTTCTTCATTATCCGTTCTCTGACACAGAATGTGTACCTTGGCGTCGATTTTGCCCTTCAATTTGGTTTGGCCCTAGATTTATTTACAGACTCACCCTTAAATACTAGATATGTCAATGAACTCGCTTTTATACCCGACAGGCATGAATTAATGCCTAACCAATGACAGCGCTTGGAAGGATTAATCGCTGCTTTTCCATCTTACCGTATACAAGGCTTTAGCTGCACCACTCTGGCCTAACATGTCATCTATATTGGTGATAGTTAGTCAATAAAGCAGAGACACTATGCCATCTCACTGGCTACGGAAAAGCTAGTGTGCGCAAAGTTGGAGAGGATGCTCGAGTTAGGGGTTATAGAGGCGTCCCAAGGAGCCTGGTCTTCACCGGTAACCTTATTGGTGAAGCCAGGTAAAGTCCCTCTTTGTCTAGATGCCTGGAAAGCCAACGCAGTGCCGGTTAAAGACGCTTACCATCTTCAGCTCATCGATGGAATATTGCGAAGACTGCCGAAAGCAAACTACATTACAAGTCACGCCTTGAAAAATGCATTCTGGAAAATTGCATTCGGTCAAGGAATAAGACCGCTTTCACAGTGCCTGGACGATCACTATATCATTTCGTCACGATGCCTATTGACCTGTGTAATGCTCGGCAAATGATGACCCATCTTATGAATAAAGTAATTCCACCTCATCTGAAACACCAAGTGTTTGTGTACCTGGACGACCTTCTACTCATTAAAGAAACTTTTGACCAATATCTTCTACTGCTGTTAGAAGAAGCCCTGCATATCACTAAGGCGGGAATCACCATCAAGTTACAGAAAACTAAGTTTGTTATGAATGAAGCCCGACGCCTAGGTCATGTCATCGCACATGGTACTATCAAAACGGATCCGAACAAAACTGAAACGATTGATGAGTTTCCTTTAACGAAGACATTTAAGTAGCTTCGACTTTTCCGAGGAGTGTGTTGTTGGTATGGAAGGTTCGTTCGGAATTACGCAACAGCTTCAACACCTCTGTCATACATGCTCCGGGAAGGTGGGTTCATTTGGACCGAACTCAGTTGAAAGGCATTTAAATAGCTCAAACCAGCCTTAACATCTGCTCCAGTCTTGCAGAGCCCCGACTTTCAGAAACGTTTCTTCATTCATTGTGGCCCAAGTTAACATGCACTTGGGGCCACGCTAGTGCAACTGACCGAAAAAATAGTGGAAGCTCCTATCGCTTTCATGTCCAATAAACTGAACTCGGCCCAAAGGAACTACACCGTATTCAAGCAAAAATTTCTAGCAGCATACATCGATGGCCACCAGTTTGAAGACATCACAGACCACGCTTCGTTACAATGGCTGATGAATCAAGCTCTCCTTCACGGACGTCTGGCCCGATGAGCTCTTAAACTGCAAGGGTTCAAGTTTTCCATCTAACGTTAAAAAAAGACACAGAACATCGTGCCCGATACTATCTCTTGAATATTTTTACCCAAGAGAGCAACATTGACAGTGAGTCACGATGATCCCATTGAGACAGACTTTGACAGCCCGCATTTCAATTTAGATAACCACAATAAGTTGAGACAAACCATCGTGACCCAGCAAACACAGCTGCCTAATTCGAAAGTGATAGGCGGTTATGTTTATCGACGTGATGATCTATTACAGGGAGGAGAGTCCTGGAAACACTGGGTGCCAAAGGAAATGACTAACAATCTGATACTCCGCACACACGACCATGCTCTAAGTGCCCACCGCAGCTACGATCAGACGTTTTGGTGCCTTCAAAAGTACTTCCTTTGGCCTGAAATGTCATCTCAGGACAAAGACTATATAAGCGCCAGTGAGACTTGCAAAAGCACTAAAGCTTTCAACCAGCCTCCTTGACCTCCTATGAGTCAACCCAATATCCTGGAGGGCATATTCTAACGTTTGTATAAAGATCTAATGGGCCCATACTCTCGTACTTCTATGAGAAACATTGCAGCTATCATGGTGCTAGACCAACTGTCTAAATTCCCGCTGGTGGAACCTATTTGCGAATACACGACTTTACACATTATGAAATTTTTAGAACATCAACTGATGCCCATATACTCTACTCAATCTAACGCATCAGAATGTTTGAATCGGACACTGTTAGCCTCGATCCGTTCTTATGTCCATCCCACTTAGAAGGATTGGGACCGCAGATTGCCCGCCATCACTTGCTTGTGTTACTTTTTTTTTGTGGTAGGGAGGTGAAAGCATTTACGCCCGCCGAGTCTGGCAGTGTGGGACTCCCATGGAGGATACCCTTGGACAACCCACTAAACACCTCCACTGTCAATCTGAGAAGTTTGCTTCACTGGAATGTTTGTTAAATCAAGTGCAGAAACTATTGATATTTCTTCCAATCGAGATAATGCATCAGCAATTGAATTTTGGTCGCCTTTGATATAAATTATTTCTGTTGTGCACCTGAGAGAAGTAGTTTAGTTGGCGAGTTTGTCGAGGCGATGTTTTGCTTGAGCTTTATGCGAACGGTTTATGATCCGTTTTTATCACATATGATTTTCTTCCCAATTCGTACCAAAAATATTTAATCGCCGAAGAAACCGCCTACGAATTTTTTTTTTTTAAATGAATTGAGATAAAGTTATTATCTAGTATAGTTAAACACCGATTAATTGCATTCAATCCTTGGATCGAGCAAATAATGTGTAATTGAGGAAGAAAAATGAGACCATTTTACGGCTAAGTGCAAAGTGTAAATCACTAGTTCTCCCCGACTCTCTTCAAATTGAAAAATCGAATTTCCAAGTGAATGAATGGGATACTATTTATTTTACGAATCAATGATAGATACGATGTGTTTGCAAGAGATAAGTGGCTAAAAGGAAATGGGAGAAAGTTTTCAGATAGTTGAACTTTATTCATAACTGCAATTCAAGATCGTCAATATGAGGATGGAAAAATATTAATTGGTGAAACGATGTCTATAAGTTTGATAGTAGCTATAATGGAACCTCTTGTTGATGTAGTGACCCAAAACAGCCTGCCTCACATCATATATGATTAGGAAAACTAGATTATATACAGTACAAAAGTGTGATTTTTTTTTTCTAGTGGATCTTGTGCTGGGAAAAAGAACCCGCCCCACGACCCTGCAACGCTAGCCTACCAGCGTATTCTCACGTCCTCAGAAAAGGCCAATATCGGCGCATCCCACCATTCACGGACATTTAATCTACCGAATTCATTACGCTATATATATATCTATATATATATCTATATATATATATATATATATATATATATATATATATATATATATATATATATACATACATATATATATATATCTATATATATATATATATATATATATATATATATAGATATATATATATATATATATATATATATATATATATATATATATATATATATATATATATATTTATGAATATATCTGTATACACATATACATATATATATATATATATATATATATATTCACATATACATATATATATATATAGAGATATACACATATAAATATATATATATATATATATATATATATATATATATATATATATATATATATATATATATATATATATATATATATATATATATATATATATATATATATATATATATAGGGTGCGTACGGTATTTGAGAACATGCATAAATGTGACTATAGCTTCGCGAATTTTTTTTATATTTTGTCCTTTTCCGATAAGAAATGGCGGACTACAACATCACCACACAGTTTTAGGGATCTCTAATTTTCTTAATTGCGCCTGTTCATTTGTGCATATGGTTCGCCGTGAATTGGAAGCATCAGGCAGCAATACAGAATCGGTTGCAAAACACAAAAAGCACGAACAACGTTGTGGCACTGTCCGATCTGCAGAATTTTTAATAGCAAGTGCAAGTGATCATAGACAAGGACGCTTCAAAATCAATGAGGGCCCTTGCGAGTGAGCTTCATGTTTCTTAGTGCCTTGTTCGTAAAGTTGTCCACGACGACCTTCGGTATAAGTCTTACGTGATGCGCAGAGGACAGTTCATGTCAAAACAAACACGGGAACAGAGAGTTCTCCGATCGAAACGTCTTTTAAACAAAACCAAACACCCTGAGGCGCCCAAATTTTATGGTTTTTTTTTGACGAAAAAATTTTTGACCAATATCAAAAGACCAATCGCGAAAATGACAGATGGCTATGTTCAAATCCTACGGAGGTTTTTGTTGCTATGCACACAAAATTTCCAGCCACTGCTATGGTTTTAGGTGTTGTCAAAAACGAAAGACATGTTATGCCACCACACTTTTTTACTCAAGGACTTCGAGTGAACTCTGCTGCATACATCAACGTTTTGGAGACGATAGTGAAACCCTGGACAGACAATGTAAGCGGAGGCAGACTATGCATTTTTCAACAAGACACTGCTCCTTTACATAAAGCGATGGCGACCCAAGATTGGATGGCTGAAAATTTTCATGACCGCATAACACCGAACCTATGGCCACTTAGACCTTAATCCTTTGGATTATTACGTATAGGGCGTAGTTGACCGTGTGATCAATAAGCGTCCTCCTAATACCACTTCTTCCCTGAAGACTGTTATTAACGCCGTTACGGTCAATATGTAGGTACAAGGAGCATTTGATTCGGGCATGTAATCGTTTCCAGACCCGGATCGAAGAGGTTATTGCTGCTAATGGCGATTTTATTGAATAACTTTATAACCGTACATTAATTTAACGTTGTACAAAAAATTCCTGAAATTTCATTAAATTTTTTTTTAAATACAAGCTAATTAATTTTACTCTCAAGTTATCCTCAAATACCGTACGCACCCTATATATATATATATATATATATATATATATATATATATATATATATATATATATATATATATATATATATACGATATATATACATGTATATACATAAATATATATATATATATATATATATATATATATATATATATATATATATATATATATATATATATATATATATATATATATATATATATATATATATATATATATATATATATATATATATAGGGTGCGTACCTCATTTGAGGGCATGCATAAATGTGACTATAACTTCGCGAATTATTATTTTTTCCTTGTCAGATAAGAAACGACGGACTATAACATCACTCGAGAAATGAAGAGACATGCAGTCATCTTCGCTATATGTGCGTACCTCATTTGAGGGCATGCATAAATGTGACTATAACTTCGCGAATTATTATTTTTTCCTTGTCAGATAAGAAACGACGGACTATAACATCACTCGAGAAATGAAGAGACATGCAGTCATCTTCGCTATATGTGCCAACCATACAGATTTAGAGATCTCTAATTTTCTTAATTGCGTCCGTTCATGCGTGCGTAAGGTTCACAGTATCCTCGCTCTAACCGATGGCAACGATCGAAATAAGAGACATTGACTGCGTCACGGATCTGGCCGAGGTAGAAGAGGCCATCAAAAAGAGAGTTCCCTAGCGTGGGAAGGATCCCAGGGAGACTGACACCAGAAAACAACAGGGGTCAACGCATGGCCATAGTTGACTTGACCGAAAAGGACGCCGAACAATTCCTGAACAAGGGCAAAGCACGAATAGGGTGAGTTGTCTGTAGCGTACGGCGAAGAGCAACGCCTCTTCAATGTTTCAAATGCCTTGGTTATGGTCACACCACACAAGTATGCAAAGGACCCGATAGGAGTTCCCTATGTTGCAAATGCCGTGAAATGGGACATAAAAGAAAAGGGTGTACGAAGGAGGCACACTGTATTCTTTGCAAGGATGCTGATCCAAAACCTGGTTTTGGACACGTCTTGGGATCAGGAAAATGCCGGTTGTTCCAGGAAGCCCTAGCCAAGGCAAAATCAGAACTCCGATGACCCGCATCCTGCAGCTAAACCTACACCACACATGAACCGCCCAAAATCTGCTTGAGCAGTTTGCGAGGGACATGAAAGCCGACTTCTTGCTGCTGAGTGAGCAGCACCATAAAGTCCTGAATAACGGTATTCGGATGAAAATAGTACTGCCGCCATCTGGGTTCGGAACAGTGACTTTCAAGCGGAGAGTTATGCACGGGGGGATGGTTTCGTGTGGGTTCGACGCTCAGTGACCACCTGCTTTAGTGCGTATCTAACACCTAACGAATCGATATCATCTTTCTAAGCCAAGCTTAATGCTCTGGAGGGCGCTGCCTTGGACGCAGAGGGTAAAGTGCTCGTTGAGGGCGACTTCAACGCTAAAGCAATCGAATGGGGTATGCCTCAAATGAATCCGTGGGGAAAAAGATTCCTGGAAATGGCAGCCAGGATGATACTTGTCGTACTAAACTCCGGAAATATCCGACTTTCCGCTGTATTGGCTGCAAGAGAACCAAACTGGACGTAACATTCGCTTTGGAGTCTCTAATACGAAGGATACACAGTTGGAAAGTATTAGAGGACTTTTCAGCCAGTGATCATCAATGCATTCTGCTTAAGATAAGTGATGCTGTCTCCCGACGTCCGTGCTCTCGGCTTTCTACAACTGGATGGAACACCGGAAGGATGGACGTCGAGAGGTTCGTCGAGGTACTCACAGCGGGTGAGCCGCTGCAGGACGCTTCGGAGGGGACGGAAGAACTGGCTGATTAAGACAGGGTGAACTCTACTATGAGCATCATAACGACTGCTTGCTGCACTTCTATGCCCCGTCGAAGACCCCGGCACGGCAAGCCCCCAGTGTACTGGTGGTCAACTGAAATGGCTGAAAAGCGAAGGGAGTGCCACAAGCTTCGACGTGAGTCTCAACGGGCGCGGAACCATGACGAGGCATGCAACTGGGCGGCAGCATATAAGCCGGCCAGGAAATGCCTTCGCAAATTGATTAACAGTAGCAAGGTTCGCTGCTGGCAAGACCAAGTGGACAATGTGAACAAGGATCCATAGGGCCTTGGCTACAAGCTAGTTATGCGGAAGCTTGGTGCCCTACGGAAGCCTTGTATACATGACGCGGAAAATATGGACTCTTCCCCACCCATCCCGTCTGTCTTGACGCTGTCCATGGTGAAACAACAGTCGAGTGTCCACTCTTCACACAGCTGGAATTGGAGGAGGCAATCCTCTCATTGAAAGCGAGAAACGCTCCAGGTCCAGATAGTGTTCCGGCTGAGGTGTTGCGGCTCGTCTATCACCATTGCCCTGACTTGCTGCTCAGCACATTCAACGCTTGCTTACGAGATGGGGTTTTCCTGGTGCGATGGAAGATGGCGAGGCTCGAGCTGATCAGCAAGGGGAAGGGAAATCCCGAATCGCCGTCTGCATACCGCCCGTTATGCATGCTAGACACGGCTGGGAAAGTGCTAGAGAAACTCATCAAGGGAAGACTCACTGAGGCAATTCGTGCTGCTGAGGGCCTGTCTCCTCTGCAGTACGGCTTTAGAGCAGGACGTTCTACCATTGATGCGATTGCAGAGGCGGCTTCAACTCCGCTAGATGGGTGGATATTCTGGATACGCTGGAAAACTCTTTTCAAGTTCCAGAATATCTAATGCGGCTTTTGAGGAACTACCTAAAGGACCGTAGCCTGCTCTACAACACGACACAGGGCCAGCGGAGGATGAAAATTACATTGGGTGTCGCCCAGGGATCTATCCTTGGTCCGGACCTGTGGAACGTGTCTTAAGAAGGCACTGCAAAAAACCGAAGTGAATATTGACGAAAAAAAAAATCCTTAGAGCAAGGGTGATCAGTATTGGAGACAAATAAATCGAATGGAAGCCAGCGGTGAAGTACCTGGGGCTACTGATCGACTTGAAGATGAGTTTCTCTGAGCAAATAAGGGCAGCCGCTGAGAAGGCTGCTCTGGAAATATTGGCTCTGAGTCGACTCATGGCCAACGTAGGGGATCCAGCCCATCAAGAAAACGCCTCTTGATGAGTGCTGTAGGGTCAGTGCTACTGTACGGAGCAGAGATATGGGGAGATGCTCTCAGCAAGGAGGTATACCGAAAACGTTTGGCACAGGTACAGAGAAGAGGAGCACTGAGAATTGCATCTTTCTATCCGACAGTCTCTGATCCAGTAGTGGGAGTTATTGCAGGCGTGACACCTATCGTCCTCCTTGCTAGAGAGTGCCGTGCTATTTACCTGTGCCAAAACGAGGATGCGAGGGAGACGGTTGTCCACGAGGAGAGACAGCGCTCGCCCAACGATTGGCAGCAATCTTGGAGGAATTGCACGAAGGGAAGGTGGACTCCGCGCCTCATCTCGGATGTGAGATCGGAGCTAAATCGAAGGCATGTTGAGACTGACTTCTATCCCACCCAGCTTTTGAGTGGACATGGGTATTTTCAGTCTTACCTGCACAAGATTGCTAAGTCACTATTCCTCCAATTGTTGGTTTTGCCCAGGAGAGGAAGACAATGCCTGCCGCACATTTTTTACGTGTACAAAATGGGTCAAGTTATGAAGGGTCCTCTACAGGGAAACGGAAGAGCTCACCCCG
>OZ017741.1:127921174-128138674 GCA_963969285.1 Odontomyia ornata | reverse complement strand
TAATCTACTTTCCTCAATACTGAAGATTGGTCTAGATAATTCCTTCGTATATTATTTTTGTTTTATCATTTATTTTGCTTAATTTTTGTTCTACGAATAGGTCTACAAAGTTTCGTAGTTATTTTTTTGTTACTTTTAACTAGCGTTATTTAGCATTTATTTGCTTATGTCCTTTTTAAATATATGCCAAAGATAGAAATTGTCGTTTCATTTGGGTGGTGGTTATTATTAGTGTGCTACTATTTAATTAGAGGTTCTTGTAAATTATAACCAGTTCGCATTAGTGAGGGTTTGATGTGATGTGAATGGTTTTATGGCTCTTTGGGTTCCAAAAAATAAAAAAAACCTTTCATTTATACCATTCCTGGTTTATGAATGCTCTATTGAATTAATTGCTTTGATATTATAACGTAAAGCTCTTTGTGTAAGTTTTAAGTTACATTCTTTTAAATTACTGTGTTAATATGTTAGTAGGGAAATATTGTTGAAGCTTTAGGGAAATGACTCAATATGTGCATGGAGACGAGACCGTAGGTTTGACACGTACATTGCGATCATTTTCGTTGGGAATTAATTAGCTTCGGGAGAACTTTTGCCGAGAGTTTGGCTTTTCGTTTATGTAGGTGGGAAGTTGTTGGTGCATTCCTAAGATTTTAGCATAAGCTATCTTGGCTTT
This sequence comes from Odontomyia ornata, assembly GCA_963969285.1. Lineage (NCBI taxonomy): Eukaryota > Metazoa > Arthropoda > Insecta > Diptera > Stratiomyidae > Odontomyia > Odontomyia ornata. Next base: position 128,137,998 of record OZ017741.1, on the reverse strand, counting down.
ATAGAGTATGATTTAATGGGTGTGGGACATTAATGCTTATCTTCGTTGGTCCGGTTGACGTGTATGTAGTAGCAGGTAAGTATCATGCAGTGAAACATCTCTGCCCGGAAGCATTGATGTGTATATAGGATACACATCATACCAAGCCTCCAGTCCATGTCAGTATGCATAGGGTATACTGCTATTGTAACAAAACTGGTGTAAGGCATGAGGCGGCGCGTTTGCATGTTTACAACAGCTTGATAATTCATTTGTCATCCATTTGCGAGGACTCTTTCTGAGCGTACCTTTCAGCCATTTCAGTTCATATTTTTACTCGTAGCTATAGAGTTTTTTCTTTAGGACCGGGATCTTGACAGAGTTTTCTTATTTTTAAATAACTATTAGGGTACAAAGGGTTACAAAGAATAAAAAAGAACGGCAGTATATTATATAATTTGTGGCTCCTTGCGGATAAAGTACTAACGCGCAGTTGCGAGATGGGCTGACGTGTTTGAAATACTGCATGCCGATCACTTTCTTTGTTCATTGAACTCTATGTCTATACAAGTTTTTGTAGTGCTTGGAATATTGGACCACGCTTTCTTACTATAGCCCCTATAAGGATGTATATATTTCATAATATTTTACTTGACGTTAAACTTAATGCGAAACCAGTTGATCGTTCAAACCATGCAATTTGTACTCGTATATCATTAGGTTTGACGCGTTGAGTATATAATAGCTACCATTACGGCTATTGTGATTTACTGACGTTATGGTTGAGATGGCAGCCATATAATTTGAGCTACTTATTATTTGTGCTGGTTTGTGGCCTCTGGTGGTTCGTAGCTATTTCAAATTAATTCTCGGCTATTAAAGTACTGCATATAATATTAATAAGATTAAAGCTCAGATTCTTACAACCTCCGAGCTACAATTAATTTCATTTTAATTGAATTGGTCGTGACTCAATTGGTTAAATGGTTGCTTTTCTGAATACGACTTCTCATTTCTCTTGTGGTTCAGGTGATAATGGTTGGAGTAGTATCCCTTTGGACACTGAATATATCCCGTAATAATATTGTTAGGTTGTTAGCTTAGTGTAAAATTAAAAATAATTTCGTGATTTAAGTGTAAAGAGGGTGAGTGGTAGTCAAAATTCAATTTCATCGAAACGTTATAGGATCACTCACTCGTGTGTCTGTTTGTCCATCTGTCACAGCTGACTAGCTCCGAATTTGCATCGACTAAGCTCAAATTTGGTGCACTAAGCATTCTCGTGCCCTAAACATGATTGTGTGTAAGCTAAATATATGAACTTTAAAACGGGGGTCACATTTTGAGGTGAGAGAGTCTTTGGAAAAACGAATTGTGCGAAGTATACCACGAGACTTATTATACTAAAGATATTGCTGTGAGGGTCTGAATTATAATTTTTTTATAATTTTCAGTTTAATTGTTTTCAAGATATTTCAGAAGATAGATGAAAATTGACCATTCCAATCCTTATCTATTTCTGTAAGAAAATTGAAATCGATGGCTCCAACATAACTTCGTAAATTTTTCAATAATGCGGGTAAAAGCTTGTTAGTCTGAACCATTTGGCACTGTATATTTAATCATACATCAATATCTGCAATTTCTTCCGAAAATTGAACTTGAACGCATGAAGAGCGCTATCAGTGCTAAAATATCAAAGAATTTGAAGTAGCAGGAGAGTACTCTTGCCAAAAGATTTTTGTGAAATAATTAGTAAATCAAACTACGTCTTCTGAATATCAAAACTTGACTTACACACGCATTTCATAAATTGAGCTCGTTAAACGAATTTAGGATAATTATGTATTTCTATTCGCCTCCTTTTCATTTCCGAGGTGTTGACCTCATTGTTTGAATAGAATGTTCATCAAAATCTCTACATGTCTGTAATATCTGTGTTCTTTGCAAATATCTTTCTACACAATATCACGTGTTCTTGTGATTTTAATCGGCTGTAACTTATCTTTTTATGGTTCAATTTCAACGAAATTTTCTTAAAATGTGCGTTTGATGTAAACACAAGTTGCTGATAAATTTATTGATCATCTTTCGATTTTATAGGTGAAAATGCGAAATTCATGGTTTCTATTATTTTTAACAAAATTGATCGAATTTTGACTTCTGAGGTATTTGCTGGCCTTGTACTTAAAAAGATCTACTTCCAAGATTTTATTAAATTTTTTTTCGCCAAAAGATGTCCAATCGGAAGGGGGACACAAATATTTTTTGTACATTTCCTCTCGCCCTCGATGAAAATGCTACTCGTTTGAGATCTGTTTTGGGAAGATCTTCACCAGCTCCCTATGTGGGGAGACCCTCCTCAGAAGCCTTATAAAATATATTTTGCACCGAAATTGTTAAGAGGACATCACTTTTGGTCTAGACGTAACGTTCAATCATTCTAGCACATACGGTTTGCTAGAAAACTTGCTGTGACACACGGGCAGATCTCAGTGGGGTACTGTAAAATGATGTTACATCACCCACAAAATGTACGATCAGAGTACTTTCTAGTAATTGTTCTTTACAATTCAACAAGATTTAACGTCGTCAGTAACTTTCCACCATAACTTGGTACAAAAATACTTCTCATATTTAGCACAAAAATTTTGCGTTGGCTTAACTGCTGCATTAAAACTTGATCATATGGAACCTTCTGCACGCGAATTCAACCCAACTTATTTCCATTGGAATGGTTCAAATAAATCATCATGATAATGTTGATGTTTATAATTATATGCATTATCATTATCATTTATGGCGTGACAGACCAAGGCGGGCCTCTAAAATTAATCTCCTACAATCAGCACAGCTCTGTGACCTGGGTCGACTGTTGATCATTCTGCTATCAGTTCATATCATTTCTTCCTATCGAGTCCTCGGTTTTTCCACTGGGCCTTGTGCTCTACCATTCAATGTTCTTTAGGGTCGTCGATTTTCTTCTATTTGTTCTGTATGGCCCATTTATTACAATTTACGTCACTTCATGCAAGTAGATATAGGTGACTCATTAAACAGTTCCTACAACTCATCACTGTAACATAGCCTCCACCCTGTTCCCTATTTCACTGGGCCGTCAATTTACCAGAGCATTTCACGTTCAAATTTGTCCACTGCGACTGTTTTACTATCATAGTAAGGGTTTGATTTTGTTTTTTTTTTTGGCTTTTGCACTTTAGCTCCTATCGGACCTTCACTTAGAAATGGTTAGAGTATCTCATTATCTTGATCGAATGTATCGGCCCTCAGGGAGATGATATGGTCCGTACCATGCTTTGGCCGTGTATTCGTTCACCCACCTGTGATACGTTCTGATTAAACCAGTACGTAGCATAACTAAAAGGGTTTATAGTCCGACCAAAGAATTGCTCAAAACAAATCTCGTTGTTGCCAACGGGATCTGGAACAGAAACCTTCAGCTTACACAAGAAGTGCTCCAACCATTGGACCAAGTTTTCTGTAAAAGTTTTGATTGATGATTTTTAAATACGAAGCTTACTATGCCTGTGTATAACTCTGGACCATAGAATGAGCCGTATGGAGTAATAGACTTAATTTGCAGCATTTACGAGGCGTCCAGTCTCGTTCTTTTCAGTGCCTCTTCTGTTCAGACTGGCTCTAAAACAAACAAAGATATCCACACTTACAAGGTAACAGTCTCCCACGGTCAGGTTTTGTTGGACTGGTGTGCTTTTCCGCTTTAAGTCATTAACTTAGTTTTAGTTTCATTAACTCGTAGGCTAATTCGGTTTGCTTCACATTTTAGACTGAAAATGCTTCTTTGGCATCTAGGTTTGACCGTGCCATAATACTGACATCATCAGCATATAGTGCCGATTGAGTGGAAATGAACATTAGCGTACCAATGGTTTCAGCTGTGGTCTTCTCGATGGCATGTTCCAACGCAATACTAAAGAGCGTTGCGGCAAGTCCAACCCCTTTGTTTGTGGTTTAATTCTATTTAAAAGCTTTTTGTTAGCTCACCTTTTAGCTTCATCTGAGATTTTGTATAGCATCATGACATTGGCCATGCGGACTGGTTTGGCTGACATGTAGTAATAAAAACCATGTTTGATTGTTGTAATCGGAGGAAATTCAAACGGCAATATTTTTTGTACATACAATCGAAACTCATAGACTAGAAGGACTTTTTGAAAGAAACCTAAATATCTGCTTTTATCCAATTTAATCATACTAATTCTGTTTTACTAGCGAAAATATTTAATTTACAGATTCTACTATTATTAACAAAGTTGAAAGAATTTCAACCATTAACAAATGTGTTATTGAGTTTATCTTCATAATTTTTTCACCGATTATTTTTAGCTGCTCATCTTCAGCTATTCATTGATAGATTCAATCAGGCGAAATTCACGAAAAATAGCAAAATTTTATGCAATCTTCGCACTTAAAACAGGCACCATTTTGCTTTAGGATTACGGATAAATTCTCAAAGAGGTTCACCGTGAATATACAATAATTCCTGAAACTTTCATGCAAATTCTAGCAAACCAATCGAGTTGGAGCTGATTGGAAGTGAGTAGTTATAGAATGTATGTTCTGGAGCACCATTTTCATTCAAATTGAGATTGATTTTGCGCGCCACTTAGTGGCACAAATTTGAACTCATGGTGCATGTAGCGGCCAGCAATGGAGCTAATGGTTTGTGTCTTAGGTATGAAGGTGTGTGTCTAGGGAGTAGGAATGCGTGTATTGGGGTTATGTAGATGAGTACCTGGGATAAGACGGTTTCAGCCCGAGATTGATGTGGATGCCATGGATGTGTGTCTAGGGTATGTATATATGTAGCAGATTATTGTATGTGTAGGTCTTAGGTATGTGGGTATGTGTATTAGATTGGTATAGGCGGGTGCCTGGGATGAGTATGTGTAGGCCATGGATAAGTATAGATCCGTGTCCTGATAACGTGTCTTGGCTATGCAGCTGGGGTTCCAGAATTAGGATACAAGTCTCCCATATTAACTAGAAAATTGATCAAAGTCTAGGATAGTCTCATATTTTCAAATAATAGATTTTTTTTTGTGGTAGCAACGTGAATGCCCATTTACGCCTAGATTGTGGAACTCCCATGCTCGCAAGAAGCTGACTGGACTACTCACTAAACATCTCCTCTGTCAACCTAGCTTGAAACCGTTTGACACATTAATTCGGGCCAGGTCTCGTTTTGTTACGCCAGGAGGCGCCCTCAAGCTGGGGGATCCCTCTTCTAGTGGCAGGGAAGAAGGTAAGTGGAAGTGCAAGACAAGCGGTCCCCCAGTCTCAACGCCCCCAGCTGTAGTGAGTCCCCTTTATCTTTTAGGACTGCCCGAACATAATGTGCCACCTGGTTCCATTTGTCAACCGATTCAAACATCACTGCTAATGTTTTATCCGGGGTGAGCTTTGCCGTCTGCCTGTAGAGGTTCCTTCGCAGCACGCAAAAAATGTATGGCAGGCATTGCTTTCCTCTCCTGGGCAAAACCGACAACCGAGGGACCACGACTTACCAATCTTGTGCAAGTAAGACTGAAAGCACCCCTGCCCGCTCAAAAACTGGGTCAGATAGAAGTAAGTTTCACCATGCCTTCAATTTAGCCACTATCTCACATGCGGGATGAGGCGCGCAGTCCACCTTCTCTTTGTTCAGTTCACTCAAGACTGCTGCCAATCGTTGGGTGAGCACTATCTCTCCTCGCGGACGACCATCTCTCTCTTATCCTCATTTCGACGCAGATAAAAAGCGCGGCCCCTTCTAACAAGGAGGGCAACAGTTATCACACCTGAAATAACTCTCACCACCGAATCAGAGACTGTACGAAGATGCAATCTCCAGTGCTCCTTCTCTGTACCTGTGCCAAGCGTTCTCGGTATACCTCCATACTGAGAGTGGTACCCCATATTGCTGCTCCATGCAGTAAAACTGAGCCTACAGCACTCATCAATAGGCGTCTTCTTGACGGGCTGGATCCCCCTACGTTGGTCATAAGTCAACTCAGAGCTGATACTCCCGAAGCAGCCTTCTCAGCCGTTGCACTAATTTGCTCAAAGAAACTCATCTTTGAGTCGATCAGTAGCCCCAAGTGCTTCACCGCTGGCTTCGATTCGATTCACATGTCTCCATTACTGATCATCCTTACTCTAGGAAGCCTAAGTTGTGCTTGTTCAACGGTGCGTCTAGCAACCAGAGCTGCAACATCATCCACATAGCCGGTCAAGTGTGACTCATCTGGTATCTCCAGTCTCAAAAGCCCGTCGTCAGACACAGTTCAAAGGTCTGGGCCAAGGAAAGATCCCTGAGCACCACCGGATGTAGCTTTCGTCCTCCATTGGCCCTGTGTCGTGTCGTAGAGCAGACCTCGGTCCTTCAGGTAGTCTCTCAAAAGCCACATTAGATATTCTGGAACTTGATACAGTTTTCCAGCGTACCCATTTATCAAGCATCCAATTCAATTAATAGATGGAAGCGCAAGATTTGTAAGTACGTGTTTATGTAGGATCCATATGTGAGCTTCAGATTAACGGGACATTCAACTTTGAAACTGATAAAAAAAACACTTTTTAAAAATTTTTATTATGAAAAAATTATTATATTTATTGACGAAATTTCTTTTGGACATTGTTAAACAGTCTCTAAAGAATATAAAAATTTTTTTTTTCATTTTTAGTTTCCCTTGGCTGCTGTAGAGGACGTCATTCGAAAGTTACTTTTCAAACGGTAGAACATATTGTGGACCACCTGTAACAGATTTTGAAAAAATTCAAAATGGATTCTATTCTTGGGACTCAAAACTATACAATAAGCCTCTAAAACTCATATTTTTTCATATTCTGAAGTTTTTGTATGTATGCGAAAAACGGCATTTTTTGGGGGTAAATCAACCCCGTAAAATTAAGGGGGGGAGGTATTTTTAAACATTTTTAAAAGCTTATTGTATACAATTTTCAATAAGTAATCGAATGCTCTTTGGTTTTTTTTTAAATCGGATGAGTACACTCGGAGAAAAATGTCCTATCAGTTTGAAAAAGGTAGTGTCGAGAAAAACGCGTTTAAAGTTTTTTTACCATAATTCAAAAACTTTTTTTTACCTTTAATCGGCCATACTTGGTGAATACTGAGGACCCTCGTTATCTAAAAATTGCTGTAAGTGGCCAGCCAAAGCTTTTTTCTTCTTAATTCGACCTCCTTTTGACTGCTCACTGCTCCTCCTATTGGCTTGAGAGATACAGTCCTCGTCCACTTTTTGCGCAAAAGCTGTTGCAATTTCGTCTATTTTGATGCCCATGAGATCCAGTTGAGGTAAATTCTCAAGCCTTTATTGAAAATGGACGCTGTGATCCTGAATTTTAGTCACATCTTTGCCAGAAAACTTGCTTTTCGGAGAAATGTTCCAAATCAAATTGTTGTAACTTTCGTTACTATTTTGAGTGCTTTTGCCAAGTCATCTTTGCAGCAAAATGTAGTCACAAAATCTTGGATCCAGTGGTGGCTTATGAGTAAAAGGCTCATTTTTTTCCTCGCTTTGTAAAAATTTACACCAATCCTTATTGCAACACTCGTGACGAGGTTCTGCATCTGTTGAAATTTTGTGATAATAGCCGGCAAGAATTTCTTTTTTCACGTTCTCGATGGAATCGGGATATCTCTGAATTTCAAGACTATAAAACACAGACAATTCTCGAACCAATTTCAGAGTCAATTTAGCCATTTTAGGTTTGGGGACGGCATGTACAAGTGCGGAATTTTTAATCTCAGTTGATGTTTTTCTATCTCGTTTTACTGGCTTTTTGGATTTTTTTCTTCTTCTTCTCTCTTTTTTATGTCTTTCTGTGAAGTTGTTAAGTTTTTTTTACTTCTACTAAGCGACAGTACATGCGTTTGCCTACGTGAAGAACACACTCTAATTTATTTATGGGGATATTATGTCCATAAGGTTTGCTATCTACCACATTCGTGTAAGTTTTGCTGTCACCTTCGCCAATGTAATTACCGTAAAAGACATCATAAAGTTCTTTTGGTCTATGAAAAATGCGTTAGTTTCCATTTTTCCAGCAGATCCTTCGTGATTAGCTGAGCATTCAGATTTATGTTCCTCGTACCACATGGCAAAGTCTGCCCCACCTAGCTTAGATTTATTTATATTTGACGGTTGACAAAATGACGATTGAATCTCCACATCCAAAATTTTGCCTGTAAATTTTCCTATGACTGAAAAAACACCCATCAATGATGTAAAACCTCTGTTACCCCAAGAACCGCGGCCTGATACAGTCAAAACGTTAGCTTCATTGCCAGCCTTCTCATTTGATTGCATTTCTTCTGTGACTGCTTTTTAGTAACAAAATCAAAACATTGCTTACAAGCTTTATATATTCTTGAAATTGCAGTATAATAAAGCGAGTCCAAAAAATTTGCAATAAACTCAAAAACATTTTCACGCCACTATACCCTACGCCGAGAACTCTCAAGGCAAATATGAGTCTCTGATTTATTTCGTACAAATTTCGAGATATAGATGGGGAAGATTAAACGAATTTTCTAACACACGAACATTCCACACAGATTTTAAATCCAAGGCTTCTACCATTTTGATGGGTAAATGATATTTCACCATTACAATTTATGCACTTTCTATATTGAGAAAGAGCCGAAAAGACTAAATTAAAGCACAAAATCACATACTGGATAGAACCCTCCATAGGAGGTTGCAAATCACTACTTGTTTTTAATTTTTTAGTAGAGGAACTTGGTAAATCAGGATTTTTTTCTGGATTAAACTGATTGCCAGTAAATGTTCATTTTTTTGCTTTTACGTCTAAAACGAGGAGTACTTCGATTACCTTTGAAACGACCACCAGTTTTAGACATTTTTTACAACTTTTTAGCCAATTCTTAACGAATTTCAAAAAAATAAAACACGTGCTTGCTCAAAGAATAACACAGAGCAACTGCCGAGCAGTATAGTATCATATATATGTATACCAAAGATGCTTACGCCAGGAAAAGCAGCAGCTGGCACGCCGCGCTACACGCACGAATGGAAACCGATTTTTACTCATGGTCATACGCTGTTAAAAATATGGCTGTAACTTTTTTTCTATTACGAGTTTCTTGATGAAATTTTAGGAGGTAACTTTTGAGCATATATTGAATCGAAATATGTAAAATTTCAAAGGCGAATGTCGCCTGCGTAGGAGCTAGTCTTTGAATTTACATCCACGGCTATTTTAATGTATAGAACATCCATGTCTTGAGTTGCATGGTTCAAGTATTAGGGTTGCTGATCCTTTAGGGAAGCTCTGTGAATAGGTGACGCATCGGGCGGTTGGTTTGCTGCTTATGGGGCTTGAGAGTTTCTAACGTATCTCACTTCTGAGTGTGGTCGAACAATTCACTTGATCACGTTATGCAGCCTGGTTTTTTTTATGATGCGAGTGGCTGCGTGGTGACGGCGAGCGCTTGTATAGATGGACGACAGCAATATTGATGGGTGATGGGTGTTCTACGGCATGGTAATTCGCTTCATGGGTGTTTGGTTAAGGAGCGCCTTGCTCATCGATTGGTGTCTGTGGATAAGGATGCACGCCAGCTTGTGGAAATGACCGTTTTGTTTAAGCATGTAAGACATGCTGGACGCTTTTTATGTCACGAGTAGCTGCGTAGCTGAGCGCTGCTATAGATGAGTGACTTTGCATTATGGATGGGTGACGGATTTGCTTTTTGACGGGTGCGTTAAGGCATGAGAATTAACTTCGTAGGGGCTTACTTAAAGTACGTTTTGCTCCTCGATTGATGTTTGTGGTTGAGGATGGACGGCGCTGTAGACGAGCAAACTTCATGCGTGTTGCTTGTTAGAGAATGTGATTTGAGATGTTATGAGCTATAAGAATTTACGTCGGGAGCACTTGATTAAATTTCTGCGCTGCTCATCAAAGGGTGCCTATTCTTAAATCCGGACTGCCTTATCGACGAGTAGGACTGATGTGCGTCACTTGTTGGAGAATGGTGATTGAGTTGTAGATTTGCTCGGCGGTGGATGCTGTTAGGCATGGAAATTGACGTTGGGGACGCGTGGCATATGCAAGTGACTTTGCTGGTCAAGAATAGGGTTGCGTGTAGATAGACTTATCGATGGGTGGCAGTTTTCCGGCGTCGGAATGTACATCGTGGGACAGAAGTGGCATGACATAAGTAACACTGTAAGGTGAATTTGCTTGTTGGAGGCGGTCATGTTTGCTTGGTGTAGGTAAGAGTGTGTGTTGTACGTTGCTTGCCAATGTGAATTGTGAGAAGTGATAGAGTTTTTTTGTTGTGGTGGCCGTGGGTGGCGAGTAAAGTGATGCGTGGCATTGAGTCGTGTTTTCATAAATATCAATTCACAGATGCGCCTGTTCTAGTTTTCTGAATATTGTTTACATTGATCGTTTTCGGTTTCTTTGTGCTTGGGTGCGTCGTTTCTTTGTTCTGGGACTCATTGCTATTAGACTTTATTGCTGTGTTTAGTTTCATGTCAATAGTAATTTAAGAATCGTCTTCATTGTAATTGTTTTTTGGCAAGACTACTTTGCTGATTGATCAAATCTGTTGATGTGAGGAAAGAAAAATTAATGCTTATTGTAATGCATTCCTTTTATTTAGTCTAGTATTAAATTTTAGTTTCCTTGTAGTAGCACTTCGTCGGTCTTTACCATCATCACTTATTTCTTAAAGCGGTTTCTATGCTTTATTCTCTGATTTTAAAATAATGTAGCAGTATGACCTTATATTCATTCATGTTTTTCTTTACTATAGGACGCTCATTAGTTTTGTTCGAAAATTCCAATGATTTTGGCTCCAGGACAAGTTATTTATCAAATGAATGATCTTGTAATACATGGGATGGTGTTAATTTTGTTCGTACATTGTATTGCTGCTGATGATTTTTCCCTTTTAATAAGCGCATGGTAAAGTTGCTCTATTTTTTTAGTCACTATGTTGACATGTATGCTTTGGGTATCTATTCTAAGTTTGAGATTATTCATGGATGTTGTCGAGGAATAATTTTACGGTTTATGGCTTCTGGAATGCTACTATTTTATGGAGCTTATGTATGATGGATGCAGGAATCATCGGAGTCTAGGCATTTTTATTGATAATTTTTTGGTATGTACTGAAAGGATGAATAATATAGAAACTAGTGGTAGGTAGTAGGTCATTGACATTAGGGGCTTGTTGGTATTCTGTTATTGTTCTTTGTTTATGCCGAGAATGCATGACAAAATATTTTTAGTCTTATATGGTGGCATAATATGTATTCACTAGATTAAATGAGCTTTTATATTTACTTTAAATTAGGTGTTGTTATTGTGAGTCCGTATTATTTGGTTTAGTTAGTTTCAAGAATGTTAGTGTAATATAGAGCAAATGTGTTGTTTTATGCTCGTCTCATATTCTTCGCATCATGGTTTCTAACATAGTATTGAAAAATTATTTACGTTCGGATTGGTCTAGTATGATTTGTCTACAATTTCGAATTTCTTTAGTCATACCTTCATTTGGAATTTGTTGATGTTTTGAGTATGAGCATTATTAATTTGTCATCTTCTTAGAAAAATGATGCATGCTTGCATGATGCCATTTAACTGATACTTTTTGGATGCTTGTTATCGCATTTAGTGCATACATGATTGCATTAGAATTTAAAAACCTCATACTTTGTATGCTTGTATTAAGCGTAGTCATTGCTGCTGTATTCATATACATTTTCAATACTTGAGTATTAAGTAAAATACGTATTTACTACAGTTTAAATATGCTAGATTGGTCATCATAGAGATTTTCGGGTATGTTCATTGATACATTCAAGTATTATTTTCATATAAATAAAATATCTTGTTCCTGAGTTGTTTCTTATCAGAATTTTTTCACTGGATTCTTGCTTGATATTTTATAGGTTTCAAAAAGATCTAATAAGTTTTCAACATATAGGGTATCTTTTGGGTAACAAGTAGCACAGTGCTACTATAGATCACTTAAGATAATGATTATTATGTAAAATATTTTGGTATTGATAACGATGTGCGGTAGCGTATAAGTTTATGGTGGGCTGTTTTTAGATTGATGATCTGAAAGTAAAGAAATAAATGAATGAATATAATGCCATACTGCTACATAATTTTAAAACCAGAGAATAAAGCATATAAACCGCTTTAAGAAATAAGTGATCATGATAAAGACCGATGAAATGCTGCTAGAAGCAATCTAAAATTTAATACTAGACCAAATATCAGGACCGCATTACAATAAGCATTAAGATTTCTTTCACCACATCCACAGATTTGATCAATCAGCAAAGTGGTCTTACCAAAAAACAATTAACTCTTCTCTTTCTTCGTAGCACTACAGCCCCTCTCGGGCCTTCACTTGCAGATAGTTAGAGTATCTCATTTTCATGACCGTATTGATTTTTTCGGAAGTTTGTTTGGTCAGTACCATGCTCCCGTGTGCCTGCTCAGCTATGATATGATCTGATCAAATCAGTACATATCACCACTGAGCGAACACTCATAGTCTGTCGGAAAAATCCCCTAAACTAAATCACGTTGCTCAAAACGAGATTTGAACCTAGGACATTCGGCTTATGCTTTCATACTCTAACCACTAGACCACACAGACTACAAAAAAAAAACGAATGCATTGAAGACGATTCTATTGACATGAAACTAAAAACAGCATTAAAGTCTAATAGCAATGAGTCTCAGAACAAAGAAACGACGCACCCAAGCACAAAGAAACCGAAAATGATCAATGTAAACAATATTCGGCAAACTAGAACAGGCGCATCTGCGAATTGACATTTATGAAAATACGTCTCAATGCCACGCATCAAGTTACCCGCCACCCACGGCCACCACAACAAAAAAACTCTATCACTTCTCACAATTCACATTGGCAAGCAACGTACAACACACACTCTTACCTACACCAAGCAAACATGACCGCCTTCAACAAGCAAATTCACCTTACAGTGTTACTTATGTCATGCCACTTCTGTCCCACGATGTACATTCCGACGCCGGAAAACTGCCACCCATCGATAAGTCTATCTGCACGCAACCCTATTCTTGACCAGCAAAGTCACTTGCATATGCCACGCGTCCCCAACGTCAATTTCTATGCCTAACAGCATCCACCGCCGAGCAAATCTACAACTCAATCACCATTCTCCAACAAGTGACGCACATCAGTCCTACTCGTCAATAAGGCAGTCCAGATTTAAGAATAGGCACCCTTTGATGAGCAACGCGGAAATTCAATCAAGTACTCCTGACGTAAATTTTTATAGCTCAAAACATCTACCGCCATGGGAACCTTCATCTCAAACTACATTCTCTAAAAAGCAAAACGCATGGATTTTGCTCGCCTACAACGCCGTCCGTCCTCAACCACAAACATCAATCGAGGAGCAAAACGTACCTTAAGTAAGCCCCTACGAAGTTAATTCTCATGCCTTAACGCACCCGTCGAAAGGCAAACCTGTCGCCCTCCCACAATGCATGTCTTACATGCTTAAACAAAACGGTCATTTCCACAAGCTGGCGTGCATCCTTATCCACAGACACCAATCGATGAGCAACGCGCTCCTTAACCAAACACCCATGAAGCGAATTACCATGCCGTAGAACACCATCTGCCAGGCATGCCCATCACCCATCAATACCATAGTCTTTCATCTATTAATTTAAAATATGGGATTATCCTAGACTATGATCAATTTTCTAGTTTATATGGAGGACTGGCAACCAGTCACTTGTATCCTAATCCTGGAGCCTCACCTACATAGCCAAGACACCTTATCAAGACACGGATCTATACTTATCTAGGTCCTACACATGCTCATATCAGGCACCCGTTGATACCAATCTAATACACATACCCACATACCTAAGGCCGACAACTACACTAGTCTGCTTCATACACACATACCCTAGGCACACAACCATGACACCCACATCCATCCCAGGCTCAAACCTCTTTATCCCAGGTACCCACCTACACAACCCTAGTACACACATACCCAAGACGCATACCGTTAGTTCCATTGCTGACCGCTACGTGCGCCATTAGTTCCAATTTCTGCCAGAAGATGGTGCGCAAAATCAACCCCAATTCGTGCATAAATTGTGCTCGGGAACAGACATTCTATATCTACCGAAGTGCATATTATTTAATAGCCATAGCCATGGTTGCTGTTGTAATACAGGAAAATTTAAGCTCCTATAACTCTTTTAAATACAATTCATTCTCTCTGAAATTCTCAGCAATCATTAAACTTGACATTTGCACACTGTATTTTAATGAATTTGAGAGTGCTCTTATGATTTTATTCAAGTAAGTGTAAAACTAGCATGAGATGCATAAACCGAATGTCCCAGGTTCAAATCTCGTTGGTGAACAACGTGATTGAGTTCAGGAGATTTTTCGGACAGACTACGAGTGTTCACTCAGTGGTGATTTGTACTGATTTAATCAGATGATATCATAGCTGAGCAGACACACGGGAGCATGGTACTGACCAAACCAACTTCCGAATAAGTCAATACAGTCATGAAAATGAGATACTTTAACTATCTCTAAGCGAAGGCCCGAGAGGGGCTGTAGTGCTAAAAAGAAGGAAGAATAAGTGTAAAACTAAAAAATCACACTATAAGTAACAATGTTGCTTGATTTTCTACTTCTGAGGTATTTGTTGTTGTTGTTGTACTCCTAAAGGTCTACACTCATTTTTTCAGATATTTCGGATGTAAGGTTTCCAATCGCGAGGGGGTATGCCTAAATCTCGTGCATTTTAACTTCTCCTGCCTCCTTGATACTGATAGAGTAACTTTAAGACCTGTTTTGAAAAGGTCTTATTAAGACCTTTCATATGATACCCCACTTGACCACCTTTGATGAGAAATTTTTTATGAGAGTCATTCCTACCCTCTTAAAACTCATAAAAAAAAATTTTCCACCTCGAAACTTTCTAGAGGTCATAACTTCCAACCTTTCCATAAGGTGTCATGGCCGTAGCTTCTATAGTATCGGAAAAAACTACTGTGACATACAGACGCACGGACGGACAGACGGTTTTGTATTTTATTACAAAACCCTAAAAACGGTTTTTTTTAATTTAAAGACATATATATGTTTTACTATGGCTAGGTTAAAAATATTACATTAATTAATTACCAAACCTTTTTAACCGATTTAATTAATACACCTAACTTAATCTACACACTTAACCCTATCCTTTACCTGATATTATCTCCTCACTTAGCCTTAATCCTTTTAGATAAAATTATTTTATTATCTTTTAACAAACTCAAACTAATTAGTTAACTTTTTGCCTTGCATATATTTCCCCAATACACTGTTCTTAATTTTTAATACCCTTAACACCTCTAACGCCTTGGAAAAGCCGTTTCCTATATCATCATTCAGCTGTGTACCTTCTCAATATCCATAAACTTTCGCAAACGCCTAATTTTCTGATACAATTTACTTCCTGTATGACATGCAGATTTTCACAATTGATCTTATGGTTATTCGATACGATGTGCTTCGCCACCAATAATTTGATTGCATTGATAGCTCCTTGCTTAGAAATGAACTTCCCGACTTCCTGGAGGTGCTCGTTGAATCTCGTTTTGACTGAATGCCTTTTTGTCTTACATAGTTTTTTAAGCATGCTTGGCATGTGATTTTATAACTTCGACATTTTGCTTCCTTGAGCCTCTTGTCCTTCGTTGGGCCTAATCTAGTTCCAAGCTTTAGGTTTCTACTTATAGGTATTGTAGCAATGTTCACAGTCTTCAACATCTTTTTGATCCGCCCAAAAACGTTAGAGTATGTTTACGCTCTTCTATGAGTGTTCTCCAATTTTTTGTTCCATTCGAATAACGTAGTAAAGGTCTCCTTTCTACTTTACTTATGATAAACGTTAATAATTTTGTATCGTATCCATTGATTTTCACGGTATCAAGTATGGACTTACGCTCCTGATCATACCGTTCCTTAGTTAGCGGTGGTTAACATCCTGTGCATCCAGAGAATAGTACGATGCCACTGGTATCGTCCTCATGCATAGGTTGATTTCCGGTAGATGTCGAATTCTTCTTTCCATGATTTTGAACAGAAAAGTGTTGCCTCTATAATTTTCAGACTTTAACTTGTCCCCCTTTTTATAAACATAACATTTTACACTTCTTCGCCAGTCCTCTGGTATCTGCTTCTCTGACTATATTCTGCACATCATTCGATGTAAAAGGCTACTAAAACGTGGCCACTATCTGGAGCAATTCTGCTGGTATTCCATTCATTTCAGGAGCCAATTTTATTGTGGTCAGTGGGAGTAGCTTTTGAAAATATTGCAGCCATCTGTTTATGATTACCACTGGGTTGATTGAACTTAGTTTTAGTTTCATTAGCTCGTAGGCTAATTCGGCTTGTTTTAGATTCTAGACTGAGAAATGCTTCTTTCTATTAGGTTACCTATTATTTCTCCTTGTGTATTTTTCCAATGGCTTGTTAGTGGATTAAAATCATATTTTCGTTGTTTAAAAGGAAGCATACGCCTACCTGATTTCATGTAGAGTAACGTTTTCATTCAAATGTTGGATCTGAAGAGTTACACTTACTATTGAAGCAAATACTTCTTCCTTTTATTTAATTCTAATCAATCGACGGTTGCACGGTAGCTTCTTGTTATACAATAAATAGTTAATAAATAATAATTTAATTAAATTAAATTTATTTGAAATAACGGAAAATTACATGACTTTTAATTTTAAGCATTTGTTAATTGATTATCAAATCTGAACTATAATACTGTATCAACTGAATTGAACTCTCCACAAAAAATCCATGTATTTATATGCAATTTCACTCGTCATGGCAAACTGAAACTTTACATTGCCAGGTGTCAAATTGGCAAAATGCAAAGTGTGAAACATTAAAATGTACAGAAATGTCGCTACATTACTCCCGTGAAACGATAAATTTTCTAGTCCATGTCAAATTATGTATTATTTTATAAATGGACTAGAGTGCTGCTCGGTTATGACAGGTTCAGCTGCATAAAGCAATGCTAGGTTGTGTCCGGTCGAGTAAAAAAATTGAAGTAGTAGTAGGGAATATGTAGCGGGGCTCAGTTGTGGCCGATTCAGCCGCACATCGCTAAGCTGGGTTGTGGCCGGTCGAACCCTGTATTGTTATGTAGTGAATATGTGTAGTGTTTGCCATGACAAGTTAAAAGAACTACCAAAAATATTAATTTAAAATCAAAATTAAAAACGTTTCTGCTAATTGCTGATACTGTCGATAAAACTCTTTCGCCACAGAAATTTGTCGGGTATCATTATTAAAGTTGACGTAGAACCGTCAAATGTTGTTGGAATATTGATTTCCGTTAAAGGCCTGGTAACAGCCGTTGTGATGCTTTCGGTTGAAAACTAATATCCCTTAGAATTAATGTGGCTAGTGCTGATAATGATGTCAGTCATGTTGAAGCTGCTGTTGAGATGCTTCACGCCAAATTCAAGTTAACTACGGGATTTGGATCCATTTGTTTTAGCGTGCAAATCGCTGGAACTTCCCTCAAATCGCTAGAGAAGTAAATGTTAAGGCCGACTTCTTGATTGCTGAAGCCTTTGTAAGAAGCTGACAATGACTAGTTTATATAGCTTCGTTCTTCTAAGTAGAAGAATTGCTATTGGTATTTGATGTGGTTACTTCTGCTGCCAGTTTGACATCGATATTGCTGGTACACCAGGTCATAGTTTATTTTGACTGTAAAAGCTGATGTGCACTAAAATTAACGAAGTTGGTACTGACAGCAACTATAATGAAGGTGCTGTATGGAAACAGCGGCAGAAGACTGATTTGGCATTGAATTTGAATTGTTTGGTTGTTGCAGTGATTACAATCGGGCTTAGATAGCGTGATACTGCTCGTCCTTCTTAAAAGTTACGACAACTTTCGTTGCAAGTCCACGTGTTGAAAAAGAACTGGATTTTCAATCAGAGGCGCTTGTGCCTTATCGGGGTCACCAATTGAAGTGTTGCGCTTATTGGTGAGGCATGGCGAATATTGAGGCAAATACTTCTTACTTTTATTTAATTCTAATCAATCGACGGTTGCACGGTAGCTTCTTGTTATACTTAACAATAAATAGTTAATAAAAAATAATTTAATTAAATTAAATTTATTTGAAATAACGGAACTTTTCATGACTTTTAATTTTAAGCATTTGTTAAATATTAAAACGTTATTGAACATCAAATCTGAACTATAATACTAAATCAACTGAACTGAACTCTCCAAAAAAATCGATGTATTTAGATACAATTTCACTCGTCATGGCAAACTGAAACTATACATTGCCAGGTGTCAAATTGGCAAAATGCAAAGTGTGAAATATAAAAATGTACAGAAATGTCGCTACAGATCTTAGCGTTGATGGTCAGCCATTTCTTTCTTAGGTAAACTTTTTGGCTTGTCACCGGAAGATGGTACAGTGTTCTTATTTCACCCGAGTTAATTGCTGGATGTATTTCTTGTATGTTTGGTTCCTTTTTTCAGCCATTCCCTTGCATTCTTCGTCATATCAGTCGTTCTTACTTTTCTTTGGTCTCTGCGGCCATTTCTGAGTCTTCCACATGGTGCGGATGGCATCATAACTCTCTCCCACCTGTGGGGATAAATTGATACATTTTTCAAGAATTGACAGATATGTAAACATTAATGAGCTATCATTTAGCTTGTCTAACTGGTAACTTTAGGTAACTGAGTATTTTCATTTACGGCTCTTGGAGACATTGCATTTGAACTTGGCCCTTCTAATGAAATGGTCTTAGTTGCAAATAGCGAGGGAGTATGAGAGCATGTCGAGAATGTTGGTGGCCGCTTATTTTTGTATGAGAATATTGTTGGTCTGGATGAATGTGCGACCGTCTGGAGATGACCGCGTTCTTTTGTGGATGCCTCGATGCCAGAATCGTGTGGAACTTAGGGGAATCTTTCAGGCATTGTCCAGTCTCGCTCTACTTTGCCCTTAAGTTGTTCTTTTATGCATTATATCTTCGCCAGTTTTGTGTTCAGAACACTTAGTACAATTTTAATGTCACTTAAAGGCAACGTATTGATAGTGCATTCCAGGGTGCAGTAAAATTCATCCTTGATTGCCTCGTCCTTGTTCCTTTGTGAACGTGAGACAGTTGACTAGCCACACATTAGAGAATTTGGTCTTGATACGAATTGCGCAGATCTTTTCGTTAACGGGCTTCAATTCAGTAATTATTTGTTTGAATATGCTGTCAGCAATAAGAGTCACTCTAAATTTATGGCTTCCTTAGAATTTTTTGCTTTTAATGCGTTCGTGTGTCATATGTATCTTCACTATGCCATCTGGTTTCTTGTACTGCGAGGATTTTAATTCTTTATTATATTATTGGTATGCTCAATGACCGTACATTCTAAGTTCCCAAAGGAAAGTCCTACTTGTAAATACGTTACAAAAGTCGTTTTTGTTTGTCCAGTTTGATCCGAGGCTATTGTCCTCTTTCCGTGACAAGTTAATACTAAGTGGGACGTTGTCATTGCTTTGACTTAGTCAATTTTGACCCGCGAGTGGTATTTTACTTCTCATATGCCCACCGGCTAGTCGATTAAGGCACCCTCTATCTGTTTCCGAAGGACACAGCTGATGGGGGACCGAAGACCCCACACAGAGTATTATATGTACGATGTGTTTACATTTTAAGTAGCCCTGGAACTATAAGCCCTATGATTTTGATATGGTTTTTGAATTCATTTTATATTTTTTAAGGTTAATTGTTATAAATATAGCTACTAATGAAAGTTAGGCAATGAATCTATAATTAGTTTTCAACCGATTGTTCATGCCGGATATCATAGATAGCAATTCTAGCATGCAAAAATTTATTTAAACAAGTACTTATCTTTATCAGCTTAAACACCATTTTATTTGTATTTTAGCACCACACGCCCTTTTGAAACTTCGCTTAGAGATAGTTAGAGTACATATTTTATTATCTTGATCGTATGTATCAGCACCCAACAAGGTGATATGGTCAGTGCTATGCTTTGGTCGTTTGTCCGTCCACACAGCTGCGATATGTTCTGGTTTTAAACCATTACATATTATAACTGAACGGGCTTATAATCCGTCCGAAGAATTGCTCAACATAAATCTCGTCGTCACCAACGGGATTCGAACCAGGGACCTTCAGCTTACAGGGCGTAAACATTCAACAGCTGAAGAGTAAAGTTGAATATTCTCCACGGGAGAACTTATTTTGGTTTGTATGGATATCATCATTTATTTTTTTCTCATCAAATACGAGAAATTTACTTTGACTACCAATTTAAAAACGAAGGAGACACCATTTTGAATAAAGATTTACTAGTTTGTACAAAATTTAATAAGCGGACACTTAACTAAAAGTAAACCCCAAATATGGACTCAGAAATTCTATAAGCATGATTTTATTTATAGTAGGTGCTTTACTCGTATTTCTCTGCGCTCAAACAAAGTCCGATTTACTTTGAAATCAGGTATGTAGTGAAATTTTAGGCGTGGTGAAACCAACGAAGAAATTCCAGATTTAATGCAAAACTTTGTTGATTAATCCATTCATTAATTTATTTTCTCGTGGTCTAAGCAAAGTCGTGTAAGTAGCCAGGATATATTTAAAATTTCAATTCATTCTTGAGCATGTTTTTATTCTCGTGAAACATTATTAAATTCTTGTCACCCCGTATACGAATCTAATAACCATCATTGGCTCTCCAATTGCTAGGCAATAACATCAGCTACTTACTTACATAGATTTGTGCACAAATAGGAATTGGAAGTGAAAAAAAAACACAAACTGTGTCCTTTCTGATGGGCTAAGCGTAAGGAGCAAGCAGGATACTGCAAAAGATTGCAGAATAATAGTCACGATTGAATTGGATCCCTCTTATATTTTCCAATTTATCCGACAAACACCCTCAACATATACTCAAACACAAAATTTTCTAAATTCTTAACATAAATATGAGCATGTTTACTTGTTGAATTTTTCTTGTCAAAGATTATTATGTGAATACTACACTCGTCGAGTCCTTTGTATAGATGCATGTAGGTGTATGTTGTCGCATTTATGCCACAACGAGCAAATAGTAGCTAATGCCAGCGAGCTGGCTTCGGAGACATAGGAAGAGCATTTTAGGGAGAACAATTTTTTTCCTATTTTTCTAAGAAGTATAGAAATAAGTTATACGTAGAAATATGAAAGTCAGAATAATTGTTGGAGGCCTTTAAGTCAGATTAAATGGACTCAAACTTAGATGTGATTTTATGGAATATTTCGACTTGAAAATAGGATTCAGTTTCGTTTTAACATTAGTTGAGCTGCGTTTTGAAATATAAAAACCCCATTAACTTGGCTAATCAACAAGGTACCATTTGATTTCGAGTAAGTTTTTGTGGTAATGGAACTCTGATTGAAAATTGGCTAAGAATGAATGATTTTTGGGCAATAAGTGAACCATTCATGGAACAACCAGCATGGCACATTATTGTCCGGTAGTTCTGACAGTTAAAAGAGGCATACTAGAGCATCGGAAGGCGTTGAGAATGGAAGGGTCCCTTTTCTAGCAACACTTCCTATCTTTCCCTCTCGCAAGAGAAGAAACTCCTCTTAGCGTAGGAAAACGAGGCTTTGACTGAAGTAATATGTCAAATGGTTTCAGGCCAGTTTCTCAACTTGACAAAGGAGGTGTTTTGTGGATAGTGGGTAGTGCAGAAGCATTGCTTGCATAAATAGTCTTCATCTCGCAAATACAAAAAATCCCCATTAGTCCCATTTGCCAGAAAGGCAAATTTCTCGTAGGCAACATTATCTTCAATAAGTAGATGATAATTTGATTGATCACCACTTTGAAAGTCAAACACCGTTAAATGAAAAATGCCTTCGTGTAAATGCTTCAAATTTAAAACAATTCAAAATATTTCCCTGAAAATTTAAAACAATTCAAAATATTTCCCTGAAAATATTGTATATTCAACACATTGCTTGTCACTAAAATAACGACTTTGGCCTATTTTCTGAACGTTGGAGGCCTCCGTTTTGAATTTAAGCATTTGATGTTCGATTATTCTAAAAGATATCCCATGTTGGAGCATCGCCAACCAGTTTATCAAATTTCGTTCATATTGGAGCTCGATTCTGCATACCACGAAAATATTCGATTTTTATTGAAAAAGGCTACTAAAAATATTAAGTTTTAATATTTCAACTTTTTTATTTATCATCAAATTTTTATCATTTTTTGCAGGATAAAAAAACCTGCGT
Source organism: Odontomyia ornata (assembly GCA_963969285.1). NCBI lineage: Eukaryota > Metazoa > Arthropoda > Insecta > Diptera > Stratiomyidae > Odontomyia > Odontomyia ornata. The sequence continues at coordinate 128,115,600 of OZ017741.1, read as the reverse complement.
TGGCTACCCACAGTTATAAATTTCATCAACATCTGTTGAGAAAAATGGCCATCTAAAAAATTTCATATTAAGATCGCTGCCATTTTGAAACCTGTAATGAAATTATCACCAAAATTATAAAATCTCTAGCAGTATCTATCTTAATAAAGTTTCATATAAATTGAAACAAAATTGTGACTTTTGGAAGCTTTGAATAGCCGCTATTTCAAAATTCTACAATTTTTGTATTGTTGACGGGACATTTACAGTTTCTATCACACTATCAAGTTTCAGTTTTTTATTAAGCTTCATCTTTTAGTTTAGAGGACGTCTCGACCAAATTTTGTCCAATTCGGGTCTTTGAGGTAGTCCTAACCAAGGTCAAGGAGGCACTGCGATGAACCGCATTCAGCACGTGAACTTACATTGCAGCATAAGTGCACAATATCTGCTAAAGTAGTTTGCAAGGGAGGTTTAGTGAGAAGCATTGAGACAAAAACTCACCTGCATGGTACTGTGATAATTGAGGCACTGCTGTTATTTGGGCTCAAAATAGTGTCCTCCATTTGCGAGTACCGAGCCATGGACAAAAAATTAGTTTCGTTCGAGTTTGGAGTCCATGGACTATTTTCTGTAGCTTGGAGAACATATTCTCGAACACAGATGGCACAAAGTAGTCCAAAGAGACAATAACGTGAAAACTGTTCAAGAGGACACGCCTTGAAGAGATTTAAGAGGGTATCGAATCCAGGAAATGTCAGCTAGGGTAGGAGTCGTCTTGCTGAATACTAGCAACATTCTACTTTCTACCGATAGGGCTGTGGATGCCCTTTTACTAGATATGTCATTCAATTTGAAGCCCTAAGTATCCATAGTACACAATTGAAATATCTCAGAGGAAAGTTTAGCCAGCGTTTGAGATCCGTGATGATGAAAACTAATGCCCAATCCCTTTTTGGGTGAAATATTGGGAGAATGGATGTTCGGGAGCTCATTGATGTGTTCATGGTAGGGCCAATACTGTTAGAAGAAACGATTAGCAGCTGAAAAAGTGATGAATCCAAATATGAGTATCTTCGCGTCTATTGACAACTCTTTTATGACCTATCGGAGAACCTGGCACGGCTAGTTACTGAAATTCTTGGGGTGAACAAAAATCCCTGAACAGCAAAGGAAGTATCGCATACGCGGTTGGGAGGATCAATGGACGCAAAATCGAGAAGAATTACACACCTGGTTAACAGCATACAGATCGGCCAAGAAATGTACTCATATTTATAGACTGATTAAGAGCAGTATGGTTCACAGATGGTAAGATGCAGTCAAAGCCGTAGCCAGGAAAAAAATCCGGGGGGTCAGCTTGTCGAGCGTGAAAAAACAATTAAAATTGTGGTCAAAAGCCCATTCTATAGAGTTCTAAATTTAATATCTTATGTCAAATAAGTATTTTTTCGTTATATTTTTTCTCAAACCTTTTGAAGGTAGCTTCAGTTGTATGTATTCAATTTAGCAAATATTCTTGAAAGTCTTTCACCTTTCGTTTATACGTCATTCATGAAGTTTATTGAATGGACTTTGAATATCCAGAAATGAAAACTGTCTAACATATTGAAAAAAGAAACATTTTAAGTATTTGTTTTGTGCTTTCACGTCATTTCAATTAAACGCAATAGTTAACAGTTTGCAATTCCATGATAAAATAAAGTAAAAAATATAAGTAGCTCAGCAGGTGCATTGAGCAAGTGGTTTTTAAAGCCGAATTACAAAAAATTCCACTTTTTTCTCTTTGACTTTCGAATGATAAATTCAGAATACAATATTATTGGTATTTGCCCCAATATTGCTCGAATATTTGCCAACATCTTGTTTCTGGTGAAAGCAAAGATGAAAAACAAATGCATTTAAATAGTAATTACTGTTGTTGTTGCGATAGTTAAAAAATTTAATTGACCATAAATCGGCTGAAAATTAATTGAGCCCTATACTATATTAAATACACTTTAATAATATAGATACTAAAATTGGTAGTTTCTAACGAGCGTAATTAACAGAAAATTGACGATATGTCCTTATCAGTTATTTGATTTCAATATTTTTCCTAATTCGTCACTAGATTTAGTGGGAGATTGATACCTTTAGTGACTACTTTTAATATTCTAGCCACCAAAAATAGTGTAATGTGTATTTCAGCATTTGTATTCAATTGGAATTTTTCGGCAGTTAAATGGCAGTCAGTAAAACCTTAAGGGTGACAAATTTGAAAATTTAAACTTTAAAACTTATTTAGAAATCGGTATAAGTTGATTAGACATCCAATAGATTTGAAAAAATTCAGCCAATATTGGCGGTCCATATCGATTTTCTAAACTCAATGCATATTCGGTAGTACTAACAAGCAATCAACTAAAGGCTTCATCACACAGAATGCTGTTGGCTAGTGCGAGCAGAATCAATGCCACATACAACGATATTTTACATTGTTTTCTGCCAAATTGGTCGCTAGTTCAGTGCAGTTTTTAGGTCTTTGTAAAAAAATTTTTTACAAAGACCTACTAGTTTCGCGACCTGCCTGTCCGTCTGTTCGTCCGTCCGTCCGTCTCTCAGTATGTCACAGCTAGTTTTCTCAGAAAGTATAGAAGCTACAATACTCAAACTTTGTGAAAAGGTCAGAAGTGATAGTCTCTCAAAAGTTAAGGTCTTAACAAAAATCTTAAGGGGGGTTCCCCCTTATAAACAATTATCCCTTAAAAAATTTTTTAATCAAAGGTAGTTGAGTGGGATATCAAATGAAAGGTCTTAATTAGAACTTTTACGATCTGAAATAAAAAAAACCATTTTGTGAATTTGGGGGTCCAGGGGAAGGGAAAATGTACCAAAAATTTGTGTCCCCCCCTCGCGATTGGAGACCTTTGAGCCGAAAAACCTGAAAATTATCACGAATGTAGGCCTTTATAAGTACAAGGGCAATAAATACCTCAAAAATCGAAAATCACTCAACTTTGTTAATAATAGTATGATTTGTTCATTTAAAATTTTTGCCCATAAAATCAAAACGGTTCCTTTAAACTTCTTGAAATTTCGCAATTATATAGACTGGTATAAGATATGTACGTTCTCAAGATTTAATTGAAATTGAGGCATAATGAAGTGAGTTATAGCCATTTCAATTGTATAGAATTACAACAACAACTACACGTGTTTATGGTTGATACATATTTCAAATCTATGTAGGCACTTTTATTTTCTTTCAATTTCATGAAAATGCAAGGAATAGTGTTTAACTTGAATATGTTCAATCGGCCAAGCATTCAGAAAAATAATTTAAGCTAGATCAAAATGGCGGCTGCACTGTGCTTATGAAAGAAACTGTACATTTTTTTCATAAATTTGAACGATTTCATATCCAAGTATTGGATGAATAGTTCAAGTTTCCGATTCACGCTATTAGAAAACTTGTTTCTAACCCTAGGATATTTACAAAGACCTTCTGGTAGGAGCAATCTCCTGCTTACTCAACTTGTTTTTATGTCAAAACGCTTCCTACTATGGTTTACGATAGATCGTTATCCCATTGGCAGACCACGTTCTGTTTGGCAAACCCTTACAAATTTGAAATCAAATTGCGACTCATACAATTATTGAGTTCAATATTCAACTACTGCCACTGTAGCGAGTTCCGGGCGTACCGGCATTCTCACATTTAAATGTAACTTCAAACTTCATTCGGGCAATCCTATTCTTTTTCTATTTATTGTATTGAAATAACTTAGCATTTATCTAATCTTTAAACCTCCATATTCATTAGTATTTTATTTCCTATCCTATTCCTTGAAACACAAAAAAAAATTTAATACACAATCTTCCACACTAACATAATTTCATTCATTTGTATACTAACAACAATTCATTCTACCCTTCCTACTAACAAGATGTTATACCGTTGGTCATAACAAAAATATTAATGCAAGCATGCAAACGTCTTGCACAATTGAACTAGCCTGTTTGGAAAATGGCTTAGGTGCTAGCACAACGGGCCCTCAATCTGGGGATCTACTGAGATCTTGGGTTCCCCGGGGTACAAGAAATTTCTTTTTAGTTTCGTAAAAAGTAATTATTTCCCTGTGCATGACGATTTGGATATAATTAAACGCTATCATGGTTATATGCAAGTAGCCATATATGCAAATTGGAATAGTTGCATTTGTCGAAAGTGAGTAGATGTATGGAGGAACGTGGTTGAAGTATATTGAACTTCAATCATGTTACCTCTGTACCGCAGCGATAATTGGGAAAAAGAGTTGCGGAAGTGGGAGGCAGTTTTGTTTTAGATTCGGGGACGAAAGTCTTAGTCGACGAGTTTATCGAAATTTGGGAACAGAAGTTTAGGGTGAATTGCATTTGAAAGAAAAAGGAACAGTTTGCTGGTGGGAAATGGAAGTGGAAATTGAGTGCAGGTATTAGACTAAAGTAAAGACAAAAGGCTTGTGTATAACTTGAATTTTTTGTGTCGCATGATGTTTAGGAGACCGCCAACGATCGGAGTTAAAAATCTGAAAAAAGTGGAAAGAGAAAGTTTTCTTTAAGAAAATGTTTAATTTATTAATGAAAGAGTGAAATAAAATCAAATTTTGAGTTCAAATTTCATTCTTACCTGGCAGGTGATCAGTGAATGTTGTGTCAACAGGGGTGAGTGCTTCGCATATTTTTCTTTCTATTTTTGTTTTGCTTGTCTTTACATCATATCTTTTTATCTTGTCACATATTAATTTTTGTTTTTATAGCAGGATGTCCGTCTATCCATCCGTCAGTGCATCACCGCTAGTTTCTTCAGAAACTATAGAAGCTAGAATGCTAAAACTTTGTTTAAAGGTCAGAAATTATGATTTCTCAAAAATTTTGGGCTTACCAAAATTAAAATGTTTTTAAATGAGTACCCCTTAATAACATAGTAGCCCTTAAACACTTTTTTAATGGAAGATAATTAAATGTGATATCAAATGAAAGGGCTTGCTTAGAGCTTTCCGGAAAAAATTGATGCATCTGATGTTCCAAGGGAAGGCAGAATGCACCAACATTTTATGTCCTCCCCCCTCCCGATTGTACACCTTTGAGCCAAAAAAAAACTAAAAATAATCACAGAGGTGCATCGTTATAATTACAAGGGCAGCAAATACCTTAGGAATCGAAATTCACTCAACTTTGTTAACAATAGTATGAGGTCTCATACTGTTGCCCATAAAATCAAAACGCTACCCTTAAACCTCTTGAAATTTCGCAATTCTATTAAATAATATAAGATCTTGATGTTTACAAGATTTCAAGGAAATCGATTTATAATCAAGTGAGTTATAGCCTATAAATTGTATAGAATTACAACAACAATGACACGTGTTTATGGGTGATACATATTTCAAATTGACCTAGGCACTTATGTTTTCTTCCAACTTTCATGAAAATTTAAGGAATAGTGTTTAATTTGAATATGTTCAATCAGCTGAGCATTCAGAAAAACTATTTAAACTCGATCGGATTGGCAGCTGCAATATGCTTATGAAAGAAACTCTGCATCTTTTGCATAAATTTGAGCGATTTCTCATCCAAATATTGAATGAATAGTTGAAGTTATCGATTCACGTTATTAGAAAACTTGTTTCGAACCCTAGGATGGCTACAAAGACCTTCTTGTAGGAGCACTCCGCTTCTTACTCAACTTGTTTGATATGTAAATTATATTAATATGGTAGGTAGTTTTTTTTTTTTCAAATTAAACAATTATATTTGACTGTGATTGCTTATTTAGAGAATGAAATGTTTACATATGGTTATGAATGGAGCACGAAATGTTTTAAATTACACGTTCTTACCAACAATATTGAAAAATTAACGATACTTTGTTGAGACTATACACTTTTGAATAGTTTTCCAGCAATCTAGGGGTGAAGAACTATTTTCCGCATTTTTTTCAAAATGCTAAGGCTCACGGTTTTAAAGATGAGGTAGGGGGAATGATCAGCTTTCATTTATTTTCTTTAATAACTCAAAAGTTTTTAACTTGAAAATTATAAAAAAATTATGTTTGAAATTTTCAAAACAATATCTTTCATTTGATATGTAAGATGGTACACATAGGGAAATTTTTTCCTTTTTGATCTTCATCTACTTATGATGAACAGTTTACTACTTTCATAAACCATAGAATAGTTTTTTGATTATAATGCACTTGGTTGTAACGGAATATTCGATTAAATGTGCCACAATTCGTGTACATAATTCATTATAACCATACTACAAGTAACTTAGTTGATGATTTCGCGATGGAAATGAAACAGCAGCAAGAGTTAAGTAAAAATGCAAAAACAGTTAAATACAAATACAGGATTAGTCAAGGGAGGGAAATGAGATAGAAACTGGTGATTGCAGGCAGAAATTTGTCTAAATTTACTGTTTTTAATCAATGTAAACATCGTAAGAAAATCAAAAATAAAACTTGTTTCAAATCCTAGGACCAAAAACAATCAAACAATTCCAGATTGCAATGGATAGTCAAGAAATTCAGAAGATTTTCTGGCGATATATCTAATGCAAATGCGTGAACATATTTTCAAACTTCAGTTATATCATAATTTAAAGGCGATTATGTTCAAAAAATAACGTGTTCAAAAAATTTATATACGATTTTTTTCCAGTCAATTATATACTGAATTGGAAATATGGACTCGTATACGAATATACATATGTGTAAGAACTTAGACATTGATTTGACTGATAGTCATAATCATGCTAACTAAACAAGTTACAAATTTAGGATTAAATTGCTTACCCTGAAAGCTCTCTCAAATTAATAAGGATAATTTCTTATGTAACGAACTCTCGGCTGCAGTAAACTCAATGCGCAATCTACAGAATTCCACTACACCTGCAAGCGTGTTCCACTGTATTATTGAAAGTTTTACACTTCTTATATAAACACAATTTTATAGCACTTGAACTAAGTTGTTGATCGAACACACACCCGCCATCCTTTGGTCGGAAAATTTAATGTGACCATGAATCTAATTTAAACAAACAAACAGACGAGCTGATTTAATGCAGGTTCCTAGCAAATTTGTGGAAATGATATAGACGGAAAACTTTTCAGTCCAGCCAGAACGAGAAAAATTTATATTTTTATGATTTGTTCTTTGTACTCTATTTTAAAATAGGGAAATCTAGATTTGATGGAGTAAAACATATGAATTTTAACATAAAATAAATAAAGTGACTCTGAAGAACCTAATAATTATTCCTGTAAACATTTCGGGTGGAGGGGGGTTCTAAGACACACTACACCCTCCCCCCACTAGCTGCAGCGTTGGATCCAGTTAACGATATGAATGTTGATCTGTGAGCCTAATGATGTGGAAGCTTGGAACGTTAAGAACACTTTGCTTATTAGGACGAGAAATTGGAGGCTTTATTTATTTCGCATCCTGTCCATATTGATACCATCCACCAAGTAACATTAATCAAATACCCACCCTCACCGCGCATTGAGCTGAAAAAGGAATTCCTGTCCATGAAGGAAAGGATGGCTCCAGGGCCAGGTAGTGTCTTAGCTGAAGTGTTGCAGCTAATCTATCATCTTTGACATGACTTGCTGCTCAGTAAATTTAACGCTTGCTTGCTTAAATTGATCTTTCCAGAGCTCTGAAAGGCACTGAAGCTCGTTGTGTATGCCAGCCAAGGTGGGGAAAGTTTTGCAGAAATATAAGAGGGAAGACTCACTAACGTAACCTATGCTGCTAGAGGCCTATCTCGGGGGCAGTACGGCTTCTTAGCAGATCACTTCACCATCGATATGATGGTAGAATGGTGAGCATATTGCATTGGCTGGAGACAGATAGCTGTTTCACCTAATGGGTAGCAATGTTAACAACGCTAAATATTGGGAGGGCTTGCAACTCCGTTTAGTGAGTCGATATCTTGAAAACATTACCAAACACTTTTTAATTTCAAAATTGACACGTATTCCGAGAGACTACTTGAAGGACCAAAATCTACTCTTTGACTCAAAAATGTCAATGGAGGGCAAAAGTTACATCGGGTAGTTAAGGCTCTATACTCAGCCTTGCCTTTGGAAAATCTTAGGTGAAGGCCTACTGTGGCTTAAGCTTGGGTTTGGGTTATACTTAATCGCCTATGTGCATTATGTTCCAGAGCTATCCATCACATACACAGTTTAACAGGCTATTGCGGGAGCCGTAGCACAATTATGGCTCGGCGCGTATTTCGTCGTTCGTGTCTATGTACTGTGAATGACAACATATGCGAAAAGCTGCGAGTTGTAATCAAACCAACTGTGGGCGCAGCGATCGTATCATGCATTGGTTGAAGTGGGTGTGTATTCATATTCTTACTAAGAATTACTTGCTATCCACTGTATCACCTCAGTAGAATGAACTAGTTACACGCATATGCAATTTGGTAAATCGAGCGAAAACTTGAGCTTTGTGGTTATACCAGTCACAGAGAGATGGCGGTAAAAAAATTGAGCCGAACTTTGATCATGTTCTAGTTTAACTTATCTTCATTATTTTCGTTGGTAAGCAATTAAGTCAGCATAGTAATGCTATAAAAGAAAATTAAGCAAGCAGAAAAATCGGGAAGTGTTTATCCATTCAAGGCATGGCCTGAGCTTAATCTATTCCGAGGCACTTAACCCAGCATAAACGAATAAGAGTAAGTTCAACTGCATACTCAAGGCGTATTAACTCCCCAAGGCAGTTACGCCCGGCGCCTGCACTTGAACTAATATTTGATTAATTTATCAATCTGACTGCATACTCAAGGTGTCAGCCCGAGCATTAGCATCCCAAGGCTTTGCACTTGGGGCTAGTAGCTCAATCAATTGATTCATAAATATAACTGCATACTAGTCTTTATAGGTTGTGTTTTTTCAAATATAGTATCAAGTAATATCATAAATTTCATTTCTTTTAAATAAAAAATATAATTAACGTAAGTAATGATCGCAGAAATTTGACAGCTCCATTAATACCCCAAATTTATACATATGCAAACATAAACCTCATTAATTGTGTCTGTAATAAATTAATCAGCTTAGAAGAATTCATTACTAAAATACGAGTATTGTATTAATATTATGTATCCAACTGAACGTGTAATCGTATAGCCTAGCAAAGAAGGAAATAAAAATTAAATCATTAAATGAACGCATCTTTTCACTGATCTGGTTGACAAGTATGAAGTAGTAGGTAAGAATTTTACACTGACGTTTCTCTACACATAACAAGCTCCCAGTTCGTGCCAGTGTACATAGTGTATACAGGTAATGTAGCATGTATAAATAATTTCGTACAATTTACTCATTCGTTATTGCAAAGGCAAATCTATTCTCTTTATCATCTTATCCTCAAAGTTTATTAAGCACCTTCATGTAAATCATAAATCATTGTTTTCCAGGAACAGAATTAACCATGCACATTAAGAAAAGGCTTAGGCCCCACACTCATTACCCCACACTCTATAAAACAAACATAAGCGTTAGCAATGAAGCCAAAACAACAGCTCACAAGCCACATAGATGAAAAGTTATTCTCTTGCAAAATTCCTCCCGAAGCTGATAATTCCCAAACGAAGACGATCGTATCAATCTTACATTTTCAATGTACAATTTAACTAGGTTGTCGCAAAACAAAAGAGCATCCGGAGCTTCAGCAATATATACTAACAAAACTTCCCTACTAACGTATTGATCATAGAGGTACATACAGGTATTCCACATACCTCTAAATTTGTGATAATATTTTGATTAAGGACTTAATTAGTGGGTGTTTCAATAAAATTAAGTTTGAATTAATTTGTTTTATGGTTTCGTGTTTGCGTTTCGTCCAGAGTGTATTTATTTTTGTAAACATTTTGATTTGAAGCGTTTGCAGCGAGAGTCATCGCGGAAATTCTCGAATATTACGGGTCAAGTCCAATGAAAACGTTAAAGAACGTTCATGAATATTGAATATCGGCTTGTTTTGAAGTCGTGGAAAGAATCAGATAAGTGTGCACGATAAAATTTCATTTAGAAAATTGGAAAATCCTGCAGTACGAATTGTTTTTATCTCAACGTGATCAGGGGGCCTCTAAAACTTATTTTCGAAACATGGCGGTTTAATTTGAAAATATTTGTTTATTTACCGGAAAACGAAGAAAGCCGACTTCAAAGTGCCTTACAAAGAATGAAATGAATTTTATGGAAGTGGTACTAAACCACCAGGTAATATCACTAATGTAGCACCGCTTTCATTATATATATATATATATATATATATATATATATATATATATAGTATATATATATATATATATATATATATATATATATAGTATATATCTATATATATGTATATATATATATGTCTATGTATTTATATATACATGTATATATACATATATTTATATAGTATATGTATATATATATACATATATATATATATATATATATATATATATATATATATAAATATATATATATATATATATATATATATATATATATATATATATATATATATATATATATATATGCAATATATATATATATATATATATATATATATATATATATATATATATATATATATATATATATATGCAATATATATATATATATATATATATATATATATATATATATATATATATATATATATATATATATATATATATATATAATATATAGGATATAACGAAAATGACGGCCATTTTAGATGAAAAGTTGTGAATCCTGTTCTGACGAAACCATAGCTCCTATTTGTATGAAATTCGGTACAGAGGGTTATTGAGGTATGCGATGAATTTCACAATAAAAAGCCCTAAGTCGAACGTTCGAAACAAAATGGCGACCGCTCAAATGTCAAAAAACGTGTTAACATAAGATGTTGTAGTTGTGACTAAACTTTTCACCCGATGTTAATAGAATTCAGTATTTTCGTAAAGATGATAAGGGTCTAAGGAACTGTATAAAAAAAATTAGAGATTAGGTCTCCAAAAACAAAATGGCGGCTAGTTGAAGCTTGAAATTTCAAAGGCATCTCAAAGACCTAATATTGATTCCATGTAAATGAAATTTATCTTTAAGATAAAAAACAATTTGATCTAAATGCTTTGCTAGTTTGGTGCGCATAGATGCGCAAGTTTCAAAATGGTGGCGAGTCAAATATGCGATTTTTTTCAGATTTTTGTGGCCCTCTAGTGGGCACATTTTCCAATGGATTTTAATGAAACTTAAAATTATCGATATCTGTACTAAGTTCTTAGACTAAACAAAAAATTATCAAAATCGGATGAAAAATAAAGACATCGAAAATTTAAGGAGCTAATATTTTTAGTTGCCATTTTCCATAAAAATTTTATGCTTTTGCCCTATCTAGGGCGAAATTACGATTTGAATGAGATTTGGAAGATTGACTGATGAGAATTATTTTTAAAAATCCAAAAAAAAATTATGGCCCCCAAAAATCAGTACAATTCGGTATTTTAGTAGCAACTGAAGTAATGAATATTTTTCATGGAAACGTTTTTAATGGCTTTACTTGTAAGTATTTATACAAAAGACCATTTTAGGGGTTTTATAATATTTTAACAATATCCTATTAAATTCGTGACCTGTTTTTTCGTCTTTCTGTCCGTCCGTCCGTGCTCGGCAGCAAGTTTTCTCGCAAACGACACAAGCTAGAGTTATGAAATTTTCTACATGCCCTCTCAAACATTTTCGAAAAAAATCCACCAGTAGAAGTAAGTAATTAATTTACAAACGCTGCATTCTCATAAAGTTTATCGCCAAGAGTATGATAAGCCTGATCCTATGATGAACAAAATTTTTGAGCCCAATTCCAAAATTAACTTCGAGCCTATGCGAGTTATCACATCATCGTGGCTTCATGAATTTGATCTTTCGCCGTCTCCTGTATGTACCCCTATGGTATTAACATATTAATTGCAAAGTACATAACCAAAAGCTTATTAGCAAGCTCTTAGTTAAATACTAGATTTAATTAGAAAGAACAAGCTGAAGAAGAAAGAGAGTGCTCCTGCCAGAGGAATTTTTTAAATCAATTATTAAATCAAACAATATATTCTGCATATTAAAACTTGACTTATATAGAGATTCCAAAAATTGAGTTCAAAGAATTATTGTGGTTATTTTATTTCTATATTCGCCGCCATTTCGTTTCAAGTGTTTTGACCCCGTCGTTTATTAGTCATGATAACACATCAGTATAACAAACCATTTCTTAAATTTTTATCAAAATTCCTACATATTTATAGTGGCTAGGTCCGTTGCAAACGTGTATCTCCGTAGTATCACGTGTTAATGTTCGATTATTGGTTTCAAAAAACTTAAGTTGTAGTTTTTGAGAAATTTACGGGTCCCATTTTGATTTTATGGGTAAAAACCTAAAATTTGTAAAATGTACTATTATTAACAACGATGATTGAATTTTGACTTCTAAGGTATTTGCGGTCCTTGTACTTTTAAAGTCTCACCTCTGTGATTTTTTCAGATTTTTCGGGTGAAAGGTGTCGCGAGGGGGGGGGGGGACACAAAATTCTCGTATATTTCCCTTTCCCTTGCACCCCTCATAACAAAATTTGTATTTTGAAAAGTTCTTATCGAAGCCTTTCATTTGATACCCATATTGTCTACATACGTTGAAACTTTTTTTTCGGGGGCCACTCCCCTATATGGGGAGAAACCCCTTGAACACCTTATACATTTTTTTTTGTGATGAAACTTTGAAGTGGGCATCACTTTACACCTACTTACAAAATCTTATGTTTCTAGCTTATATAGTTTGCGAGAAAAAGTGGTGTGACACACGGACGGACGGACAGAGGGACAGATAGGACGCGATTTTAGTCGGATATTATAAAATGATTTTACAATACCCTAAAAATAGTACGAATAAAGGAGTTTCCTTTCAAATCGAAAATCATAGAAAGCGTTGATAAATACAAAAGGAAAATTTAGTCGAGTAAATTAAAAAAAACAAGTTGGACAAACAGACCTACGCTCATGTCAGAAGGGTTTTGTACCCAACTTCTCAGAAATGCAGTCACCAACAATGAATAACGTCAAGAAATATGTCAAAGAGATGTGCACGTTCAAAAAAAAATCCGTTCTTTTTCTACTTTCAACGGTCGCCATTTTGTTGCAAAACGACAAAAATCACTCAAATCATGAATTCTCAAAAATATTACTGTTTTTGACCTTATTGGAAAATTTCAAGAAGATCAAGTCAAAACTGCAGTGACTGATTCGATGGAAAGTCCATAAAATACCAAAATCACGTGTTATGCTGTTGTAACTGGAGAAATATCAAACGGCTATAACTTCCGGGTATATCATTCGATTTCCATCAAACTTACAAGGTTTAAGAACCATTAGTAGGACTACGTAAATTTGTTCAGTTTAAGGGTACCAATGCGATTTTATTGGAGAAAATGTGAAATTCGAATATCATAATATTATTAACAAAGTTGGACGAATTTCGACTTCAAAGTTATTTGTTGTTGTTGTACTCATAAACATCTGGAATCATAATTTTTTTCGGATTTTTCGGCACATAGGTGTCCAATCATGGAGGGGCACCAATTTTTCGTTTATTTCTCCTCCCTGCGCGTCCCTCGAAGCAAGAAGTATCAAATTAAGACTTGTTTGAAAAGTTCTCACCAAGACCTTTCATTTGATACCCATAACGGCTATCTTTGATGAAATTTTTTTTTCGGGGACATTCCCCTATACGAAGAGACCCCCCTTAAATACCTCATAAGATTTTTTGTAGATGAACTTTAAAGAGAGCACCACTTTACTTGCACCTGCATACAAAATTTGATGTTTCTAGCTTAAGTAGTTTGCGAGACACACGGACGGACGGACGGGACGCGATTTTAGTAAAATTGTTTTTGTTTATTTTTGCAAACATTATTGTTGCTACTTACCATCAATAAACCAAAGGTCTGAAAACGAAAAACAAACAAAATTTGGTATAACGAAGTTAACGCAATAACAAAGGAACTTTATACATAATATAGTAAATCTTTAAAGAAGTCTGAGCAAAGATAAAAGCAAACGAATGTACCAATAAAAGGAATATAATGAAATGTACTTAGAAAGGAGTTGTGTAAATAGATACAGAAGCATTAAAAAAATTAACTTAAAATTGCAACAGAAAGCCTTTCATGTAATATGAATAAAATCAATGAACTCAAAATAAAAAAAAAACACATTGTAAAAGACAAGCGAAACAGTGTATAGATGTGAACTTAATTATAATTCATCATACACCAAAAATTAATTATATCTTTATATGTACCAACATTCTAATATGTAAGTAGAGCAAAAGAAGAAGAAAACAAACTCATTATTATACTCATATGTTACAAAAATTACAGCAATGGAGAAGTATAATGCAGTAAATTCATTAAAGTAAAGAACAAAAGCATATTGTAAGAAGAAAACTAAGCGAAACAGTGTATAAATGTAAAATTAATTATAATTCATCATAAAATACAAATCGAATATATCTTTATGTGCGTTAACATTCTAATTAGAATGTTAAATAAAGAAAAAAAGAAAAAAAATTATTTTATGGTACATAAATTACAGCAATGCAGAACAAAAAAAACAAAAACATATTGTAAGAAGACGAACAAGCGAAACTGTATATCATTGTGAAATTAATTCTAATTTATCATAAAACATAAACTAATTGTATTTTTATAGGCATTAATATTCTAGTATGTAAATAGAGCAAAACAAAACCAAATAAAAATGCCAATAAGTCAAAGAAAACAAAGCAAGGGATTCAAAACAAAAATTATGAAAAAACTACAAGAAGTCATTATGATCCAATAAGAAAAAGCAAATATTGTAATCAGAAATGAATATTGGAAGGAGCATACCATGAATTTTTATGAAACAATAAGCAAAGAAAAAAATTCAATTAAGATCGTTTGAAGTAGTAATTTTTAAATTAACATTCCAAGTTTTCCAATTAAAAAACTGAATCAAAAATGAACATCTTTCAGGACAAGGCTCTTCAAGCCAGGCGTGAACTTTTCTTTTCGGTGGGGAGGCAATGTTACGGGAGCCTTAACGCAATTATGACTCGGTCCGCGTTCCGTTGTTCATCTCTATGAACTGCAAATGACAACAAATGCAAAAAGCTGCGAGTTGTAATCAAACCCTCTGTGGGCGCGGTGATTGTATCATGCGTTGGTAGAAGTGGGTGTGTATCCATACTTTTATCAAGAATTCCAACATATGCACTCAAGACTTCGCTATCGACTGTATCGCCTTAGTGGAACGAACTAGTTACACGCATGCGCAATTCGGGAAATCGAGTGAAAGCTTGAGCTTTGTGGTCGCACCAGTCACAGATAATTTTATCTATCTTGGAGCCAACCTGAATAGAAGAGATGCTGAAAAGGACGAGATTAGACGCCGCATAAACGCCGCAACTAAAGCATATTACTCCGTACCTCCAATTTTAAAGCCCAGAGTTGTGCACGGGTAAAATAAGCTCCGTATTTTCAAAGCATTAGTCAAACCTTTGCTATCATATGGAAGTGAAACATGCACTCTGACGAGGGAACGCAAAGTGGTCAGTGGAACAATAAACAGAGTGGAGTCTATATTACAACGATGAGTGGTATGAATAATTTGATGATCTACCTGTTTTCTCTTCTGTAAAGTTACGTGAATTGAAATGCGTAGGCCATGTAGATGGAATGGGAAAAACTGGATACCCAAAAGAACATTGACGGGTAGAGCACAAGGTAGACGTCCAGCCGGAAGATCGGCGACTCGATGGGAAGATACAATAGAAGCTGACAGCAGGTCTTTGTTGGGAGTGAACAAATGGCGGGCAAATCTGCGGAACCGTGATTGGAGGAAATTAATCCTTGAGGCCAAGGACCGGTTTGGGCTACCACGCCATATATGACGATGATTATGATGATGAGAACGTTAAATACCACGAAGCCTTGTTTAAGTTAAACAAACAATTAAATTCCTGGGCTCACTGATTGATTCGAAGATAAGTTTCTCTGAGTGATTTGGGGTAACATCTGAAAAGATTGCAGGAACTCAGTTGACTGATAGCTAAAAAATAGAAACCTACTTCATCTAGAAGACCATCTTTAATGGGCCCCATAGATTTTGTGTTACTTGGTGAATGAGAGTAATGGGGCAAAAATTACAGCAAGGAGCTGAACCGAAAATGCCTGACAAACAAACTGAGACGAGTAGCACTGAGGATTACATTTGCAGATTGGATATGCTCGAAGTTGTTGATGCTAGTTATTGAAAGAGATACCAAAAACATCTCCTTGTTTAGAAACAAAGGCAATAAAGAGGCTTTTGTTCATGAAGAGAGACAGCACTCGCTCAGCGATTGGTAAAAATCCTAGATTAACGATACAAAGGGAGATGTATGACACATTTCAGATTTGATGTGAAACTATTGTAGTGTTTATAGTGAGTTAGACTCTGAAAAGAACAAGAGCAAGAAATTGCTGCATCGACGAGCTAAAGATTAGTGCTCAACTGAATTTGACAAAGTTCAGGGACGCGTACATGTGGTGTTAAGCTGGGTATTTGGGGCATCATGGGGCGGGTTCTTTCCACCAGCAACAAGTCTACTACTGGATATTTCACATGTAGGATTTAATTATTGGAACTTATTTGACCAAATATAATAGGCCAAGGCTAGAACTAAATTTCTTACTAGCTCATTTTGGCCATAGGGGTTCAGGGAACGATTTCGTCTTTGACGAGCAAGGTTGTGAGCTACCTCAAGATGTGGAGAATCATGATGTAATCGTATCCATATTATTAGTTTTATTCATTAAATTATGGACAAGAACAAACTTGCTCTACGTATACCTACAAAACGAAATCTTGAAAGTAAAGTTAATGAAACGGTGCAAATAGGTAGTGAATATGCTACACTGATAAAATGCCCCAAAAACAGGTTGAAAGCTTGTGAAAATGTAAACTTCAGTTGGAAATTGAATATGATCACTGGTTAGCATAATGTGTATAATGCAAAATGTAAATGGTGTGGAATAACATTTACAATTGCTTCAGCAGGAATAGGACAGGCTAGTGGAAAATAGTTTGCTCGCGTGTGTATGCTTGGGCTTTGATGAGTTTTGAAGTGGCAGTTTTTTTAACAAGTTTTACTTAATGATAAAGTAAAGGTATCATTTGTCATTACTTAAACAACACAAGCAATATAAACAAAATAATTGACTACAACATTTTTTTTTGTGGTAGGGAGGTGAATGCTATCCATCCACAGAGTGTGAGACTCCCATAAGTGACTGGACTACCCACTAAAAACCTCCCCTGTCAACCTGAGAACCCAGCCCGGAACCGTTGGACACATTACTTCGGGCCATGTATCGTTTTGCTACGCTGTGGGGTGTCTTCAAGCTGGGGGTCCCTTTTCTAGCGGAAGGGGAGAGGGGAAGAAGAAATGCCAGAAAACCGATCCCCCAGTGCCAGCGCCCTCAGCTGCTGTGAGTCCCTGTTATATTTTAGGACTGCCCGAGCATAATGTGCCACTGGTTCCATTTGTCAACCGATTCGAGCATCACTGCAACTATATTATCCGGGGTGAGCTCTCCCGCCCTCCTGTACAGTTCCCTTTGCAGCCCGGCCCATTTTGTACACGCAAAAAATGTGTAACAGTCATTGTCCTCCTCTCCTGTGCAAAACCAATAATCGGGGGACCGTGAGATCAGTATCTTATGCAGGTAAGACTGAAAACACCCATGCCCGCTCAAAAGCTGGGTCAGATAGAAGTCAGTCTCTCCTTGCCTTCGATTTAGCCATGGTCTCATATTCGGGATGAGGCGCGCAGTCCACCTTCCCTTCGTGCAATTCACCCAAGACTGCTGCCAATCATTGAGCGAGAGCTGTCTCTCCTCGTGGACAACCATCTCCCTCGCATCCTCATTTCGGCGCAGGTAAATAGCGCAGCGCTCTCTTGCAAGGAGGGTGACAGGTATCACGCCTGTAATAGCTCTTACCGCCAAGTCAGAGACTGTTGGATACGAAGATGCAATTCTCAGTGCTCCTCTTCTCTGTACCTGTGCCAAACGTTTTCGGTATACCTCCTTGCAGAGAGGGTCGCCCCATACCTCTGCTCCGTACAGTAGCACTGACCCTACAGCACTCATCAAGAGACGTCTTCTTGATGGGCTGGGTCTCCCAACGTTGGCCATAAGTCGACTCAGAGCCAATATTCCCGAAGAAGCCTTCTCAGCCGTTGTCCTGATTTGCTCAGAGAAACACATCTTCGAGTCGATCAGTAGCCCCAGATACTACACTGCTGGCTTCGATTCGATTCATAAGTCGCCAATACTGATCATGCTTACTCTAGGGATTCTCTTTTTTGTCAAGATGACCACTTCGGTTTTCTCCAGTGCTAAACTGAGCCCACGAGCAGTCATCCAGTCCCTCACTCGGTGCATTAGCATACCTAGCCTAAGTTGCGCTTGTTCAACGGTGACCAGAGCTGCAACATCATCCGCATAGCTGACCAAGCGCGACTCATCTGGCATCTCAAGTCTCAGTAGCCCGTCGAAAGATACGTTCCACAGGTCCGGGCCAAGGATAGATCCCTGGGCGAGACCCGATGTGTCGTGTCGTAGAGCAGGCTTCGGTCCTTTAGGTAGTTCCTCAAAAGCCGCATTAGTTATTCTGGAACTTGAAAAGATTTTTCCAGCGTATCCAGAATATCCACCCATCTAGCGGAGTTGAAGGCATTGATGACGTCGAGTGTCACCTACAGGACGATCCGTCACTTAGTGTTACTATATGCCTCTGCCTTTTGGACCACGTTCACCACCTCTGCAATCGCATCAATGGTAGAACGTCCTGTTCTAAAGCCGTACTGCCGAGGAGATAGGTCCCCAGCAGCACAAATCGCGTCAGTGAGTCTTCCCTTGATGAGTTTCTCTAGCGATTTCCTAGCCGTGTCTAGCATGAATAACGGGCGGTATGCAGACGGCTATTCGGGATTTCTCTTCCCCTTGCTGATCAAAACGAGCCTCACCACCTTTAATCGTACCGGGAAAACCCCGTCCCGTAGGCAAGCGTTGAATGTGCTGAGCAGCAAGTCAGGACAATGGTGATAGACGAGCCGCAACACCTCAGCCGGAACACCATCTGGACCTGGAGCCTTCCTCATTTTCAATAAGAGGACTGCCTCCTCCAGTTCCAGTTGTGTGAAGAGTGGGCACTCTACTGCTCTTTATCATGGACAGCGTCAACACGGACGGAATGGGTGGGGAAGAGTCCCCTTACTATCGCGTCCATCTTTTCCGCGTCATGTATACAAGGCTTCCGTAGGGCACCAAGTTTCCACATGACCAGCTTATAGCCAAAACCCCACGGATCCTTATTCACATTGTCCACTAGGTCTTGCCAGCAGCAAGCCTTGCTACTGTTAATCAATTTACGAAGGCATTTTCTAGCCGACTTATATGCTGCCACCCAGTTGCATGCCTCGTCATCGTTCCGCGCCCGTTGAGCCTCACGTCGAAGCTTGTGACACTTTCTTCACTTTTCAGCGATTTCAGTTGACCACCAGTACACTGGGGACTTGCCGTGCCGGGGTCTTGGATGGGGCATAGAAGCGCAGCAAGCAGTCGTGATTATGCTCATAGTAGAGTTCACCACGTCTTGAGCTGCCAGTTCTTCCGTCCCCTCCAAAGCTCCCTGCAGCGGCCCACCTACTGTGAGCATCTCGACGAACCTCTTGACGTCCATCCTTCCAGTTGTAGAAGGCCGTGAGCACGGACGTCGAGAGACAGCATCACTTCTCTCAAGCAGAATGCACTGATGATCACTGGCTGAGTAGGCCTCTAATAATTCTCAGTTGTGTATCCTCCGTACTAAGGACTCTGAGGTGAATGTCACGTCCGATATGGTTCCCTCACAGCCAATACGGCGGAAAGTCGGCGTATTTCTGGGGTTTAGTACGACACGGGCCATCCTGGCCGCCATTTCCAGGATTCGTTTTCCCTGCGAATCCATCTGAGGCATGCCCCATTCGATTGCTTTAGCGCTGAAGTCGCCCCCAACGAGCAGTATACCGTCTGCGTTCCAGACAGTGCCCTCCAGAGCATTAAGCTTGGCTTGGAAAGATGATATCGATTCTTCAGGCGTTACGTGCACACTAAAGAAGGTGGTCCCTGTGCATCGAACCCCCACGAAATCATCCCCCCGTCCACAACTCTCCACTTGAAAGTCACTGTTCCGAACCCAGATGACGGCAGTACAAGTTTCATCATAATACCATAATGCAGGACTTTTATTATGGTGTTGCTCACTCAGCAGCAAGAAGTCGGCTTTCATGTCCCTCGCAAACTGCTCAAGCAGATCTTGGGCGGCTAAACTGCGGTGTAGGTTTAGCCGCAGGATGCGGGTCATCGGAGTTCTGATTTTGCCTTGGCTAGGGCTTCCTGGAACACCCGGCATTTATCTGATCCCAAGACGTGTCCAAAATCAGGTTTTGGATCAGCATCCTTGCAAAGAATATAGTGTGCCGCCTTCGTACACTCTTTTCTTATATGTCCCATTTCAAGGCATTTGTAACATACGGAACTCTTATCGGGTCCTTTGCATACTTGTGTGGTGTGACCATAACCAATGCATTTGAAACATGGAAGAGGCGTTGCTCTTCGCCGTATCCTACAGACAACCCACCCTATTCGTACTTTGCCCTTGTTCAAGAATTGTTCGGCGTCCTTTTCGGTCAAGTCAACTATGGCCATGCGTTGACTCCTGTTGTTTTCTGGTGTCAGTCTCGCTTTGATCCTCCACACGCTAGGGAACTACCTTTTGATGGCCTCTTCTACCTCGGCCAGATCCGTCACGCAGTCAATGCCTCGTATTTTGATCGTTGCCATCGGCTCGAGCGGAGCTATAGTTGCGCTATTTCCGAGGACTTTCTTTACTGCGTCACAGAATGCATCTTTATTGCCGGCCTCTGCTCCGAATTCGACCAGTATGTGGCCCGACCACGTTGGTCGTACTACTTTAATGGTATTATTGGTGTCTTCGGGCCTTACGTTTCCCCTGATGTCCCGCAGTACCTCCGCGTAGGATGGGCCATCTTGAGGCTTTATGAGCAGTGCCTGCTGCCGGGGACTTCAACATTAGCAAGCATTTGAACAATGCCTGCGAACGAAACTATACAAATCGAAGCTATGATTGAAGTGAACATCTACTTCCGAAATTTATGGATTCTTCTGCTTCTTCTTTGTCTAAGAGTACATTCTGCAGTCATAGTAAGAATGTTATTGCAGCTGAGCTAGCCTTAACATATCACATTGTAAAACATAATTTGTCGTACAATAGCATGGATTGTAGCATAAAATTGAATAACATTTTATATGTTAATTCACGTAATGCTTCAGAAATTCATCTGGGCACAACCAAAATAGAGGCACTAGACATAGAGGTGTTGGGCTCATATTCTATGTAGAATGTGTTAGATTATATAAATACAGAGAGTTTATATTACTACTTATAAACTGATACTTCTAGCCAAAAAAAAAATAAAGCTTTTTCTACTGGGAATACAATATTTAACGACCAAAAATGGCATTCAAAACAAGTTATTCGATTTTTTTAATAATAGTAGCTAATCCGCAATGGCAATGGAGCAGTACAAATTATCATTTCATAACATTTCTGGGCTAATTGCTGACAACACAAACGCTAATTTCGGAGTGAACCATTCTTTATTTACTAATTTAAGCAATTTGGTACCCGATTTGATTAAAGAAAATTGTCATACACACATAGTACATATGTTAACTGCGTGAGACATGGCATTGAACTTTTATCATATGACAAAGAAAATGTTATATTGAAAACTTATGCTCAATTTCACATTCTGCTGTAAGAAGAGAAGAGGAAAAACGATTTACAGAATCGGTAAATGGAGACTTTCTTTCCATGTGGGAAAAATATGGTTCTTTTTTCTGAGTATTCTAACGGATCAAAGTGTTTAAATTCACGACCTAGATTCACTGGCGCAGTCGGCATTAAGTAATACGTACTGAGAGCTGAGAGAGTTGCGAAAACTCCTGTGAAAAATTAAAATGGTGGTTCAAACAGAACGCTAAAAATTGAAGTGAAAACAATTGGTGCATCTCTTACATATACTTATTTTTAATACGGTGAAAATTCTCCATACTAATTGGTATACAAAACTTTTCATCATGTTCACCGTAAAGAAAATCAAATTGGATATTAGTCCTTCGGACTCCCTCAAAAATATTCCTGAATTTGGTGGAAGCAGTAGATCATTGAAATCGTTTACATGTGCGATTGATCAGCTGGTTTCCATCCTCACTATATACGATCACGAGTCCCAACGGCTAATTATGCAAATAATAAAGACGAAATTCGTCGGGAAAGTGGCCGTGATTGTGCAGTAGAATGCTCACATCCACAAATGGGATGACGTAAAGTCCTTGTTTAATGCGAACTTTTTTGACAGCTGTGATAGTTTTACAATGCTATACATGCTTAGAAATTCAGTGATGGAAACTAATATATCTGATTTTTACAACCGAATTCCAACTAAGTTGTGGCAATTAAATTTAAAAACAGAATCTGAAGTCTCAGACGGATCGAAACTGAACAATCGCATATTAGGAAATAAACGTGTAGCCTTGAAAGTTCTAAAAAATAAGCTTGTTGAGCCTGCAGGGAGCATGTTATACTATAGAAACCCTTCCCCGCTGGAGTAAGCTTTTAAAATACTTGTTGATGGCGTTAGCTTTTACAGCAATATAGGTTCGGTATCCCTTATCTCAAGATTCTCTTTCAAATTCAAATTTCAATAATAATCAGAGCTCTAAATTTAATACTTCAGGTCAACCGTTAGAAAATACAGGCTATCCATTTCGTGGTAGGAAAGTATAATCCTGCCATTTGACATGTGTTAGAATTAAATGTTATCCAAACCGTGTTTTTTTTTAGTTGAAGGTTTGCCATTTAGAAATATGGATCGTTTAACAGTCAACAAATGTGTTAAAATTATTAAATTTTATTATAAGAATGGAGATTCTGCTGTATCAACACTTAGGGTTTTACGAGCCGATTATGGTCGACATAATCGACCTACACAGCAAACAATTTCAAGCACAGTGAGAAAATTTGAAGAGACTGGATCGGTTATTGATATTGCAAGGCCTGTGCATCATCGCAACATTCGTCCTGCGCAAAATATCGCTGTCGTTGCTCAAAGTGTGAAGGAAGACCCGAATTTGTCGATTCCTTGACGTGCTCAAGATTTGGGCTTGTCTTATGGCTCATTGTGGCGGATTTTGCATTTGGATTTGCATCTCCATCCGTACAAAATTCAACTCACTCAAGAACTTAAGCCTCAAGACCATACACAATGCAGAATGTATGCGATTTGGGTGATTGATCAACAAGCCATTGATAACGATTTTTTGAACGAAGCATCCTTTAGTGATGAGGCTCATTTTTTGCTCAGTGGTTACGTAAATGAACAGAATTGCCGCATATGGGGCTCTCAAAATCCTCAGGTGATTGCAGAAAGACCTTTGCATCCGGAAAAAGTGACCGTTTGGAGTGCATGATGGTCTGATGGTGTTATTGGCCCGTATTTTTTGAAAACGATCAAGGAAGAGCCATTACAGTCAATTCTGACCGCTATGGACGGATGTTAACCGATTATTTTTGGCGAGAAATTGAAGATTATGATCTGAAAAACATGTGGTTCCAACAAGACGGAGCCACAAACCACACAACACAGGCTAATCGAGCACTTTTGCAAGAGAAATTTCCAGGACGCATAATTTCGAGATTGAGTGATGTCAATTGGCCCGCAAGATCCTGCAACCTAACACCTTTGGATTTCTTTGTATGGGGCTATGCGGAAGGTTGTGTTTATGCGAACAATCCTCAAAATCTTGAGCAATTTAAAACCAATATTTGTGAAGTTATTGCTGAGATATTGCCGGAAATGTGCCGAAAAGTTATTGAAAATGACCTCAAAAGGATTGAGTCCTGTAAGAGGTCCCGTGGAGGACATTTGAATGATGTTGTGTTTAATGTATAATGTTTGTGATGCTGTGTTAAGTGTATAATTTTGGATAATGGCAAGGTTCAATCTTTATATTGTACAACAAATTTTGTTTCTATCTGAATATTTTATGTGTTTTCTTTGGCTTTACTTTCCCAAGCGTAAAATGGATAACCCTTTACTTATCAGTTGCAAAAAAGTGCTATGCAAAAATAATATTTTAACAAAAATAATCAACGTTACAAATATTATCAACCTAGTAAATACTCCTTAAATGAAAAAAACAATCAGTTTGATAACTTCAATTCCCTATAAAACTCATACCAAAACACTTCCTCCTCGTAATTTTGAAATCCACTAACAACTACTAACAATTCTGCACAATCATGTATTCGGCAGTATGGCCAACCAATCGTAATGGAGGTTGATAAATCAGGCTTCAATCAAACACATCACACAAATTTTCATATTAACGCCTCGGAAATACAATACGAAACAACTCCACAAAATTTCCATACATTCGAATAAACAGTTATGATGTGCTTCTCGGGTTTGTGTTCAATACAGTCGCAAACGTGAGTATAATCGAACCTGGTATTTGTGTACCTCACCTACGCAAATTTACTAATAGTTTCAATATTTTCCCAATTGATTCAAAATTTGAGTGCAACTTTTTGATGAAAATGAAAGCATTTCCTGAATTCGGAGGAGGTGATGAATTCACTTTTGGGGAGAAACGTTTCCATGAGTTTTATAACGGTATTATATGAACCAATATTCTACTTAACTACGCTACTAAAATCGATTTATATAATAGACAATTAATTATTAACAATCAAACTATTCCCATATTTTTCAATGAAGAAAAAGAAGAGTACAATGCTTTAACAGAATTTAATCAGTAGAATCGATTCGAACAGATCATTTGAATAACGAAGATAAAACAACTTTTTAAGTTACTATCAAAATATTCCCAATTGTTCTACAAAGACGGCACAAATTTGAAGTTCATACATAGTATTAAACATGAAATTAAAACTACAAATAAAAGTCCCATTTATACAAAAAACTACATATACCCTGAAGTTGACAGGCGTGAAGTTGATAAACAGAAACAAAAAATGCTCAAACAAAAAATCCTTCGATCTAGCTTTTCACCTTACTCTTCACCCCTCTGGGTTGTTCCAGAAAAATGGATGTTTTGTATGAGCATCAATGGAGAATTGTACTAGACAATAGGAAACTCAACGAAATCACAGTTGACGAAAAGTTTCTAATTCCCAATATAGATAAAAGACTAGACAAACTTGGAAGATCCATGTGTTTTTCCACAACCGACCTTGCAAAAGGATTTCATCAATTCGAAATCCTAGAATGAGATATTCCTAAATCAGCATTTTCGACCAACAACGGGCATTATGAGCTCAAAAGGATCCCTTTTGGACTCAAAAATGCACCCACCATCTCCCAGAGACTTATGAATAATATTTTACAACCATATATTGGTAAAATTTGTTTTGTATATCTCGGTGATGTTTTCATCTCCAGTACATCTTTAGAAGAACATATAACTTCATTAGAGAAAATCATAATCACACTACATGAACATGATCTTTAAATTCAAGTGGACAAGTCTGAATTTTTCAACCATGAAACCGAATTTTTGAGCCAATTTGTTACTACAGAAGATCTAAAACCAAATCTTCTTAAGATTCAGGCAATATTAAATTTCAAAATTCCAAAATCTTCAAAACAAATCAAGCAATTTCTTGGCTTAGTTGGCTACTACCGAAAATTGATGAAGGACTTCTCAAAGGTGGCAAAGCCTCTGACACTATGTTTTAAAAAAAATCAAAAATAAACCCGCAGGATCGAGACTACGTTGATGCTTTTAAAAATTTGAAACTTCTTATTACAAACGACCTAATCCTTAATAAACTGATTTCAACGAAAAATTTGTGCTTACGACAGACGCTTCAAATTGCTGTCTCAAAAATTCACTCCATCTGCTACGCGAGTCAAACGCTCAGTTAACATGAGACCAATTATTTTGTTATTGAAAAAGAACTATTGGCAATCGTCTGGTCCGTGAAGTATTTCCAACCATATCTTTATGGAAGAAATTTCACAATTCAAACAGACTACAAACCATTAATTTGGGTGGCCAATTTCAAAAAGCCTTATCCAAAATTTCAAATGGAAGTTACAACTAGAAGAATATAGTTATAATGTTGAACACATTAAAGGCAAAGACAACGTCGTTGAAGACGCTGTTTTCCGCCCAGAAGTAAATATGAACCAAAGAAATTTCAATTCTGCTGCAGCTACTGTACATAGCGCGGAAGAAGATAACACTCTGCCTTCCAGATTTCTGAAAAATCCTTAAACCTATACCGTCAACAAATAATCATGAAGAAAAGAAAATATAATACCACAAAGAAAAGTAAGATATTTGGCAAAACGAGAATCGAGTTTTCTTCAATACAACCTGATCAAAAATTTATGAGATATATTCTAAAACATTACTTCCCGAATAAAGGAATCGTAGGAGTTTATATACCCGATAATGAGAGCTTAATTATGTTTAAAAATGAGTATCTGTAATGGGTTACTCTCCATTCTAAGATAAGAGTTGTGAAGTGTCCATATCTTTTATTTGATTGCCAGGATTAAGTTAAGCTTCACAAAGAAATTTTTTAGAGAACGTAAGAGAAATAATCACAGTGGGTTGGACGAGGTGTATAGAGAAATTAAGCCAAAGTACTATTATCCAAATTTGAAAACCGAAATAAAAAATTGTAAACAATTGGAATGCCTGTAATACTGCCTAATACTAAAGGCAACCCTATAAGCCACCATTTTACAAAACTGAAATCGCAGATAGGCCTCATGAAACTATTCATATCCACATTTGGTTCAAGGACAAAAGCACAATGTTTTTGACTTTTGTCGATAAATTTTCAAAATTCGCCCAAGCTATTCCCATTAGAAACAGAAACTGGCCCGATATTAAAACTGCTCTCAATACCCATTTTGGCTCTTGCTGCACTCCTAAAAAAATTGTTACCGATAATGAAATTACAATGACTCTTAATTTGAAGAATTTTCTTGATCACGATAAAGTTGATTTACATTTCACGACCCCCGGAGGAAATTCAGATATCGAGAAATTACATGGTACTCGTAATGAGCACATTCGTATTATGACACAAGACAGACGAAACAGACCCTATAACTGTATTTGCGTGCAAGAAGCAGTTATAGGAAAACCTATAGAAATTCATAACGGAACCATCCCTATCGATAAGTTTACCGAAACTAAAGAAAGAATTTTAACCGCCCACGCGAAAATAAATAAATACCATTGTAAGAAAAGAAAAAAGTCGATCTTCATCCAGACTATGTGAAAAAAGTACACCGGAAAAAGAAATTCAAATCCCACTAAATACAAACTTTAATTCAATAGACCAGTATACAAACAAGTTAGGTAGGCAGAACTACGCTCGTGTCAGAAGGGTTTTGTAGTTAATAAAAGATATGCAGACATACGAGTCTAGAATGATTTAATTCAAGAAAAGCTTTAATGACATCAACAACAAATATATTTTAACTGGCCAACATTTTATTGTAATATTGCTAAAATGATTGACAAAGCCGAATCTTAAATGTATTTTTTTTATATTATACAAGTTTATTTGGAGACAATACAATCAAAAGTGTAGTGTCTGGTTTCATGGAAAGCCCATGTAGTAACCATATTTGTTTGTTGTAATTGGAGGAAATTCAAACGACAATAACTTTTGTACATTCTATGAAAACTTATAGATTGTACGGACCTTTCAAAGAATACTTTAACATTTACTTACATCCAATTTAATCACACTAATACCTACTAGAGAAAATGTTTAATTTACAGATTCTACTTCTATTACCAAAGTTGAACGGATTTCAATCATAAAGTTATTTGTGATTGGATCCACCTTCACAATTTTTTCACCAATTATTTTTAGCTGCTTATCTTCAGCCATTCATAAATAAATTCAATCAAGTGTTAATAGCATGTACCTTAAACGTTGAAGTTTCCGAAAAATAACACAATTTTATGCAATACTCTCATTTAAAGCGGCCGCATTTTTTGTTTTACAATTGCACATGTTACCCATTGAACAAATTCTCAAAGATATTTATCATGAATATAATTTCTTTCATCCAAATACTAGCAAACCCTTTGTGTTCATAGCCATGGTTGTTGTTGTAATACAGGAAAATTTAAACCCCCATAACTCTCTTAAATACGATTTGATCGTTCTGAAATTTTCATTAGTGATTAAATGTGTAAATTTACATTTAAACATTGAATTTTATTGAATTTAAGGGTGCCCTTACGATTTTATTTAAGAAAGTGTAAAATTGATAAATCATACTATTACCAACAAAGTTGAATGAATTTTGACTTCTGACGCATCTGCTGTTGTATTGCTCATAAAGGTTTATACTCATGATTTTTTCCAGATTTTTTGGATGAATAATTTCCAATCTCGAAGGAGGTACGCCTAAATTTCATGCATTTCCGCTTCGCCTGCCTCCCTCGATACTGATAGAGTAATTTTAAGACCTGTTTTGAAAAGATCACATTGAGACATTTCATATCATATTCCAATTTTTCGAAGGTCACTTCTTTATACGGGGGGACCCTTTTAAAACTCTTTAAAAAAATTTTCACCCCAAAACTTTCTAGAAGTCATAAACTCCGACCTTTCTTTTCGAAAATACTCTAGAAACCATTCGATTACGTATTATAAACACTACTTTAGAAAATAATAGAGCTTTAAAATTAATAGGTAAACAAATTGTTGCAAAATCGTCTACATTGACGCCTAACAGATTCCGCAGAGGTCTTGTAAACTTGCACGACAAATTTTTGAGATAGATAGGAGGAACAATGGACAGTGATGACAGGAAACATGTAATGACCACTTTGACAGAATGCAGCAAGATGTGTCGAACATTGCCGATAACATAAAGAAACAAATATCAATAAACCGAGACATTAATAGTAACATACAAAAACTTACAAACCACATCAATACCCAACAGACAATCACTAACAAAATTAACCAACTCACTAGTGAAACAAATGAGTTGAAAAGAATGTTTTTAGAATATAAACTGCAGGAGGAAATAAAAGGAAATCTGGGAACTGTTTTAAATGCACTTACTAAAATAGAGCCATAATTATGACAACACATTACATTGAGTAGAAAAATTGTATAGTTTAAACAGTATTGAGCTTTTTTTGTCACTAGGTGGTGTTCGTTGTCATATTCGGGCAATACTAATCAGATTGAGTCAAACTGACATGCGTTTAAAAGATGATACTCCAGTCTACAATTTTCATATGGACAGTTTTGTATTTCGTCATTCGTGTCAAAAGTTGTATTCATTTAAAAATGAGTGATATTTCTGAAAAAATTCGTTAAATTTTACAATATCGCTACCATCAAGCTGAGAATGAATCACAGGCTCGTGAAAAAATTTGTGGTGTCTACGGTCAAGATACTTTATCAAAAGTCACAGCCAAGAGATGGTTCGCTCACTTTCGTTCTAGTTCTAGTTTTAACACGTAACGAAGTAAATACCCACAAAATTGACATTCGAATACATAAACTATAAAATATCCGTATCTGCTCAAGAAGTTATGCAAATTTTAATAGCACTCCAGGTGTCGAATTTCTCTGATGATAAATTTAATCGCGCCATTCTTACGTGTGCTCCAAATAAAGACCAACCATATGAATTATTTACAACTTTTACTGATATTCTTTTTAATAAATTTAATGTTTTTGAATACCATACTGAAAATATGAGGAAAAAGCCAAAAGAAATCTCAAATGAATATAAATAACAAATACTTTCACATAATTTAAACCAATGCAAAATGATAAAAAAGTACAGAATCATCCGTAATTGATGGCACACCAAATATAATTATAATCATAAATCTAAATCCTACAACACTTTATCAATATTGTAAGAGCCACAATGTCAGCATCCAGGGTAATAACATTATTAAATTTGAAAGGTGCAAAATTATGATTCAAAACAGAACATTCAAAAATAATGTAGAACAATAAAGCGAATTTCTCATTCTTCCAAATGTAATAAAAATGATCAGCTTCGTTACAGAGGATCCACTCATACTAGACCAAGCTAATGCAAAAACTCTCGAAAACTTGAAGGAAATTGCCTTGATAAAACAAACAAATTTTATTGTTACAGTTTTTCTTTCCCTAAAATTTAGAAAAGATTTCAGTCCACTTACAATTCAAAATCTGATTCGTCAGGAGCCGAATCCTAAGGAGAGATGTGTTATATTACCATCCACCATTAACCCAATAGAATGTAAGCCACCTACCTTAGATTCAAATTCCCGTTACTCCATATTTTAAATGAAGCAGTAATTCCCACAGAAGTTCTTTTCAATTTAATAGCATTCAAATGGTTGTGATGACAATCTCATATGTATTCATTTCTCGAGATTCATAACAAATCTCCTCTTGTCTTCCGTCTTTTGCAACAATGTTGCACACTTTAATGAGCAGATTAGGCATATCTGAAGAAACTTTAACTCGTTGGGTTATGGTTGGTATCCGATTTCATTATTTTATGTTTTGAATCTCGAAGAATGTTTATTTAATGCATTCTTCAAGAAAGATTTGGAGTGGTTCTCGGTAGATTGAAATTAATTTGTAGTCAATTCGTTCCAACCTTTAAAACGACTTGCAATCATCCAATACTATTCGTTGTTCACTGAAAAGCAAAATCGCAAAATCAA
Source organism: Odontomyia ornata (assembly GCA_963969285.1). Classification (NCBI taxonomy): domain Eukaryota; kingdom Metazoa; phylum Arthropoda; class Insecta; order Diptera; family Stratiomyidae; genus Odontomyia; species Odontomyia ornata. The sequence continues at coordinate 128,084,646 of OZ017741.1, read as the reverse complement.
AATACCTACAATAATAACCAGTTCGAAATGTAAAAGTGTAAAATATAGTAAATAAACAAGAGTTAAGCCAAACCACAAAAGTGCGTTTCTGTTCTCGACGGAAAAAGGAGTTGTTCAACTGATCAAAGTGTTTAAATTCATGACCTAGATTCCCTCTGTAATGAACAATATACTTAATTTGCACAATAAAAACAACATAACATTTCAAATCAGAATTTAACAACTCGACATAGAAAACCCAACCCTTGATGCACTAACTTCCTGGCACTACGAGGGGCGTTTGAAAAGGTTTGAAATAGACCACTATGGCAAAAACTTGGTGTGCGATCATTCAAGAGATGCTACTAACTAAACATGACCTCGATACGTGCCAGTGGTGCCATCTCTCGGAGTTTGTACGGACTGTTCACATGCCCCTCGTATAAGTGATATCTGATGGGAAATATCACAGCGAAATCCATCGTGGATAAAGTGCTGATTGGATTCATTACTCGATGCTCAAAATATGTTGCTTTCCTTTGAGCTATTTTTAAGGGTTTTGTACTAAAATACAAAACTATTGAAATCACGAGCTGTGTCCGTCCGTATGTCACAGCAGTTTTTCTCCAATCCTATAGAAGCTATTGTCATCAAACGTTGTCGAAAGATCAGAAGTGGTGACCTGGAAAGTTTTGGGGCGAAGCAATTTTTCAGAGAGTCTTAAGGCAACCTCCCCATGTTGAGGGTGACCCTTCAACATTTTCACCATTGGTAGCTGAGTAGATTGTCATAAGAAAGATCGCAATGAGTTCTTTTCTAATTAGGTCTTAAAATTTTCGCGTACCCTCGCCTCTCCCCTCTCGTGATTGGACGTCTTTCATACGAAAAGTCAGGAAAAATCATGAAAGTAGGTATTTATCAATACATCAACAACAAGTACATCAGATATCGAGATACGATCAACTTTGTTAGTGATATTAAAATTTATAAATTTTACATTTTCTTAAATAAAACCCTCATGGTACCGTTAAATTCAATAAAATGTAATACACAAGTGGTCATTTATAAGTTTGTACTGCCCTGAAAATGTGAAAAAGATCACATAGTATTTCGCAAAGTTATAGTAGTTTGAATTTTCCAGTGTTACTATGGAATAATATGCGCCGTATTACTATGGAACCATATGGCTATGGAACAATATGCGCTTTTCATTAACTTGGGCAATACGGTCTTTCTAGCATTTCCATGAAAGCTTCAGAAATGATAGCTCTGATAGCATGAATTGATGACTTCAATTATTCTTCCAATTCTTGCATAAGAACTAAGCCAAGCAAGGCAATCACTAAAACATACTTACATCAAAACGAACTATAAAAGTACTGCATATTTAATAATAACAAATTATTTTAAAGCGTCAGTTTTTTTAAGCTTATTTTTGAGATAGAATGCTAGTAATGTTACTCATAGAATTGACAATTTTTCAACACCTATTAATTGGCTCGTTGTTTACGTAGGTGGTTTCATGTTGCTCTTCATGAAGTAAACGCATGTTTCTAGAACGTTTAATAGATTTCTTGAACATAAACCTGCTTGATATTGGTACGAAATTTACTGTCTCTTAGATTACATTAAAAACAGAGCAGGGGCTTAAGATAGTTCTTCGAGATGAGAGCAAGGTAAGATTTAAAATGTTAAGTCTTTACTGGTACGACGGTAAGTTAGCGAAGTCTCTTTGATCATAAACTTCACACAAGACAAAAAGAATGAATTGTTTCTGGCTAGATTCCATGCGGATGCTGTGAGTCCCAAAGCAGGGATTCCAAGTAATGCAATCATATTTAAGAAGGAGGTATACAAATGAGGTTTATAGAGTCTTGAGGATCCACAGGTCTTTGAATTCTTTGGTATGACATTATATGAAACCAAGCTACTTACACGCCCGAGCAAGCATTGAGTCGTATTTAGACTTGAAGTGCAACTCTCTCTCCAAAAAAAACGCCAAGGTCTGAATTCTGGTCAACTTTTTGCAACGAGGAATCGCTCAGGTTATAAGTGCGCTCAAAAACTGAACTCTTTCTTGAGAAGCTTATAGCATAACACTTTCCTACATTTAGATGAAGTCTATTATCATTGTATCATTTCACTAATGAATTTATTTTAGTTTGTAGTAAAATAGCCTCGGAATCAAAATTGACGGTGTGGCATGGTTTAAAGTCGTTGTCATATAGAAAATGAGGTATATCACTTAAAATTTCAGATAAGTTGAAATAAAGATGTTGAATTAAAGGGGGCCTAGGAAGCATTAGATTGGTCGTAGTTGATGAACTGCTTATTTCATCGTGGCTCAAACAAAGTAGTAAGCTTGTCACTAATAATTTTTTTTTAATAACTTCGGAACAGCTGAAAGTATAGCAATACCTTAATAGTTTGTGATCTCTTATTACCACTTTTGAAAATTGGAGTCAAATTAGAATACTTACAGAAAGATGGAGAAGCCCATCATGATTAAGTCGCATTGAAAAGAATAAGCAGAGGGGTAGTGATTTTATACATATATATACACTTAACAAAAAATTTGGGAGAAAGCAAATCAGGTTCAGGGGAAACTAATTTTTCAATGAATAGTGTTGTCCTTGAACAGCAATTTGGTATGTTGTAAGAAGTGATGGCCGGATCCAAAACCTCTTGGAAGTGCTCGACAAAAAGGCCGCATATAATTTGAGGGATGGCTGAATGATTTTCACCGTAATAGATTGATGTTAGAAATTCTGTGGTTTCCTGCTTAATTTTTACGAAATTGAATTATTCGATTTGATTTTGATTTGAAATATGTATGTACTAACCACAACACATGTTATCTTTGTTATAATTTCATACAATCTAAATGGTTGTAGCTAACTTGATTATGATTTGATTCCATAAAATTTCGTAGAAATAAGGGTCTTCTATCAATTTATGTAACTGTAAAATTTTAAGAAGGTTCTGGGCACCGTTTCGATTCTCGGGGAAAAATATAAATTTTACAAATCATACTATTATTAATAATTTTAATTTCTGAGATATTTTTTGCTCTTGTCCTCACAAAGTAGTTGAAAATTATCTTAATTTAGTTGATTAGTCAAATTAGTAGCATGCTTATTACTTACTACTCCTATTAATATACAGTCTTCCACAAAAGTCAAGGTACAGAGAATCTGTAACTGAAAATTGTATTACTGAATCAATATTTTTATTTGAAAACCAAAAGTTATGAAGTGGTAATAATACGAGTTCTGTTGAATTTAAGTTTTCATAAATTTAAAGGGATTCGGCAATAATGATCATTGAAGACAATAATTTTTTGTTGGCAATGTCTCTTTTCTACTCCACAAAAGTCTTGGTACAGTTGCAGAAAATGCCCTCTTATTTGTAAAAAAGGGAATCCCCCAAGTTCATATTATCAGAGTGAGTTAACAACCGTAGGCCGCTGTCTTTAATATCGCGTCCGTATTCGTGGTGTATCTTTTATTCAATAAAATTTTTAAAAAATGAGTCGAAAGGAGTTGAGTATTAAGGAGCGTGAAATAATTATTAATCTGCATTCAAATCAGAGCAAATCATATTCTGAAATAGCTGAACTAGTGTTGCGAAGTCGGTCAACCATTCAAAAAGTGATAAATCGATTTAGGAAGGAAAATAGAGTGGAAAATGTGCCCCGAACAGGTCGTCCATCTAAACTAAGTGCAAAGGACAAGAGCAAAATTTTGCGAATGGTAAAACAAGATCCATTTCTAAGCTGTAGAAAAATCTGCGATGTTCTTGGAATTAATGATAAGAAGGAGGTTAGCGCAGAAAATGTGCGTAGAGCTGTCGTAGAAGCTGGATTTTCATCTCGTACGCCTAGAAGAAAACCTCTTGTAAGTTCCATAAACAAACAAAAAAGAATAACATTTGCAAAAGCATATATTGACAAACCAATAACGTTTTGGGATAATGTTTTATTTTCGGATGAGCCTAAATTTTGTATATTTGGTGTAAATGGGCATAAGAGTGTCTGGCGAAAAGTAGGAGAAGCATTTAATCCCAAGAACACTATTAAAACAGTAAAACATGGAGGCGGTGGTGTTATGGTTTGGGGTTGCATGGCTGCTGCTGGAGTTGGAAATCTGACATTCATCGAAAATACTATGGATCAGAACTCTTATTTAGAGATTCTACGAAACAACATGAAACAAAGTGCAGCCAAATTAGGTATGCGAGAAGATTTCTTGTTTCAACAGGACAATGACCCTAAGCACACTGCGCATAGAGTTCGAATGTGGCTATTGTACAATACTCGCATGCTTGCTACACCGCCTCAAAGCCCTGATTTGAACCCTATAGAGCATCTTTGGAATGAGCTTGAGAAAAAATCCGAAAAAGAGTGATATCAAGCTAGGCGCAGCTTAAGGATGTTATATTGGAGAAGTGGGCCAGAATCAGCAGCGAATTTACTAAAAAATTGGTATATTCTATGCCTAAAAGACTGAAGTCAGTAATTCAGATGAAAGGATATCCGACAAAATATTAAGAAAAGTATAATTCAAATAACTATGCAAGACTATAATTACAATTTGTATCATTTTTCTTTAGGTGTACCATGACTTTTGTGGACTTCATTCATTGACTTTCCAACACATCATATGTAATAATATATTAATACGACAGAATTTTCGTTTTGTTTTACATGAATTTAAAGTGTAATGATTATAGTTGAAGTAATACCAAAAAAATTTTATCACTATAGGTTTTTTAAATAAAAATATCAAACAATTTTCATGATATTTATCACTGTACCTTGACTTTTGTGGAAGACTGTATATTATTCTTGAACATTCTGATTATCTTTGACTTTGACACTCGGTCATCTACTTTAATTAATCCAGTTACAATCTGAATTTCAATTTAAAATTTTATATTCAAAACAGTCTCTGATGGGAGTCTCCTCAACATGAATTGTTCAAATCTTCTATCATTAGACTTTTAAGATCAACTTTTTTTTCAGCTGTAAATTTTAATTCCATGTAAAAAAAGACATGCTATGTTATATGAGTGCAGAGATAAAAAGAGTAAAGTCGGCAACTGAGTTCGTGATTCATGCAAAAAATCAAATTGGGCCGTTTGAGTGCTCTAAAAGGTTTATAATTTGGCTGCGGGAATAGAAAGCTTATACTCGAAAATAAGTAATTACGGAAGACTTAACGTTATTAAAGTTATGATTATGAAAAAGATGCTAACGTGCAGCAAAATCCAATCGATTTGCAGCATTGTTGATTCAAAACAGTCTTCGCAATGGTCCAACACATTTCAGTGGTTGCATCTTATTTTCCCTGCGATTGTAGCCACATTTAATGCCTAACATATATGTACATATATATGTATGCGAAATGTTTACTTTGCCAAAAAATGTTCATAAGCCGACAAACCATCAGATTTAATAGTACTTATTTAATAGTGTTGTTTCTCATGATAGCGGAAATCTTATGTAGATCAGATTTTATACATACTTGACGCCGGCTGTTTGCATTGCAAGCGAAATGACTTTTGCCTTTATGTTTAATGATTGATTGAGAAATGGGTAATCTATAGCGGATTGCTTGCGTTCAGCACAACGGCATCGCAAAGATTACGGCATTTTTCGGTGACTGCAGCTCCTAACATCTGTTGGAGGAAGTGAAAGTCAAATGATTGTGAATTTCGTTCCAAGCTTCAATTTTTGCGATTTTATTGACGTACTGCACGTAAGTCTGATCTCGCAGCATTGGCCGCTGCTCCACAAGCTGCATCAGTTCCGTACTCTCGAACCAAACTAGAACAAAGAAACTAAATTAAGGTTAGCTATGCATAGAACTATAAGGCACCATAAATGAACTATACACAATAAATCATCTTGTTTGGCGTTAAAAGGATGGTGAAAACGTGAGTTAATATAAGCTTGCTATAAACTTTACTCAAACTAACTATTGAATTGAAAATAAGCAATTACTGACGCTTGGCAGCCACACAGGACCTTATAGCACTCGATGTCTCGTGGCGGTACTCGGACAGAGATCTGTTATCTGACACTTGTCAAATTCTGGCTGAGGCTGCCAAAGTGAAAAATCTCAGATCTCTCTCTGGGATCAAGCCGCAAATTATTACATTTCATGTTAAGGGCTACTTAGTTATGAGGAGGACCCCCTTAAACAATTTTAAAATGCTTGATAAGACTTAAAATTTGAAGAGACCAACAGTTCTGACCTTTTCACAAAGCTTGAGCTTTGTAGCTTCCATAGTCTTTGAAGAAACTTGCTGCCACGCACGGATAGATGGATAGACAGACAAGATGCGAAACTATAAGGTTTTTGTAAAATTTAATTCACAAAGTCCTACAAATTATGGAGATAGATCCAATAAAAAATAACTCATGGGTTGAAATTCGTTAAACTTTGCTAATAATAGTAATATAGGATTTGTAAACTTAATATTTTCTTCAGTAAAACTGTATTATTAGTAAGAAATTGGATAAAATTAGTTCTTAAATGGTTCTTCAAAAGGTCCTTGTATTCCATAAATTTCAATAAACTCTATAGAAGTTATACCCGTTTGCATTTCCTCTGATTAAACCATACACATAGTTTTTTTACCAAATTAGCTTTCCATCAAACTAGACACTACACTTTTGAGTGGATCTTCACAAAATTTTAAGATAAGACAAATTACAAGAATAGATTCAAGTTAATGATTTTAGCAATATTGGAACAAAATGTTGGCCGTTAAAATTTTAATTTTAAAAGCAATAATATATCTGTTTTGCATATAATGAACGTTTTTCTTGAATTATTGTAAATCATCCTACATATCTGCATCTTGTAGGTTAAGTACAAAACTCTTCTGATGTGAGCCTAGTTCTGTCTACCCAACTTCTTCTTTCTGAACTTCGCTTAAGTTCTAGATATTAAAATTGCGAACTATTTTCTTAGTCCAAAGTATTTTATAAACCAATTTCATTAACTTTAATCAATTTAAATCAAATCGGGTGCGCTGAATTTTATTTTAGGTAAATTTCTCGAGAGAAATTTACCTATTGCGGAGAGTTTCATATATATATATATATATATATATATATATATATATATATATATCTATATATATATATATATATATATATATATATATATATATATATATATTTATTTATATTTATATATATATATATATATATATATATATATATATATATATATATACACACACACACACACATATATATATATATATATATATATATATATATATATATATATATATATATATATATATATTTATATATATTTATATATATATACACACACACACATATATATATATATATATATATATATATATATATATATATATATATATATATATATATATATATATATATTTTGGTAAGTCTAAAAAATATTGAACCTGTTTTTGTCATTTTTCGGTTGAATATTTCTTTTATTAAAAATGGATTTTACGTAAGTACATACATTGTCCAATATTATCTATGACCTTTTCCATTTTTTGGGCAGAGCCACTATATCATCTGTGTAGAACTTCTGTGCTTTATCGGCGAAAAACTTGGCCAAGTGATTTTCACAGTCCCTTTTTGAAGTGAATTTCTTTTCATTAAGGAAGTTTTGCAGAGACTGAAACAAATGGTAGCCTGATGGTGCAAGGTCTAGACAATGCGGCGGATACATCAAAATTTCCCAGCCAAATTTTGTCAATTTTTACCGGGTCATCAAACATGTGTGTGGTCTGGCATTGTCACGATGGAAGACTATACCCTTTCTATTGATCAATTCTGACCAGTTATCTTGAATTGCTTGTTGCAATCTGGTTAACTGCTGACAATACAGAGTCAAATTGATTGTTTGGCCAGGTTTCAGTACCTAATGATAAACAATTCCCTTCCAATCCAACTATACACACAGCACAACCTTATTTGTTGTCAATCCTGGCTTTGAAATCGTTTGTGGTGATTCGCTTTTTTTGACCATGATCTTTTTCGAACAACATTCTCGTATCTTACCCAATTTTTCATTGCAAGTAATGATTTGCTTCAAAAATGCTAGATTTTGTTGCCTTTTATTAGCAATTCGCAAAACAAATTTTTTAATGTTAATTCATGCGGCACCCAAACGTCGAGCTGTGTGTGTGTACCCAGCCAGATTTTCAGTTCCTTAGCAATGTCATGACTGCTTATGAGTCGGTCTTCAATTTTTTGTAAGATTTCATCGAATTCTTCAGTGATTGGTCGACCTGAGCAAGATGCATCTTTGACATCAAAATTTCTTGAACGCTGCTGTAGCTCTTGTGATAAAGTATCTTGACCGTAGACACCACAAATTTTTTCACGAGCCTGCGATGCATTCTCACGTTGATCGAAGTGATATTATAAAATATAGCGATTTTTTCAGAAATTTCACTCAGTTTTAAATGAATACAACTTTTGAAACGAATGACGAAATACAAAACTGTCCATATGAAAATTATAGAATGGAATGTAACCTTTTAAACACATGTCAGTTTAACTCAATCTGATTAGTATTGCCCTATATATGACAACGAACACTACCTAGTGACAATAAAGGCTCAATACATTTAGATTATCCAATATATGGGATAAAACGAAATTCGTGACCACGCCAGAGGTTGCAGTTTTGCTCCGGTTTTCACCAAATTTCCAGGAAAAAAAGTATTGAGTAAACATCTGGATTAAGTTTGTGAACCAGCTATATCAGCTTGGTGAAAACAAAATTGCGGCCATTTTAGACGAAAAAATGTGATTTCTGTTCTGACCAAAGTATAGCTCCGATTTGGATGAAATTTGGTACAAAGGGTCAGTGATGTGTGTGATGAATCTCACAGTAAAAAATCCGAAGTCTGAAATAAAATGGCAGCCGCTAAAATGTCGAAAAACGTACAAAATTTTATTGTTGCAGTTGTGACCAAAGCTTTCAGCTGATGTAAATGATATTCGATAATTTGATAAAAACTATAGGTATTTAAAGAGTTATGTAAAAAAAACTGAAGGTCAGGTCACAAAAAACAAAATAGCGGCCAGTTAAAGCTCTAAATTTAGCCGTGACACAATCCAACTGTGACACAACCCAAGCGCTAATCTTTGTTTAGTTATGTCATTCTATTTGGATCACATATAAATTATTTCTATACTAACAGGCGATCATTCAAACGCCATTCATTTTCCACCCCTTCATTCATACAATATTTTAAATCCAAAACACAACCCCATACACACTTAAATCAAGAGCTCACGCATTCTCGCAATCAATAAAGGAAAGCAGCCTGAAGATGGATCGTAGTAGTCGTTGCGTATAGATATCTTTTAAATCACTCCTTCAAAAGTTTTCAAAAATTAAATGAATTTTTTAAAAACGGTAGTCCGAAGTTAATTTTTATCGGAAAAAATCTTATATTGTCGAAATAATCGACTCAGGAAATTTCAATCGAATATTTTTACTTTGATTGGTAACGAGAAACAAATTACCAAAGAAAACTTCGCCGCTGGTATGGAGGAGCCCGACGGCTTCCCACCGTTGGGGCAACCTGGGGAAACGACGAATACGAAACTGGCGATAATCATCAAAAGAAAACATAACGAAGAAAACTCCGCAGATGGCAAGCTGCAAATAATAGCGGACAATCAACAAATGGCCAAATTGCAAAAAGAAAATGATGAACTAAGGCAAGAGATACAGCCCCTCAAGGATCTCTTCAAGAAAGGGATGAAGCCTCAAAAGACGCAGCCACAAAATCAATGGCAACAGGTAACAAAGCCAAAAAAAGGTACAAAGCAAGCAGTTTCAGAAGAAGTTCTAAGTGCTGGTGGCACCAACGAGAGCCAAAACTATTTTGCAGCGCTTGAGGGATTAACCGAAGATATGGAAATTGAAGAAAACATCGGAGGTAATTTTAATCAAGATAATGAGTTAAAATTTATACAATATTTAAAAAACAAAAATGAGGAGGAAAAACCAGCCCGCAGTTCTGCTGGTTCCTCTGAAAAGGCTTCCAACAAGACAGAAAAAGTTCTGCCAATTAACGTGTTCGGACAAACCGGGAAAGATATGGTTCGGCTATTGGCAGCCGAAAATAAAGTGGACAATTTCGAAATCAAAAGAGTTAATGCCGAAAAATTAACTATAAGGACGAAATCACTGGTTGATTTCAAGTCAGCCAAAGATGCGCTGATTTCTGGGGAGGTTCCACACTTCACCTATACCCCAAAAAGTGAGATAAATCAGACCTTCTTGTTGAAGGGTTTGGACAGCGGAGAGGATACGGTCGATCTTCTTCAGGTGCTCAAGAAAGCTGCACCAGATATTGATTTTGTTTCAGTCAAAGCCTTTGCGACAAGAAGGTCAACCATAGAAAGGAAGAATTTACCACTTTACCAGGTACAAATCGCAAATAAGAGCAGTCCAAGTGCCCTTCAACAAATAAGGTACTTGAATTTCAGAGTGGTGAGGTGGGAACGCCTCCAGAAAAGAGAAGTCAATCAGTGTTACCGGTGTCAAAGATTTGGACATTCGGCTGCCAATTACGCCATGCACTATCGTTGCGTTAAATGCAAAGACGTTCATGCTCCCGGTGAGTGCAAATTGGCTCAGACGTAGCCTAAAGAAAAATTATACTGCGTTAACTGCGGTGTTTTTGGTCACCCAGCATCATATCGAGGATGCTCCCGATATCAAGATGCAAAAGTTAAATTTGCTCCAAAGCAAACACAAGTACACCGTAATATCATACCTTCCAACTTCGTCAAGCCCGGAGTATCATTTCGCCGCTAGAGTACCAGCAGAAAATGCTGGAAATAATGTGTATAATGCAAGTGGCAATAATGAGCTGCTTCTCAAAATTTACCAGCAACTTAATTCTTTATCGGAGAGAATCGACAAACAAGATTCAAAAATTCACTTTGCTTTTCAGCGTTTAGGTCTTTCAAATGCCTAATAACAATTCATCCAGTCATATTCCCATGGATAGGCTTCGCCTCATATCAACGTCAACTCTATCGTTGCTTTACATCGACGTGATTATCTCCTTGAATTTATTGCCAGACAAAAGCCTGACATCATGCTTCTCACTGAAACCTACCTCAATTCATGGCATTCCATGACATTCAAGGGTTTTGCATTCGTAAGAAACGATAGGGTAATAGGTGATGGGGGAGGTGGCACCAGGATATTGGTAAGAAGACCCTATTGTTTCCAAAATATTGAAAAAGTCGAATTCAAAAACTTTGAATTTCTTGAAGTGTCCGTCATCAAAATTTCACTGCCAGGTGGGGATAACCTCTTCGTTATCTCTGCCTATGCAACTGGTCAAAATGCTCTCAAGTTCAAGGAGGAACTCAATTCTTTTTTGAAATACTCGAATTGAACAGGCTGCATAGTTATTATATTTTTGATGGTGACCTGAAAGCCAAGCATACATCATGGCAGAACGCCACCAATAATCCAACAGGTGTGTTCCTGAAATCATGGATAACAGAGAACCAAATTGAATACAGGTGCAACCTATATGGGTCGGAGTTCCCAACATACCCTGGGACAAATTCATATTTGGACCTCTGCATTGCTGACGCAAGACTTGAATTCAGCTTTAATAGTCCTCAACGGAAACTGCAGGTGCTTCCTTATGAAAGCGACCATAACGCAATCGTAATAGAAACAAATCATCAAGGAGATGATTTCTTCCTCATTCCAGTTCAGCATGAAAACCGTCGGTTGAATTTAAAAAAAAACAAACTGGGGAAAGTTTCAAAAGAAGTTTAATCGGGAGTACCAGAAGCAATGTCCCCCTTCTGATGATGGCAACTCTTGCTCAATGGTTCCTAATAACAGAAATCTAACTGACGATGAAATAGATCTCTATTTGTCGAAGTTAGAGAAGCTGACGTTAGAAACGATTGAGAAAGTTGTTCCCAAAATTAAACATCGAAACAATATCGAAGGATATGAAACACCAACCATCGTAAGGTTGAAAAGATTGAAAAGCCTTCTTCTCACACGCGTCAACAATATTTATCGACGATTTTTTGACAACAACCATCCCTCGTTGGCTTTGTTGAAATTACACCTGAAGAATGTCCGGAACTTAATCCGTTCATACTTCAGGAGTGTGGTCAGCAATCAATGGGCGGAAAAACTGAGGGGTATTAGCCCACAGGACCCAGATGGCGTTTTCGCGAATGTAAATAGTATATCCCACAAGAAGTCTCGAGTGAAGTTATCGAATCTTGAAGTCGCTAGTGATGATATAAATCTTCTCGATAGGGCTGGTATCGAAATTGATAGTACGACTCCGGATAGAAATGGAAACAGGATTATATGTGATGGATTCCAGAAACTTGCTCTGATTGGAACACATTTTGAATTGGTTCATCTGCCAAACCCAGAGAGAAGGAATGAAATAATTTCAGAGGTCGTTGAAGCAAAAGTTTCCGACTTCAAATCAAGTCTGAACGGCCAATCAATTCTTCATTTCGATGAAACATTAACATCTGACCTCATTACGAGCTTGAATCTTATTGATTATTTTGTCAGCTATGAGGACTTGTGTTTCGTATTTCGCAGAATAAGCATCAAGAAATCATGTGGTACTGACGGTATTCCAAATATAGTTCTCCGACATTTGCCTGAGGTTGCTATTAGAAATTATTGCATATTGTTCAACAACATGTTGAACACTTCATATTTCCCCAATGAGTGAAAAAAGGCTAAGGCTATTTCCGATCTTGAAGAAAGGAAAAGAATCTTCGTGCCCTAAAAGCTATCGCCCAATCGGCTTGCTGCCTAACATCAGCAAGGTGTTTGAAGTTATACTCAACAGAGCATTGAACGCCCACATTGAAGACATCTTGTCGCCATGATGTGCAATATGTTATACGGGAAATCATTTGTTGTAACTGATTGAAATCTGACAACAATGCGCAAATTCAAGGTCTTGAATGGTCTACAGCAGGGAACAGTTAGTGCGCCCCTGCTTTTCTCAATATTCATTCGCAAGCTATTGAACAGCTTTGACTTTAATGTCTCGCCACTGCGATCATTGGTAGTGTTTGCTGATGATCTGATCATCTATACGACGGACCGGAAAGCTAGAATAGTTCAGAGCAATCTTCAAAAATGTTTGATGATGTGCAGCTCTTTACCGACAATTGGCGAATGAAAATCAATGCGCAGAAGTGCGAAACAATTTCGTTTCGGACAACGCTGCAGGGGGTCAGTCAAGACCTGAAACGTAATTGGAAGGATTTCCACATTATGGCTGGTGAGGGTAGTTCAGAACGGGTTCCACATAAATCCTGTGTTCGATACCTCGGTGTTCATCTCGATCAGTATCTGTACTATGCTGAACATGTCAAAATCATGCTCAGTAAAGCACTAAAAGTAGTCATGGCTCTTCGGCGACTCTTTCGTTCCAGATAAATTGATCAAAAAGTCAAAGTTATTTGTTACAAGACCCTGGTTAGACCAGTTTTGACATACGGATGCCAGATCTGGTACAACCAGAGTGCTAGTACAATGGAAAGATTAAGAGTTTTCGAAAGGAAAGGTCTTCGTGCATGTACTGGTTTGTACAGAATACCTGAGACGGATTGGAAGCACTATATATCGAATAGAAAAATTTATCAAACCGCTAAAGTGCCAAGAGTCGATATCTTTATATTGAAACTTCTTCGGAATCATATCGCAAGATCTGTGACTGTGAATGAAAAACCTTGGATTTCACAGCCGTTTCACCCTACAGACGGGTATATTGTGACTTGCCTCACTACTGGCTTCGTTCCTCCAGAAGCATGGACATAAATCGATATGTTTTTGATTCTGACGGTGTCCCAATCATATATCACATATATAGACGGGCCACCGATAAGAAGATAAAATATCCTCCGAGTTTGAGTTCACGAGACCAACAATTTCAATGGAGATACTCATTTGCTAGATTCGTTCAGGCTGGTTGAGCTGAGATGGACCAATCTAGGTATTGGTGGCTAAATGACAATGTCTAAGTTATTCGTGTTTATTTTCTGTTTTTGTGTTTTTTCCCGTTACTTAGTTTTTAGTTTCATCTCATTATTGCTACATCTAGTGTTGTTGTTTATTTGTATTATAAACTAGGTATAGGTTTCAATATAAGGTAACGTTTTTTTTGATTGAACTTATTTAGAATTAGGGTGTAAAATATTAGGTATAGGATATAAGTTTACTGTTGTGTTAGTAATATAAGTAATTTTTGAATAATGCTGGTTGGTTTTTTCTCCTTTTTCCAATTGAATCAAAAAATATGTAATAATCTTAATTAATTTAAATTTGCTAGTGTATTTATTTCATTGAATGTGTTTAACTGATAACGTATAAATTTAGAGAGCCATTCGGGCCATTAAGTTTTTCATAGTTTTATTGTTTGGAATTCGCTTTATGTTCTTTTAAAAATTTATAACGATTGGTATTAAATAAAGCGCTTTTGACTTTGATTTAGAAGGATAGCAGCCTCGATGCTGGCCAAATATATTCAATAGTTGTTTTATATGATTTGTTGCAAAACCCAGCAACAAATCCAGCCTAAAAAGTGAAATCGAAACTTTAGCGATGCAATTCAATCAGAAACAACAAGAGATGTACGTCCATGCAAGAAGCAGTTGTTGGCTTGCATTCAAGTTTTTTAAAACCCAATTCATACTGTCTTTTGTTTAAACCAAGTCAATATTAAATATTTGATACACGTAATAACCTACTTGTAGCACTTGAATATTTCGGAGATACCGTTATTGCCACATTTTAGGTAAATTTCTTTAGAGAAAGATAGAAAAGAAAAAAACTCACGAAAGTAAGTCTTAATGAGTGTAAGGCCTTAGAAGCTAGAATTCGATGAACTTTGTTAAAAATAGTACATTTTATGAATTTTACGTTTTCATCTATGATGACCTTTAAATGTGCCAAAAATTTGTATCTAGATTTCCTGATGTAAAATGTATGTTATGTTTCATAAAAATCGAGCTGTAAACCGCTATTGAAATATATCAGTTACAACGACAATTACATATTGTCGCGTGTTATTGGTTCGCGGCCTATAATTTTAATGTTCCGGGAAAGTGAAAACGCAATATCTTTTAATTTAAGTCTAAGAGAGTTTATTTAATTACAAAAGTGCACAATGAGCAATTTAACACTTTCACTAATTTTAATTTTCACTATTAAAATTCTAACACTCGTCCATAAATTTCTTATCGCAATTGTCTTCTCAAAATCACCTTACTATTACTTGATCGCTTTTCAATTCGCTTTCCACACACTATCGCAAGTTTTTATCGCGGTCGAATGAATGCCACCATTCATTCAGCTCGCCATTATATAGGGTCTCTAATCATTCAACTCAGTTCTCGTACATTGGTGAAGAAGCGGGAACATTATAGCATGAATGGGCAGTGACTCACTTTCAGATGTTGATAATGCTTGTTGGGTCCTCGTGGTTTCGAGTAAATTCGTTTGTTGACGTTCTTAATGATTGTGAAAACAATTGCGACAGTAGCTCGCAGAACTATTTGTACATGTAAATATTTGTACATGTAACAATATGATACTGTGTAAACACACAGCACTACCGATGAGTCAGGATTGTGATGAAAATTCTCGAAAAATTATGTGAAGTATTGATATGTTATCATGACTACTCAAAAATTGTGGTCAACATACTGGAAATAAAATGGAGGCAAATTAAAGTACATAATAACCATATATAAAAGTGTGATTCATAAGAAGTTTACACATTTTTTGTCGAAAATAAAACATAATTTTTGTGAAGATTGAGCTGTAATGTTTATTTATTGTGAAAATTTGGTGCCTTACAATTTAATATGAAATATTACTTTGGGCACATGTGCACCTCATGCTGCTTTACAGACTATCAAACGATGATTGTGAATTTCGATGACATTTTCACTCATTTCCGGCGTTGTTAGGCGAACAGGGAGGGGAAATACACGAAAAATTTGTGTCCCCCCCCCTCGCGATTGGACACCTGTGATCCGAAAAATTTTTAAAAAATCAGGAATATAGGCCTTGGTGAGTATAACAACAACAAATACGTGAGAAGTCGCAAATCACTCAACTTTGTTAGTAATAGTATGATTTATCGATTTTATGTTTTCTTGAATAAAATCTTAACGGTACCCTTAAATTCAAGGAAATTCAGTTCGTAGATGTCCATTTATAAGATTGATCTATCCTGAAAGTTTCATAAAGATTAATCATGTTTAGCGAAGTTATAGCAGTTTGAATTTTCCTGTATTACTAGGGAACAATATGCGCTGCATTTATTACTATGGCAACATATGGCTATGGAACAACATGCGCTTTTTTTCGACTCAGACACTACAGTTTTGCTAGGATTTGCATGAATGATAGGTGTCATGCATATCTTTGAGAATCAGTTCAGCTAGTGGTATCAGTAATCGTAAAACAAAATAGTGGCTGTTTTAAATGCGAAGATTGAATAATTTTGAGTTATTTTTTCCCAACTTCAACGTTTGAGGTGCATGCTTTGAACACTTGATTCAATTTAATGAATGACTAAAGATGAGTACTTACAATTAATGCTCATATGTGAAACAAGTCAGTGAAGTGGGAGAGAGCTCCTAGCAAAAGCGTTTTTAAACCATTCTAGGATTCGAAAAAATTGGCCATTAATCGATGATAACAGTACAGGAGAGTGGCCCCTGAAAAGAAATTCATCAAACGTAGCCGATATGAGTATGAAATAAAAGTTTTCATGGGAGCTTTCCAAAACAGTTGTGAAACTGTCAGTTTTTGCTTCAGTGGGGAAACAGGGGGGAAATACATGAAAAATGTGTTTCCTCCGTCGCTGATGGACATCCGAAATAATTATCAAGGGAGATATTTATGAGTATAACAATACCAAAAACCTCAGAGGTCGAAATTCGTTCAACTTTGTTAATAATAGTATGATCTTCGTATTTCATATTTTCTCCAATAAAATCGTCTTTGACATGTTTCTCGATTTGATTCGATCTGGTGACTGCATTTTGTAAATTGAATACAAAACCCTTCTGACATCAGCGTAGGTCTGTTTACCCAACTTGTTTAATGCTTCAGTAGCCAGAGAGCATCAACGTCAGCACGATCCTTCAAAAATCCCCAAAGGAAGAAGTCACAAATCACACGATCTCACCGGCCAATTTATGGGTCTATTTCGTGAAAACCAAAAAATTCACGTAGAGCGCGAAATGTTTGCACTGGCGATTCATTATTTTTGTAAAAAGTTTTAACAATAATAAAACATTTGGTTGATGTGTATGATGCCATGACTAGAATTGTAAAAGACCAAACTGTCATAATCTGTCAATATGTGGACCTGAGTTTGGACAGAAATAAGAGTTAAGGCCCATTCACATGTGTACACTTGTTATGAATCGAATTCAAGTTTTAATATTCAGAAGACATTGTTAGATTTACTAATTAATTTACAATACACTTCTGGTAATAGGACTCTCCTGCTACTTTTATTTGTCCTTTAAAAGTGTTTGATTTTCAAAGTGGGGGCCAATAAAATGATTATTTGCTTTTAAAAATTAAGGTACTCACGAGAAATTTGCTTTTCCGACTGGTGGTGGTGATTTTTTCACTTGCTCACGTTTCCTTCCTTGAAGTTATCCAGGAACTCCTCCTGAGCAACACTGAACGTTGAATACATATAATATTAGTAAATAAATTCCTACAATACGTACTCCCAATCCGCATACAACCAAAATGTTATTATGATGGATTCTTTTAGATTTTTAACCTCATTCTAGATCTGTTCGAAAATTCGCATAAATTCAAATTAGATTTGGTTCCAAGTTCCGTTCAAGGAACTGCACATTTGGTTCTCTGTTGCAACTACCGAATGATGGTTGAGCTGATGGCAATGTGTTGTTGCTGTTATAAGAAGTTAAAATAATTATAACAAAAATTAGTATATTATTCTACAAAAAAAAATTAACCGGATTGCAGGAACGGCGAACTTAGCTGATTTTATTCGAAGGTAATGTGTTGTCATCCTATGGCGTTATGAAGCAACGCGATATTTTAGTGGCAATAATGCTAGTTCCCGTTTAAATTCATGCCTAAAACGTGCACGGCTTCCACTCTTTAAGGCGGGCACATAAATTTTGGAAAAACGTTCTTCATGGCTCAAATCCGATTCTAATGATTTAGGGAAGAAACTTTTTGGAGCCTTTCCGTCTTACAGAATATTAAATGAATCTCAATGCGATTGGATGCAACTTTGCATACACAATCGTGATCACTTTCTTTATTTTATGAGCTGCACAAGAAAAATTTCATACAAACTTTTGGCAAATTTTTGTCAGACTATTTGCCCACGCGACAATTTTTGCGTATCTCAATCAGTCCGCAAGTGATTCAATACAATAAAATTTTCATTTGTTAGGGTTATGTAAAATCATTTTACAAAACCTTACTAAAATTGTGTCCTATCTGTCCGTCGGTCCGTCCGTGTGTCGCTTTTTCTCGCAAACTACATAAGCTAGAAATATAAAATTTTGTAGGTAGGTGTGAAGTGACGCCCTCTTTGAAGTCCCACCACAACGAAATTTATAAGATGTTTAAGGGGTGCCTCGTCTTATAGGGGAGTGCCCCTCCCTCAAAAAAAAAGTTTCATCGTATGTAGGCAATATGGACATCAAATGAAAGGCCTTGATGGAAGCTTTCCAAAACAGGTCTTAAATTAACAAGTTTTGTTTTAAGATGTACTGGAGAAGGGGAAATATACGAAAATTTTATGTCCCCCCATCGCAATTGTACGCATTTGAACTGAAAAATCTGAAAAAAATCCCAGAAGTATCATTTTTGGAGTACCAAAGGAACAAATACCTCAGAAGTCGAAATTCGATCAACTTTGTTAATAATAGTACATTTTACAAATTTTACATTTTTGCCTATAATACCAAATTAGAACACTTAAATTACCGAAAAGCCACACTTTAAATTTTTCAAAAGCAATTGTATGCATTCTGAAATTTCACAATGATCGAAAACTAAACAGCCACGTTACAGCCGATTGAATATTTAGCAATTACAACAAGATTAACACGTGATACTAGGGAGATATACCTTTGCAATGGACCTAGACACTACAAATATGTAGGAATTTTAATAAACATTTTAGAAATGGTTTGTAATACCTGTATTAATGTATTTTCATGAAATAGGGGTCAACACATTTGAAACAAAATGGTGGCGAGTTTAAAAACAAAATAACCATAATAATTTTTTGTACTCAATTTATGAAGTCTGTATATTAGTCAAGTTTTGATATGCAGAACACATTGTTTGATTAACTAATTGTTTTACAAACTCATCTAGCAGGAGCACTCTCCTCTACTTCAGCTTGTTTTTCATTTGAATTTGATGATGCTGCCACTTAACTGCAACTTTTTTAAAAATCACATGATATTTTTGCAGTTACTAGGGAATTCCAAGTTGAAAATGTGCGAATTAGACGCCATAAAAGAGCAGGTTTCAATATTACACAATACATGCGATCAACAGCCACGAATAATTTTTACTTTCGTCTTTCGTGCCACTGGTTCCGCTTAAAGAGTTAAAAGCATTCAAACTACAGGGAATTATAAAACAGTAGGCAAAAATTTAGATGGAACAACATTAATTTCGAAATTTGGCACAGTTCAAATTTAATTTTGTTTGGCATAAACTTTCTGCGTGTGCTATTTTTGCACTAATTGTATGCATGATTAATATATGGTTTTTACCAAACTGCGGGCAGATTGGAGAGACTAAAGGATTTAAAATAGATTATCAAACGGATTAATTGACGAGTTCATGAGATGACTAAAACCGGTTCATTAGCCTTGCGATTTTAAAGTTAAGTGTAGTGCCAGTTAAGCTTCAACAACACAGGTCTGTGATATGATAGACACCGGTTTCTTGTACGGATTCGTACAAAAATCTCATTTTGCAGTATTATACTGATGTGACACTATACAAACTTACTATCAAATCCAGTGTTCTAGCGTTCTGTGGCCCAGTGTAGCCAGAAATGCCAAGGGTACATGGTATCTCCCAATTTCAAACCAGCAGAGCGAGATCAAAGATTGCAGCGCTTTTCCTTTGCACGTCTGGATTCCTTTGTCTTCTTTCGTATTTTGCCGCCCATGTGTAATAGGTCGAATCCACATATCAAAGCACAACAATCATAATAATATTTATACGTACACATCCTAAGCAAACATATGTACACATTCATTCACTTACTATAATAGTATATTCAATTCACCTATCATCAACAAAAACAACAATCGTAACAACATTCATATGCTCATATCATAAGATATATACACATGTTCAATTGTACATCATGCAATTCAATTGCTTACTAACAAAATCCATTTGTTTACCAACAAAAGTCTAACCTAAGCAAACAAAAAGGCAACCATGAAATATCAAACCGATCGCATGGCTACATGTAAACATACCAGTTGCATAATCATACAATGCAATTTTCTTTTATTATCTCTACGCTCATTCTGAATGCAGAGCATCACATTGCGACAAAATTATAAGCCATCACGTGTGGAGGTATTCCCTGACCATACTCAACACTAATTGTATTACTCATCTAGAGGTTGGTAACCGTATCCAAGTGATACGTATGAGCATGGGTTGATGACATGCGAGTGCATGCATAATATGAAAATTTATCCAGAGTAGAGAATAATTGTAAGTATAGGTAGAACTGTATCAAGTAATAAAGTTTTGCTTACACTTAACAAGAAACAAGTTGGGTAAACAGACCTACGCTCATGTCAGAAGGGTTTTGTATTCAATTTTCAAAATGCAGTCACCAGATTCAATAAAGTCAAGAAGCATGTCAATGACGATTTTATTGGAGAGACTATGAAATTCGAAGATCATACTATTATTAACAAAGTTGAACGAATTTCGACTTCTGAGATTTTTGGTATTGTTATACTCACAAATATCTCCCTTGATAATTATTTCAGATGACCATTCGCGAGGGAGGAAACACATTTTTCATGTATTTCCCCCCTGTGCCCCACTGAAGCAAAAACTGACAGTTTAAGAACTGTTTTGAAAAGCTCCCATGAAAACTTTTATTTCATACTCATATCAGCTACGTTTGATGAATTTTTTTTCAGGGGCCACTCTGGTGTACTGTTATCATCGATTAAAAGCCAACTTTTTCGAATCCTAGAGTTGTAACAAAACCCTTGTGCTAGGAGCTCTCTCCTGCTTCCTTGACTTGTTTCACTTATGAGTATTAATTGTAGGTACTCATCTTCAGTCATTCATTAAATTGAATCAAGTGTACAAAGCATGCACCTGAAACGTTCAAATTGGGGCAAAATAACTCAAAATTATTCAATCTTCGCATTAAAAACAGCCACTATTTTGTTTTACAATTACTAATACCACTAGCTGAACCGATTCTCAAAGATATGCATGACACCTATCATTCCTGAAATTTTCATGCAAATCCTAGCAAAACTGTAGTGTCTGAGTCGGTAAAACGCGCATGTTGTTCCATAGCCATATGTTGCCATAGTAATATATGCAGCGCATATTGTTCCATAGTAATACAGAAAAATTCAAACCGCTGTAACTTCGCTAAATATAATTCAATCCTTATGAAACTTCATTGAATTTAAGGGTACCGTTAAGATTTTATTCAAGAAAACATAAAATCGATAAATCATACGATTACTAACAAAGTTGAGTGAATTGCGACTTCTCACGTATTTGTTGTTGTTTTACTCATCAAGGCCTATACTCTTGATTTTTTTCAGATTTTTTGGATCACAGGTGTCCAATCGCGAGGGGAGGGACACAAATTTTTCGTGTATTTCCCCTCCCTGTGCGCCCCTCGAAGCAAATTTTGCCAAACTAAGACCTGTTTTGAAAAGCCCTCACCAAGACCTTTCATTTGATACCCATATCGGCTACCTTCAATGAAATTTTTTTTTCGGGGGGTCACTCCCCTGCATGGGGAGACCCCCCTAAAATACCTTATAAAAATTTTTTGCAGTTGAACTTTGAAGAGAGCACCACTTTACACCTACATACAAAATTTGATGCTTCTAGCTTAAGTAGTTTCCGAGAAAAACTGCTGTGACACACGGACGGACGGACGGACGGACGGACAGACAGACGGACAGACGGACAGACAGGACACGATTTTAGAAGGGTTTTGTAAAATTATTTTACAAAACCCTAAAAAAGAACAGTAAACAAATTAGCTGTGTAAGGCATAGGTTAAGTGAAATTAAAATGTATAAATACCAAAGAATGGTTAAATAAAATCAAGATTTGTGATTGAACCGTCTTGGCGTTTTGATTGCAGGTCTTCCTTCCGCGAAGCTATATTTGCGGATGTAGGAATTGCGGCGTAGTGGACGTAATGTCCTCGCCATGTTCTCTGCGGAGTAACTCTGCGCTTGCATATGTTTGAATAACATCTACCAGGCACCATAATATTAATTTTTTCCCAGCTCAGAGGAGGTGAATTTAAGTATGATAAGAAATTATTTCATGGCGATCCTGCCATTTCATTTATAACATTTCATGGGACTAATTTATTTCAAAGCTATTTTATTTAAATTATTTCACATGATCTACAGTCTATCTTGTTGTTTAATTACTGCAACATGATCCCCCAAATTTTTTAACTGCTACTGAGGAGTGCCGGTCGACAGAAATACTCTTGGAAATTACCTCTCTTTGGGGAGTGCCGCCCACATGGATTCGAGGATATGGAGGCCACCATGGGGTTCCTTCTGGGATGATAAGTAATGACCCTGACTGTACCTAGACTACTCTTTGCATGGAATTCATGCTTTGGGCTGGTGGGCATAATGGTTCAGATTGAGTTGCTTTTCACGGTAGTGTTGAGGCGACTCTCATGTGTGAACGGCTCCAATCAAACTATCATACCGTCTCCGCGCTAGTAAAATCTTGGCAGTCCTCAGAGTACGTCCGAAGTTCACATTATTAGGTTGAAGGTGTATGTTCGATTGAGACGGACTCCTGAATAGCACTGGTCCGGCGCTGAGCACTTAATCACATAAGTACTTGTGCCAACCCTAGCATAGCCTCCCTGCTCTGCAAAGAAAGCCATGGAACCAAAAAGGTAACTACACACATCAACGGAAAAAGTGGCTTCAATGGGACTCAATCCAGCAGAAGAAATATCAACTGAAAAAACACAAAAATAAATCCACAAAAAATCAAAAAAGCGTAAAAATATCAACAACAATGATGGAACCAAAAATTATAACCACGATAATAAAAACAGTAAAAACGGTACCAACGGCAAAAAAAAAGATGAATACAATGACAGTAAAACTGGAAAACAATGGGCAGCCTTGTCCAAACTGAAATTCCTGTGGTGTTGAGGCACAGAGAAAAAAAGATGTGGACACCAGAGCGTTCTAAAAAGAAGAGTTAGAAGTTCTGTAGGACGCGCCAAATATTTGCGCAGTGGGAAAAATAAAAATAGCATCTAGAATTCTTCTACCAAAGTGACTGAAGCCGAAATATTAACGAACCATGCTGCGGCCACAAAATAACCTTGGCAGAGAAAGAAAAGAATGATCAGTTATGTGATTTCACCGCGATGGTCGAATATGTGGCTGAGGTACTGTACTCGGAAATGGAAGCTGATAAAACTCTCTCCCGTCTAGTGACACTACGAGGAAGGCCAATCCTTAAAGTGGGAGACGTTCTAAATAGATTTAAATCAGCATGCGACTTGCCAAAAGTCAGCAAAGGTATGAAGAATGGGCTACTGCAATTTAAGGAGCTCTGAGACAACACAGGGTAATACTGAAGAGGCTGGTGAAAGGCAACGAGGGCCAGAAGGCCGTAGAAGATTAAATTACTAAAGAAGCACTTACATCCAAGCCTAAAGAGCATGAAGGCATAATTAAAAGCATGGCGTCTAGCCCGATCGAAGGGGATTGGGATGAAAGAAGGAAATAAGAGGCATCTGATAGGCACGGAAGGCTAGGCCAGGGGTTTCAGAAAGTGCTGACAAAAGAAGCAAAAAAAGCCTCAAATAAACTACTTCAGAGAATAAAGTTCACATGGACACCCAGCAAGAAGAGAGACTAGACGCAAAACAGGAGAGAAAAATGCCACGATGAAGACCCCGATAGCAAGCACTGCTTGTAAAACCCAAGACGGGCGACTCTACCCAGAAATATTACAGGATATCGGAAGAAGGCACAAAGGCATCAATATTGCTACAAAAGCAGTGCGATCAATCTGGTTTGGTCACATACTGACTGAACTCAGAGCAGAGCCTGACCAAAAAGAAGTATTCTGCGACGCAGCATAGAAAGTTCGCGGCAAAAGCGCAACTTTAGCCCCACTAAAGCCGATGGCAATAATAGATATAAGAGACATTGACTGCGTCATAGACCTGATCTAGGAAGAAAAGGTCATCTGAAGGGAGCTCTCTAGTGGGGACAAGGTCAAAGCAAAGCTGATACCAAAAAACCATAGGGGACAATGTATGGCTTTGACTGATATCAAGGAAAAGTGCACCGAACAATTTATGAATAGGAGCAAAGAAAGAATAGGACGGGTCACCTGCAGAATACAGCCAAGAAAAGCGCCTCTTCAATGTTTCAAATGCCTTGGTTATAGTCACACCACACAAAAACCCAATAGGAGTTCCTGATGCTACAATGCTGTCAAACCGGACATAAAAGAAACGAGTATATGAAATGATTATATGCTGATCCGAGACCAGACCTTGGGCATGTCTTGAGATTGGGAGAATGTCGGTCACAGCTAAGGGAAAATCAAAGCATCGATGACCTGTATCCTGCAAATAAGCTGACAACTCAGTTCAACTGACGAAAACCTGCTTGAGAAGTTATGATGAACGTTAAAACCAATTTTCGCAGCAGAGTGAGCAACGCCGTGACAAATGTTCAGCAAAATGGCATCCTAATGAAACTGGTACTCCCGCCGTCTTGGTTTGGGATAGTGATTTACAGCTTGAGGGATGTGGATGATGGATGATTTCATACGGGGTCGATGCTCAGGGACTTCAGGGTTTCTTTAGTTTGTACCTGTTGTCAAACGAGCGAATATCATCACTCCAAGCCAGGCTTAATGCTTTGGAGGGTCCTTTTAGAGCGCAGATGCCAATGTGCTCGTTGGGAGGGACTTCAAAGTTTAAGTTATCGGATGGGGTATGCCTTGAAAAGATTTGCGGAAAAATGAATATCTTAAATGGCAACCAGGACGGCTTTCGTCATACTAAATAAATTCCGTCATATGGTGTGAGGAATATTAGAAGTATGGACATCGAGAGGTTCGTCGAAGTGCTCATGGTAGGTGCTCTCCTGCAGAGGGATTCACTGGGGACGGAAGAGCTGAGAACTCAAGATGAGCTGAACTAAACTATGTTCATCATCATGACTGCTTGCACCGCTACTATGTTCCGTCAAAGACTCCGACACGGCAAGCCCCTAGTGTATTAGTGATCGATAAAAGCCACTTAAAAGCAAAAGAAGTGTCACAAGATTCAGCATGGGGCTCAAAGGGCCCGGAAATGTGACAAGATATGCAACTGGGAAGTAGCATATAAGTCAGCCAGGAAATGCCTTCGCAAACTGATTCACAGCAACAAGATGGAGCGAAAAGGGTGAATTAGGATCCATGGGGCCTTGACTTGAAGCTAGTTATGTGGAAGCTTGGTGCCCTATGGACGCCTTCTATGCATGAAACTGCTTGAGCAATTTGCGTGGGACATGAAACTGATACTGCGGCCATCTGGCTTCAAAATAGTAATTTCCAAGCAGAGAGCTGTGGATGGTTTTGCGTGAGTTCAGCTCTCAGGGACCACCTTCTTTAGTGTTTACCTAATGCTGAACGAATTGATTTAATCTTTCCAAGCCAAGCTCAATGCTTTGGAGGGCGCTGTCTCGAACGCAGACGCGAAGAAAATGGATCCTGAAAGTGATGGCCAAGACAACGCTCATCGTACTAAACCCCGGAAACACACTGAAATTCCACCGTATCAGTTGTGAAGGAACCATATCGGATGTGACATTTGCTCCCAAGTCATTAGCATGGAAAATACGCAATTGGAGAGTATTAGAGGACTACTTAGCCAGTGATCATCAGTGCATTTTGCTTGAGATAAGTGATGTTGTCTCCCGACGTCCATACCCTCGGGTTTCTACAATCAGATGGAATATCGGAAGGATGGACGTCGAGATGTTCGTCAAGGTGCTCACAGCAGGGGCCCCGCTGCAGGGAGATCCATAGAGGATGGAAGAACTGGCAGCTCAAGACATGGTGAACTCTAATATGAGTGTAGTAATCGAGCAATCACACAAACGAGCTGCTCGAAAGCTTTCCTAACCCTTATACGAAATTTTAATTGCAGATTTGGAAAACATTTCCTTACTTCCGTTCATAGTTGTTAACTATAAAATATTATTTTTTTTATTGTTATCAAATGTAAATTTTATATCAATCTTCCTTTATATTAAATTTAAACGTTTCCTTTTAGTTATATTCTTTATGTTATTTAACCCTCTATTACTTTTTAAAATCTTTTTCATTTTTCTTTACTTCTGTTGATTTTAAAAAATTCAAATCTGGAAGCTAAAATTTCGGACATGGGAACACTGATTTAGTGCATCCCATCCATTTATTGCATCGCCGAATGCAAACCAACTCGGCTGAGCGAGCAGCTGTAAGGGATTTGCCGTTGCGACACGGGAAAAGAAAGAAAGATTTGGATGGATCAGGAGTCCGTTATACACCTTCACGACGGTCACGTCGCGACGCCCAAGAGAGGGATCGGATTGTAAAAGTTCCCGTGGCGGTGGTTGTCATATTCGCATACAGTTGTCACTTTACTCGTCTTAAAACCATAATAAACAAATCTCGTGAAGTGTTATAACTGCGAACATTTTTCGATAAATAGCGTGACTGTGCGGTATAGTAGGTGGCAGTATTACATTTGTTGTTTAAAGAAGAAATTATAAATAAATAAAGCCAGTGAATGTGGTAATAGTGCAAAAGAAAAATTGATTAGCTTTTGTGCATAAGTGGTACTGCGTTTTATCTGATCTGCATAGGTGCATTCCAAGTGTTGAATGGCATTAAAACCAAATTGGAATATCTCTTCGAATAAAACCCGTTGAGTGTAAGGAAAGCCGCGGGAATATATGGGATCAAAACGTCTGGTTGACGTCCCGTATGTGCGTGTGTGTTGTCGCCCTTAACAAAGCATCAACTAGTAACCCAACATTGAATATAGTTTGGGATTTTTCATTGGAGAAGCACTGTAAAAAGAAGAGATTATAGCGGCTTTTATAAAAATGAAACGATAAAATATGAGCCGCTAGTACTCATTTTTTGTACATTTCACCTAGAAATATTAAAAGTGTTCCTCTGTATCAAATTAAAAACCAGCGACTATGAATTTGGAATTTAACATAAATGAAATATGTCAAACGGTCTCATGAAGAGTGCAACATTAGTGTCGATTTGTCGATAACAATCCTGCATTAAATTCCACCGCTTATGCTATTGACTTCTTAACAAATTTTTGTAAAGTGTTACTCACTTCTGACGACAAATTGTCACTTACTTATGACGACAAATTTGTCCGCTCTGCGCAAAAGAAATTAAAAGGTCATATTCATCCAAAATAAGGTGTGAACAATCAAATTTAATGATTTGAACTAAACATAATTTAGATATAACACAAAAGAGAAATAATAAAAATTAAATTGCAAAATAAAAAGGAACAGCAATTAAAGTAGAAGTCTAAAGGAATGACTTCCAGAAGAACTTTTTTATACTGAATCGATTGTCATCAACCACCACATCGTCAAAAAGTGCTTCGCAAGGATGTAGGTGAGTACTTATTTGTTTTTCAACTAATTTTATTTTTTTATAATGAACATACAAATTTTATTAAATATATTCGTAAATTTTTTAAAAACACATTCACTATAGTCAAATTAAATAAAATCCGATTTTCGATTAAGATAGAGTTCAACTTAAGTACATTCTGTTTTGATGAATCTGATTAAGTTCTTGCATTTTCA
Source organism: Odontomyia ornata (assembly GCA_963969285.1). Lineage (NCBI taxonomy): Eukaryota > Metazoa > Arthropoda > Insecta > Diptera > Stratiomyidae > Odontomyia > Odontomyia ornata. The sequence goes on along the minus strand of OZ017741.1, from coordinate 128,056,466 downwards.
ATAGTCAATTTCATTCAATGCGTTATCAATTCCCAAAGCAGACGAAAACACAAGGACAAGAGGCGATGTAAGTGTGATAATTGTGTATAAAATCCTGCAAACTATTACAAATTAAATAAATTAAAAGTAATTGTACAACATGTGTAGCTATTTGATTCGTGCAATGAAAAAAAAATGGTTTTTAATAAAAACGAGTCACATGAGCACAGTATTTTTGTAAGTCCAGATTAAGAACATCCTATTCGTATCTCTAAATTATCTTCAAACTATTTTCTGGATATCACAATATCAACTGAAATCAAATTAACTGATGGAGGACGCAACTTAAAGCATCTTAGTAAACTCTTTGAAATCCTATCATTTTATTTGTCTTCTATTTTGAAATTCAATAATTTACGCAAATTTAATTGAAAATAATAAAGCCTACTCTCTGTTATATTTTGCTAGAACTTTATCAATTTCTTAGTTTAGATGTTTATTAAGTACATATGTATATTTATTTGTTTGGAATTATTTTGTCATATATTTTTAAATACGATATAGTCTAAATAGAGTTACAATATGATTTAGCAATTAAATATGGAATTTTAAATTTGTAATTTCGGTCTTTCCTTTCACTCAACCTGACCAAGCATAGAACCCGCATTGATGGCAGGCTCCTCCTCTAACATGGGCCAGCAATCGGGCACGTTCTTCCCTTTCTCTTTCGTTAACAGGGACTCTTGCCGGGTAGAGTGGCCTTCCGCTAATGTGCCCTTTTATGATATAAGGTTATGTGATTCCATTGCATAACGCTATAACATTGATTACGTTTGTATTCCTCATTTGATGGAAAGAGTCATGCAAAGTACGTTTATAGTAAGGGTAATTCTTTGATCACTTTTTATCTAGATCGGTCTTGATGTAATCATGTCTGATTATGTGTCCAAGGTATTGAACTTTTGTCATCAAAAGTAGCTTTTTAGGTCTTTGTAAAAATTTTTTTCACAAAGACCTACTAGTTTCGCGACCTGTCTGTTTGCCATACGTCTGACCGTCTGTCCGTGCGTCACGGCTAGTTTCCTCAGAAACTATATAAGTTAAAATGATCAAACTTTATGAAAAGCTCAAAAATTACCAAAAAGTTAAAAAAATTTTAAGGGTGTCCCGCCTAATAACGAATCAGCCCTTAAACATTTTTTTATAACCAAAGGTAGTCGAGTGGGGTATCAAATAAAACGTCTTAATTAGAACTTTTGAAATCTGAAATAAAAAAATCATTGTATGAATTGGAGGGTCCAGAGGAAGGCAAAATGTACCAAAAATCTTTAACAACTTAGCCTTTCATGCCAACAAGTTTTACATCCAACGTATGGTTTGTTTCCCTCAAGGAGACAACTTGAGCATAATCTCCTCATTAAAATCCATCAACAAGTGACCAGATTTCTCTCACGAAGTCCGATAGCATTCAACGTTGGTTATGGAATTGAAGAAGAAAAGGCGTTGGCTGGAATAATTGGTAAGTGTAGCGTCAAGCTAGAGTGTGATCCAAGTAAGAGATTGTTTCAGGTTCTTTCACGGAGCTGTTTTGAAGCGACAATTGTTGTTTTGGGCACTTGCTTGTAAGTTTCTTTGGTTTGAAGACAACTTTGACAGTCTGGTGCATAAACATTTGACCTTTGGTTCTATTGGACAAGCATAGAATTGGTGACCAGGATTTCTGCAGTTCCAAAAATTTATCGTGTTAGCCAATATCAAGCTGCAAGCGTTTCCGGTTCATATTGTGGTGATGATATCAGCAAAGCCAGCATATTGGAGATGTTATGTGAGTCGTTTACAAAAGCCAAAAGAGTTTTCAGTTCCGCGGTGTAGAAAGTACGTGAGGCAGCTGATGACTGGTGCTAGTAAGGATTGTAAGATTTTTGTTATTCATACTTCCACTCCTGTTTACAGACATGTGATCTGAATATTTGCATAGCGTGGATAGGAAAACGTACTATGTTGTTTTTAACTCGAGTTTTAGGCTACAGTGGCTTTTCTGCCCAAGGTAATCATAGCCATGCCATGATTCCAATTAGGCTTACAGAACGCGGTAATGTGATTTCCTTCCACACGTCCTTAAGATACTGAAGATGACTCAAAGGAATGAAAACACGTCTACTCACATAAAATAACAAGGCTTTACGGCTTTTCAAGGAAAAAGAAAATCTACCTGGGAATATCAAGTTAACAAAAAAATTGACTGCAACATAACTAACAAGGAAAAACTGTTACAAATCTTCCACACGCTAAGATTTCATTAAACCATAGCAAATTTATAGTTAAATAAACAGTGTTTAAAAAAACAACATAACATATGCATTCGCAAAAATTTCAACAAAGCTAAACATAATTGCTCCGCAAAATACATAACGTAGTGCACAAATGCTTCGCATTAAAAATGAAATAAGAACACTGTACATAAGAAGAGTCAGTTCAGCAGACTACTGCATTTACACGAACAGTTAACCAACCTGATACAAATTAAAAACTTTATACAACTATACAATTAATGAAAAAAAAAAATTGATACTGAGTTCAAAACTAAATACAAGACCTTGAAATAAACTAAGCATTGATTAAAAGTAAAACACAATGAACACATCAATAACCAGTGTCATCTATCCATGGGCTATAAATCTATCAGATATAACTTCTACGATACGGGAAATAGAGATATTAGGGAAGGAACTAAAATACAATTTCTCCTCCCTAGCGCTACAGCCCCTCTTGCGCCCACGCTTCCTGCAACAAGCGCCTCCAACTGGCTCGGTCACAGTCAATGTCTTTCAACTCTGAAATCACTAGTTTCCGTTTGTCAATTCTCCAACAAATACCTTTTTGGGTATCTCTTGTTCATCCATACGATTCATGTAGCCAGCCTATTACAGTTGCTGCAGTCTAAAAATCATTAGGACCTCCAGCTAGTCAAAAGTTTCATACAGCTCATGGTTGTATCTAATTTGTCATTGGTCCCCGTAATCTCTTTGTGGACTTCAGGATGGTTCGCTATTATTCTAGGATTTACGACCCTTCTTTGATCATTTTAGTAGCAACAACCATAGAATTTTCGATGTTTTTTATATTTTTACCTCACCGTTCAAGCATCTGGTACTGTTTTGATAGGAATTTATGAAATGAATAGGAAAGAAATTGCAAACAATATTGATTTATACTGTTAAAATACTACAGTGAAAAGTGCAAACACAACAAACTTGCATATGTTCCAAACTGCACAAATCTCGACTCGAAGATGAGTTTCTCTGAGCAAATCAGGGCAACGGCTGAGAAGGCTGCTTCGGTAATATCAGCCCTGAGTCGACTTATGGCCAACGAAGGGGGACCCAGCCCATCAAGAAGACGCCTCTTGATGAGTGCTGTAGGGTCAGTGCTACTGTACGGAGCAGAGGTATGGGGCGACGCTCTCAGCAAGGAGGTATACCGAAAACGATTGGCACAGGTACAGAGAAGAGGTGCACTGAGAATTGCATCTTCGTATCCAACAGTCTCCGACTCGGCGGTGAGAGTGATTGCAGGCGTGATACCTGTCGCTCTCCTTGCTAGAGAGCGCCGCGCTATTTACCTGCGCCGAAACGAGGATGCGAGGGAGATGGTTGTCTTGGGGGAATTGCACGAAGGGAAGGTGGACTGCGCGCCTCATCCCGGACGTGAGACCGTGGCTAAATCGAAGGCATGGTGAGATTGACTTCTATCTGACCCAGCTTTTGAGCGGGCACGGGTGTTTTCAGTCTTACCTGCACAAGATCGGTAAGTCACGGTCTCCCGATTGTCGGTTTTGCCCAGGAGAGGAGAACAATGCCTGTCACACATTTTTTGCGTGTACAAAATGGGTCAGGCTGCGAAGGAAACTCTACAGGGAGACGGGAGAGCTCACCCCGGATAATATAGTTGCGGTGATGCTCGAATCGGTTGACAAATGGAACCAGGTGGCACATTAGGCTCGGGCAGTCCTGAAATATAAAAGGGACTCACAGCAGCCGGAGGCGCTGGGGCTGGGGGATCGCTCTTCTGGCATTTCCTCTTCCCCTCTCCCCTCCCGCTAGGAAAGGGACTCCCCAGCTTGAAGGCGCCCCATGGCGTAACAAAACGAGACCTGGCCCGAAGTAATGTGTCAAACGGTTCCAGGCTAGGTTCTCAGATTGACAGGGGAGGTGTTTAGTGGGTAGTCCAAGGGTATCCTCCATGGGAGTCCCACACTGCCAGACTCGGCGGGCGTAAATGCCTTCACCTCCCTACCACAAAAAAAAACTGCACAAATATTTTAGAAAAGAAAAAATAACAGTGGTAATAACAACCTCGTAAAAGTTTTCAATAGCTAAAGAATAGAAAATATAATAGTGGAAACTAAAACCTCGTACGAACTCTAAGCTGTTATAATACAGCAACCTTATATCAAAACATTGATCGTAAATATGCAAGAAAATTCAAGCTACTACCAATCGCTTTGCTTCACTCTCACCAATTTTTTTAAGCTAGCTGGCCTTTGGCCTATCTTGATTGATTGGCTAAGTTTCCAGTTTATTCCAAACGAATAATTCTTTTTGGCTCACTTCTTCCTGTCTAGCCCGTTGGCTCAGGAAGTACAAAACCTTTCTGGTTAGCCTAGTTGGATCAGAAAGCACAATAACTTTTCTGATTGGGCTTTTGGCCCAGAACCTGAACCGCATATCTAAGTGATCTAGTTGTCTATTTGCCTAGAACTCTTGGATGCCGCTAAAATTAAGTTTGGCAGCGGCCATCCCAGTAGACCCCCGAGCTAGTCCGCCCCCATCAGCATCGCTGAATACCGGGCCCGGCAGAAGAAGCCACTCGACACATATGATTTAAATAATAAACAACCAATCTTTCACAGGAGTTTGGCAAGAGTCGAGGGGGATTTAAGTTAAATGTAAGTGTGTTAGAGTGGAGACAAGAGATTTATGGCTCAAAAAGTAGAGAAGGGAAGAAATCTGAAGGTATCGTGAAATCTCATTAAATCAGGAAACCAGTCATTAAGACCTATCGCAATCGTTCAAACCAGCCCTAACGTCTCAGGACTTTAAATTATCTTTCAAAACAAACACCTCTTTCTCCAAACACCACTTTCTCTGCAGCAAAACTCCATAGTAAACGATTAAACCTCAAAAAAATCCATATTAAGAACCAGCAATATGGCTGAGTACTCAAAAGTTGCGAAGGTCATGGGAAAAATTATCCCTTTGTTTTCGGGGGCCCTAAGGCCAACAATCATTCTGGAGCTTCAGACTTTTATCGGTTGTGCTAAACAATTGTGGGATTGTTTGAATATCCAGGAACACGAAGTATTCATGCAGAGGTGAGACATATCAGCTAATTTCCTCGAGTGTCTCTTGTACCCTCAACAAAGCAAAAGAACTATTAAATCAGTTCTACCTACCTAAGGAAATATATCAAGAGGTAGTAAATTAATTGATTACCTGCAAATAAGCCCCTGCAGAAACTCTAACATCCTTCTTATTTCGTTTATGAAGAACACTTAAACGTTGCCAGGAAGCCGCTGGAAATAAAAACGGCAAAGAGGCAATCACAACCACTAATCTGCAATTAGAAGACTTCACAAAAGATGCGTTGAAACCTGGAGTTGCTGATCCAAATCTCCACCAGTACCTACTTAACCCCGCAAAAACAAGTTACAAAGAATTAGTCCCGAAAGCGCTCAATTTCGTTTCAACCAGCCTCCTAAACTCAACCCTTTGGTTACGCCTTTTCAATCCCAAGCTTCAATATGAGCTCATAAAAATCCAAATTCAATAGAAAAAGTAAGATAATTTGCAGTTTCTGTAATAAACGGGGACACACATATTCTGATTGTTACAGTAAAAAAAATACACAATGTTTTCCAGATATTAAGAAATACGGGTATGACCCAAGAGACTGCGAAACCAAATCTTCGAAAAGAAATTCTAAGGGAACTGCTAAAGTGTACAATGTACAAATGAAATGTGACTTCTGCGGTTACAGAGTTTCATGCAGTACCCACATATATTCAGAAGAAACAAGTTGGGTAAATAGACCTACGCTCATGTCAGAAGGGTTTTGTATTCAATTTACAAAATGTAGTCACCAGATCGAATCAAATCGAGAAACATGTCAAAGACGATTTTATTGGAGAAAATATGAAATACGAAGATCATACTATTATTAACAAAGTTGAACGAATTTCGACCTCTGAGGTTTTTGGTATTGTTATACTCATAAATATCTACCTTGATAATTATTTCAGATGTCCATTCGCGAGGGAGGAAACACATTTTTCATGTATTTCCCCCCTGTTTCCCCACTGAAGCAAAAACTTATAGTTTTAGAACTGGTTTGAAAGGCTCCCATGAAAACTTTCATTTGATACTCATATCGGCTACGTTTGATGGATTTTGTTTTTCAGGGGCCACTCTCCTGTACCGTTATCATCGATTAATGGCCAATTTTTTCGAATCCTAGAATGGTTACTAAACGCTTTTGCTAGGAGCTCTCTCCCACCTCACTGACTTGTTTCATTTATGAGTATTAATTGTAGGTACTCATCTTTAGTCATTCATTAAATTGAATCAAGTGTACAAAGCATGCACCTTAAACTTTGAAACTGGGAAAAAATAACTCAAAATTATTCAATCATCGCATTTAAAACAGCCACTATTTTGTTTTACGATTACTGATACCACTAGCTGAACTGATTCTCAAAGATATGCATGACACCTATCATTCATGCAAATCCTAGCTAAACTGTAGTGTCTGAGTCGATAAAAAGCGCATGTTGTTCCATAGCCATATGTTGCCATAGTAATAAATGCAGCGCATATTGTTCCATAGTAATACAGGAAAATTCAAACCGCTATAACTTCGCTAAACATGATTCAATCTTTATGAAACTTTCAGGATAGATCAATCTTATAAATAGAATTTCCTTGAATTTAAGGGTACCGTTAAGATTTTATTCAAGAAAACATAAAATCGATAAATCATACTATTACTAACAAAGTTGAGTGATTTGCGACTTCTCACGTATTTGTTGTTGTTGTACTCACCAAGGCCTACATTCCTGATTTTTTCCAGATTTTTCGGATCACAGGTGCCCAATCGCGAGGGGGGGGTACACAAATTTTTCGTGTATTTCCCCTCCCTGTGCGCCCCTCGAAGCAAATTTTGCCAAACTAAGACCTGCTTTGAAAAGCCCTCACCAAGACCTTTCATTTGATACCCATATCGGCTACCTTCAATGAAATTTTTTTTTCGGGGGGTCACTCTCCTATATGGGGAGACCCCCCTTAAATACCTTACAAAATTTTTTTGCAGTTGAACTTTGAAGAGATCACCACTTTACACCTACACACAAAATTTGATGTTTCTAGCTCAAGTATTTTCCGAGAAAAACTGCTGTAACACACGGACGGACGGACGGACGGACGGACAGACGGACAGACTGGTCGCGAAACTAGTAGGGTTTTGTAAAATTATTTACAAAACCCTTAAAATGAGAAGAAAAAACTAAGAGAAATGAACGGTAGTGGAGCCGAAAATGTCCGACTTGACTATACTTAACACCAAGGGTGATCATAAAGAAAAACCACCATCTAAAAATACCAAAAACGAAAAGAACACAAATTAATGGCAGCTGCACTACCTTTAGATATAGGAAAACAGTCAAAAAAAAATTTAACAATCGAAACGGGTGCTGAAGTTAGTATCACCATAAAGATATCAATAAAAGAGATATGTCCAATAAATCTAAAGCAAAAAATTACTCTACAAAGTGCTTTTGAATAGGGTCAAATTCTTGGAACCACGCAAGGCAATTTTACTCTCTCCTCAAAACTACCATGTACTTTTGAAGTGGTAGAAAAAGTACCTGGTACCAAACGACGAATTATTAGGAAACGACTTCCTATCAAGAAACTGTAACATACGGCGTCTAAGTCAGTCCCTTAGGTTTCCTTGCACGGAAATCAATACTAAGGAATTTCACATTCCTTTGGAATTTCCGGCAGGTATAGCACAATCACATCAGGCTCTAGTTGTCACGTCAAATGACATTGCAACAAGTTCCAGTAAGACTGTGTTAAGTGTGACGGACCCGGAAGGCCATTATAAGGATGTGAGCTGTAACTCTGACTAAAAAGGGATATTCACTGAGAGTATTACAAATCGTATAGGCGCTATTATTATACGCCCTTTAACCCAAAATATAGTGAATGGCTCACTACGATTGATTTAGGAAACGCGCTCTTTGGCACAGGACATTAATGAAGAAGTTTTCCTTGCTAAATGCCTCATAAGACTATTTAAAATATTTGTTGGTATTCTTAATTCAAGCAATTCTCCAATAACACTAACAGATATTCAGCTGAAACTTGAAACAATTAAGGAATATCATATTATCAAATTAAACGAAACCAATAATAACGATGAGCAGCTAACAAATATCACCAGAAATGCAACAATTGAAGGAAGCTCCCGCAATATTCCAAAGACTAATGAACTATACTTTAACAGGTCTTCAAGGATTTGACTACTTTGTTTATCTAGATTATATTGTGGTCTATGGGAAAAACCAGCAAATTACGAAAAATCTTTACCAGGCTCAGGGGAAATAATTCAAAACTAAAACCAGAAAAGTGCCAATTTTTGTCAGAAAATCGCCATCGCCCACAATCGGTGGATGACAACATTTCTGACAATAACTCAGCAAACTCTTTACCGATTCGAAATTCTACGAATGACTCGCCCAACATAACCATTCTGAATACCCCAGAAGACATTAATGCAGTACTAGTATATGATTTTCATGACTCCTCATTTGGTAGACATCAAAAACTAACAAAAAAATAAAAGAAAACTCGGAAACAACATGCATGGAAAACGTGTTAAAGGAAATTAAAACCTATATTAAAAGGTGTAAAAACTGCTAAACTATGAATAATTACCCACAAAACTGGATACCGATGTTTATCACTTACATTACTGAAAAATTTATCTGGACATAGTGGGACCCCTTGTAGAAACACAATCAGGAAACAAATATATTCTAACCTTTCAAGATAACTTGACCAAATTCGTGGATTGGCAAGCCATACCTAACACGGTAGCAGAAACAATAGCCAAACCAAAATTATAACCTGATACAGAATATCGACACAGGTCGTAACAGACCAAGGAGCCAATTTTGTTAGTGAACTATTGAAAAGAGTCTATAAACTTTCACATATCAAGAAAATACAAACCACAATCAACTGTGCTTTAGAACGAGCCTATAGGCCTTTAATTGAGTATCTCCGTACAACCACTGACAACAACCCCCAAACTGGGACCAGCTTTGACGTACAGCTACGTTCGTTTCAATACCAGCGAACATGCCAGCACAAAGCTCACACATATGGACTGCCTTTATGAACTCACGTCAGGGATCCCCGCTAATCTCAATATAAACTACAGAACATGTACTCAATAGTACATAAAAAGATAAACAAACTAAAGAAAAAAACCTACTGTGGTAACAAATCCAAACCCATATCTTTTCACGTTGGTGATAAAATTTTGCTATAAAATCAAAATAAATAACATAAAATGGTCCAAATATGGGTAGGTCCATACACAGTCAAAAGGGTGGCCTCCCTGGTAAATACAACTATTGCGAGGCTGGCCACTGTTCACGAGAAGCAATTAAAACCATGTTTTGAACAAACACTATCAACATATTTTCCCCGAGCCCCTTAGACATGGACTGCTTACCCTCTTTGGCAAGCGTATTTTAACTTTCAACTTTCCGTATACTTTAAATATCAATGAGTAAATCATACCCTATCAGGCAAAATGCAAAAACCATTTTAAAATACAACAGCCATAAAAGGTGACAGAACTTGACCCCCAACTACTCAAAATCGATCTATTAAGGTTGACTTACACCCATAGCAACGACTCATTACAACTAGTCTCAACGTCGGAAGCATGGACGTTGCAAGGTTCCTTGAGGTGCTCACAGCAGGTGGCTCGCTGTATAGAGATTCGCAGGGGATGGAAGAACTGGCAGCTCAATGGTGGATTCAACTATGAGCATCATCACCACTGCTTACAACGTTTCTATACCTCGTCGAAAACCCCGGCATGGCAAGCCTCCAGTATACTAAAGGGGTCGACGAATATCGCTGAAAATGAACGGTGTTTCACGAGCTTCGGCGTGAGGCTCAACGGGCACAAAACCGTGACGAGGAAAGCAATCGGGTGGCAGCATGTAAGTCAACCAGGAAATGGCTTCGGGAATGAATGAATACCAGCAACCAGCAAGGCTCGCTGCTGGCAAGATCTAGTGGACAGTGTCAACAAGGATCCGTGGGGCCTTGGCTACAAGCTAATTATGCGGAAGCTTGGTGCCCTACGGAAACCTTGCATGCATGACGCGGAAAAGAAGAACCAAACAGTACGGGCACTTTCCTCGCCCATCCCGTTGACGCTTCCCATGATGTAACAGCAGTCGAGTGTCCACTCTTCTTACAGCTGGAACGGAAAGAGGCAGTCCTTTCACTGAAAGCGAGCAAGGCTCCAGATCCAGATGGTGTTGCAGCTGGGGTGTTGCGGTTTGTCTATCACCATTGTCCTGACTTGCTGCTCAGCACATTCAACTCTTGCCTACGGGACATAATTTTTCCGGTACGATTGAAGGTGGCGAGGCTCGTGCTGATCAGCAAGGGGCGTCTTCATACCACCCGTTATGCATGCTAAACACGGCTGGGAAAGTGATAGAGAAACTCATCAAGGGAAGACTCACTGACGTGGTTCGTGCTGCTGGGGACCTATCTCCTCGGCAGTATGGCTTTAGAGCAGGACGTTCTACCATTGATGCGATTGCAGAGGTGGTCACCGCGCTTCAAAAGACAAAGGCATATAGCCACACCAAGCGACGGATCATCCTGTTGATGACACTTAACGTCAAGAATGCCATCAACTCCACAAGATGGATGGACATTCGAAATACACTGGAAAACTCTTTTCAAGTTCCAAAATATCTAATGCGGCTTTTGAGGGATTAATACGTGAAGGACCGAAGCCTGTTCTACGACATGACACAGGGCTAACGAATGATGAAAGTTGATTCGGGTGTTGCCCAGGGATCTATCCTTGGTCCAGACCTGTGGAATATGTCTTACGACGGGCTTTCGAGACTGGAGATGCCAGATGAGTCGCGCCTGATCGACTATTCGGATGATGTTGCGGTTCTGGTCACTAGACGCATCGTTGTACAAGCGTAACTTAGGCTAGGTATGCTAATAATGCGCCACGTGAGAGACTGGATGACTGCTCTTGGGTTCAGTTTAGCCATTGTCAGTTTTGCCCAGGAGAGGAAGACAATGCTTGCCAGATACTTCTTGCGTGCATAATACGGGACAGACTGCAAAGTGAGAGCTCACTACCAAAAATATAATCGCGGTGATGCTCGAATCGGTTGACAAATGGAACCAGGTGGCACATTATGTTCGGGCAGTCCTAAAAAATTAAAGGGGCTCACAGCAGCCGGGGCATTAGGGCTAGGGTATCGCTTGTTTGGCACTTCCTCTTCCCTCCCGCAAGAAGAGGGATCGCTCGCTTTAAGGCACCACGGCGCAACAAACGAGACCTGGCCCGAAGTAATGTGTTAAACGGTCCCAGGCTAAGTTCTCGGGTTGACAGGGGAGGTGTAAATGGGCATTCACCTCCCTACCACAAAAAAAGTTCGGGATAGATTTGTGGTTGAAAGATTTTGAATGGATATGTGCTCTCAGGATCGTTGCGAATCACTATGTCATTTTTTCGAACTAGGCAAGGATTGTGTATGTTAGAATAGCTTGACTAACGAGCGTGGGGGTGATGTTTGAGTCGAATTGTATATGTATTGGTGTTCCAGACTGTAGAAAATAAATTCACCTATTGGGCCAGGTGAATTTAATTAGTGCGTTGATATTGGTGGTGCAAACATGCAGTGGGCTGGTGTTGTTTAGCTTAAAAGGACTATGCAAAAGTGAAACAATTTCGTGAAGTGGCAGGTGGCGGTTGAATAAGAGATGTTAGTTGAGGTGATACTTACAGGTCTCCTGGTTGGGGGGTGTTTAATCTTTTTAATGGGGTGTTTTCGGTTAGTAGTAGAAAATGTTATTTTCTATTGAGTTAGAGGGTGCTTGAGAACGTACTTTTCGGTTTGTTAATATGCTGTGTAGCATACGTGAGGGATTTGATTTCTGCAGCTGGTGTTGCCTTTGCCTCATTAATTGTTCGGTGCGTTCAGCCATCACTACTTTCTCACGTATTTCTCCTAGGTTTAGCTGTATTAAAATTTTCCAGGTACTGTGGTAGCTTAGTAAGTTTCCAATGTCTTCGAAGAGAACCCCAGTGTTTGGTAGGGCTTGTGTTGAAAAAATTTCTAGTTTGGCGTTGATCATTGTTGCGAGGCTGACCCAGCAGATGATCAATGACCGTATTCCTATGTCTACAAAGAGAGAAAGGAAAGGTTAATTTTAGGGTATTAATCGAAGTATAGTTTGAGGCGATTGTTGTACACGCTAACTGGTCTCTCCCCTATCACAATGCTCGTGTTTACTGGGGAGTTTATAGCTTTCACTTCGTATGGGCCTAGCCGGACTTGAGTCAGTTTGTGTTTCTTGTTTTCGTTTTGCAAAAGTACTTTATCTCTTATATGGAAATTAATGGGTCTACTTTTGTATCCAACTGGGTCTTGCATTTGTTTTTGCTATTGAGGGTATTCTTTTGGGCTATCTCATAAAGTTGTTGTAATTTATCTTTGAGTAAATGATAATAGCTCTCGTGGTTGTACAGAGGTGATGGTTCTCGTTTTAGATTGGAGGGGATGTCTGAAGTGGGTGTCAGTTTGGTACTGTCGCGTTCACTTTTGTGTAAACGAATGCGGCCATCCGTAAGAACTGGTCCCATATTTGTGGGTTCTGATCTACCATTGTTCATAGGTATTCGATTAATGGTCTTTGTGCTCTTTCCAAGGTTCCGCTTGATTGGAGTAGGTAGGCCGTGGTTTGCAATTTCTCAATATTGAGTAGTTTACAGATCCACTTGAATAGTGGCCCCACAAAGTTGATTTGGTATTCTGTATCAAGTCAGAATATATTTGCAACTGTTTCTGCCTCCATATTTGGGATAGGGTACCAGTCTACGAACTTTGTGAGATTATCCTGGAATGTCTATATGTATTTGTTACCGGTTGGTGTTTCAAGTAATGGACCTACAATGTCTACGTAGACTTTGTCGAATGGTCTTTCATCTAAGTCTGTGATCACCATCATAGTTTGACACTTGTCACATGTTTTTATGTGTTGTTTAATGCTGGTAAATATATTTTTCCAGGTTTCTTCTTTTCGAATCTTTTTATACGTTTTTGTGACTCCTTGGTGCCCACCAAAAAGAGAGTTGAGCTATCCAGATAACACTAACTTTATCTCCTTCGGGGTTGTCAGTGTGATAACGGGGTTTAATGTTCGGTGTTGGTGGTTCTCAAACCTATCGTCCTTAATGCCAGAACTTTCTGCAGCTGTGGTTGTTTGTGGGGGCTCATGTTGATGAGGCTGTGAGCTCGGTAGCGCCATTAGAATACCTCGTTTGGTGTGATCCGTGATTTGGGATGGTGGGTGTGTGCTGTCGTTAGGTGGTGGAGTTTTGTTATTTCTGTTTGGTTCTGGGGAAATGTTTTGATTGGCTGGACCCTCGGGTATGGGTTTGGCCTCGATTTTTCGTCCTTGTACGCGGGTCACTGCATTACATTGGGCTTTTTTCTTTCAAGAGGTTTCTCTTACCGGGATTCAGGTGAGGTCATTGGCGTTAGTATTGTACTTGCCCGGTTCGTATTTGATATGGTAATTGAATTCGGACAATTTGTGACGGAACCTGATGAGTTTAGGGATTGGATCCCTTACATTAAAGATTCCTTTCAAAAACTTGTGATCCTTGTATACTGTAAAAAACCTGCCCTGAAGGTAACACCTGAAATGTTTGGTTGCCTATACTATCGCTAGGAGTGCTCTTTCGGTAGTAGAGTAGCTGCGCTCCACTTTGTTTAGTGTGCGGCTAGCGTGGGCTATAGGCTGATCTTTGCCTATTTCTCTTTGTGACAGTACCGCACCTAGGGCTCCGTGGCTGATGTCGGTTGTTAAATTGAATGGTCGTATAAAGTCGGGATAGGCAAGTAACGGGGGTTCTACTAGTGCATTCTTTAGCTGTTGAAAGGCTTCCATGCACTTTTTAGTCCAGGTGAACCTTACGTCCTTTTGTACGAGGTTTATAAGTGGTTTTGTTATTTTCGGAAAGCTTGGTATAAAGTTCGTATAATAGTTCACCAGTCCTAGGATGTCTAGAGCCTCTAGACGGTCTTAGGCATATGTATCCCAAATATACCACTTCTAGATGCAGAAACTGGCAACTTTCAAGTTGTAATTTGAGGTTGTTTAATCTGAGTTGGTTGAATATTTTGGGCAGCTTATCAATGTGGTCTGCTAAATTAGAGACCGATTAGTATGTAATTCATCATATGTTGGAAGGTTACCGGTGCTCTTTTCAGCCCGAACGGCATTCGCTTAACTTCATAAAACCCATAATTGGTGCTGAATGCTGTTTTGGGTCGGTCCTTGGTTCGTACTTGTACTTGGTGATAGCCGCTGGCTAGATCCAGTGTACTGAAGTACCTGGAATGCCCAAGTTGGTCGAGGATTTCTTCGATGCGTGGAAGAGGAAAGACATCCCCTATCGTTTTCTCGTTTATATTAAAGAAATCGGCCACGACTTTCCATTTTTTGAGCCATCTGGACCTGCTTTCTTTGATAGGATCAAGAGGTGGGAGTTTCATGGACTTTTGCTGGGCTGGGCGATATCGGTGTCCAGCATTTTCTCGAATTGTGTGTTTAGTATCTCCTTTTGTGGTTGACTTAGTCTGTACATTTTCTAGTTGGTCAGTGCCTGATCCTCGAGTAGTGGTATTTTGTGGCTGATAGCCTTTGTGTAGCTTAGTTTGTCTCCAGGCAGGAAAACGATGTCGTTATGTTCCCCGCATAGTTGGGTGATGGCTGTTTTTTCTTTTAAGTTAAGATGCTCGTATAGGACAAATTCTTGCTTGAATAGTGCTGTGGATATGGTTTTATGGGATGGAATTTGCTGGTTTGGGGTTGCGTGTAAGTACCCAATTTGTTTTGAGAGGTTGCTTTGTTTCGTACCAGGTACTTTGGTGTCTAGGGGTTGGATAAAGTAGTTACCTAGTTTTTCGAGCCGAAGCGTTACTTGTTCTAGTGCGACCGTTGTTTACCTGGAGTTCAGAATTCTTATTACGGGGTTTGATGAGCTTAGAACGGAGTTAGCAATGTATACTCCATCAACCAGGTCCTTGCCAGTGCACAGCATGTCCTGCTTGATGATTACTGGCAACTTGATGAGGCTTTGTGTTCGGGGTTGTATGGTAATGCTTTCCTTCCAGATCAATTGGTGTTCTTCGTGATCGTTTTTGTCATGCTCAATACTAACATTTCCTGTTGAGGGCATCAGACTTTGAGACAGTCCGGAGGAGCATACGCCTGTATTCTTCGACGTCTCAGGTTGGCGTTGACATTGTGGTGTATTCTTTGTTCTAACCTCATCTGAACCCGTAGGAGTCTGGACAGGTATAAAAACTCTGACCTCGGCTTGTGCTGATATGGACCTTGCACTTAGAGATAACCTACTTAGTATATTTCCAGTGCTTGTGCTAGTCCCAGTCTCGCTCTGCGGTTTTTGAGTCTTTCCTGTTGTGGTCCCAGTAGAATCGTGAATCCCTCCGAGCTTAGCCTAGTTTAAAGAAAGGTTAGTTGACTCCTTCGCCTCTCAATATCACAGTCGTGGGACAGAAATTCGTCACGTAAAAGTCCGTCGTTAGGTATGCTACTTGAAATATACAAGGCAGTGAGGTAGGCAGTTTACCTTGTGTTGAACCAAGAATTTCTGTTTCACCTAACGGGCTTATTAGTGTCAATTTAATTTCTTCGTCAATCGGGCAGCCGCCCTTTATTTGTGTACTTGTGTCGAGAGTGAATTGTTCTGGTTTATATTTACTCATATCTAGTGGTACGGTTGCTGATATTAAATTCTATTTACATGCTTGTTTAGTTTGTTTGTTCTTGTGGAATTCGTGTTAAGGTCCGCTTTTTTGGCGTCCTCTTTCCACTTACCTCTGTCTTACTTATTATTGTAGAGCCGGAGGTTTTCAGCTCGACTATTCCCCGTGTCCCTGACTTTTAGATTCTCATCTTGTTTTTTGTCTGTAATCGTTTACTGTGTGCGTTCTTCCCCCACAGATATCACACAAACTACTTGGTTATGGAAGCCTCTGGGGAACGCAGCTGTGTTGGGTTGAGCTTTGTTTTTGCAGTCTTTCTGGTTATGTCCATATTATGTGCAAATTGCGCAAAAGGGAGTGTTTTTGCGATCAAGACATTTAGAATATGTGTGGCCTTTCTTGTTGCAGAAACTACTCATTATTCTCTTGGTGAGGTTAGCTGTTTTGTTTTGGTTGATGTTGCCTGTTGGGCACACCGTTTGCCGTCGCTGGTTTCCCGTAATTGCCAATTGTTGACAAAAATTGCTCAAAGGGGAGTTATTCATGTAGCCTTGTGTAACAATTTATGGTTTGTTTTGACCTATTAGTGGTTATAACTACGGATGCAACTGAGATGTGCTGAAGAAAGTGTTTGATACTTGAAGATAAGCCTGTTGAGGTAGAAGCTGTGAATATAATGGTCCCTGTTGCAGCTGCTCCATGTTTAAACTTTTTGCTACTAGTTCATCAGACGTTTTGATTTCTTGTGCCAGGAGATACTGGCAAAGGTACAGATTTGTTACTTCGCTCTTTAAAGTGTTTTTCGCAAAATGTTTCAGTTGTTGTTTGGCAAGCTTGCATGCTTCTGCAGAATATTTCACGGATGCGGCTTCCTGGCAACGTGTGAGCTACTGCCTTAGCTGGGATGTATGTATATAATAGAAGTGATTCTATGGGATTTTTTTTTGTTGTAATTAGGGTGTTGACCAGTTCCTGGTAAGTTTCTCGCGGTAGATATACCCTTGATAGAAGCTCTTCTGCAGCTGCGATGTTAGTGAGGGAGCTTGAGGCAATAAGTTAGTAAACTTAACCCCGGAGGCACGTGGGGAAGATTTGCATAAGCACTACGCGCTCTTGTGCATCTAGACATGCCCACACTTGCTTACTGCAACCTACAAATGTTTGTGGATCTGGTATTACTGTTGGACTCGGGCCGCCGGAGAAAAGTGCGATCATTTGTGACATTGGATTTACTACTTTTCATAGTCGGCTATTGTGTTAATTTTATTTTTCCTGTCTGGACCTTCATTAGGTACAAGGAGTGAATGTGACAAATTTAGTGACTTATTCCAAGTTGTATTTGTATCTGGGGTCAGCTCCCAGTCTTGGAAAGTTATAAACGTGGGTAAAGATTGAGAAAGCTCGAGACTAATTATCCGGTCCCACGAGAATCCACAAAAAGCTTTGATTTCCTCATTCAATAATCTTGTTTCTTCCTCTTTGAATAATCTTGTTTCTTTCTTAAAGTCTTTGATTCGTTTTAAACGCTCTTGATGAGCTTGTTCGATGCTGTCTATATACAAGAGTGCTTGTTTGACGTGGTAATGGTAGGATTTCTCGTTGTACCTTGTATTCTTGGGAAGGGAAGGGTCTGACTTACTTTTAGGTGTGTATATTTTTGCAACCCGTAAGACGGTTCCCGATGTACATGGTTTGGCTTGCTGCTGGTTGTCCAAGTCTAATAATTTGTCTGACATTCGATTTCAGTTATATCGAATGTATGTATGTTTTTTTTTATTTCTTTCTCTGGGGGATAATGGTGTTTCCAAAGAGCGATTTCGAGAGTGGTTAGGGTGTAAGTATCGTGAAGATGGAGGTAGGATTGTATTTTGTTGGATATTTTCATCAATATCCAAAGCGCTATCAAACAACAGTATTATGTGTCCAGTTAGGAATTATTCTACCGCCCGCCCCGATTGTTATAAATTTTGCTTGCAAATTGTTATAAACGTATTTTCGTCCACAGAAGTCACTCCTTATCTAGGAAATACATGTAACCTTTAGTCCAGAAAAGGAAAGACTTGATGGTATTTTTATTTTTAAAACAATATAATTATTCAAAATCTACTATGATAGTACAACTCGAACTGCAAATATCATGACAATTTAGCAAAGTATGTTAACAGGTCGCTCTAACGTCGGCAGGTAGATGTTGGGATCAATTGCCGGACTAGCCTACTCTGTCCGCGGTTGTAACTGGTACTTGTGGCTGGTGTGCGTGGCGTGACCGGCGATGTTGTGGGCGCTTCTTCCGTTGGTTTCGGCGGTCTCGCTGAAGGGCGGTGGCCTAGTCTTTCAAACGGGCCCGCTCCTCTGGAGTGATGGCGATCAAGGCTTGTTGGAGGAGCACCGCCATCTGCTTATCGATTTTGCTCCGCAGGCCACCCCTGTTGCATTCAGTCGGTATCGCGGGGATGCCTCTGGTGTCACGTTTGTGCTGGATATTACTTGGTGGCATGCTCGGTATTCTTCCAGTGTCATGGGCCAAGGTGCAGCATGGGGATTATGGCGATGCGCTTCCTCTAGTGTAGGTTTGGGGGAAAGAGTCCTCACTTCCGCTGGATTAGTCGGTCCGATGGGGTAGACCGCGTATGGAGCCACCGAGCACTGCCGGTGGTTGTTGCTGGTAGATGTGGCCTATAAACACTTCAAGAGATAGTGAGGAAAATTTCAAGATGTTAAAACCTAGAGCAAGACTTTTGCTCAAAGGTTCCATACCATCGGCGGGCTTGTTAAAAGCCTAAGTGCTGCTTTGGCAAGCTTCGTCGAATTCTTTCGGGAGGGCTGCGATAGCCCAATTTTCACTTAAGCAGGGTTTTCTGTTGAAAGACGTCGTAACCTTGGAAATCACGCGAGTAAACTATGTTTCACCTTGGTCGTAGGCGTCCTGTTATTCAACCTTAGAAGGCGCTTAGATAGCCTAAGTTCCATTACGGTTGATCTTCAGACGTTCCTGGAAGGCCCACTAAAGCCTGAGTGCTACTCTGGGCGCGTCTGGCGACGAAATGCGTTTCTATAGGCGCCTCATGGATTTTTATTCAAACTAATTGCTGATTAGGCAGCTTTTACTATAGTCAATACCTGATACGGTGAATGGGGCAAAATACTAATGGGCAAATTCTCGTGCACTCACCCCAATTCCATCGATGAGGTAATCAATCAAAAGTAACGCTATTCCTACGAAGTATTATTCTTGTCTTTTCATATCAAAGTACATGGAATACTATTTGTACATGAAAGATGTATAATGCTGTTAGTGCATTTATTCCATACCTTTTCATATCGTTCCGCATTCGGCAAACATCAAATGCATGGTTAAGGTTTCTGGGGTTCCCTGGCCTTGTCGATGTACGTGCCGGTCGTAAGTAGTATCATGTATCTTTTATTGTTGATGGTGTTTCCCAATGTCGATATGATTTAGTTTAGTTGTCCATATGTTTGAAAATAATGCTATTCCAGCATTGCAGTTGCTTTTAATAAAGTATGGGATAAGTACACAAGAGTACTCGGATTTCACTCGTCATGAATGGATTTCCATGATCTTGACGCAGCAGATGAAGGTTGTAAGAGAGATAATTGTTTATGAGTACTCGGATTTCACTCGACATAAATGGATTTCCTTGATCTTGACGTAGCAGGTGAAGGTTGCGAGAAAGATAATTGTCTAGTTTTTTTCTTTAAAAGCCGTCGGGCCTTGCTTAGTTGTGTGAGCAGATGCGTTTCGACTACTTTGAGTCGTCTTCAGTGTCTAAAGGATGTGTTGAAGGGAACGACTTTATATAGTCGAAGGATGGGTAATTAGCGGATGTGTAACTAGCGGATGGGTATTGAAGTCAGGAAGTAAATTACTCAAGTGCTAAATTATACTAGGTAGAAGAAGATTTGGTTTTTGTTTTTTTGCTTGTTGGATGTCCGTTTGTTCTGTTTCATCTCGTTTCCATTTTCATCTAAGAGTGTGGTCTAGGACTGAGAAAATTGCGTCGAAATTGGTAACAAGTTGTTCGTTGATAATGTCACCGTCTGTCTTTCTATGTTTATAAATTTCAAGCCTTTCTAGGATGTCAAGTTTCGGTCCTTTGCTTTGCTTGTGTAGCAATTTCATAGAGTTTGTCATGGCGTTGTTTTGTAGGTGCGTTGCATAATTGGAGTCTGCTTTGTAGTGTAAGAAAGATCTTAAGTGCTCTTTGTATCTTGTCGTTAGTTTTCGTGTTGTCCGTCCTATATATACCATGTCACAGCCCTTGCATGTCAGTTTGTATATAATACTGTTTTCGTTTTCCAATGTTGTTGTTCGTTTTGAATGCAGTTTGCAATTTGTATTTTCTAAGGAAGTTTGATAGTTTGTATGTCTTTTTGCCTGCGTATGTCAACGAAACCCACTGTTGGTCATTCTTATGAGTTTCAGTCGGTTGGCGTTCCTGTTTTTGTTTGTACTGTGTGACAAGTTTGTCAATGTCGCATTGTTTGTATCCGTTATTATTGGCTATTCTGTAAATGTTATTTAGTTCGTCGAAATAGTTGGTAGGAGCTATGGGGATGAAGTGAAGCCTCTGCACCATTTATCTGTACGCTGCTAGCTTATTTTGTGCGGGGTGGTTAGATGTTTCATGTATGGATTATCAGCAGTGGTACGTTTTCTGTATATTTTGTAGTGCAATCGTGTTTATTCACGTGTCACAGTTAGGTCCATTAAGTTGAGTTGTCCGTTTGTTTCTTTTTCCATAGTGGACTTTATATTCAGATGAATTTCATTCATATAGGTAAGTAGTTCGTCTTGTTTATTTTCTCGTGAGTCAATACCGATGAAACAGTCATCCACATATCGTCTGTAAAATATTACATTGAATCTTTTGATAGCTTTGGGTATAAAGACTTCTTCCAATGATTGTCAGAATATTTCTGACATTATTGAGGACATTGGATGTCCCATACCCAGACCGTCCTTGGCGATGTATGTGTTGCTATTGAACTTAAAATAGTTCTGTTTGATTGTGGTCTTTATGAGATTGAGTATTTGATCTGTGAATCGTCGGCTGTTGTTGAATGAAAGTTTTCTTTTAGTATGGCCAGTGTTTCATCAACAGGGTAAGACGTATACAGGTTGGTGATGTCTAATGACAAAAGTCGACAAGTTTCAGTCAATTTTAAAGAAGTGGTAGAATCTCCTAGCTCGCGGCTGTTTTTTAATGCGTATTTGTCGTCAAGGTGCATGACATCAGGCATTATCGTTGCCAAGTACCGTGTTAATTGGTATGCAGGAGCTGGGTGGTAGTTGACGACAGGACGGATAGGAATATTGGGTTTGTGGAGCTTAGGTTGTGCTTTAACGGGTGGTGTGCATGGATTTAGGTTTATGTGGCGTTGCTTAGTATTAGGAGAAATAATGAGTGGGGATTGTGTAATGGCAGTACGTAAGTCCGCTTGGAACTTATTGGTGGCGTCTTTGTTAACCAGTTTGTATCCGTTGGCGTTAGTGACGTCTATTGTTTTTTGTACGTTGTCCGTTGTTTTCAAGATCAACCTCGTGTGTCCTTTGACAGCCTTTGTCACTGTTAGTAGGTTACCCGTAAGCTATATCTGAATGTGTCTTAATATCTTATGGTCTTCGTGGAAATCCGTTTTGTTTATGCTAGTGCGTATTTTTTGTAGTATGTCTACTGGAGTATGTCTTGCATGTGTCTTTTGTTCCTGCGGCAGTTTGTTAATGGCTAGTTTAGTGTCGATTACTAGTTGTTCTAGGTCTTTTTTGCGGTTTGTATTATATAAGTTGTGTTTCGGTCAATTATTTAACAGCTCCATTTCTTGTGTTGTAAAAGGCGTATCTGATAGATTTACAGTCCGTGGAGAAAAAGTTTTGTTCGCTGGTGTGGTCATTTTGTTTTGTTTTTTTCATCAATTTGTCAAGTTTTTTCGTCATGCTCTCATATTTAGTTTTGAGGTGAATATCAATGTTTGGTCTCATGTCATTGTAAAACTGTAGAAAACTTACAGTTTGTATAGTGTTAGTTAATTGTAAGTGTGAATGTAGTAGTTGTCGTTTGATTTCGTCCCTTTTTATGTCCAGTGTTCTTATTTCATTTTTAATGCGGAGTATTTGTGTGCTACATTTTGTGTTTCGTGCAAATGACAGTATATTAATTCGTCCAGGTACGGCAAAATTGCTGTGAAGTGAATGTGTTCCAATTTTGACGAGCTTGCCTGCTGACAACGAACCTCTTTCATCGAAAATTCAAGCGTGCGTAAACGTGGAGGTTAGTTAATCGTATCGTTTATTGTTACGTATATGTCACTCATGTATCAGCTTTATGAGCTAAAAATTCAATGCATAGACAGGTTGCTTATATATCATCACAGCAGAAGCAAATTTCGTCGTTTCAACCCTCGAATAAAACAACGTAAGACAAACCAATTCTAAATCGTCCGCAAAATAGACCACGCAAATTTATGAATGAAGATCCTCAAATTTTAACGTCGTCTGGTCTGACCCAAATTAGGAAAATTAATCCTTACAGTCAGTAGCTAACCGCGAATTTGGATCGGAAGCGCCAACGAGCAAATGATGAAACAACAGAAGTTCCTGCAACATGGCGTCGATTTTGTCATATGAACTTTTCATCTGCAACCGACGCTCGCCCACATGAACGTAATATACATCACGTAACAAAAGTGAATACCATAAATCACCCAAGTTTTGTATCAAGCCAAAAAAACCACATTCATTGCTAAAACCTCTTTAATCACTACGATTTAACATAAAGCTACCCCTTAAAGTTGCGCCGCTACCAGTCACACCAGAAATGATGGGAATTTATGAATATAATCGCCCGAAAAAATGTTGAACGAGTTTTTGCTAAGGCAATACCAAACATTAGCGTTCCCGAATTTGGCCAGAAATTTATGCTTTAACTGCATGAAGCAATTCCAGTCAAAATCAATTTTCGTTGCTCATTTGAAGAAAAGGAGTTGTGTAAATTTATATCAGTTTTATAAGGCAGATAAACTGAAAAACAAAAACAAACTGATAAACTGTCACTGACATTTCCCCGAACTAGTTTAGTAGGAGTGAGATTCTCGTGAACATGCAAAAGCACGGATTCTCGTGGTGGAAAATTACACAGCCGACAACACGTTGTGGAATTTACAAGGCCCTCGACCTACAAGAATGAGCCGTTGGTTGGAAAGCTGATAAAAGGGGACGGAAGGATGTCCCACTCTTTTATAATGTGATCGAAGTGCAAGCAGACTTCATCTTTCGTGCGGATATCATTGCCCAGAAAATATTTTTTTTCAAATATTTATATCTGTGGAGAAGTATTTTCTGTCAATGGGATCCGCTGTAATTAAACACCGATACATTTCGAAGCATATCTATCTGGCAATGCCTCCCACAGTTCCTGTAATAAACATAAGCAGTCGAGCAGCCCCGTGGTGATCAGGAGTGGCTGCTCCTGAAGAGATAAGGTGGTCACCCCGTCGAAACTGCTTAGTTTGTTGTTTTACTAGTGTAAAATAAACTGCATCCGTCAAGTTTCCATCCTTTAGGCAGAGATGAGTGGTTCACTTCAGCCACTTTAACATCTTTAGGTTTGATATTCCCCTTGTAATGCAACGACCTTCTTCGGTGAAAGTAACGGTTGCTTTTTGTGTAATGTTTGCGTTTGTCTCAAGCCTCCGTGTCCGCTAACTTTAACGAGGCAAAACAATATTGAATTTCTGTAGAGTAGATTAATTGACACCTAATAGAACTTTTCTAAAGACAATAAAAATTGATCGGTGCGTCTTGTAGAGTAGAGTACGCGTGATAAGTATTTTGTAGTGTAGCTTCGTGGCTCGACAAGAACCCGCCTCATATGATCCCGCAAATGCTAGTCGTCAAGCACGCGTACGTGGTCGTTAAGCGAAGCTAGTTAGCTGAGCTCGGTGTTGTTTTAGCTCGCTGACACTTGTGCCAGACCATCGGCACCCGTGTCCTACACGGACATTTCTAAAATCATTACACTTTTTTTGCATCATTGAAAATCATCCGGTGAAGAGTGCCGTATTGTACCGGGGATTAAGGTTGGAAGAAGTGGTGGCAGCTAAATTGGCCGCCTTCGTGAGCAGAGCGGAGAAAGCAGTAAAAATAAATTGGCAGTGGAATTGGCGAGAACTTGAGCAGCGCGAAATCAAATTATTTGGGGATCCCCACATCAGTGGCAGCAGAATCATCGGTGTAAGTGTTGGCCAACCGTATTTTTTTCTTTATTAATACTTGATTTTATATTATATTGTGAGTTTCGTATTAATATTTTGAGGTAAAGTCAAATTGAATTGGATTTTCTGGTTGTTTCTGTTTCTTCTTTTGTTCTTTAGATGCTGTGAACTTTTTGCTCGTGGGCGAAAGCGTATTTTTTTTCAAGAAGAAACTTTACTGGTGTCAATTAGAAGTTGCGTGATTGCCAACCGCCCGTCGTTGTCAAGTTACGCTTACGACTTTCAGGGTTTTGTTCAAGTGTTTTCTTTTAGGTTTTGAAGTGAATTTCAATTTGGTAGAGTAGAATTTCAGCTTGGTAGAGTTCCAGTAATTGTTCTCCGGCGAGCCGTAACCTCGTTCGTCGCTTCCAATCACCTGTTTTGCCACTTTGTGATGCTGCAACCTCCACGGGTTTTACTTCAATTTTATCCTGCTCTATCTCTGCTTTCGCTAGTAAGTTCATTATAGGGAACATGAGCTCCCCTCTTTGTGTGACTACCATATCCTCTAAGTCCGAATCTCCTGACAGAATGTTATCAATTCTGCGTAAGCCAAACTCGATCTTTGACTTTATTTTTATAAAATCATTCCTCTCTCTATTTCATTTCTAAAATCATTACAATGGCGCCCAACGTGGGGCCCGAAGGGGAAACAACACCACTCTCCTTCGAGTTCTCACATTTTTAATTTTGCTGTCGGCAGATGAACCGATTCAATTTTTATTGTCGCCCTCACCATTTGATATTAACGTAGCATACTTTGGAGGGCTCCATAAAGTAAAGATAGAGTCACCGATAAACTCTCTTTTGGTGTTGTTTGTCTTGTCTTCGGTATAATAAGGTCTATAGCATCTTCTGGAGTTCTTCGTTCGTGGTGGGTCAGTCGCCTGAACATGCCGATGATGTTATAGAGTAGTGCGTCCCTTAATGTTATCAAAAGAAAGGTTTGCACATTTATATACAGTTCGAAGTCGGACAGTTCTAATTTTGAACAAACTGATGGTGCCAGGGGTTTTCAAATACATTGCTTGGAATCGCGTCAGTTTTTGCTGGGAGCTAATCTGATGACCGGCAGTGATGAAATCCGCATCATCAATTAGTCCTGACCGACACCCGATTTGTTTTTATGATTGGTTAGTGGTTTTTATTAGCATACTTTCGTAGAAGACAGGGACTTGTATTCAAGGAGAGGGGCCTAAAATTATAACAACCATCTCTCCACTGCGGAAACAATTGTTTCTTCACTAGTGTAGAGCGAAATCCTTCAGTCTCTCCATGCCTGGGTCGGCATCGAAGAGACTGCCCTGTAATAAACATAAGCAGTCGAGCAGCCCCGTGGTGATTAGGAGTGGCTGCTCCTGAAGAGATAAGGTGGTCACCTCGTCGAAACTGCTTAGTTTGTTGTTTTACTAGTGTAAAATAAACTGCATCCGTCAAGTTTCCATCCTTTAGGCAGAGATGAGTGGTTCACTTCAGCCACTTTAACATCTTTAGGTTTGACATTCCCCTTGTAATGCAACGACCTTCTTCGGTGAAAGTAACGGTTGCTTTTTGTGTAATGTTTGCGTTTGTCTCAAGCCTCCGTGTCCGCTAACTTTAACGAGGCAAAACAATATTGAATTTCTGTAGAGTAGATTAATTGACACCTAATAGAACTTTTCTAAAGACAATAAAAATTGATCGGTGCGTCTTGTAGAGTAGAGTACGCGTGATAAGTATTTTGTAGTGTAGCTTCGTGGCTCGACAAGAACCCGCCTCATATGATCCCGCAAATGCTAGTCGTCAAGCACGCGTACGTGGTCGTTAAGCGAAGCTAGTTAGCTGAGCTCGGTGTTGTTTTAGCTCGCTGACACTTGTGCCAGACCATCGGCACCCGTGTCCTACACGGACATTTCTAAAATCATTACACTTTTTTTGCATCATTGAAAATCATCCGGTGAAGAGTGCCGTATTGTACCGGGGATTAAGGTTGGAAGAAGTGGTGGCAGCTAAATTGGCCGCCTTCGTGAGCAGAGCGGAGAAAGCAGTAAAAATAAATTGGCAGTGGAATTGGCGAGAACTTGAGCAGCGCGAAATCAAATTATTTGGGGATCCCCACATCAGTGGCAGCAGAATCATCGGTGTAAGTGTTGGCCAACCGTATTTTTTTCTTTATTAATACTTGATTTTATATTATATTGTGAATTTCGTATTAATATTTTGAGGTAAAGTCAAATTGAATTGGATTTTCTGGTTGTTTCTGTTTCTTCTTTTGTTCTTTAGATGCTGTGAACTTTTTGCTCGTGGGCGAAAGCGTATTTTTTTCCAAGAAGAAACTTTACTGGTGTCAATTAGAAGTTGCGTGATTGCCAACCGCCCGTCGTTGTCAAGTTACGCTTACGACTTTCAGGGTTTTGTTCAAGTGTTTTCTTTTAGGTTTTGAAGTGAATTTCAATTTGGTAGAGTAGAATTTCAGCTTGGTAGAGTTCCAGTAATTGTTCTCCGGCGAGCCGTAACCTCGTTCGTCGCTTCCAATCACCTGTTTTGCCACTTTGTGATGCTGCAACCTCCACGGGTTTTACTTCAATTTTATCCTGCTCTATCTCTGCTTTCGCTAGTAAGTTCATTATAGGGAACATGAGCTCCCCTCTTTGTGTGACTACCATATCCTCTAAGTCCGAATCTCCTGACAGAATGTTATTAATTCTGCGTAAGCCAAACTCGATCTTTGACTTTATTTTTATAAAATCATTCCTCTCTCTATTTCATTTCTAAAATCAATACAATGGCGCCCAACGTGGGGCCCGAAGGGGAAACAACACCACTCTCCTTCGAGTTCTCACATTTTTAATTTTGCTGTCGGCAGATGAACCGATTCAATTTTTATTGTCGCCCTCACCATTTGATATTAACGTAGCATACTTTGGAGGGTTCCATAAAGTAAAGATAGAGTCACCGATAAACTCTCTTTTGGTGTTGTTTGTCTTGTCTTCGGTATAATAAGGTCTATAGCATCTTCTGGAGTTCTTCGTTCGTGGTGGGTCAGTCGCCTGAACATGCCGATGATGTTATAGAGTAGTGCGTCCCTTAATGTTATCAAAAGAAAGGTTTGCACATTTATATACAGTTCGAAGTCGGACAGTTCTAATTTTGAACAAACTGATGGTGCCAGGGGTTTTCAAATACATTGCTTGGAATCGTGTCAGTTTTTGCTGGGAGCTAATCTGATGACCGGCAGTGATGAAATCCGCATCATCAATTAGTCCTGACCGACACCCGATTTGTTTTTATGATTGGTTAGCGGTTTTTATTAGCATACTTTCGTAGAAGACAGGGACTTGTATTCAAGGAGAGGGGCCTAAAATTATAACAACCATCTCTCCACTGCTGAAACAATTGTTTCTTCACTAGTGTAGAGCAAAATCCTTCAGTCCCTCCATGCCTGGGTCGGCATCGAAGAGACTGCCCTGTAATAAACATAAGCAGTCGAGCAGCCCCGTGGTGATCAGGAGTGGCTGCTCCTGAAGAGATAAGGTGGTCACCCCGTCGAAACTGCTTAGTTTGTTGTTTTACTAGTGTAAAATAAACTGCATCCGTCAAGTTTCCATCCTTTAGGCAGAGATGAGTGGTTCACTTCAGCCACTTTAACATCTTTAGGTTTGACATTCCCCTTGTAATGCAACGACCTTCTTCGGTGAAAGTAACGGTTGCTTTTTGTGTAATGTTTGCGTTTGTCTCAAGCCTCCGTGTCCACTAACTTTAACGAGGCAAAACAATATTGAATTTCTGTAGAGTAGATTAATTGACACCTAATAGAACTTTTCTAAAGACAATAAAAATTGATCGGTGCGTCTTGTAGAGTAGAGTACGCGTGATAAGTATTTTGTAGTGTAGCTTCGTGGCTCGACAAGAACCCGCCTCATATGATCCCGCAAATGCTAGTCGTCAAGCACGCGTACGTGGTCGTTAAGCGAAGCTAGTTAGCTGAGCTCGGTGTTGTTTTAGCTCGCTGACACTTGTGCCAGACCATCGGCACCCGTGTCCTACACGGACATTTCTAAAATCATTACACTTTTTTTGCATCATTGAAAATCATCCGGTGAAGAGTGCCGTATTGTACCGGGGATTAAGGTTGGAAGAAGTGGTGGCAGCTAAATTGGCCGCCTTCGTGAGCAGAGCGGAGAAAGCAGTAAAAATAAATTGGCAGTGGAATTGGCGAGAACTTGAGCAGCGCGAAATCAAATTATTTGGGGATCCCCACATCAGTGGCAGCAGAATCATCGGTGTAAGTGTTGGCCAACCGTATTTTTTTCTTTATTAATACTTGATTTTATATTATATTGTGAATTTCGTATTAATATTTTGAGGTAAAGTCAAATTGAATTGGATTTTCTGGTTGTTTCTGTTTCTTCTTTTGTTCTTTAGATGCTGTGAACTTTTTGCTCGTGGGTGAAAACGTATTTTTTTCCAAGAAGAAACTTTACTGGTGTCAATTAGAAGTTGCGTGATTGCCAACCGCCCGTCGTTGTCAAGTTACGCTTACGACTTTCAGGGTTTTGTTCAAGTGTTTTCTTTTAGGTTTTGAAGTGAATTTCAATTTGGTAGAGTAGAATTTCAGCTTGGTAGAGTTCCAGTAATTGTTCTCCGGCGAGCCGTAACCTCGTTCGTCGCTTCCAATCGGGCTCCAAGGGCGGACGAGTGGCACTTGCGCCATCTCCGACGTAGCTCTCTGGGACCAAGAAGAGCCTGACCGGAGCATTTCCCTTTAAAACGGTAATATTTGGCACCCAACGGGTTGAAAATAGTAAAGTAAAAGTAAGTAAAGTGATTGTGATCAGTTGATAAAGTGATGCATATATGCGAATTGGTGGTGAAAGTGTTATTTGTGCGAAAGCAAGTGAATAGTGTGAAATTTAGTGTGAAAATTTGAATTACGAGTGTGTGAAATTTAGTGAAATTAATGAGAAAGTTTGAATTTACGGGTGTGTGAAATTTAGTGAGAAATTTTGAGCTTACGGGGGTCTGAAATTTAGTGGAATTGTTGAAAAAATTTATATTAGCGGGTGTGTGGAATATGTAAGTGTGAGTTTATGGTTCATTGTTAAGTTGATGAAGATACGAGTGAATGTGATTTTCTAAATTGGATGTGCACTTGCAGATGTATGTGTTATCCAAATAGTATGGAACTGTGTGCTGGATTTCTTTTAGATATTCTGAAAGCCGTGTGACTTTAAAGGGCATATTGGTGCAGATAAGCGATATTTCATAGAGCTGTTGATACCGATAATTGGAAAAAGCGTTTCCGAAAAAGTGAATGAAAGTGTGTTTAAGAGTGAATGTGCTAAATTTTCCATGTTCTGGGTATTGTTAAAATAAAAGTCGGTAATTAGGAAATACTTTGATTATAAAGAATTTTGTTTTGGATATCATACATAAATAACACTACACTTTTAGTATTACTATACAAATATTTCAGATAAATTATAAATAATTATAAATTAGTAAACTTATATTCCTTTGGACGTGTTCTCCCGTCAAAAATGTTGGTGGACAGACTTTCTAGGGACGAATTAATTTACGAGTTGGCGATTCGCGGGCAAAAGGAGGAAACAGTGGATGAAATGCGTGAGTCTCTTCGTGCAGCGCGAATACTAGCATGGTTTGGGCCAGGAGCTACCGTTTCGCGATAGAGGAAGATATTGAGGCAGTGAAGGAAAAAAACATGAGATATTTGGACTTCGAGGGAAATAGAGAGAGGAATGATTTTATAAAAATAAAGTCAAAGATCGAGTTTGGCTTACGCAGAATTGATAACATTCTGTCAGGAGATTCGGACTTAGAGGATATGGTAGTCACACAAAGAGGGGAGTTCATGTTCCCTATAATGAACTTTCTAGCGAAAGCAGAGATAGAGCAGGATAAAATTGAAGTAAAACCCGTGGAGGTTGCAGCATCACAAAGTGGCAAAACAGGTGCTGCAGTGGAACACACGAAAGAGGCAGAAAGAATAAGAGCTGTTCGGGTGAATGAGGAGTCCCGAGCACCCCAGTGGCAATGAAATGTCATCAGATACCAGATTTTTCAACTCAAATTTTCTATTGACAGTCCGGTTAATGCTTTCCTTGAGCGATTGAAAAAACTGAAAATTGCAAAAGGAGTATCGGAGAATCAATTTTTTCTTATGGCCGTGGAATTGTTCGATTGCAAAGCCCTAGTATGTACTGATCTATGCGGGAGCATGTGGCAAGCTAGAGAAAGCTGAGTCAAAAGCTCAGGGATGAATTTCTACCGGAAAATTACAATGACTTGTTATGGGATGAGATAGGATATCGTACGCAGGGTAGAGATGACACGATTGGCGTATATGTGGCGGTAATGGATGGGCTGTTTAGGAAGTTAACAGTTGAATATTCGGAGGGAGAAAAGCTTAGGATCCTCCAACGTAATAGAACCCCATTTTCCCACGGTCAGCTTGCGTTAGTAAGCATTGCTTTGCTCCTTGGACGCAAATTAGAGGCAACTAAGGCTACTGTTGACTTATTTGTCCCACTTCCAAGTAGGAGGACCACACGTATTTTGGAACCAGGTCTGGCCTACGTGGAGGAGCCAAGAGTTGATGCAGTGGGACCTCAGGCTTCGGAAACGAGGAGGAAGTTCTGGACTTACGGACGTGCAAATCACTTTGCCCATGAGTGCTCGCAGCCTGTGCGTTATTCGGGTTGTGGGCGTCAAGGTTTAACTAGATTTAAATACCCAAAATGTTCTCCTGGTGGAAATAGTTACAAATCAGTGAGCCAGCCGTCTCCTAAAGCATCGGGAAGCAAGCAAGGTACCCAGGAGGCAACCAATTGGGTACCACTCCGTCTCATCCAGAGACAGTCACAAACAACACTCTGGATTATTTATTTGCAACCAAAACAAGGGGCATACGACCTCATCTAAAAATATAAAATTTTTAGGAAAACACTTTGTAGGGCTGTTTGACTCGGGATAATCCAATACAATAGTGGAGGTTGGAATAAGCTGAAGTCAATTGGAGTGGAATCTGAATCAGCAGACTTCCAAACAGTAAGGCTTGCAATGATGGACAGTGTGAGGTGGCGTGACTGCCTATTAAGGTAAAAGATAGGATGAGATGGTTGGAGATACTGATCGTGCCATCGTTAAAACACGGATTTATTTTGGGCGTCGACTTTCTCCGTCTATTTGGGATCATGCTTAACTTGTAAGAGGATTGCTGGGACTTTTGTTTGGTAGTGCAACCAATCATTCGACTCCAACTCATCTGCACAGCTAGTCTGTTCTGACGGAACTAGAGGAGAAACAACTAGGCAGCATGATGGAACACGAATTTGAAGAAATGGGTGATGATTTGGGGTGCACGTCGCTAGTGGAGCACGTCATTAACATTCAGTGCCCACTACGCAGAGGCACTACCCTGTCTCTACGGCACTCCAAAAGCATTACAATTAGGAGTAGTGGAGATATCATCCCGTGCCTGGTCATCAACGATTCTCTTGGTAAAACAAGTTGGGTAGACAGACCTACGCTCATGTTAGAAGGGTTTTGTATTCAATTTACAAAATGCAGTCACCAGATCGAATAAAATCAAGAAACATGTCAAAGACGATTTTATTGGAGAAAATATGAAATTCGAAGATCACACTATTATTGACAAAGTTGAACGAATTTCGTCTTCTGAGGTTTTTGTTATTGTTATACTCATAAATATCTCCCTTGATAATTATTTCAGATGTCCATTCACGAGGGAGGAAACACATTTTTCATGTATTTCCCCCCTGTTTCCCCACTGAAGCAAAAACTGACAGTTTTAGAACTGGTTTGAAAAGCTCCCATGAAAACTTTCATTTCATACTCATATTGGCTACGTTTGATGAATTTTTTTTTTCAGGGGCCACTCTCCTGTACTGTTATCATCGATTAATGGCCAATTTTTTCGAATCTTAGAATGGTTACAAAGCCCTTTTGCTAAATATGATTCAATCTTTATGAAACTTTTAGAGTAGATCAACCTTATAAAATGTCATCTGTATACTGAATTTCGTTGAATTTAAGGGCACCTTTAAAATTTTATTCAAGAAAACACAAAATAGATAAATCATACTATTACTAACAAAGTTGAGTGTATTGCGACTTTTCATGTATTTGTTGTTGTTGTACTCGTCAAGGCCTACATTCTTGATTTTTTTTCAGATTTTTCGGATCACAGGTGTCCAATCGCGAGGGGGGACACAAATTTTTCGTGCATTTTCCCTCCCTGTGCGCCCCTCGAAACAAACTTTGCCAAATTATATTGCTTTGAAGAGTTCTCATCAAGACCTTTCATTTGATACCCATATCGGCTACCTCTCCCCTATATGGGGAGACCCCCCTTAAATACCTTATAAAAAATTTTTGTAGTTGAACTTTGAAGAGAGCACCACTTTACACCTACGTACAAAATTGGATGTTTCTAGCTTAAGTAGTTTCCGAGAAAAACTGCTGTGACACACGGACGGACGGACGGACGGACAGACAGACGGACAGACAGGACGCGATTTTAGTAGGGTTTTGTAAAATTATTTTACAAAACCCTAAAAAAGACGGTACCTATCGGTTTTGCGTGGACTTCCGCAAAGTCAACCAAGTGACTGAGAAGAACGCGTACCCTCATCCATGCATTTCAGCAACTTTAGACAAGCTACGGGACGCGAAATACCTCTCAATGTTAGATATCAAGTCAGCCTACTGGCAGGTACCAGTGGCAGAATGTTCCAGACAGTATACGGCCTTTACTACTCTCGAGAGAGGTCTCTTTCAATTTCAAAGGATGCCTTTTGGTCTGTCTAATGCTCCGTCTACCGGGCAGAGGCTAATTGATCTTGTCATCGGGCCTGAGTTAAAAGCTTTTGTCTTTACATATCTTGATGACATTATCATCGTTACACCAACTTTTGAGAGGCATGTAGAAATTTTGCGGGAGGAATTTTGGCATCTTCGAGAGGCAGGTCTAAAGTTATCCAGAGAAAAATGCTTTTTTGCCGCGCTCAAATTAAATATTTGGGATATGTTGTGGACAATAATGGGCTCAGTGTGGATGCAAAAAAGTCGCTAGTGTAGTCAATATTCCTCGGCCGCACACGGTTAAGTAAGTGCGCCAGTTTTTAGGCATGGTCTCATGGTATAGGGGGCTTATACCTGACCATGCCTCACTAGTATCTCCTCTGACTGAACTTTTAACGAAACACCGTCGATTTGTTTGGTCTCCAGAATGTGAGTGGGCGTTTGATAGCTGAAAATTAAAATTTTCATCGGCACCAATTTTGACGTGCCCAGATTAAAACTTGCCGTTAAATGTGCAAACAGATACTGCGGATGTCAGCTTAGGAACTGTGTCGAGCCAGACTCTCCGGGAGTGGGAGAAGGTGATCTATTATTTGAGTCGATCGCTGAGCAGGGCTGAGGAAAAGTACTCCACCACTGAAAAGGAGTGCCTAGTGGTGTTGTGGGCAGTGGAAAAGCTTCGGCCATACATTGAAGGAACTCATTTCAAAGTCATAACAGATCATCACTCCTTAGTCTGGCTCAACAATCTTAAACACCCTACTGGTCGGCTAGTTTGATGGGCCGTAATGCTGCAACAATTCAATTTTGATATGGTGCATCGTAAGGGCAAGGATCATTTTATCCCTGATGTGTTTTTGAGGCCTGTTCCGGAAATAGATGACATTGAAAGTCAAGAGGACTAATGGCTAGGAAAAATGAAAGTGCCAATAGAAAAGGGTCGAGATCAGTTTTCAAGCTGGCTGGTTAAAAATGGTCAACTGTGGAAACAAGTAACAGGACGGTATTCTGACCTGGACAGAACTTGTGCGTAGAAACGGGTGCTATCCAAGCCAGAGCATGAAGAGGCTTGAAGGCGCTGCCATGACGACCCGACGGCGGGCCACATGGGTATTGACCGAACAATCTAACGGTTAGCCCGCTTGAATTATGGGCCCAAACTAGCGGCTAATGTCTAAAATTATGTCCGCAAATGTTAAATTTGCTTATCAGTGAAAGTGAAGAGGCGGCTGGAAGTGGGGCTAATGGCTTCATGAACGGGAGAGGCTACAACACCATGGCAAACGGCCTGTGTGAACTTTGTTGGACCATTACCATGATCGAAATGAAGGCACACCTATATAATGATAATTGTGTACTACGTGAGTAAGTTACCCTTACTGTTCCCACCCAGGAAGGCATCTGTAATGGAAATATGTCACCTATTGGAAGAGAGATTGTTCCTTCTTTTTGGAGTCTCCCGTTGGCTAGTATGAGACAACGGTGTACAATTTTGCAGCAAGGAGCTACGAGGTTTGGTGAAATGCTACGGGACCCAGCGGAGCGTGTGAATCAGGAGATCAAACGTATGTTGCGCTTATACACATCGGAAAATTACCGTGACTGGGATCAAAATCTAGCTAAAATAGCTTGCGCGTTAAGGTCCTATCGTGATAAGGTGATGAAAGTTTCGCCCTATTTCTATAGCTTTAGGAGGGAGATGAATACCTATCATGAGAGGTCCGAGCAGTTGGAGGCACTGTTTGCAGGAAGCGAAGCCCCAAGAGGGGCTGTAGTGCTAAAATGAAGAAGAAGAGGACGATGACTCCTCAAGATAGCCAAGGGGTTCCAGAACCAGATGTCAGGGCGGAAAAGATGGAACAATTCACTGCAGAGATTCGACAACGGATGGTAGAGGCCTCAAAACCAAACACATCCAGGTATACTCTACGCAAGCGAGATATAACTTATGAACTGGGAGACTGTGTTTGGAGGAGGAACTTTCCGTTGTCAGATGCATCGAAATTTTACTCCGCTAAACTGGCCCCAGAATACTTAGGACCATTCTGGGTAGGGGAGTAAATGTCTGGCGAGACTTACCGGCTCACAGATGCCAAAGGCGTACATGCGGGTACCTGCACGTGAAAGACTTGAAGTCCTACCAGTTCTAGGGAGGCACAGGAAAGAGAACTACTTTCAGCGTTTTCAACGTGGAGTACACAAAAATGAATCGGTTAATAACTTCCCTTGTATGATAGTTAGCGAGTAAGGTAGTTGTTACGTTGCACGTTCTTCTAGCGATAAGGGCTGGTGAAGGGTAATTTTGATTGGTGGTAGTCGTATGTAAGGTAGAACTGTAGCTTTGAATTAGAATTACGGGAGGAATTGGTGGTGGTCACCAGAAGATAACACAAATTACATTTAAGTGGTGGTGTTAGTATGCATTCAAGCTGGTGGTGGGAATTATAGTTTCAACGTCTAAAGCTAAGGCCATAGATTTAAGAAGTTGCCTTGGGCATTTCAGTTTAAGTTGTAAGTTGTTGCAAATGGTGAATAATATAGTACGAAAAACGTTGGTCGTATAAAATTATTAATCATAAAGGACGTCACGACACATAATCATACGAAAAAAATGGAAGTCGTTACCTTTTTTTGCTTCTTTTCATACGCAGAGTCGACGTGATGATTGCATGAGTACCGTGCGTAAGCTTTTTATTCCACGTTGCCATCGTTTTTCCTTCCCTTCTTGTTTTTTTCTCTCTTTTCTTCACTCCGTGTACTTTATTTTCTTCGCTTTTCCATTCTTCCTGCCTTCATTATGTGCACATTTTCTTCTGAAATGTTTCTTCATTTCTTTTATTTCCCTCGTTTTTCAAATCTTTACTTGGTGTTCTCCTTCTTCCCCTTGACGTAGGAAATTTATTGTCCGAGCTTAAAAAGAAGCGTAGCGAGAGTAACAATATTCCTAAGTCTCATCTGTTATTGCTGCGGACAGAATGTGGAATTAGAATACGTATCGAGGCAATGTTATTTGAGAGGTTACGATTAAATTACTCGTATCATTGACTAGTAGTCAGAATTTTTAGTTTTGAGATATAGCGAAGATAAGATGTAGTGCATTTCGGAAAACACATTTCAAGTAAGGGGGAATATTACGGGGTAACGCCAAGTATAAAAAATTTGCGACGACCATGAAGGGATCTTGGCGCGACTATATTCAACCAGCAGCTAATAAATGCAAACCTCACGAGCAGAAAGCGTAAAGCAACGTACACGAAAATGTATTATATATTATAAATTTGTATAGTGTGAACTCAACGTACACAAAAGAAAACAATGAATTAATCGACTCACCATCAAGCGTCATCCTTTCCAGGTACACAACCTACCAAACTCCGATTGATCAGCATATTGGTAACAATGCTGATGACCAATCGTGGGTCGGATG
This sequence comes from Odontomyia ornata, assembly GCA_963969285.1. Lineage (NCBI taxonomy): Eukaryota > Metazoa > Arthropoda > Insecta > Diptera > Stratiomyidae > Odontomyia > Odontomyia ornata. Next base: position 128,019,825 of record OZ017741.1, on the reverse strand, counting down.
GCAAGACCTTTGGTGCGTACAGCACCAGTGTGTGAATCTTACCCCAGAGCTCATGAAGTGAACAAGTTGAAGTGTACTTGGAGTGAGGAAGCAATTGTTTCGGAACTTGTGAATGCTCTACGTTTAGGAGCTTATCCATTTCCATTCCAAGCCAGTGTTGATTAAATATGAAGGATTTAAAGTGTAAGAGAAATGACAGAATGTTTATTCGTCCAGGTACGGCAAAATTGCTGTGGTCTCTGCTTGGCCCCGGATAGTGAATGTGTTCCGATTTTGACGAGCTTGCATGCTGATAATGAACCTCTTTCATCGAAAATTCAAGCGTGCGTCAACGTGGAAAGCAAATTTCGTCATTTCTACCCTCGAATTAAGCAACGTAAGACAAACTAATACTAAATCGTCTGCAAAATAGACCAAGCAAATTTATGAATGAAGATCCTCAAATTTTAACGTCGCTTGGTCTGACTCAAATTAGGAAAATTAATCCTTACAGTCAGCAGCTGACCCCGAATTTGGATAGGAAGCGCCAACGAGCAAATGGTGAAACAACAGAATTTCCTGCAACATGGCGTCGATTTTGTTATATGAACTTCTCATCTGCAACCAGCGCTCGCCCACATGAACTTAATATACATCACGCATCAGAAGTGAATACCATAAATCACCCAAGTTATGTATCAAGCCAACAAAACCACATTCATTGCTAAAACCTCTTTAATCACTACGATTTAACATAAAGCCAACTTTTAAAGTTGCGCCGCTACCAGTCACACTAGAAATGATGGGAATTTATGAATATAATCGGCCGAAAAAATATAATCATCTTTTAGCTGACCCAAAATTGCTTTTCAAACGTGAGAACGACAATGTGCTTAAGTAATACCAGCAGCGTGCACATATTGTCCGCAAACTTACCCATCATATAAGACATTCATGGCTCATATGCGATAACAATTCCCAAATTTGGCCAGGAATTTATGTTTTAAATGCATGAAGCAATTTCAGTCAAAATCAACTTTTGGTTCATTTGAAGATAAAGGAGTTGTGTAAATTTATATCAGTTTTAAAAGGCAGATGAACTGATAAACAAAGAAAACTGATGAACTGTCAGTGGAATTCTCAATGACATTTCCCCAAACTAGTTTAGTAGGAGTGAGATTTTCGTGAACACCCAAAAGCACCAATTCTCGTGGCGGCAAATTGCATAGCCACCCGCACGTAGTGGAATTTGTAAGGCCCTTGGCCTACAAGAATGAGCCGTCGGTTGGAAAGCTGATACAAGGGGACGGAAGGATGTCCCGCTCTTCTTTTCATCATTCGCCTTTGTGAGTAGAGCGGAGGAAGTCGCATCGAAAAATTGGCAGTGGAATTGGCGAGAACTTGAACAGCGCGAAATCAAATTATTTGGGGATCCCCACATTAGTGGCAGCAGAATCTTCAGTGTTAGGGTTGGCCAACCGTTTTCTTTTCCTTATTAATATGCGATTGTATATTTTATTGTGAGTTTCGTATTAATATTTTGAGGTAAAGTCAAATTGAATTGGATTTTCTGGTTGTTTCTCTTTCTTCTTTTGTTTCAGCTCAAGATGCTGTAAACTTTGTGCTCGTGGGCGGAAAGGTATTTTTTCCAAGAAAAAACTTCACTGGTGTCGGTTTGAAGTCGCGTGATTGCTGTAGCGTATTCTACATTACTTACTAATTAAATTCCAGATTTTCATAAAACCCACACAAAAGCAAATAGTAGGCGTAGATGAATTGTCAAGTAAGAAAAAATAAAATATTTTTTAGTTCATAGAACTATGTTAAATAGAGCGTTCATAATTACTGATAAAATTTTACTAATTTGGATAATTATACTTTATTTAATTAAACTGAAAAGTTAAGTGACTTTCATCGTATATTCGAGTTAATTAAAAGGTGCGAAACAGGAAGGTCGTATATTGAGTTTCATTTTCCGATATAGAAATAGATATAGAAATTTTATCTGTGTAGTGGAATACGAATTTCCATCTACATTCTGGTGACCCTGAATCGAAGTGAATTTCCATAATCCCGTGGAAAGTATAGATTTGAAAACATTCCAATGATAGTGCGGATAAGTTCGATAAGTTGCTTAAAAAAAATAAAAAACTATTGCTAACCCCGAACGATAGTTAAAGAAAGTGGGAAAAACGGCAAATCGTTACGAACTTTATTTCCCTGACACAGTGCACGAAATATTCGTTAAAAAAGTAAAAGCAAGTGTGTCACCACTCACCGTGAACTCTGTAGTGAGAAAAGCCCAATAAGAAAAAATGGAATAAAACTCAAGCAAGCATTTATTCAAGAGCTGAGCTCCAACCAAGTTGCAAGAGGCCATCGAAAACCAGCGCGTATAGGATTAAACCTTAGCTAAGGTACATGGCGTGCTTCAGTCCATCGACAAGAGTTGGCAGTCGACGAAACAGACAAAAATAAGTATAATTTTAAATTATTATGAATTCATAATTTATTGTAGTAAAGGGTAAAAAATCGAGTTTTATGCTATCTGCGATTAAAAAAATTTAGCGAATGCATCGAAGACTGTAATTCACCTATATAAATAGATCCAATATGTATCAAAGCCTTTTGTCGGCAAATGCAGGCATACGAATCGTTGGGCGAAGTGAATAAATCCTTGGCTGATTGCAGTAAAATTTTGATATTAGATCCAGGAAATTTGGATGCTAAACGTAGACAGGATTGCATTAAGAAATGCAAAAATAGCTTCAGTTACAATATGTCTCGATTATTTCAGAATATTCGTGACGGATCTAAAATTTTAGAGCCGGCTTGGACACAATCGATGGGTACATGAAAGAAATACGAGTTACAACTAAACCCCAACATTTAAGGTAAAAAAAACCATTAAAAGGATCCCTGTTGAAGAAGTCCTTACAGATGATACACACTTAAACGATATCCAAAATGAAGTAATTGATAAACTTTTCAATAGTAACGACTGTGGCAGTTAGAAGCAAGTTGAAACCAAGCAAAAAGCCGAAACCAAGCCTACCCCTGAAAATAAAGTTAGCAATGAAAAGGAACTACTAAAAGATGCACCGATGCAGGAAAAAAAAAGAAACAAGTAAGCGGCAACACCACAATCAACAATTATATAGTAAGTAATTATTAAAAATATTAAATTGTTACCCTTTTTGTGTGGTTTTCTATAAACAAATTATCATTTATTTATATTTTAAATATAATTAAGAATAAAATTCCTTTCCAGCCAAAAAAAAACAAAAATTGAAAATTTGAATCCATGATCTATGGTTCAAATAAATTAATTAAATTTTAATATTATATTTGCAGGCAAGTCTTTTCCCCTAAATTTTGTTTAAAATGGCGAATGAACCACCTTCTGTAATTAACTCTGAACTTGGTAATGGTGATTTCTCCCTTTCGAAACATGGTAATGGTGATTTCTCCCTTTCAAATCATCTAATACCAAATTCTATTAGTACGGTTTCCTTTAAGTTACCGCCGTTTTGGAATCAATTGCCGGCCCAATGGTTTATATATATTGAATCAGATTTTTCAATCAGGAATATAACTCAGGAGATGACTAAATTTGAATATGGAATTTCATCTCATTCCTGAAATGATAAATTCTGTATATGATATTATTCAAAATGCGTCTACTAATTCTACTTCTCCATATATCGTAATTAAAAAAGCGTTGATTGATACGCATTCTCTTTCAGGAAATGAATGACTTGAAAAACTACTTTCTGGATCTGAGATTGGGGATTTAAAGCCATCAGATTTTTATAGAAAATTGAAACAATTAGCAGGAGAATCCGCATTGTGTCTGATGAATTAATTTTAAAACTTTGGTTCAGAAAATTGCCTACTTTTATTCAGGCAATTCTTCAATCACAACCAAATACAACCAAAAAATATGATCAAAGATCTGAGTTTAAATTTACAGAAATCTTATAATTATAAATATAATATTCGTTTTAACTCTAGAAGCAGAAGTAGAAGTAGAAATCGTAGCTACAATAACAATAATTTGAATTTTGTTGGTATCATTATAAATTTGGTGACAAAGCTAAGAAATGCATATCACCATGTAAATATGGGTAAAATCAGTTAAACTAAAACAATCCGTTATCCAAGCGGTTGATAACGGATTACCAAAAATTAAATCTAGCCGCTTATTTATAAAAGACCCTTTAACTAAGTTAACATTTTTAATTGATTCTGGATCTGATGTTTCCGTTTTACCCATTTCAGCAATATTCTCAAAATTCAAAAGACCAACTCAAATTCTTTCGGCTGCAAATGGATCAAACATTAACGTTTATGGTTCCAAAGTATTAGCACTCAGTTTAGGTATTCGGAGATCCTTTCATCATGATTTTATGATAGTATCAGTCTCCAAGCCAATCATTGGAGCTGATTTTCTTGAGTAATTCAACTTAATAATAGATATAAAAGGAAAGAAACTTATTGATCCAAAACTAATATCGCTTTTCAAGGAAATGTTCCAATATTTTATGTAATTGAATATGAGTTTGGAGGTATTGTTAAAGAATTCCCAGAATCGCTTTAAGAAGCAGATTTTAATCAACCAGTTAAACATTTTGTAGTACATAAAGTAATGACGAAAGGAAAATTACCTATTTCTAAAGCAAGACAACTTAACGCTTCTAATTTAAAAATAGCTCGAACTGATTTTCAGTATATGATGAAAATCGGTATATGTTGACCTTCTTCATCTCTACATATGGTTTCAAAACAAGATTCATCAGATTGGCGCCCTTGTGGTGATTATCGTGGGCCAAATGCCGTAACAGAACCAGATAGATATCCAATTCTTCATATCCAGGATTTTTAAATAAATTTGAGTGGTTGTAGCATATTTTCAAAAATTGATTTATTTTGTGCTTATCGCCGAATTTCTTTCGCTCCTGAGGGTATTTTTAAAACAGCCATTATTACTCCGCTTGTTTTATTTGAATTTACCCGCATGCCTTGCGGCTTGAGAAATGCGGCTCAAACTTTTGAACGAATGATGCATGAAGCTTTAAGTGGTCTAGATGTAACTAATGTTTATCTCGAAGACATCATTGTTTTAAGTAAAACAAATGAAGAGCTTAAGCACCATATTAAAAAAGTAATTGAACGTTTACAAAATTTGACTTAAAAATTAAACTTTCAAAATGTATTTTCGGTGTTCCCAAATTAACATTTTTGAGTCATGATATTTCGTCAGAAGGTATCAAACCTTCGAAAACAAAAGTAGAAACAATTATTAAGTTTCCAACACCATGTTCAATAAAATCAACTCAAAGATTTTTAGGTATGATAAATTATTATCAGCGTTTCATTCCGAATTTAGCTAATATTGTTACTCCAATTTACGATCATTTAACTTTGCTACAGAAACAAGGTAAATCTAATAAGAATTCATTGGTCTACTATTGCCAAGTAGCATTTGAGAAAGCAAAAGATTATCTAGCGAGTACCACCTTATTAACTTATCCGAATAATAATTTACCCATTTCAATCGGAACTGATGCTTCAAATAATAGCGTTGGAGTTGTTCTACAACAGTTCTTGAATGGGAATTGGCAACCTTTAGCCTTTTTTAACCAAAAAAATTAAATCCAGCACAAAAGAAATACTCTACTTTTGATCGTGAATTATTAGCTATATATTTAGCTATAAAACATTTAATGTACTTTGTAGAAGCTAGAAATTTTACAATTTCAACCGATCATAAACCTTTGATTAGTATTTTTACATCAAAATCTGAAAAGAATCCCTGTCAGGGGAGATACATTGATTATATTTCTCAATTTACGACAGATATTTGATACATCAAAGGATCAGCGAATACAGTACCAGATACTTTATCTCGTTTAGACACAGAAGTTATTAATTTAAAAGAAATCAACTTAAAATTTTTAGCAGAGAAGCAACAAAAGGATCCAGAACTTAAAATCTTCCTAGAAGATCCTTCTAAATTTAATTCTAAAACTAAATTAGTTCAAATTAAAATTTCTGATAAGACATCAAGTCTATAGTGTAATAAGAATTTGGAAACGTTTAGACCTTTTGTTTCTATTAATTTACGACCTTTTGTTTCTATTATTTACGACTCAACTCATATCATAACCTTTCACATCCTGATATTAATTCCACCAGAAAAACTATCACAAAAGATTAGTTTTGGCCTTAAATGAATAAAGACACTAACAAATGGACACAAGCATGTGACGCTTGTCAAAAGAACAAAATACAAAACACAAATAGACCAAATACCGATACCTCCAAAACGATTTTTACATATTCAGGGATACAGGGACTGAATAATAGGTAACCGGACTGACCTCAGGAAATTTTTATTGGCAAAATATGTACAATTTTTCTTTAGAAATCTTTAAAGTAGTCCCCATTGGAGTCGATAACACGCTGATACCGGATTTTCAAATCCCCGAACGCTCCCTGGAAGTCGGCAACCTCGATGCTGTCTAGAGCCCTCGTCGTAGCACGTTGAACGTTTTCCAGAGTCCCGAACCGCGCCCCCTTAAGGTGTCTCTTGATCTTGGGGAACAGAAAGAAGTCCGCTAGTGCCATATCCGGGCTGTAAGGAGGCTGTGGCAACGTTGCCCTCGACTGTTTGGCCAACTGCTCGGTGACGAGCAGGCAGTTGTGCGACGAAGCATTGTCGTGATGGAGGATCCACGAATCGGCAATCTCCGGACGGACTCGGTGAACCCGGGCAGTTAGTCGACGGAGCAGCTCTCTGTAGTACTGGCCGTTTACAGTTTGGCCGGGTGGCACAAACTCTTGGTGAACAATGTCTTTCACGTCAAAGAAAGCAATGAGCATCGACTTCACCTTCGATTTGCTCATGCGCGCTTTTTTCGGTTGTGTTGACGCCGGTGTGTGCCACTCCAAACTCTGCCGCTTTGTCTCAGGATCGTATTCGAAAACCCACGTCTCGTCTCCTGTAATAACGTGGTTAAAAAACTCTGGTTCAGTTGCTCGATCGCACGCTCCATTTTCACTCCGACGACGTTACTGAACACGCACTCCGCTCTCGCTCGATGCTATCTCTCCAAGCGCTTGGAGGCAACTGCTGCAGCCCTGTTCCCTTTACCTAGACCCCCACCACCACTTCAGCACCAGATACCGGTTAGCAGACGCTTTGACAGCGCGGGGTAGTTGTAAATACTATATGGCGTGAATATTTTTCGAGATTTGGTTCACCCTTGGAAATTACGACCGATCAAAGTGCTCAATTCGAGTCAAATTTATTCAAAGAATCAGCGTATCATCCTCGAGCAAATGGAATGATTGTAAGATTTCATCGAACACTAAAAACGGCAACTCGAACTCGTGATAACATTAATTGGTTCAATGAACTCCCTATCATTATCTTAGGGATTAGATCCTCATGGAAGGAATCAATCAACGCTACCCCTGTTGAGATGCTATATCGTGAAAATATTAAAATTCTAGCCAGTTTCTTTAACCAAGATTGGAAATCAAATAATTTAAATTCAGAAAATTTTTTATCGTTTCTCAAAGGTCATTTTAAAACATTAACTAGTAAAGAAACGAAAGCATAAAAAGTCAAAATTCATATGCCTACGTCCCTTGATGATTGCGAAAGAGTTTTTATTAAAGTAGTTAATAACAAGTTGGGTAGACAGACCTACGCTCATGTCAAAAGGGTTTTGTATTCAATTTACAAAATGCAGTCACCAGATCGAATAAAATCAAGAAACATGTCAAAGACGATTTTATTGGAGAAAATATGAAATTCGAAGATCATACTATTATTGACAAAGTTGAACGAATTTCGACTTCTGAGGTTTTTGTTATTGTTATACTCATAAATATCTCCCTTGATAATTATTTCAGATGTCCATTCTGAGGTTTTTGTTATTGTTATACTCATAAATATCTCCCTTGATAATTATTTCAGATGTCCATTCACGAGGGAGGAAACACATTTTGCATGTATTTCCCCCCTGTTTCCCCACTGAAGCAAAAACTGATAGTTTTAGAACTGGTTTGAAAAGCTCCAATGAAAACTTTCATTTGATACTCATATCGGCTACGTTTGATGAATTTTTTTTTTTCAGGGGCCACTCTCCTGTACTGTTATCATCGATTAATGGCCAATTTTTTCGAATCCTAGAATGGTTACAAAGCCCTTTTGCTAGGAGCTCTCTCCCGGCTCCTTGATTTGTTTCACTTATGAGTATTGTTTGTAAGTGCTCATCTTCAGTCATTCATTAAATTGGATCAAGTGTTCAAAGCATACACCTTAAACGTTTAAGTTGGGAAAAAATAACTCAAAATTATTCAATCTTCGCATTTTAAACAGCCACTATTTTGTTTTACGATTACTGATACCACTAGCTGAACCGATTCTCAAAGATATCTATAAAACCTTTCATTCCTGAAATTTTCAAGCAAAACTGTAGTGTCTGAGTCGATAAAAAGCGTATGTTGTTCCATAGCCATATGTTGCCATAGTAATCAATGCAGCGCATAATGTTCCATAGTAAAAAAGGAAATTCAAGCCGCTATAACTTCGCTAAATATGATTCAATCTTTATGAAACTTTTAGAGTAGATTAACCTTATAAAATGTCATCTGTATACTGAATTTCGTGGAAATTAAGGGTACCTTTAAAATTTTATTCAAGAAAACATAAAATCGATAAATCATACTATTACTAACAAAGTTGAGTGATTTGCGACTTTTCATGTATTTGTTGTTATTGTACTCATCAAGGCCTACATTCTTGATTTTTTTCAGATTTTTCGGATCACAGGTGTCCAATCGCGAGGGGGGGAAAAAAATTTTTTCGTGTATTTTCCCTCCCTGTGCGCCCCTCGAAACAAACTTTGCCAAACTAAGACCTGTTTTGAAGAGTACTCATCAAGACCATTCATTTGATACCCATACCGGCTACCTTTAATGAATTTTTTTTCGGGGGTCACTCCCCTATATGGGGAGACCCCCCTTAAATACCTTATAAAAAATTTTTGTCGTTGAACTTTGAAGAGAGCACCATTTTACACCTACATACAAAATTGGATGTTTCTAGCTTAAGTAGTTTCCGAGAAAAGCTGCTGTGACACACGGACGGACGGACGGACGGACGGACGGACAGACAGACGGACAGACAGGACGCGATTTTAGTAGGGTTTTGTAAAATTATTTTACAAAACCTTAAAAATGGTGAGTCTACTGTTTCAACATTTAGGGCTTTACGAGCCGATTACGGTCGACATAATCGACATACACAGCAAACACAGAGACTGAATTGGTTATTGATATTGCAAGGCCTGTGCATCATCGCAACATTCGTTCTGCTGAAAATATCGCTGTCGTACAAAATCCAACTCACTCAAGAACTTAAGCCTCAGGACCATACACAACGCAGAATATATGCGAATTGGGTGATTGAACAACAAGCCATTGATAACGATTTTTCGAACAAAATTTTCTTTAGTGATGAGGCTCATTTTTCGCTCAATGGTTACGTAAATAAACAGAATTGCCACATATGGGGCTCTCAAAATCCTCGAGTGATCGCAAAAAGGCCCTTGCATCCGGAAAAAGTGACCGTTTGGTGTGCATTATGGTCTGGTGGTGTTATTGGCCCGTATTTTTTTGAAAACGATCAAGGAAGACCCATTACAGTCAATTCTGACCGCTATGGACGGATTTTAACCGATTATTTTTGTCGAAAAATTGAAGATTATGATCTGGAGAACATGTGGTTCCAACAGGGCGGAGGCAGAAGCCACACAACACAGGCTAATCGAGCACTTTTGCAAGAGAAATTTCCAGGACGCGTAATTTCGAGATTGAGTGATGTCAATTGGCCCGCAAGATCTTGCGACCTAACACCTTTGGATTTCTTTTTATGGGGCTATGCGGAAGATTGTGTTTACGCAAACAGTCTTCGAAATCTTGAGCAATTGAAAACCAATATTCGTGAAGTTATGGGCGAGATATTGCCGGAAATGTGCCGAAAAGTCATTGAAAATTACTTCAAAAGAATTCAGGCCTGCAAGAGGTCCCGTGGAAAAGATTTGAATAATATTGTATTTCATGTTAAATGGCAAAATTCAGGCTTTATATTATACGAAAAATTTAGTTTCTGTCTGAATATTTTATGTATTTTCTTTAGCTTTACTTTCACAAGCATAAAATGGATAACCCTATATATATATGGGATATAACGAAATTTGTGACCACACTAGAGGTTGCAATTTTGCTCCGATTTTCACCAAATTTTCAGAAAAGGTGTATTGAGTAAATATCTCAGTTAGGTTTGTGAACGAGCTTTATCGGCTTGGCGAAAACAAGATGGCGGCCATTTTAGACGAAAAATCGTGATTTCTGTTCTGACCAAGGTATTGCTCCGATTTGGATGAAATTTGGTACAAAGGTTCACTGATGTATGTGATGAATCTCACAATGAGAAATCCGAAGTAAGTACGACTGAAACAAAATGGCGGTCGCTCGAAAGTCGAAAAACGTACAAAATTTTGTTATTGTAGTGTTGACCAAAGTTTTCAAGCAATGTAAATGTAATTCGGTCGTTTGATAGAAACTATAAGTATCTAACGAGTTGTGTAAAAAAAACTGGAGGTCAAGTCGCAAAAAACAAAATGGCGCCCAGGTGAATCTCAAAACTTCAAATCCCTCTGAAAGTCGCAATTTTGATCCGATGTATACAAAATTTAATTTTAAGATAGAAATCAATTAGATCTAGAGTCTTTGACATTTTGGTGATCATCTATGTGCAATTTTCAAAATGGCGGCGGTTTAAATGTGCGACTTTTTCAGGTTTTCGTGGCACCCTAGCGGTCACATTTTTCAGGGAATTTGATGAAACTTGAGATTATGGATGTTTGTACTAAGCTCTTGTATTACGCAGAATTTTTTTTTTGCTCGAATGAAAAATAAAAAAGTCGAAATTTTAAAACCTAATATTTTTAGCTGACATTTTCACTAAAATTTGAATAATTTTGCCCTGTCTAGAGTGAAACTCCGATTTGAACAAGATTTGCCGCATTGATTGATGAGGTCGTAGCATACAAAGATTTGAAATAATCCAAAATCCAATGCATGCATTCAAAATGGCGGCCCCTAAAGGTCAGAAGGCAAGCGCAATTTGCTATTTTAATAGCAACTGAAATAATGAATAATTTTCATGGAAACGTTTTAAATTACTTAACTTGGAAGTATTTATAAAGCAGACAATTTTTAAGATATTGTTAAAATATTTGTCTGTCTGTCCGTCCATCCGTCCGTTTGTTCGTGCATCACAGTAAGTTTCCTTGCAAACCACATGAGCTAGAATGAGGAAATTTTCTACGTAGGTCAAAGGTGGTACCTCTCGAAATTTGCAGTGCAAGAAATTATTTTAAAGTGTTTAAGGGGGGCCTCCCCATACAGGGGGGCGACAAATTTTTTTTTATTTCTGTAGCGCTCTAGCAACTAAGTTTCTCAACAGATTCCAATGAAATTTGAAATTATAAGTTATTAAAGCAAGTTAATTTAGCCTGCAAAAAATTATGCAAATCGGATGACAAACGAAAAAGTCGAAAATTTACAGCTTAATACTTTTAGCAGTGGTTTTCAATAAAAATTCAAAATGGTGGCCCCTGATGGTTCAGAAAAGAATTGAAAATATTTATATTAATAGCATCGAAAGAGCTGTTTAAACTTTTATGGGAATCTTTTGAAATTATCTATTTCAGCTATTTAAGCCGACAAGTTATCACCTTTGTGTGGTAGCCACTGTGAAATGTATAAACAGCAAATGTGAGAAGGACAAGACCTGTATTTATATGTTTATAACAATTCATTATCTGCCGATTTCAATATGTGATCCATATATGTGCAACTCAATTGAATGAGCAAAATATTTGCGCCTCTATAAAGGGTCTTTAAATACAAACTTCGGCACATTCTTTTCATGTCAATAAATTCCCTTGTGGTGTTACAAAAACTGCAGTAAAAAGATTAGCAGTACGCAAGCCAAATTTTTCCCCGAAATCTTACGCTACATACAAGAAATTTACCTTTCCGGCTGGTGCTGTCAACGGGGATTTTTTCAAGTGTTTTCTTTTAGGTTTTGAAGTGAATTTCAATTTGGTAGAGTAGATTTCAGCTTGGTAGAGTTCCACTAACTGTTCTCCGGGGAGCCGTTACCTCGTTTGGCGCTTCCAATCGGGCTCCAAGGGCAGAAGAGTAGCACCTACCCCGTCTCCGATGGAGCTACCGGGGGCCGAGAAGAGCGTGACCGGAGCCTTCCCTTTTAAAACGGTAATAGCTATTGTGTTACGAAGAGATTAATAGGAAATCTACCGAACATGAAGCCAAGCTGACCAAAGTGGTGATCATGTGTATCTGTCGTAGTGCGGTTGTTGTGTGTGCTATGGTAATCAGATGGTTATAGATGTCGATAAGGGTTTATGTGTTGATTAAAAGGTGGGAGGCTTTATGCCTGTATGTTAGTGATTTTAATTTGCTGTTATTTGAGTTAGGTCCATTTCTAAGAGTTCACCGCAAGGGGATTGCCGGCCGAGTACTCTTGGAGGCTAGGATTCTTTGAGAAGTTCCACCCACACGTATCCGAGGAAACTCCGCAGGGGAACGCTGGGTAACAGGAATACTCTTGGAGGCCAGCATTCTTTGGGGAGTTCTGCCATTACGTACCCAAGGAAATCCCCGCAGGGGGAACGCCGGTCGACAAGAGTACTCTTGAAGGCTAGCATCCTTTGGAGAGTGCCACTCCCACGGGTTCGAGGATATGGGAGGCACCACGAAGTTCCCTCCTGGGATTACAGGTAACGACCTTAACTAGATCTGGACTACGCTTTGGACAACGAACTGGAATTTATGCTTTGGGGTGGCGGATAAGATAGTTTAGACCTAGTTGGTTTGCATGGTAGTGCTGAGGTTACACTCGTGCGTGAACGGCTGATACCGTCTCCATCCCGTTGGGGGTGTAGGTTCGGTTGAGACGGACTCCCGATTAGCGCTGGTCTGGTTCTGAGCACTTGTCCTCATGAAGGCTTGTGCCAACGCTCGCATGGCCTTCCTGCTCTGCAAAGATAACCAAGGGACCAAAGATGCGAATATACACATGAACGGAGATAATGACTCCGAGGGGGGACCCAATAAAACTGGAGCAACTAAAAACTATAAAAAAAAGATTAAAACAATCCAAAAACGAAAGTAAAAACAAAAACAACAATGACGCAAACAGTTGCTGCAGTTACAATGTTATCAGCACATCGGCAGCGGTACTAAAGACTGCAAAAACGACGATTGATATAATGACAGGTAAAATGGACGAAACATGGAGATTAACAAACTTGTCCAAACTGAGATTCCTGCGGTGTTTGGGTGCAGAAAAAAAATGATACAAATGCCAGAGCAGTCTAAAAAAGAAAAGCGGGAAACTCTGCATGACGCATCAGATGCTCGAGCGATCAGGGAAAATATAAGGAACATTGAGGCAATTTTAACGTACGGTTAATGAAGTGACCTCGCACGGCACTGTTCTGTCTTCCAGCAAAGTCTGGGACAGCGTTACGCTAAATCGAACATATACTCACTAGGGAGAAATTCGACGGAACATATATGGTCTTAAATGAAGGCCGAAACTATATGCTCCTTTGCCCAACATATAGCGATAGTTTTGTTTCGACCCTTTCTCGCAAGATATTTTTAATGTAATATTTCTGCTTAACAACCAAACCATTTCCCACCCTTCCACTTCACGCGTATCCTCCAGATCGAGAACTACAATTTTAACCAACGGCTAATGAAGTGACCTCGAACGGCATTGCACTGTCCTCCAGCAAAGTCGGGGACAGCGTTACGCTAAACCGAACACATACTCACTAGGGAGAAATTCAATGGAACATATAGGGTCTTAAATGAAGGCCAAAACTATATGCTCCTATGCCCAACATATAGTGATAGTTTTGTTTTTACTCCTTCTCGCAAGATATTTTTAACTTAACAGTTTGCTGAAATCATTCAAAGTTTATATCATAACTTTCAAGCTTAAGATCTTTCCTTCTAATTTTATTTCCTTAATAACATTCATTATAACATACCCAACGTTTCTATATTTAATAAATATACTTCAAAACAACACGTTGTCTTCGATTTATCAATAATCTCCAGCTTTACACATAATTAAAAGAAAGAGTGGTATAATTCAAGTACCTAAAGTTCCCTTTGTACTATCTCATATAAATACTGGAGTTGCAATAGACAATTTGAACCAATCAAACAACGATTAAAGGCATATACCTTAAAAGCTACATAATCTCACAGCAAGCCCTACCCACTACAAACTACATAAAGCTAACCTAATAAAAACAAATCGTCTTCATTACGATTACCCGCCAACCACAAATTAGCATGCATAATGTAGATAGCTTAGAATTCCGAGCAATTGACGCATGTGAAAGCTATGAAAACAAAAACAAGTTGGGTAAACAGACCTACGCTCATGTCAGAAAGGTTTTGTATTCAATTTACAAAATGCAGTCACCAGATCAAATCACATCAAAAAACATGTCAAAGACGATTTTATTGGAGAAAATATGAAATACGAAGATCATACTATTATTAACAAAGTTGAACGAATTTCGACTTCTGAGGTTTTTGGTATTGGTATACTCATAAATATCTCCCTTGATAATTATTTCACATGTCCAGCCGCGACGGAGGAAACACATTTTTCATGTATTTACCCCCTGTGCCCCCACTGAAGCAAAAACTGGCATTTTAACAACTGTTTTGAAAAGCTCCCATGTAAACTTTTATTTCATACTCATATCAGCTACGTTTGATGAATTTTTTTTTTCAGGGGCCACTCTCCTGTACTGTTATCATCGATTAATGGCCAATTTTTTCGAATCCTAGAATGGTTACAAAAGCCTTTTGCTAGGAGCTCTCTCCCGCCTAATTGACTTGTTTCACTTATAAGCATTAATTGTAGGTACTGATCTACAGTCATTCATTAAATTGAATCAAGTATTCAAAGCATGCACCTTAAACGTTGAAGTTGGGAAAAAATAACTCAAAATTATTCAATCTTCGCATTTAAAACAGCCACTTCCTTGTTTTACGATTACTGATACTACCAGCTCATCCGATTCTCAAAGATATACATGACACCTATCATTCCTGAAATTTTCATGCAAATCCTAGCAAAATTTCAATCTTATAAATAGTCATCTGTGAACTGAATTTCATTGAATTTAAGGGCACCGTTAAGATTTTATTCAAGAAAACATAAAATCAATAAATCATACTATTACTAACAAAGTTGAGTGAATTGCGACTTCTAACGTATTTGTTGTTGTTGTACTTATCAAGACCTACATCCTTGATTTTTTTCAGATTTTTCGGATCACAGGTGTCCAATCGCGAGGGGGGGGGACACAAATTTTTCGTGTATTTCCCCTCCCTGTGCGCCCCTCGAAGCAAACTTTGCCAAACAAAGACCTGTTTTGAAAAGTTCCAATCGAGACCTTTCATTCGATACCCATATCGGCCACCTTCAATGAAATTTTTTTTTCGGGGGGTCACTCCCCTATATGAGGAGACCCCCCTTAAATGCCTTATAAAATTTTTTTATATTTGAACTTTAAAGAGATGACCACTTTACACCTACATACGAAATTTGATGTTTCTAGCTTAAGTAGTTTCCGAGAAAAACTGCTGTGACACACGGACGGACGGACGGACGGACGGACGGACAGACAGACAGACGGACAGGCAGGACGCGATTTTAGAAGGGTTTTGTAAAATTATTTTACAAAACCCTAAAAACATACAATTTGCTCATTCGTAATTGCAGAGACAAAGCTATTCTCTTTATTATCTTATCTTCAAACCTCATTAAGCACCTTCATGTAAATTATCAATCTTTGTTTCCCACTAACAACATTAAAGATCCACATTAAGAGAAAAACTTAGGTCCCACACTAAATAAAACCAATTAAAGCTTTAGCAATGAAGCAACAACAACAACTCGCAAGCTATTCCCTTGCAAAGCTAATAATTCCCGAACTAAAACGATCGTATCTATCTTACGTTTCCCATGGACAATTTAACTGGGTTGTTCCCAAAACAAACGAGCATCTAGAGCTTCATACTCGTATACTAACAAATTTCCCTACTAACCTATTAACTTAATATATTATTTGCAAAGTACATAACCAAAAGCTTATTTAGCAAGCTTTTCGTTATAGTCTATGAAAATTTAATAAGCAAGAAAAATGAAGCAAATGAAGGATTTTTTCTTTCATAAAAAGCCTTAACAAATGCGAAAGAAAAAATTTAGTAGACTAAAGTAAAAAAAATAAACAAAATCTCTTTTTAGGGTTTTGTAAAATAATTTTACAAAACCCTACTAGTTTTGCGACCAGTCTGTCCGTCTGTCCGTCCGTCCGTCCGTCCGTGTGTCACAGCAGTTTTTCTCGGAAACTACTTAAGCTAGAAACATTAAATATTGTATGTAGGTGTAAAGTGGTGACTTCTTCAAAGTTCAATAACAAACAAATTTTATAAAGTATTTAAGGGGGGGGGGCTCCCCATATAGGAGAGTGACCCCCCGAGGAAAAAAAAATTCATTGAAGGTAGCCGATATGGGTATCGAATGAAAGGTCTTGATTTGAACTTTTCAAAACAGGTCTCAGTTGGGCAAAATTTGCTTCGAGGGGTGCACAGGGAGGGGAAATACACGAAAAATTTGTGTCCCCCCCTCGCGATTGGACACCTGTGATCCGAAAAATTTGAAAAAAATCAGGATGGTAGGCCTTGGTGAGTACAACAACAACAAATACGTTGGAAGTCGCAATTCACTCAACTTTGTTAGTAATAGTATGATTTGTCGATTTTATGTTTTCATGAACAAAATCTTAACGGTACCCTTAAATTCTATGAACTTCAGTACGTAGATGTCTATTTATAAGATTGATCTATCCTGAAAGTTTCATAAAGATTGAATCATATTTAGCGAAGTTATAGTGGTTTGAATTTTCCCGTATTACTATGGAACAATATGCGCTGCATTTATTACTATGGCAACATACATATGGCTATGGAACAACATGCGCTTTTTAACGACTCAGACACTACAGTCTTGCTAGGATTTGCATGAAAATTTCAGGAATGATAGGTGTCGTGTATATCTTTGAGAATCAGTTAGCTAGTGGTATCAGTAATCGTAAAACAAAATAGTGGCTGTTTTTAATGCGAAGATTGAATAATTTTGAGTTATTTTTTCCCAACTTCAACGTTTAAGATGCATGCTTTGAACACTTGATTCAATTTAATGAATGACTGAAGATGAGTACCTACAATTAATGCTCATAAGTGAAACAAGTCAAGGAGGTGGGAGAGAGCTCCTAGCAAAAGCGTTTTGTAACCATTCTAGGATTCGAAAAAATTGGCCATTAATCGATGATAACAGTACAGCAGAGTGGTCCCTGAAAAAAAAAATCATCAAACGTAGCCGATATGAGCATGAAATAAAGGTTTTTACGGGAGCTCTTCAAAACAGTTTTTAAACTGGCAGTTTTTGCTTCAGTGGGGGCACAGGGGGGGAAATACATGAAAAATGTGTTTCCTCCGTCGCGGATGGACATCTGAAATAATTATCAAGGGAGATATTTATCACCAAAAACCTCAGAAGTCGAAATTCGTTCAACTTTGTTAATAATAGTATGATCTTCGTATTTCATATTTTCTCCAATAAAATCGTCTTTGACATGTTTTTTGATGTGATTTGATCTGGTGACTGCATTTTGTAAATTGAATACAAAACCCTTCTGACATGAGCGTAGGTCTGTTTACCCAACTTGTTTATTTATATTTTGGGTACATTATTTTTGCTACCAACCATCAATAAAACTAAAGTCTGAAAACGATAAACAAGCAAAAATTGGTGTAACGCAATATCAAACAGTTTACATCTTCAAAAACAAAACCGAATGAATGTAACAATAAAAGGAATAGAACGAAATAAAGCAGTAGTAAATAGAAAAATAAGCATTAAAAAAAACATTCAAAAGTTTCAACAGAAAACCTTTCACGTAATATGGAAATATGTTGCAAAAAGACAAATAAGCGAAACTGTACATAAATGTGAAATTAGTTCATCAGAAAATTGATTATATTTTCATTAACATTCTAAAATGTAAGTAGAGAAAACAAGGAAATAAAGAAGAACAAGTTGGGTAAACAGACCTACGCTCATGTCAGAAGGGTTTTGTATTCAATTTACAAAATGCAGTCACCAGATCAAATCACATCAAAAAACATGTCAAAGACTATTTTATTGGAGAAAATATGAAATACGAAGATCATACTATTATTAACAAAGTTGAACGAATTTCGACTTCTGAGGTTTTTGGTGATAAATATCTCCCTTGATAATTATTTCAGATGTCCATCCACGACGGAGGAAACACATTTTTCATGTATTTCCCCCCTGTGCCCCCACTGAAGCAAAAACTGCCAGTTTAAAAACTGTTTTGAAGAGCTCCCGTGAAAACCTTTATTTCATGCTCATATCGGCTACGTTTGATGATTTTTTTTTCAGGGACCACTCTGCTGTACTGTTATCATCGATTAATGGCCAATTTTTTCGAATCCTAGAATGGTTACAAAACCCTTTTGCTAGGAGCTCTCTCCCACCTCCTTGACTTGTTTCACTTATGAGCATTAATTGTAGGTACTCATCTTCAGTCATTCATTAAATTGAATCAAGTGTTCAAAGCATGCATCTTAAACGTTGAAGTTGGGAAAAAATAACTCAAAATTATTCAATCTTCGCATTAAAAACAGCCACTATTTTGTTTTACGATTACTGATACCACTAGCTGAACTGATTCTCAAAGATATACACGACACCTATCATTCCTGAAATTTTCATGCAAATCCTAGCAAGACTGTAGTGTCTGAGTCGTTAAAAAGCGCATGTTGTTCCATAGCCATATGTTGCCATAGTAATAAATGCAGCACATATTGTTCCATAGTAATACGGGAAAATTCAAACCGCTATAACTTCGCTAAATATGATTCAATCTTTATGAAACTTTCAGAATAGATAAATCTTATAAATAGTCATCTGTGAACTGAATTTCATTGAATTTAAGGGCACCGTTAAGATTTTATTCAAGAAAACATAAAATCAATAAATCATACTATTACTAACAAAGTTGAGTGAATTGCGACTTCTAAAGTATTTGTTGTTGTTGTACTTATCAAGACCTACATCCTTGATTTTTTTCAGATTTTTCGGATCACAGGTGTCCAATCGCGAGGGGGGGGGACACAAATTTTTCGTGTATTTCCCCTCCCTGTGCGCCCCTCGAAGCAAACTTTGCCAAACAAAGACCTGTTTTGAAAAGTTCTAATCGAGACCTTTCATTCGATACCCACATCGGCTACCTTCAATGAATTTTTTTTTCGGGGTGTCACTCTCCTATATGGGGAGCCCCCCCTTAAATACTTTATAAAATTTTTTTGTTATTGAACTTTGAAGAGGTCACCACTTTACACCTACATACAAAATTTGATGTTTCTAGCTTAAGTAGTTTCCGAGAAAAACTGCTGTGACACACGGACGGTCGGACGGACGGACGGACGGACGGACGGACAGACGGACAGACTGGTCGCGAAACTAGTAGGGTTTTGTAAAATTATTTTACAAAACCCTAAAAAAAAGAACTGATTATATGTTACATAAATCATAGCAATGCGAAAGTATAATGCAGTAAGCTGATTCAAGTAAAGAAAATGCAAAGCATATTGTAAATAAGACAAGGCTCTTCAAGCCAGTCGTGAACTTTTCTTTTCAGCGAGGAGGCAATGTTACGGGAACCGCAGTCCAAATATTGCTCGGTTCGTGTTCCGTCGTTCCTCTCTGTGTACTGTAAATGACAACAAACATATACGAAAAGCTGCGAATTGTAATCAATGCATCTGTGGGCGCAGGATCGTATCATGGATTAGCAGAAGTGGGTGTGTATCCATACTCGTATTAAGTATCAAACATATACACACAAGACTTCGCAATCGAACGTACCGCCCAGCGGAACGAATTGGTTACATGCATTGCAAATCGAGCGAAAGCTTTAGCTTTGTGGTTGCACCAGTCACAGAGAGATGGCACTAAATACGTTAAACTGTTTTGTTGTTGAACTTTGATCTTTTTTAAATGGTAAATTTTCTTCATTATTTTAGTTGGTAAGCAATAAAGTCAGCATAATTATAGTATAAAAGAAAATTAAAGACACAAGAAAATGGAGAAGTATTTCTCCATTCACTGGCTCAAGGCTGCGCCCGAGCTTATTCTATCCCAAGGCAATTAGCCCGGGATAAGTGAATTAATTATACGTTCAACTGCGTACTCAAGGCATCAGCCCGAGTATCAGCGCCCCAAGGCAGTTATGCCCGGGGCCTGCAGTTGAACTAGTAATTGATTGATTTATCAATCTGACTGCGTACTCAAGGCATCAGCCCGAGTATTAGCGTCCCAAGGCTTTGTGCCCGGGGCTAGCAGTTGGATTATAATCAATCGATTCGTTAATATAACTGCGTGCTCAAGGCGTCAGCCCAAGCAATAGTTGAAGCTTTAAATAAATAGATTGGTTTTTCAAATATGATATCAAGCAATATCATACATGTCCTTCAAATAACAAAAATAATCAGAGTAAATATAAATCACAAAAATTTTACAAGCTCCATTAATGCTCGAACTTTATAGTCTCTGTAATAAATTAATTATTAAAAGAATTCAATAGCGAAATATGTTATTCATATTAATATAGTCAACTGAACGTGTTATTATATAATCAAACAAAGAATAAAATAAAAATTAAATCATTAAACAAAAACACTCTTTTACTGATCTAGTTGGCGAGTATAAAGTAGCAGATAAGTATCATACTGGAATATCTCTCTCTCCCCGGGAGTCTTGATGTGTATATAGGATACACATCATATCAAGCTATCAACGCATGCCAGTATACATAGGGTGTACTGGTATTGTGCAACCTGGATCCTGGCTGGTACTCTCTTGAATCTGTCAGCCTCGGGCTAAATGCCTTGAGACAATTCTACTCGGGCAAAGGCCTTGAGTAGCACAAGCGTAGTATCAAGAGAGTACCAGCCAGGATCCAGGTAGCCGGACGGAAATCACCCTACGCGCATCAGCAAGCTATTTTGCAGCCCAACATCGTTACTTGCCCTGCTCAAGGCATTTGCCCGAGCAGTAGTTTCCCTAAGGCATTTCGCCCAGGGACGAGCAAATTGAATTCATTCCGATCCAGTAATCGTACGGACAACAACAACAACAACGGCAACCAATTGCCCTACGCGCATCAACCAGCTATTTTGCAGCCGAACCAAAACAGCGTTAATTGCCCTGCTCAAGGCCTTTGCCCGAACAGTAGTTTTCCTAAGGCATTTTGCCCAGGGACGAGCAAATTAACGGGATACCGATCCAGCGATAGCGCGGACATAGCAATTCGCGCCAAATCGCCATCCGCAACGAATGTACTGGCTCGCATCGCCAGCAGGCACCACGACCCGCACGCATCGCCAGCAGACCCACCGGCACCACACATTAGCATCGTGTGGACGTAACAATTGGGCCAAACCACCATCCGCAACGAATTTACCAGCTCGCACCACCAGCAACCGCCACAACCGACATACGTGGGCGGCGACTGGACAACCACCACCAGCAGCCTGTGATGATGACACAACCTCGTCCGTCGCTCGAAGAAGCAATTGCTGCGACGCCCGGAGTGGGTCCGAGACCAATCACAATCGACGAGTACCGGGCACGCTCAATCAAGCCGCTCGATACGACGGTCGACGCGCCGGAAGAAAAGTGGCCAAGAGGTGGACGTATTGTCGAGTTCCGCCGCAAGTGCAGTGATTTGCGCCGGTTGGCACGTCTTGCGGTGACCAAAGTGGAGCGGGAGGCATTTCGAGCAGAACTCAAAGCGTTGGAGTCGAATTTCAAAGCAGAGCAGCGCCGTAAAAAAGTTAAAATGGGAAATTGTGTTTGTTAGATGAATAAATGTATTTGATGGAGGAAACGTGTATTTCATTGGAAAAACTTTAGAGTGGAGTTGAGTGTAGCTTACAGGTATTCCAGAGCAAGCGAGTGGATACGCGTGCGCAACAAATAAATACAAGTGGGTATTTTGGTGCTACGTCCAGCGAAACTCGCCCCAGGTTGGTTAGGCCTGCGGAATAGTCCTAACAGGGATATCGAATGCATCAAAACTGACGTTTAAACAGTATGACCAACGCGGTCGGGCCATATATGTGGACTTAGCGCAAAGGCGGGCAATGGGGAAGCATTCTGCGATGCAGTAAAGAAAGTTCTCGGCAAAAGCGCAACTATAGCCTCGCTCAAGCCGGTGGCAACGACCGAAATAACAGACATTGGGCTTTTTCACACGGGAATGGTACGCACCCATAGTCAAACAGGTTTCACGCTTACGCCCTTATGTTTACACCTTGCACAGTTCAGCCAACCTATTTTTGTATACGATACACGTCTTGCGAGTGTAAATTAACTAATCCGGTAAAGTAAAGTTTAAAAAAATATATTTACAACACTTCGGTACAATACCTTAATGATCGGTTACATTGCAAGTACAATTCATTTTATGTGATAAAAATGTTTATGTTGCATTTTCCCGAATCATGGAAAAAGTTAAATGGTTGATGTTCCCATGGCTTGAATCCCGATGAATTTCATCTGGTTGGCCACGTATTCGGTCACGTTGCTGTATTTTGCTGAGCTTGTGGGAAAGTGTTGCTAACTCTTCTCCTCTTAACTGCAATTGTCCGCAATCGTCAAAAATAGGGAAGGTCATTGAATCTTCGGGATACTGCACTGCTATTATTGTTGTTATTGTTTTTTGGGGTCTTCTCGGATGCTGTTGGTAGACTAATATTTGTTTCTGGAAAAGATGAACTTGTTAAAAGGATAGTATTTGGCTTTTTAAAGAATTTCCAGAGTATGTAGATGGCTACCAGGATGCAGAATATGGTAAGTGTCCCATAGAATGTTATTTGTGGAAATCGTTTTCCGATTCAAGTTGCTGAATGATCTTGGTGTTGTTAATCATCAGTTCGATCATGTTGTTGTTAGTAAGGATAGCTTGCTGGTTCTTGATAGCTAGTGTTGGTTGGACTATCGCAGGTAGGACCTCTAATTTTGAAATCTCCTTCGATACGAAGGTCTTCCCATTGATGTTTATGGTAGCGTTGTGAAACTTGATAACAAAGGTACCGTTGAGTTTGTGTTGCGTTTCACCGGCTTCCATTGTTCCCAAAAATTGGTTAAGCAGTAGTACTCCTAGGGAAATTTCTTCAATATTTGGAGTTTGCGGATTGATGATCGTTTGGCTTTTCAGTAGATTGGGGATGCAGCTGGACGGACTAATGTTTACGAGGTTGTTTTGGTCGCAAATAAGTAGTTCGATGATTGTTTTGCAATTTTCTGGAAGTGCGTATATTTCGTCTTCGCTTTTGGTGATGTTATCGAAAGGGATATTGTACATGGAATTCTGATGTTTTATTGGTTTAATTAGCAAAGTTTCGTATAATTTATTTGATGTAATCGGTATGTTTACAATATAAACGATACAGGGGTTATTTGTTATAATCTTGATTTGTGGAAAGTCTAAAGCTGTCTCCACTGTTGAATATGGTATGATTGTGAGTTCAAGAAATTGATAGCTAACTTTATCTCTTCTTTGGATAGTATAACGGAATTAATAATGCCAACTTTGGCCCAAGTTCTTCTTTTATTAATTTTACTCTAAACTGCAAATCCATTACAAGGTTATCTTTAATTTTATCATTTGATTTAATCATTACTTGGATGGTATTTGTTATTGCAGTAATGTTATTCAATCGTTCGTTGTACAGTTTGTTATTATTTTCTAAAACATTTGAGATTCTCTGTTTTATTGTGACAAAATCCTCTTTATTGGGGGTTCCAGCTATCCACTTCCAGGCTGTGCCAATGGCATCGATCGATCTTTTGATCTTCCGCGGTTTAAGGTTGTCGATCATATTTGCAATCTGCTGAGCCTCATACATTAGGAAGTGGGAAAGGGGATTGTGTCTGGTGGTTGAAAGGTTCAGTAAACCGTTGATTTCGTCTACTAGATTCAAGTATTGGTCTAGGTCGATAATATGTATTAGTTTAAAGTTTCCGTTTCGTAATTTTGTACGTCCGAGATTGAAGGTAGTGATGTGGGCATTTGAAAAATTGAATATCTGGACATTTGCCTGAGTAGTGCCGAGAAAACATCTGAAAAGGAGTACCGATTTTAAGCTTTTAATTCTATCCTTATGAATAACTTTGTCTGATTCTGTTCGTATGGTAGTGTTTTTGTTTTCTTTAACAACTTCCTGACGATAACGTGGGGTTAATTTGGATGCTAACCGTTTATTCTGTTTAACATATACTATATCTCCTATCTCGTACTGCTTTGGTGGGGGTCTTTTTTTTGTTGTGATACTCTAAATCTTTATCCTGCTTATGCTTTATTTTGTCCATGTTTGACAAGCGCACCTTTTCGAACTCTTCAGGAGTAATGTTGGGGATTCTGCCAAAATACAGTTCTATAGGTTTTTTTCCGGTAGTGGAATGAATCGAATTATTATACTCGTTCGCGGATCTATCCAGTAACTCCTGAAATGAGGGAGGGATGGCATCTTTTCTGAGGTAAAACATGATTTCAGCCAAAGTGGAATGCCATCTTTCGATCTGGCCATTTGCTTCACTTTTGTAAGCCGGGGTCCTGTAAACTTTGATTTGGAGGTCGTCCTCCATTAGGGATGTTAAAGATATTGACGATATTTTCCGGGATACAGAAGAAATACAAGATGTCTAAGAGCGGTTGCCTTATGTCTTCAATTGACTTTGAGGCGACAATTTCAGCCTGCGCAAATTTGCTGAATTTGGCGATTACGGTTAGGACATATTTTTTCGGTGATAAAGAGGTCTAGGTGGACAGTGTGTCCCGGGTATTTTGGAATTGGTGTAGAGAACAAGAGGGGCTTATTAGGATGTCTATCATATTTGCTGAATTTATAGGTCGTGCAGCGTTTTAATAAATTTTTAATTTTAGAAGACATTTGGGGAAAGTATAAATTTTCCAGCAGCTGGAGACGATTTTCATCGGCGTTGCGGTGCGCTCTGCAGTGGGTCACTAAGATTTTTTCCTCTTGCTCAACCTCGCTAATTATGTCTTCAACCAGCTTCTGTGTAAATCTTATACGATAGTTGCTGAAATGGAGAGGATATATTTCCTGGATTTTGCCCATGGGTTCTTCGTTCGTTAACAGTCTGTTGACTATATTTGGGTTAAGGTATCTTTTGAAGATATCTTTAAGGTTAGAAGGAACGGTTCCAGGCTAGGTTCTCAGATTGACAGGGGAGGTGTTTAGTGGGAAGTCTAAGGGTATCCTCCATGGAAGCCCCACACTGCCAGACTCGGCGGGCGTAAATGCCTTCACCTCCCTAGCACAAAAAAAAAATAAAAAAGGTTAGAAGGAAAATTGTCGGGCTTTATGATAGTATGTCTTATATAATTGTCTGATGAATGGATGATTTGATAGCTATCTTCCTGGCCTATTTTGAGAATAAGTTGATTCCTGAAGATATTCACAGGCGTTTCTACGGTAGGTTTAAGGTTGTGAGAGGAACTGTCGTCGCTGCGTTGGGTTGGTGTGAGGGAGTTTAATTCGTTGGTTTGAGGTGGTCTCGAAAGGGCATCAGCCACTATGTTCTCTTTACCCGGTTTATATCGGAGTTGATAATTATGTTCCTCAAGAATAGCCTCCCATCGTTTCATCCTCCCGTTTGTATTCTTACTGCTCAAAGCGTACGTAAGGGGTTGATGATCGGTATATATTATTACTTTGCGTGATCCGTAAAGATAACTTCGCAAAGATTTCAAGGCCAATTGCCAGCATTTCCTTTTCGTTTGCAGCGAAATGTTCTTCTGTTTTTGAAGGGGCTCTAGATAGAAAGGTAATTGGTCTATTTCCCTGGGAGAGCACGGCACCTATAGCGTATTCGGAGGCGTCAGTAGTAAGTTCAAAAGGTTTGTTAAAGTCGGGATGGGCTTAAATTACTTCTTTAGAGATTAGTGAGTTTTTGGAGAGCATTCAGTGCGGCTTCGTCCAGATGTATTAATTTTTTCTTGGAAAGGTATTTGGACGTACGTCCATCCTCCCCTCGTAAGAGGGACGTCAGGGGCTTTGCCATTTCGGCGTGATCACGTATGAAGCGTCGGTAGTAGCCTGACATTCCAAGTAAGGAGCGCAGGTCCTTCAGTGTCTTCGGAGGTGGAAAGTCAACAATCGCTTGGACATTTTTTGTGTTTGTTGTAATGCCATATTTTCCGACAATAAACCCCACAAACTCTATTTCTTCGTGTAAGAACTCACACTTGTCGAGCTGGATCTTTAGATTTGCTGCTTGCAAAATTTCAAATACCTTTTTCAAATTTCGAAGATGCTCTGTTTCATTTTTGCCAAAGACTATAATGTCGTCGATGTATATGTAAAACGTTTCCCTATTTCGTTGCATAAAACATCATCTTGAGCCCTTTGAAATATCAAAGGGACATTTTTTAGCCCGAAAGGTAAGCGGGTGTACTCGTACTTACCATTATTTATGGAAAAAGTTGTTTTTTCGACGTCGGACTCTTTGAGGGTGATTTGATGAAAACCACTCTTGAGATCTATAATGGAAAAGAACTCATTTTTCCCGAGATTAGATAACACTTCGTTTATCTCAGCTATAGGGTACCTACCGGGGATGGTGATGCAATTCAACTTGCGGTAGTCCACCACCATTCGGTTTTTTTTTCGCCCGATGCGTCTTCCTTTTTATTAACAATCCATACAAGAGAATCGTATGGAGATCTCAATGGTCTAATGATCCCGTCGGCGAGTAACTTTCTTACTTCTTTTTCAATTTCGTCCTTCAGAGCCATTGGATAAGAATATGACTTTGAAAAGACGGGATCATCTGATGTTGTCCGTATCTCGCCTTTAACTCTGGTGGTGAAGGTCAGGCTCTCGTCAGGATCGGGGAGAAGGTTGGGAAAACGTTTGAGTAGGTTTTTCAGTTTGTTGGAAGTTGTTTTATTTAGATGTTCCGTTCTTATGTTAATATTGTTTACGGATTCATATATATGTTACTTACGGGGAACGGTGACTTCATTGTTAATAATCATAAAGTTGCCCTTCGTATGAATAACAGCATTTAGGTCTTTGAGGGTATCATTACCAACGATTTCGTCGAATGAAATGGGGCTAGGCAATATAAAGAATTTGATTTTAGGTGTGGATAATCCGAAAGGTTGAATATATGGATGGTGGGTAATTTTTACGCTGCCTGCTACGGGTTTGGCGAAGATGTCTCGACTATTGGGGATAGGGTTTTTTATATGGTGTGGTTGGATGTAGTTTTTGTTTGAACCGGTATCTACGAGGAATTTCAGTTGCTCTTCACTTTTCAATCTAAGTTGGAAGTAGGGAAGCGAAGAGCGCTTCAATCTAAAAAATATACGTTATCTAGATGTTCGGTCATGTCTGTATTCGGGTTGTGAGTCTCACTGTTTATATCAGGAGGATTATTGTCGTTCTGGTCCGTTTGTTGTCGATCGTTCAGGTCCGTTAGGAAAGGTTCTGTGTCGACTTGCTGTAAGTAGTCTAGGAAACCTTCCTCGTCCTGGGTTACCAAACAGTTCCTCGTGAATTTCTGGTTCTATGTTATAGTTGTTGGTCGTAAATTGGGTTCGTTAGGGAAATTCGGCGTGATTTGTGGTCTTTTCTGCCCAAATCCGTATTCAATACAAGGTCTATTGATATAATTTGCGTTGCAAGATCGAATACTTTGACCTACGTTCATTGGTTCCGGTCTATTGAGTTTGGGAGGCAATTGTCTTGGATTCGGAGCAAAAGGGGGTGGTTGCTGGTTAAAGAATCGAGGTAGCTGCTGATGAAAGAATGGGGTACTTGTTGATTGAAAAATCGGGGTGGTTGCCGGTTATAGAAACGAGGTGGCTGAGGAGCTCGCGGGTTGTTCACTAGTTCTGGATGAAATAGTTGAATATATGAATGGTGGGTAATTTTTACGCTGCCTGCTACGGGTTTTGCGAAGAAGACTCGACTATTGGGGATAGGGTTTTTTATGTGGTGTGGTTGGATGTAGTTTTTGTTTGAACCGGTATCTACGAGGAATTTCAGTTGCTCTCCACTTTTCAATCTAAGTTGGAAGTAGGGAAGCGAAGAGCGCTTCAATCTAAAAAATATACGTCATCTAGATATTCGGCCATGTCTGTATTCGGGTTGTGAGTCTCACTGTTTATATCAGGAGGATTATTGTCGTTCTGGTCCGTTTGTTGTCGATCGTTCAGGTCCGTCAGGAAAGGTTCTGTGTCGACTTGCTGTAAGTAGTCTAGGAAACCTTCCTCGTCCTGGGTTACCAAACAGTTCCTCGTGAATTTCTGGTTCTATGTTATAGTTAATGGTCGTGAATTGGGTTCGTTAGGGAAATTCGATGTGATTTGTGGTCTTTTCTGCCGAAATTCGAATTCAATACGAGGTCTATTGATATAATTTGCGTTGCAAGATCGAATACTTTGATCTACGTCCATTGGTTTCAGTCTATTGAGTTCGGGAGGCAATTGTCTTGGATTGATTCGGAGCAAAAGGGGGCGGTTGCTGTTTAAAGAATCGGGGTACCTGCTGATGAAAGAATGGGGTACTTGTTGATTGAAAAATTGGGGTGGTTGCTGGTTATAGAAACGAGGTGGCAAAGGAGCTCGCGGGTTGTTCACTAGCTCTGGATGAAATGGTCGTCTTGGTGCTGGAATTGGGACTGGATTATGAACATTTGCGATTTGTCTCCTTGGTGGTACTGGTGGGGCGTGCTCGGAAGGTTTCAACATTCGGTACTGTGAACTATTTGCATGCTGGGAACGGAAGTCAATATTCTAAAGCTTTAGGCGAAGATGTAAGGCCTGCGGTAAGTCGACAGGCTCTTGGATGCTGAGAAGCCTAGGGAGGTCGTCTCTAAGTCCTCTCACAAAGGAATCTATTGCCTTGTCCCTGTATGATTGAGTCATTACATTAACTTGGTCCTGATTCAAATCTAAGGATCCAAGCTTATTTAAAATAAGGGACAGTTGATGGTACACATTTTGGTTGAATTCCGGGATGGAATTCGTACCTTGGATCAAGGTGGTCATTTGGTACTCGAGCGTACCAAGGTCGCGTTTATCTGCGTAATGCAGCGTCAGGCACTTTGAGATTTTCTCCCAATTAAGGGGAGCGTTGTACGATTCGAGGGCGATATCGGCGTGCCCCACTACCTTATTTCGAATTACTGAAAGAATACCATAGTATTTTAGGGATCCTTTCAAATGTTCATATATTCTCAAGATACGGTCGACCGATTTTTTCCAGGAGTTAAACTCTCCTGGATTTCCGGAAAAGTCTCGTAGACTTTTCACAACGTCGGGTATTTTATCCATATCTTTAAGATTCCGGTCTACTCCGACGTTGATTGGGACATCAACATCATTGTTAATATCCGAAGCCGGATTAAGTAGGGAATTAAATGTTTGTCTACCCTGCATTTGGAGGGTAGTTGCGACTTTTTGCGTGATTATATGGCGCATTTCATCTCCTACGACTTGATTTCGGGGTGTATTATTTGGCGCGACAAGGGGCACCGGCGGTGGATTCGGTGGATCCGCACTGAATTCGAGACGAGAGGGTCTGATAAGATTATTTTCGTTAGCCATTTAGACAAAGGGATTCGACAAGTTTACTGACACACAAATTCACCGTATGGAATGAGTACTAAGGATTAACCGATTTTTAAACCAAAAGCAGAAAGGTTCAGCAGATTATAAATTTTTGTTCGAAAAAGGATGCGAAGATTAAACGAATTTTCACGCAAGAACAATTTTTAAATTGAATGTAACTTCGAAGATGTTGCCACAACAGTCACAATTTTTCACTTCACTTAATAATATTTGTCACAGAGATTACCAATTAGAATGCGAAATATATATATATATGTAAATGTATTCAGTTGGAATAGATTAGAATTTGCAAATATTTGTTTTTAATTGGAAAATTGCTAATGCTTATTTTTAATATAAAAATTGCAAATATTTAAATTTAAAATGCAAATATTTTGAAATAAAACAACAGTGGAAGACTTACAATATCAGGAGATAGGGATTTGCTTCCATCTGGGTGGTGGAGATTCCTGGATTTAGATATCGCTGCTGCTTCCAGATGTGTCCCGACCTTTAGGTGGTGCCAATGGATTTTTATCCTTTTTTGCAGTAATTTGATTTTTATCCTCCAGGGTATCCTCCGTTAAATTTATTGACCGCTTAGCTGCTCCAATTGACCGTATTCCTTTTTGGACAGGCTTGGTGTCTTGCCTTACTAACGGGGCTGCCTTGGGCGACATCGTGCTGAAACCACTTTACGAATAACGACCGTTTCTATTTTATTTCGGGGCGCTTTTAATTCGCGGTGGTACTTTTTAATAATAAATGTTATTACCGCACTATTTGGTTCGTTGCTGGATCACCTTCCCAGTCTCAAATTGTTTTAAGAAACTTTATTAAGGTTTCGTTCTCCAGTAAATTTTCACGACGAGCTTCGCGGTCTCTGCTCGGGCGCCAATTAACGAATCCGGTAAAGTAAAGTTTAAAAAATATATTTACAACACTTCGATACAATACCTTAATGATCGTTTAGAATTTAAAAACAGACTGAGAGGTTACATTGCAAGTGCAATTCATTTTATGTGATAAAAATGTTTATGCTGCATTTTCTCGAATCATGGGATAAGTTAAATGATTGATGTTCCCATGGCTTGAATTCCGAAGAATTTCGTCTGGTTGGCCACGTATTCGGTCACGTTGCTGTATTTTGCTGAGCTTGTGGGAAGGTGTTGTTAAATTGTATGTGTCAAAAGGTTCATTTGATCCTTAAACATCGTGCGAACAACATGAGCAATTGGGAATCGATGTTTTAGCCTTAAATTGTGCACGAGGAAATAAAAATTGGAATGAAAAATGTATTTTATAATTTTTAAAGTTTGTCGTTTCAAACTTCTATCGGATTTATTTAAATCCCCCGTGTTTTTGCGCTTTCTGAAAAATATATTCCAAGTTTGAATATCTTTTTTAGTCGCATATTTTTCTTGTGTTGTAAACCTGCTTATTATAATGTGATTCTATGAAGATTATGCGTACTGGTAATTTTCTATAGATTCACAATAGGCAGTTTAACTTTATTGAAATCATAATATTCGTCGTATTGTTTCCTCAAATTGAACATGGCTGCCGCTTTTATAAATTTATTAGATAACGCATAGCTTCTCGCGTCCACCCAACCATTTTTGCACGCAAATTAAAAAAAGGCCATCATTTCATGACGACTACCTTCTTCACCGGATGTTCAGTTCGGGATGATTACCGGCGTTTGTATAAAATTTCCCCCACCAAATGGTCAACAAAATGCGTTTGTGTATGTGCGTTACGCTCGTTCACCCTAAAAAGTTTTGGCGTATTTTTAACCATCAGGTTCCCTCAATGCCTCTCACTCTTCTTGCCCATAAGACCTGTTTAACGCTCAACTCAGCTTTCAGACGCTGCATCTGAAAAAGCCCATTGACTACATCATGGATCTGGCCGAGGTAGAAGAGGCCATTTAATCGGAGTTTCTTAGCGTTGGCAGGATCAAACCGGGGCTGACACCAGGAAACCAAAGGGGACAACGCATGGCCATAATTGACTTGACCGAAAAGAAAGCAGCGTAATTTCTGAATACGGGCAAAATGAGAATAGGGTGGGTTGTCTGTAGGATACGGAAAAGAGTAGCGTCTCTTCAATGTTTCAAATGCCTTGGCTACAGTCACACCACACAAGTATTTAAGGGATCCGATGGCAGTTCCCTATGTTAAAAATGCGATTGAAAAGGCACATAAAAGGAAAGAATGTACGAAGGAGGATCACTGTGTTCTCTGCAAGGATGCTGATGCAAAACCTGATTTTGGACACGTCTTTTTTTTTGTGGTAGGGCGGTGAATGCTATTTATGCACAGAGTGTAGGACTCCCATGCGCAACTGGACTACCCACTAAACACCTCCCCTGTCAACCTGAGAACCCAGCCTGGAACCGTTTGACACATTACTTCGGGCCAGGTCTCGTTTTGTTACGCCGTGGGGTGCCTTCAAGCTGGGGAGTCCTTTCCCTAGCGGGAGGGGAGAGGGGAAGAGGAATTGCCAGAAGAGCGATCCCCCAGTATACCCTATGTATACTGGTATGAACTGGGAGCACATTTGATGTGTATCCAATATACATCATCAAGGCTCCCGGGGAAAGAACTCCTATTAACACCACTTACCTGCTACTCTGTCCACTTTCACTAAATCAACAAGAAGACGAGAGTTACATAATTAAACAGTTTAGTTTTATTTTATATTTTAAATTAATTACTTTTACACTTCTTTAATTATTCTAACATCTTTCACGGACGGAGGATGCCTAGAGAAAGTAAAGTCAGTTGATGGTGGCTACACAGCGTAAAAATGCATCCAAGCCGAATGAGGTTCGCGGCTCAAGCCTACACCTCACCATCTAACTGATGTGTTGATTTCCTGCAATTGCACCGGAACTAGATGCACTTTCTGGCTTCGCTGATCACTTCGCGGCGAAATACACTCGCGTACAGTTCTGTAACCGCTGTTATTACTACTCGCCGTTTCTCGCTCGATCAATTGTCTTTTAAACGATTCATGCGGCCTCAATTCGCCCTAAATTCGCTGAGTAGTTGAAACGTGCGTTCTCGTTCCACGTAAACTTCTTCCTCCGCGCACGTCTCACTACTCGCATGGTGAAGCTTTGCGGCGAATTTGAGAAATGGTTTGAAGTCAGGGTTTAGCACAGTGTCACTCCGCTGGAAACACACCCCGAAGCTTCTCATGTACATGGTCGTTGTCGCCGCTAATGTTATGGCTTATGTAGTATAACACTTGGCGTAGCTTGTCGATATTTCCATAAGCACACCCCGAAGCTTCTTATGTACATGGTCGTTGTCGTCGCTAATGTTGTGGTTTATGTAGATCGAATTATGAAGTCTTTACGCTTGCCGTTGGTCGACAAGTACATGCTTTGACGACAATGGGCGTAGCTTGTCAATAATTCTATAAGCACACCCCGAAGCTTCTTATGTACATGGTCGTCGTCGCTAATGGTATGGATTATGAAGACTTTACGCTTGCCGTTGGTCGACAAGTACATGTTTTAATGACAATGGGCGTATGCGCTTGGCCGTATACACTTGGCGGAGCTTAGACAATTGACGACGTTGTATATAGCATAACATTTCCTCCGGCGGATTTGACTGATTTACGTACTTGGAGAGTGAAGTAAATCGTTGTTCCGTTCCAATGATGCGAATTACTTAATGCGTAAGTTGTACTTTGCGCTGCTAAGGCCATTACTATAGTCCGCTGTACTTCTCACTGCCTATTGTTGATTGTTGTACTGCTGCTGGTTCTTGATTAACATACTTAATTCTACCGATTAATTCCGTGTATTTTGAACTCCTAATTTACGCTACTTAACATGTTATGGCATAATTCAACGTTACAATTGAAAATTACTTCATTTTTGATTTTATATCGTTACGGATTCATGATTTGCTTGCCTGAGTCGCTAATCTTTACGGTTACGTTTTTACTTGATACTAACATAATATGTTAATTATAAATTAATGTTTTGTCTGATATTTAGTATTTCTTTTGATACAGTGAGTTAAGATTTTTTTTTTTTTGATTGTTTATCAGTATAATTATGCACAAAGGTTTTTGTTTGATACAACTTTGAGCCAAGCAGGTTCGTGTTTGGTTTGATTCTATACAAACATAAATTAACAACTCAATATTTCATTTGATATACAATAATGGAATTATGTTACGTTCAATTCTAATGTTGAAGAATATACTGAACATTTCTTCCGGTCCCAAATCGTTTTTTCTTGAGAATAAAACTATTGTTTATATAAAACTATTTTTCATTTGAGGGATGCCGGAATTCAATATTACTTTTAATTGGCTTTACTTTATGAGACAGTACATTTCCCTTTAACTTCCATATTTGCTGCCGATTTTTCTTTAAATCAGAATTGTATATTATTGGTTTACCTATTTGTGCGTTACTAGGTTGTAGTACAGGTGTTAGCAAATTAACGTGTTAGCGTTAGTGAGGATGTAGTGTGAACGGTGCAGGTGCAATGGCACTTATTATTTACTTCTTTTCGTTTTCTTTTTTTTTGGTTTTGTCTTTATATTCATTGCTGCTTTCAATTTCTATTCGATTAACGTTCTTTTATATCTACTAATATCATTATTCTTACTGTTTCCTTCTTTTTTACTTTGAATATTTCAGATTTTACTTATTAAATTGTTTACATCATTGTTTCTTATTGCTTTTAACATTACTATAGTTTCTAATTAATTTTATTTAATACGATAACTAAGCTTTCTTAAAGTTGTACATATTAATTATTGTGCCAATAGTTTAGTGGGAATTTTTTTTTTGTTAGTATGTAGGCGGAACGTTATGAATTAATTTTTAATGGGATGGAATGTGTGGATATTTAGTAGGGATAGAACGTCAAGCTTGACGGCATTCTATTCGCTCATACTCGTATGGTTGATTAGATCATTCACTCCAATCGCTTAATTAGCTTCGGACTTATTTCAGCCGAGCGAAAAACTTTCATTGTGGTGGCGGCGAATGCTACTTTATCAAAGCTTCCGCATGGGTTTCCATCGGGATTGGGAATTTTGTCGAGTACGCTCGCTTACTTGCTTCATATGGTGTGATAATGATTAAGCTTTGGGCTGAACAGTTCGCACGATCATTGAAGTTCGTTATCAGGGAATAACGTACTGCGCTTATCACTACATATGTGCGAATTGGATCTAGCGAGTCGTCGCAAGAGACCATAGTGAGTGTGATAAAAAAAAACTTTCCCCTTAATATGCATGGTTAATGTTGTTAATGGGAATGGGAGTCATGGATTGAAGGTTTATGTGATTGTTTTTGCTCGCCGCTAACGAGCTTTGAAGATATGATTAGCATTGCTTCTGCAATGATGCATGAGATAATTGAATGAAGCCATGTATTGTAGCTTTTACATGCGCTGATTGCTAGGAAGTATGTGACGTATATGATATGTATGTACTTATTCGTGGTTGGCTGGTAATCGCCTTGAAGAGCATTTGTTTTTAATTAAGTCGGCTTAATGCATTTCATATTGGGCAGGGCTTTTAATTCATCCATGCTATAAGAGCTTTTGAGGTATATGCATTTGATTATCGTTGCAAATTACATACTTTTTATTCATTTGTAGTTGTAAAAAGGGAGGGTTATTAGAAATGTATTCAGCAGTATGTGTAAATAGATGTGGATTATTTATAAGTTGGAATCTACTATTTATTATGCAGGTTTTTTGTTAAGTATAGAAATATTGTATGAGTTGTGAATGATGATGATCTGTTTCATTAAATTGAAATTAAAAGGAGAGACACTAATACTATATGGGCTTGGGAACATATAGTTTCGACCTTCATTCAAGACCCTATATGTGTTCCGTCTAATTTTTCCCTAGTGTGTGTCTACTTAGTTTGGCATAATGCTGTCCTGGACCTTACTGGAAGACAGTACAGTACCGTGCGAGGTCACTTCATTAGCCGTGAATAAATTTTTGATCTCGATCTTGATTGTTTAAAGCAACTTAAAGACATCTCCTAAGACGCTATTTGATATTGTCGCCATATATAAAGTAAAAGGGTGGGAAATGGGTGGGCTTTGAATTGTCTTGCGCTTTCTACAGGAGTTTTATTTGTGACTTTTTTTTCTAACAGTTAGCAGTTATATAAGGTATTTATTGTGCAAGGAAACGTAGTGGCTTATTTAAAGGGTACATGGTTGATAGCGTGTTGTAAACCCTTTTGGATTAACAGCTCAGAAGCTACGACTGGATGGTAAATTGATGTCACTTTTGCATATGACTAAATACTATATGTAGCGTGTCTGCCGAAAGTTGAAATCGGGCAGCTCAGAGGCTATTATGTGTTTCTTTAGGGACTTATAACTAAAAATAGCGTGTCCGCTGACAGTTTACGTCGACGGCTCAGAGGCTGTTGTGTAATCAACTGGTTTTCATTCCAGTGATCGTGCAATTTAGACATCGACAAAGCGTGTCTGCTGATAGTTTTGCCGGGGTTTTACCGACTTGACTGCCACTTTTCCTGTTTCCTTTATATTATGAAATGGCGCATTTAGTGCTGGATGTAAATTTGGTTTGAGAGTGAATTGCAGTGGACTTGAAAGAGATAATTGGTTTTGGGGTAAAATCGTTTGCATTATTGTAATGTTCTAAAATTCTGCTGTTTCAAATTTCCCATACTTAAATTGTTTCAGTGTAACTTAGTTTCATGTTTATTTGCGTTGGGAAATTGCCGTTCTCATGCGAATTATTCTTTGTATTTATGTAGTTATTCCATTTAAAAATATTGCCCAGATGTCTATCTATTCAATTTGCAGTTAAATGTTTGTTTTTGTTTGCTCTTTTAATTATGCTTCAGTTAATTCGAATGCTCATTCAATTCAAGAGATAAGACTTTAATATGCATGTGGGTACGCGTATTGTCCAAGCAGTTGGAGTGATAAGTGGTATCATATTTCGATAACAATGGGCACGCGTTTGCTTGCTCGCTATTAAGTTTTCGTTTTGCTTTATGTTTAATATTTACTTGTAATGTTTTGTGTTTTGCATGTTAGTTTATTGAAACTTTATATCTTCTATAAATTGAACGTTGGGTTTGAATGAGTTAGGAGTTAGTTTGAATGACTTTCAGATAAGAAAGATGAGATTTAAGATATATGAATGAGGGAGTAAATGAATGAAGAATTTGGGACTGGTCTTATTTGATGGATATTATGAGTAGAAATAATATTATATTTGAATATAATATTATGTTTTTGTTACTAAAATGATCAATAGGATTATTTGTTTTGATTGAAGAGTGATCTGGGTAGATGACCAGTATGGGTAGCGTTAAACTGATATTATATTTTTGTTGTTTAAACGATTAACATGATCCTATATTTTTAGGTAGACTGGTAAAGTTTCATACTTTCTTTTTGTTATTTAAATGATTGAACTAATTATTTGATTTTTCTCTTATGAAGATTGATCTAGTTTTATGGACTGAATAGCACTGATATGATAGTTATGTATTGATATTATTATTTCTTTTTACTTAAATAATTAACATTATTATTTGATTTTTTTAAGAAGGTTGTTCTAGTTTGATGGAAAGTATGAGTAACCTTAATTTTGTATTTGAATATTGATATTTTTGTATACTAAATGATCAAAATTATTATTGGATTTTTTTTTAGGAAAGCTGATCTAGTTTGGTGGACAGTATGAGTAGCAATGGTGTCTTACAGGAGTTGAATGGTTTGAGATATCGGCTGGGTGAATAGATTTTTCAGCCCATTTAAATTTGCTACACAGCGCACTACACTGTGGTCTCTGCAAAACCGATATCCTACCGGCTGCGCCAATTTCGTCACAAACCAGTATACCCTATGTATACTGGTATGAACTGGGAGCACATTTGATGTGTATCCAATATACATCATCAAGGCTCCCGGGGAAAGAACTCCTATTAACACCACTTACCTGCTACTCTGTCCACTTTCACTAAATCAACAAGAAGACGAGAGTTACATAATTAAACAGTTTAGTTTTATTTTATATTTTAAATTAATTACTTTTACACTTCTTTAATTATTCTAACATCTTTCCATACTGTGTCTTCACGGACGGAGGATGCCTAGAAGAAAGTAAAGTCAGTTGATGGTGGCTACACAGCGTAAAAACGCATCCAAGCCGAATGAGGTTCGCGGCTCAAGCCTACACCTCACCATCTAACTGATGTGTTGATTTCCTGCAATTGCACCGGAACTAGATGCACTTTCTGGCTTCGCTGATCACTTCGCGGCGAAATACACTCGCGTACAGTTCTGTAACCGCTGTTATTACTACTCGCCGTTTCTCGCTCGATCAATTGTCTTTTAAACGATTCATGCGGCCTCAATTCGCCCTAAATTCGCTGAGTAGTTGAAACGTGCGTTCTCGTTCCACGTAAACTTCTTCCTCCGCGCACGTCTCACTACTCGCATGGTGAAGCTTTGCGGCGAATTTGAGAAATGGTTTGAAGTCAGGGTTTAGCACAGTGTCACTCCGCTGGAAACACACCCCGAAGCTTCTCATGTACATGGTCGTTGTCGCCGCTAATGTTATGGCTTATGTAGTATAACACTTGGCGTAGCTTGTCGATATTTCCATAAGCACACCCCGAAGCTTCTTATGTACATGGTCGTTGTCGTCGCTAATGTTGTGGTTTATGTAGATCGAATTATGAAGTCTTTACGCTTGCCGTTGGTCGACAAGTACATGCTTTGACGACAATGGGCGTAGCTTGTCGATAATTCTATAAGCACACCCCGAAGCTTCTTATGTACATGGTCGTCGTCGCTAATGGTATGGATTATGAAGACTTTACGCTTGCCGTTGGTCGACAAGTACATGTTTTAATGACAATGGGCGTATGCGCTTGGCCGTATACACTTGGCGGAGCTTAGACAATTGACGACGTTGTATATAGCATAACACCTCCGGCTCCTGTGAGTCTCTTTTATATTTTAGGACTGCCCGAGCATAATGTGCCACCTGGTTCCATTTGTCAACTGATTCGAGCATCCCCGCAACTATATTATCCGGGGTGAGCTCTCCCGTCTCCCTGTAGAGTTCCCTTCGCAGCCTGACCCATTTGGTACACGCAAAAAATGTGTGACAGGCATTGTCCTCCTCTCCTGGGCAAAACCGACAATCGGGAGACCGTGACTTACCGATCTTGTGCAGGTAAGACTGAAAACACCCGTGCCCGCTCAAAAGCTGGGTCAGATAGAAGTCAGTCTCACCATGCCTTCGATTCAGCCACGGTCTCACATCCGGGATGAGGCGCGCAGTCCACCTTCCCTTCGTGCGATTCCTCAAAGACTGCTGCCAATCGTTGAGCGAGCGTTGTATCTCCTCGCGGACAACTATCTCCCTTGCATCCTCGTTTCGGCGCAGGTAAATAGCGTGGCGCTCTCTAGCAAGGAGGGCGACAAGTATCACGCCTGCAATCACTCTCACCACCGAGTCGGAGACTGTTGGATACGAAGATGCAATTCTCAGTGCTCCTCTTCTCTGTACCTGTGCCAATCGTTTTCGGTATACCTCCTTGCTGAGAGCGTCGCCCCATACCTCTGCTCCGTACAGTAGCATTGACCCTACAGCACTCATCAAGAGTCGTCTTCTTGGTGGGCTGCGTCCCCCTACGTTGGTCATAAGTCGACTCAGGGCCGATATTCCCGAAGCAGCCTTCTCAGCCGTTGCCCTGATTTGCTCAGAGAACTCATCTTCGAGTCGATCAGTAGCCCCAGGTACTTCACCGCTGGCTTCGATTCGATTTGTGTATCTCCAATACTGATCATCCTTACTCTAGGGATTCTCTTTTTTGTCAAGATGATCACTTCGGTTTTCTCCAGTGCTAAACTGAGCCCGCGAGCAGTCATCCAGTCACTCACTCGGCGCATTAGCATACCTAGCCTAAGTTGCGCTTGTTCAACGGTGCGTCCAGCGACCAGAGCCGCAACATCATCCGCATAGCCGACCAAGCGCGACTCATCTGGCATCTCAAGTCTCAGTAGCCCATCGTAAGGCACGTTCCACAGGTCCGGACCAAGGATACATCCCTGGGCAACACGCGATGTAATTTCCATCCTTCGTTGGCCCTGTGTCTTGTCGTCGAGCAGGCTTCGGTCCTTTAGGTAGTTCCTCAAAAGCCGCATTAGATATTCTGGAACTTGAAAAGGGTTTTCCAGCGTATCCAGAATATCCACCCATCTAGCGGAGTTGAAGGCATTCCTGACGTCTAGTGTCACCAACAGGACGATCCGTCGCTTGGTGCGACTATATGCCTCTGCCTTTTGGACCGCGCTCACCACCTCTGCAATCGCATCAATGGTAGAACGCCCTGCTCTAAAGCCGTACTGCCGAGGAGATAGGTCCCCAGCAGTACGAATCGCGTCAGTGAGTCTTCTCTTGATGAGTTTCTCTAGCACTTTCCCAGCCGTGTCTAGCATGCATAACGGGCGGTATGCAGACGGCGATCCGGGATTTCCCTTCCCCTTGCTGATCAGCACGAGCCCCGCCACCTTCCATCGTACCGGGAAAACCCCGTCCCGTAGGCAAGCGTTGAATGTGCTGAGCAGCAAGTCAGGACAATGGTGATAGACGAGCCACAACACCTCAGCTGGAACACCATCTGGACCTGGAGCCTTCCTTGCTTTCAAGGAGAGGACTGCCTCCTCCAGTTCTAGCTGTGTCAAGAGTGGGCACTCTACTGCTGTTTATCCACGGACAGTGGGGAAGAGTCCCCACACTATCACGTCCATCTTTTCCGCGTCATGTATACAAGGCTTCCGTAGGGCACCAAGTTTCCCCATGACCAGCTTGTAGCCAAGGCCCCACGGATCCTTGTTCACATTGTCCACTAGGTCTTGCCAGCAGCGAGCCTTGCTACTGTTGATCAGTTTGCGAAGGCATTTTCTGGCTGACTTATATGCTGCCACCTGGTTGCATGCCTCGTCACGGTTCCGCGCCCGTTGAGCCTCACGTCGAAGCTTGTGACACTTTCTTCGCTTTTCAGCGATTTCAGTTGACCACCAGTACACTGGGGGCTTGCCGTGCCGGGGTCTTCGACGGGGCATAGAAGCGCAGCAAGCAGTCGTGATTATGCTCATAGTAGAGTTCACCACGTCTTGAGCTGCCAATTCTCCCGTCCCCTCTGAAGCTCCCTGCAGCGGCTCAACTGCTGTGAGAAACTTGACGAACCTCTCGACGTCCATCTTTCCAATGTCCCATCAAGTTGTAGAAGGCTGAGAGCACGGACGTCGGGAGATAGCATCACTTATCTCAAGCAGAATACACTGATGATCACTGGCTGAGTAGTCCTCTAATACTTTCCAGTTGTGTATCCTCCGTACTAAGGACTCCGAGGCGAATGTCACGTCCGGTATGGTTCCCTCACAGCCAATACGGCGGAAAGTCGGCATATTTCCGGAGTTTAATACAACGAGGGCCGTCTTGGCCGCCATTTCCAGGATTCGTTTTCCCCGCGGATCCGTCTGAGGCATGCTCCATTCGGTTGCTTTAGCATTGAAGTCGCCCTCAACGAGCAGTATACCCTCTGCGTTCGAGACAGCGCCCTCCAGAGCATTAAGCTTGGCTTGTAAAGATGATATCGACTCGTTAGGCATTAGGTACACACTGAAGAAGAAGAAGATCCCTGAGCACCGAACCCACACGAAACCATCCCCCCATCCAAAACTCTCCGCTTGAAAGTCACTGTTCCGAACCCAGATAGCGGCAGTACCAGTTTCATCAGAGTACCATAATGCAGGACTTTTATGATGGTGTTGCTCACTCAGCAGCAAAAAGTCGGCTTTCTTGTCCCTCGCAAACTGCTCGAGCAGATTTTGGGCGGTTGAACTGCGGTGTAGGTTTAGCTGGAGGATGCGGGTCATCGAAGCTCTAATTTTGCCTTGGCTAGGGCTTCCTGGAACACCCGGCATTTTCCTGATCCCGAGCGTGTCCAAAATCAAGTTTTGGATCAGCATGCTTGCAAAGAATACAGTGTGCCTCCTTCGTACACTCTTTTCTTTTATGACCCGTTTCACCGCATTTGTAACATAGGGAACTCCTATCGGGTCCTTTGCATACTTGTGTGGTGTGGCCATAACCAAGGCATTTGAAACATTGAAGAGGCGTTGCTCTTCGCCGTAACCTACAGACAACCCACCCTATTCGTACTTTGCCCTTGTTCAGGAACTGTTCGGCGTCCTTTTCGGTCAAGTCAACTATGGCCTTGCGTTGTCCCCTGTTGTTTTCTGGTGTCAGTCTCGCTTTGATCCTTCCCACGCTAGGTAACTCCTTTTTGATGGCCTCTTCTACCTAGGCCAGATCCGTCACGCAGTCAATGTCTCGTATTTCGATCATTGCCATCGGCTTGAGTGGGGCTATGGTTGCGCTTTTTCTGAGGACTTCCTTTACTGCGTCACACTCTGCTCCGAATTCGACCAGTTTGTGGCCCGACCGCGTTGGTCGTACTACTTTAATGGTAGTATTGGTGTCTTCGGGCCTTACGTTTCCCCTGATGTCCCGCAGTACCTCCGCGTAGGATCGGCCCTCTTGGGGCTTTACAAGCAGTGTCTGCTGCCGGGGTCTTCGTCGGGGCTTCTGCCTCTCTTGCTTTGCATCAGGTCCCCTTTTGTAATTTGGCCTCCGCACGAACTTTACTTTCTGGCTTTTTTTGAAGGAGTTTCTTTGCAGCTTTCTTCGCTCCTTTTGTTAGCACTGTCTGGAACCCCTGATCTAGTGCTCCACGCCCTTCAAGTGCCTCTTCCTTTCTTCTTTTATCCCGATCTCCTTCGATTGGGCTAGACGCCATTCTTTTATTGACGTTTAATGGTGGAGCTATCTGCGTGTCGCCTTTAGATTTCGCCCCAAGCGCCTCTTTAGTCTTCTCTTCGTCTTCTGCCCTTAACCAGCTTCTCCAATAGTGCCCTATGCGATCTAGGAGCTCCTCTAGTTCAAGGAGCCCTTTCTTTGCTGCTTTGCTGATTCTTGGGGAGTCGCATGCAGCTTGTATTATTTTCAGAACATCTCCCGCTTTTCGGAGTAGTCTTTCTTCTTCATATCGCTGGGCCGCAATTGTACCTTGCAACCATCCTTGAGAGAGGTTATCGCGTTCCGTTTCTGAGTGCAGTACTTCCGCCACATTTTCAACTTTGACGGTGCATTCACGCGGTGTCTGGTCACTTTTTGCTTTTAGTGATGTAATCTCCTCGTTTGCTTCTGGATTTTTCGTTGCAATGTCGGGATTCGCGACCCTTGCATCGGTCACTTCGGTAACAATCGCAGCCGTGACAATTGGATTTTCAGTGCTTTTAATGTTATCCCCCACCGCTCGAACACCTGAGGTGTCCTGCAGATTTTCCCGTTTCTTTAATAGGACGCTCGGGCGTTTGCATCATTTTTTTGCTGCGCCCGAACGCCACAGGAATCTCAGTCTGTATTCTCCGTTTTTCGTCCGTCTTCACTGTCGTTGTGTTAGTCGTCGTTTTTGTCGTTGTTAGTATCGCTCACGATGTACTGTTGACATCGTGGGTGCAACCGCTGGTTGCGTCGTCGTTATTATTCTTCGTTTCTTTTTCTGGGTATTTGTGGTCTTTTGATTTTGTGTGCTCCAGTTTTGTTGGGTCCCCCCTCGGAGCCACTATCTCCGTTCGTGTGTGTAGTCGCCATTTTGGTCCCATGGTTATCTTTGCAGAGCAGGGAGGCCATGCGAGGGTTGACACAAGCCCTTATGGGGACAAGTGCTCAGAGCCAGACCAGCGCTAATCGGGAGTCCGTCTCAACCGAACCTACACCACCAACCCAATGGTGCGAACTTCGAACGTACTCCGAGGCCAGCCAAGGTTTTACCGGGACGGAGACGGTATGATAGTTGAATTGGAGCCGTTCACACACGAGTTTCACCTCGGCGCTACTGTGCAAAGCAACTAGGTCCA
The DNA here is from genome assembly GCA_963969285.1 of Odontomyia ornata. Taxonomy (NCBI): domain Eukaryota; kingdom Metazoa; phylum Arthropoda; class Insecta; order Diptera; family Stratiomyidae; genus Odontomyia; species Odontomyia ornata. The sequence continues at coordinate 127,975,920 of OZ017741.1, read as the reverse complement.
AACCATCACATCCGCCAGCCCAAAGCGTCATTTTCAGTTCGTTGTCCAAAGCGTAGTCCAGATACAATCAGAGTCGTTACCTGTCATCCCAGGAGGGAACCTCACGGCACCCCCCATATCCTAGGGTCCGAGGGGGCGGCGCTCCCCAAAGAACGCTAGCCTCCAAGAGCGCTCTTGTTGACCGGCACTCTCCCTGCGGGAATTTCCTCGAGTACGTGGGGGCGGAACTCCCCAAAGAATGCTAGCCTCCAAGAGTGGTCTTGTCGACCAGCATTCCCCCTGCGGACTCCTTGGGTACGTGGGGGCGGAACTCCTCAAAGAATGCTAGCCTCCAAGAGTGCTCTTGCTGACCGGCGTTCCCCCTGCGGGGACACGTCTTGGGATTAGGATAATGCCAGAATTTCCAAAAAGTCCCTAGCTAAATCAGAACTTTGAGGACCCGCATTCTGCAACTAGACCTACGCCACCGTACAACCACCCAAAATCTGCTTGAGCAGTTTGCGAGGGACATGCAAGGTGATTTTATGCTGCTGAGTGAGCAGCACCATGATAAAAGTTCGGCATCATGGTATTCTGATCAAACTGGCACTCGGTTCAAAATAGTGATTTCCAAGCGGAGAGTTGTGGATGGGAGATATTTTTCTGTGGGCTTGCTACACAGGCACCACCTTCTTAAGTGTTTACCTACAACCCAACGAATTGATATCATCTTTCCGACCAAGCTCAATGATTTGGAAAGCACTGTCTCAAACGCAAAAGGTAGCGTGCTTGTTAGGGGGAAACAGATCCGCAGAGAAAACGAGTCCTATAAATGGTGGCCAGGACGACGCTCGTTGTACTAAAAACTGGAAATATGCCGGCATTCCTCCGTATTGGCTGTGAAGGAACCAGAGTGGACATGACATTCGCCTCGGAGGCTTTAGTATGGAGGATACGCAATTGGAGAGTATTAGAGGACTACCCAGCCAGTGATCATCAGTGCATTCTGCTTGAGATAAGTGATGTTGTCTCCCGACGTCCGTGCTCTCGGCTTTCTACAATTGGATGAAACATGGCAAGGATGGACATCGCGAGGTTCATCAAAGTGCTCACAGTAGGTGCCCCGCTGCAGGAAGATTAGCAGAAGACGAAAGAACTGGCAGCTCAACACATGGTGAACTCAGCTATGGGCGTCATCACCACTGCTCATAATGCTCCTATGCCCTGTAAAAACCCCGGCACGGCAAGCCCCCAGTATAATGGTGGTCAACTGATATCGCTGAAAAACGAAGGGAGTGTCACGAGCTCCGGTGTGAGGCTCAACGGGCACAAAACCGTTACGAGGCAGGCAAGCGGGTGGTAGCATGTAAGTTGGCCAGGAAATGCCTTCGGGAATTGATGAATACCAGCAACCAGCAAGGCTCATTGCTGGCAAGATCTAATAGACAATGTCAACAAGGATCCGTGGGACTTTGGCTACAAGCTAGTTATGCGGGAGCTTGGTGCCCTACGGAAACCTTGCATGCATGATGCGGAAAAGAAGGAAGAGGTGGTGCGGGTGCTTTTGCCGCCCATTCCGTTCGTATTGACGCTGCCCATGGTGAAACAGCAGTCGAGTGTCCACTCTTCTTACAGCTGAAACTATAAGAGGCAGTCTTTTCACTGAAAGTCACCATTGATGCGATTACAGAGGTGGTAAGCACGGTCCAAATGGCTGAGGCATATAGTCGCACTTAGCGACGGGTCGTCCTGGTTGATGACACTCGACGTCAGGAGCGCCTTCAACTCCACTAGATGGATGGACATTCTAGATACGCTAGAAAACCCTTCTCAAGTTCCAGAATATCTAATGCTGCTTTTGAGGGACTACCTGAAGAACCGAAGCCTTCTCTATGACAAGACACAGGGCCAAGGAAGGGCGGAAGTTACATCAGGTGTTGCCCAGGGATTTACTCTTGGTCCAGACCTGTGGCATCTGCCTTGGGACGGACTTTTGAGACTGGAGATGCCAGATGAGTCGCGCCTGATCGACTATTCAGATAATGTTGCAGTTCTGGTCACTGGACGCGTCGTTAAACAAGCGCAACCTAAGGTAGGTATGCTAATGCGCCGAGCGAGAGGCTGAATGACTGCTCTTGGGCTCAGTTAAGCACTGGAGAAAACCTAAGTGGTCATCTTGACAAAAACAAGAATCCCTAGAGTAAGGATGATCAGTATTGGAGATACACAAATCAAATCGAAGCCAGCGGTGAAGTACCTGGGGCTACTGATCGGCTCAAAGATGAGTTTCTCTAAGCAAATCAGGGCAACGGCTGAGAAGGCTGTTTTGGGAGTATAGACTCTGAGTCGACTTATGACCATTGTAGGGGAGCCCAGCCCATCAAGGATACGCCTTTTGATGAGTGCTAAATGCTCAGTGCTACTATACGGAGGAGAAATATGGGGCGACGCTGTCAGTAAGGAGGTGTATCGGAATCGCTTGGCACAGGTACAGACAAAAGGAGCACAGAGGATTGCATCTTCGTATCCGACAGTATTTGATTCGGTGGTGAGAGTTATTGCAGGCGTGATAACTATGTCCCTCCTTGCTAGAGAGTGCCGCGCTTTTCACTTGCGTCGAAGCGAGGATGAGAGGGAGACGGTTGTCCGCAAGGAGAGACTGCGCTCGTTCAAAGATTGGCAGCAGTCTTGGGTGAATTGCATGAAGGGAAGGTGGACTGCGCGCCTCATCCCGGATGCAAGACCATATTTAAATCGAAGGCATGGTGAGACTGACTTCTATCTGACCCAGCTTTTGAGCGGGCATGGGTGTTTTCAGTCTTACGTGCACAAGAGTGGTGGGTTACGGTCCCTAATTGACAATGCCTGCCGCACATTTCTTGCGTGCATAAAATGGTACAAGCTGCAAAGGGACCCCTACAGGGAGACCTCACTCCGGATAATATAGTCGTGGTGATTCTCGAATCGGTTGAAAAATGTAACCAGGTGGCACATTACGTTCAGGTAGTCCTTAAAGATAAGAGGGCTGCGGTATCACTTGTTTTGCACTTCTTCTTCCCCCGCTCTCCTTCCGCTAGAAGAGGGATCCCTCAGCTTGAAGGCACCACAGCGCAACAAACGAGACCTGGCCCGGAGTGATGTGTTAAACGGTCCCAGGCTAAGTTCTCGGGTTGACAGGGGTAGTCCAGTCCCCTTCTTGCAATCATAGGGTCCCACAATCTGTGCATAAATGGGCATTCACCTCCCTACCACAAAAAAAGTTCGGGATTGATTTGTGTAAGGAATTGTGGTTGAAAGATTTTCAATGGGTTTATGCTATCAGCAACGTTGTGAATCACTAGGTCGTTTTTTCGAGCTAGGCAAGGAATCTGTATGTTAGAATACTTTGACCAACGAGTGTGTGGGTGATGACGTTTGAGTCACATTGTATGTGTATTGGTGTTTCGGACTGTAGAAAATAAATTCACCTATTGGGCCAGGTGAATTTGATTAGTGCGTTGATATTAGTGGTGCAAACATGCAGTGGGCTGGTGTTGTTTAGTTTAAAAGGGTTATGTAGCAGTGAAATAATTTCTTGAAGGTGGGAGGTTCGTACAGGTCTCCTGGTTGGGGTGTTTAATCTTTTTAATGGGGTGTTTTCGGTTGGTAGTAGAAACTGTTATTTCCTTTTGAAGTAGAGAGTACTAGGGAACCTACTTTTAGGTTTGTTAATATGCTGTGTAGCATATGTGAGGGATTTGATTTCTGCAGCTGGAGTTGCTTATTGAGCAATTTCGCGTTAATAATTGTTCGGTGCGTTCAGCTATCGCTACTTTCTCACGTATTTCTCCTAGATTTAGCTTTATTAAAATTTTCCAGGCACTGTTGCAGCTTAGTAAGTTTCCAATGTCTTCGAAGAGTACCCCAATGTTTGGTAGGTGTTGTGTTGAAAAAAGTTCTAGTGTGGCGTTGATTTATTTTGCGAGGCTGACCCAGCAGATGATCAATGACTGTATTCCCATGTCTATAAAGAGAGGAGGTAAAGGTTAACATTAGGATATTAATCGAAGTATGGTTTGAGGCGATTGTTGTAGACGCTAACTGGTCTCTCCCCTATCACAATGCTCGTGTTTACTGGGGAGTTTATAACTTCCACTTCGTATGGGCCTAGCCGGACTTGAGCCAGTTTGTGTTTCTTGTTTTCATTTTGCAAAAGTTCTTTATCTCCTATATGGAAGTTAATGGGTCTGCTTTTTGTGTCCAAGTGGGTCTTGCATTTGTTTTTGCTATTGAGGGTATTCTTTTGGGCTATTTCATAAAGTTGTTGTAATTTATTTTTGAGCAAATGATAATAGCTCTCGTGGTTGTACAGAGGTGATGGTTCCCGTTTTAGATTGGAGGGGATGTCTGAAGTGGAACCGAGAAGGCAGTCCATGGGTATAAGTTTGGTACTGTCGCGTTCACTATTGTTGTAAACGAATGCGACCATCGGTAAGATCTGGTCCCATATTTGTGGGTTCTGATCTACCATTGTTCATAGGTATTCGATTAATGGTCTTTGTGCTCTTTCCAAGGTTCCGCTTGATTGGAGGTGGTAGGCCGTGGTTTGTAATTTCTCAATATTGAGAAGTTTACGGATCCGCTTGTGTACATCCCCACAAAGTTAGTACCCTGGTCCATGGCCAGTAGATTTGGTATTCTGTATCGGGTCAGAATATATTTGCAACTGTTTCTGCCTCCATATTTGGGATAGGGTACCAGTCTACGTGTATCCTGGAATGTCTATATGTATTTTTTACCGGTTGGTGTTTCAATTAATGGACCTACAATGTCTACGTAGACTTTGTCGAATGGTCTTTCATCTAAGTCTGTGGTCATCTTTGACATGCAGTAGTGTGGTATACTTTTCATAGTTTGACACTTATCACATTTTAATATGTTGTTTAATGCTGGTGAATATATTTTTCCAGGTGTATTCTTTTCGAATCTTTTTATACAATTTTGCGACTCCTTGGTGCCCAAGGGGAGTCGAGGTATTCAGATAACACTAACTTTTTCTCCTCGGGGTTTGTCAGTCTGATAACGGGGTTTAATGTTCGATGTTGGTTGTTCTCAAACCTATCGTCCTTAATGCTAGAACTTTCTGCGGCTGTGGTTGTTTGTGGGGGCTCATGTTGATGAGGCTGTGAGCTCGGTAGCGCCATTAGAATACCTCGTTCGGTGTGATCCGTGATTTGGGATGGTGGGTGTGTGTTGTCGTTAGGTGGTGGAGTTTTGTTATTTCTGTTAGGTTCTGGGGAAATGTTTTGATTGGCTAGACCCTCGGGTATGGGTTTGGGCTCGATCTTTTGTCCTTGTGCGCGGGTCACTGCATTACATTGGGCTTTTTTCTTTCAAGATGTTTCTCTTACCGGGATTCAGGTGAGGTCATTGGCGTTAGTATTGTACTTGCCCGGTTCGTATTTGATATGGTAATTGAATTCGGAAAATTTGTGACGGAACCTGATGAGTTTAGGGATTGGATCCCTTACATTAAAGATTCCTTTCAAAAACTTGTGATCCTTGTATACTGTAAAAAACATACCCTGAAGGTAACACCTGAAATGTTTGGTTGCCTATACTACCGCTAGGAGTGCTAGCGTAGGCTATAGGCTGATCTTTGCCTATTTCTCTTTGTGACAATACCGCACCTAGGGCTCCGTCGCTGATGTCGGTTGTTAAATTGAATGGTCGTATAAAGTCGGGATAGGCAAGTAACGGGGGTTCTACTAGTGCATTCTTTAGCTGTTGAAAGGCTTCCATGCACTTTTTAGTCCAGGTGAACCTTACGTCCTTTTGTACGAGGTTTATAAGTGGTTTTGTTATTTTCGGAAAGTTTGGTATAAAGTTCTAATAATAGTTCACCAGTCCTAGGATGACTAGAGCCTCTAGGTGGTCTTTGGCAAACAGGTGTGTATCCCAAATATACCACTTCTGGAGGCAGAAACTGGCAACTTTCAGGTTGTAATTTGAGATTGTTTAATCTGAGTTGGTTGAATATTCCGGGCAGCTTATCAATGTGGTCTGCTAAATTAGAGACCGATTAGTATGTAATTCATCATATGTTGGAAGGTTACCGGTGCTCTTTTCAGCCCAAACGGCATTCGCTTAGCTTTATAAAGCCCATAATTGGTGCTGAATGCTGTTTTGGGTCTGTTCGATGCGTGGAAGAGGAAAGGCATCCCCTATCGTTTTCTCGTTTGTATTAAGGAAATCGGCCACGACTTTCCATTTTTTGAGCCATCAGGACCTGTTTTCTTTGATAGTATCAAGAGGTGAGAGTTCCAGGGACTTTTGCTGGGCTGGGCGATATCGGTGTCCAGCATTTCCTCGAATTGTGTGTTTATTATCTCCTTTTGTGGTTGACTTAGTCTGTACATTTTCTGGTTGGTCAGTGCCTGATCCGTGATTAGTGGTATTTTGTGGTTGATAGCTTTTGTGTAGCTTAGTTTGTCTCTAGGCAAGAAAAAGATGTCGTTATATTCCCCGCATAGTTGCGTGATGGCTGTTTTTTCTTTTAAGTTAAGATGCTCGTATAGGATAAATTCTTGCTTGAATAGTGCTGTGCGCGTGATTTTGTGGGATGGTATTTGCATGTAAGTACCCAATTTGTTTCGAGAGGTTGCTTTGTTTCGTACCAGGTACTTTGGTGTCTAGGGGTTGGATAAAGTAGTTACCTAGTTTTTCGAGCCGAAGTGTTACTTGTTCTAGTGCGACCGTTGTTTACCTGGAGTTGAGATTTCTTATTACGGGGTTTGATGAGCTTAGAATGGAGTTAGCAATGTATACTCCGTCAACCAGGTCCATGCCAGTGCACAGCATGTCCTGCTTGATGATTACTGGCAACTTGATGAGGCTTTGTGTTCAGGGTTGTATGGTAATGCTTTCCTTCCAGATCACTTGATGTTCTTCGTGATCGTTTTTGTCATGCTCAATATCAACATTTCCTGTTGGGGGCGTCAGACTTTGAGACAGTCTGGAGGAGCATACGCCTGTATTCTTCGACGTCTCAGGTTGGAGTTGACATTGTGGTGTATTCTTTGTTCTAACCTCGTCTGTACCCGTAGGAGTCTGGACAGGCAGGCGCGGCGGAAGACCTGTTGTGTGTGTTTCGCACACAACACAAGGGACTTCACCATATGTTGAAAACAACACATGCAATCTACTGATGTACGATTGCCTTGCGTTTGTGCATGCAAAATACGTGGAACATTGTATTAGTCCGTTCCACAGAAACATTTGAAAAATCGCGACGTGTACCGCGCGGCAGAGTCTCCATCTGCCAACTGCCGACAGCAACTGACAGACAACACAATTCATTAAGTTCGTGTGCTGTTCTATCTTTTTCGCTCTTGCAACACTCCTATATAGTCCTATATCCTATTTGCTTCAGTTTGCTTCGTGCCGACTGTCGAATGAAAGGTATGAGAAAAAATTGATAAATTTATGATCAGGAGAGAAAGAGAAAACGATCATGAAGTAGAGGAATCCAACCGAAACGAAATAAAGCTTCAGCGGTTAGACGTATCCAAACAATGTGAAACGAGCGAAAACGACAGCAATGTTCTCAACAAAAAACAAATCGACGATTCAGCTGATTCCCAAAATCGACGTAAGTGTAATAATGATATCGTGCTAACATATGTATGTATCAATACGAGTAGCATGAATATGAATATGAAATATAAGGTCAATGTGTTTACAATCGTGACTCCTGTTAAAATTTGTTGAAAAAAAACTTGTTTTCTAAAAAGGTTTTATTTTGTTGCAAAAATAAGAAACGATTTAGGGGAAACCTAGATTAATGAAAAAAAGGTGTTTGAAATTTTTTTCTTATACTCATGAAATGGAGTTTTTGCGAGAAGCGAGGTTGCTTGAGTGAGCTTTTTAAAAAAGCAAAGAAACCACCAAACTCATTTTCGTGTTAATTTTTCAGGTTTCTCTATTTCTGTTATGAAATTCGAATTGTATATTCTTGATTAAACTACGAGAAATAGTTTCATGAGATTAGAAGATGCCTCACATAGCTCAAGTGTTAGAGCACTCGACCGGACATCGAGTGGTTGCGGTTTCGAATACGTTGTGGGGCCGATTTTTTTTTCATGAAATGCAGCTGTGAATTAATTTTCAGGTTTCGTCCGATTCGTTTCTTATTTTTGCAACAAACTACAACTTTTTTGGAGAAATAGTACATTTCGTACCTAGGACAGAATTTTTTTCCCACGAGTGTGAAGGTTGTAGGCCGAGGCGAAGCCGAGGCATACAATCACACGAGTGAGAAAAAAACTTCTGTCCGTGGTGCGAACAATATTTTATACGAAAACAGGTGAAAAAGTGCACTTTCGACTGGACTTTTTCGTCCGTTTTCGTATAAAATTTTGTTAACCCTTTTTGACAGGAGCCACGCTTGTAAACATTTACCTTTATTGGTAAATAAAAATATTTTGTTTATGTTTCACATTGTGAGTTGAATAGTCTTGAAAACTTTTTTTCTTTTTTTTTATCATTCCACATTTGATATTTTTGCAAATTCTCATTTTTAAGTTAGTGAAATTATTTTTTTTTTATTATTGACGGAACTTTTACAACTTTTTTTCTTTTTCTGAGAGTTTAACTATGAAACACATCAATATCGAAAATATAATTATCAAGCATGTAGACGAAGAAGGGGCTCGAGAGAATATAATTGAGAAATTTGAAAATCGAAAATCAGTCTAAAAAATTTTGAAATTTTTTAAAGTTAACAGCTAAAAAGACAAACAACTTCTCTTCCATTTTTCTCAGTTATTGAATTTATAAGTTCATAGACGAAAAAGTTTTAACCGCTATAAAGTTTTTAAAATTTAAAAACCGTGTAAGATGTTGAAAGTCTTAAAAGTCTCGCGGTGTTCAAAACTGATAAAATTCAAAATTTACAGACTTGTATAAATTCTCAAACTTAGGAATAGTGCAAAAACTTTTGGAATCTCAATTAAAAATTCGGATCAAAAACAAATCCAAAGAAGAAAATTTAAATGGATTTTTTATTATGTTTCTAAAATTTTCGAAGTTCTTAATTATATTGAAACTTTATGGTTTTTTCTTCGAGCAGCTTGTTCACATTGATTCATTCTGACGAATGATAAATTTCAACAATATCAAAATTTTTGACATTGGAAAACTGTTCAGGCTTAAAGGATTTTGTAATTTCAATATTTTCATAATTTTCAGCTCCTTTAAGTCATTCATATTTTGAAGTTTTTATGTGTTTTAAGCTTTGCAGGCTTTGAATATTTAAAAATTCTAAGTTGTAAAAGTTTTAAGTTCGTTTATTGCTTGAACTCATAAAGTAAAAAATATTTTAAGTTTTCGGGTTATTGAATCTGTTTCGATGGACTCATTTTTCGTATTTTCACAGAATCAAAACACCTTCCGGCATTCTTGAACTGGATAAAAAAATCATCCCTGGTTGGAAATGATCAAGAATAACAAGGCGATCTGTTCAATTTGCACCGAAGCTGACAAAAAGAAACTGGTCATCGCAAGTGACACATAGAGCCTGCACTCCCGACTAGCGTGGGTTGAAGAAGGATTCAGTTCGTGGATCAATGACGCAACGAGAATAAAAAAGCATTCTGTTAGCTCTTTCCACGTTGAAAATGCTCGTGTTCTCGCTAATGTACAGAAAGTTAACGTCGTTCAACATCTGAGTGACAATACGTGTAAGCAAATGATGGAAAATCGAACAACCCTGAACAAAATATTCAGCACCATTAAACTGCTTGGCCAACAAGGGCTGGCTTTAAGAGGGCATGGGAGTGAGGAAACCTCAAATTTTTTGCGGATCCTCAATGCTCAAGCAGAAGATGTTGCCGTGCTACATTCATGGCTGCAAAGGAAGAACCACAAATGGCTTCATCATGATGTGCAGAATGAAATCCTAGAGCTCATGTCTACAGCAATCATGTCCGAAAATCTGGAAGAAATCAAGGGTAGCGAATTTTATGCCATACTGCTAGATGAAACCTCGGATGTTTCCAGAATGGAACAAGTTTCTATATGTCTCCGAGCTGTGTCCAAGGATCTCGTGTCCTCAGAATATTTTCTTGGTTTCTATTCCACGGCCAGCATGATATCAGATTCACTGTGCAAATTGTTGAAAGACGTGCTTGCGCATTTCAATCTGTCAATTGACCGGCTGCGGGGCCAATCTTATGATGGTGCAGCAAACGTTGCAGGTCATTTGTCAGGACTGCAAAAGCGAATACGAGATTTTGAGCCTCGAGCGTTGTTTGTACATTGCAACGCTCACAATTTGAATCTTGTCGTTCAGACGCGATGGAAACAGTTGATCACGCAAGAAAGTTTATCGGGCTTGTTAAAGACATGATCAATTTTGTACGTGATTCGCCAAAACGACTCGCTGTGTTCCAGGAAATACAAGAAGATGCTATACAAAACGATAATCAAGAACGACCAGCACTTGCAGCGTACTGCCCTACAAGGTAAAAATTTTGCGGTACATATTTAATTTACAGACTTTTATATATTGTTTTTTGTTTTTTATAGAATGACCGTCAAAATCAAGTCTCTCAGAAAGATGCACGCGAACTACTCAGACTTGATGGATTTTTTCGATACACTAGCATCAGATCGTGAGGTGAATGGTTCAATTTCTGCAAAAGCGTACGGTTTTCATCAGCAAATGGACTCTTTTGATTTTATCTTTTTTTTAAACGCAATGATTGAAATTTTCTATCGAATCGAAACTTTGAACACTGACCTTCAGAACTCAGATTTAAGCGTTATCGATTCTCACAGAAAAGTAGATGGTGTAACTTACTGTTTGTCTGTTTCTCGCGATTCTAAATTTCAAAGTGTTTGGGAAAAAACTTTGGAAGACGTGAAAAAATTGGATTTAGATCAACCTTCTCTGCCACAGCGCAGAAAAATTGCAAAACGCTTAGACTCCCGGTCAAGTCATAATTTCGCAACTCCTGAAGAATCTTGCCGTCAGAAATTTTTTGCTATTTTAGATCAAGTGAACGAGTCACTTTGTGAGAGGTTTGAAACTGATAGTGCAAAATTTTTTAAATCTTTGGAAGCTTTCGCTATCGGCAAAGATACAGATTCGAAACCAATTGTTGAGTTTAATAAGAATGATTTTTCCGTAGAAAACCTTGTGAGTGATAGAGACATGTTTCTGACCTTAGCTCAAAAAAATGGCAAAGATATCAAAAATTTAAAAGATGGTGTAGATTTTCTTCGACAAAATGATTGGTCATTTAACATTTTACCTGAATTTGTCGGATTTATTCGTCTTTTGATGTGACGATACCTGGCTCATCATGCAGTAATGAACGAAGTTTTTCGGTATTGAAACGACTTTAAAGTTATATTCGGGCGACGATAGGACAAAAAAGATTGAACAGTCTTGCAATCCTGCATATTTATCACGATAAAGTTGATAAAATCGACCTTGAATTGTTGATGAACGAATTTATTTCCCGAAATACAAAACGAGCTGCTATCTTCGCAAAAAATTAAATGTTCAAACAGTGCAATATTAAAATGCTAATCTTCTTGTAAAACATTGCATCAGTATAATAGGTACAGTTGCATAGGAAGCAATTTTGTTATAATTAGAATAATAAATACATTTTGTATTACGTTACACAGTGAATTCAAATTTTTGTGAGATTAAAGCTTTGTAAGGGGATGCAGAGTGCAATTTTTTGACACCTAACAAACAGCTTCCCCCTTCCTATCACCGTTCCCCCACTTTCAAATACAACACATGGCTTGAAGCTATTCCGCCGCGGCTGTGGACAGGTATAAAAACTCTGACCTCGGCTTGTGCTGATATGGACCTTGCACTTAGAGATAACCTATTTAGTATATTTCCAGTGCTTGTTGTAGTCTCAGTCTTGCTCTGCGGTTGTTGAGTCTTTCCTGTTGTGGTAGAATTGCGAATTCCTACTTGGCCCCTCAACATTACAGTCGTGGGATAGGAGTTCGTCACGTAAAAATCCGTCATTAGATACAAATGCTAGTAGTCGTATCCACTACTTGAAACATAGAAGGCAATGAGGTAGGCAGTTTGAAATTGCCTTGTGTTGAACCAAGCGTTTCCCCTTCACCGAAGGGGCTTATTAGTGTCGGTTTATTTTGTTCGTCAATCTACTTATATGTAGTGGTAAGGTTGCTGATATTAGATTCGATTTGATTGCTTGTTTAGTTTATTTGTTCTCCTGGCTTACTTATTATTGTCAAGCCGGAGATTTTCAGCTCGCCTATCCCCCGTTTGACTGAATTTAGGATTCTCATCTTGCTTCGTTTCTGCAATCGCCTACTGTATGCGTTCTTTGTCCACAGAGGTCACACACTACTTGAATATGGTAGACCCTGGAAGACTCAGCTGTGTTGCGTTGAGCTTTGTTTTTGCAGTCTTTCTGGTTATGTCCATATGCTGTGCTCGATGCGCAAAAGGGAGTGTTTTTGCGACCAAAACATTTAGAATATGTGTGGCCTTTCTTATTGCAAAAACTACACATTATTCTCTTGGTGATATTAGCTGTTTTGTTTTGGTTGATGTTGCCTGTTGAGCACACCGTTTGCCGTTGCTGGTTTCCCTGATTTGCCAGTTGTTGCAGACAAAAATTGTTCCAGGGGGAGTTATTCATGTAGCCCTGTGTAACAACATATGGTTTGTTTTGACCTATTAGTGATTGTAACTGTGGATGCAACTAGAATGTGCCGAAGAAAGTGTTTGATACTTGAGGATAAGCCTGTTCAGGTAGAAGCTGTGAATATAATGGTCCCTGTTGCAGCTTCTCCATGTTTAAACTTTTTGTTACTAGTTCATCAGACGTTTTGATTTCTTGCGTGTGAGCTACTGCCTTAGCTGTGATGTATGTATATAATAGAAGTGATTCTATGGGATTTTGTTGTAATTAGGGTGTTGACCAGTTCCTGGTAAGTTTCTCGCGGTAGATATACCCTTGATAGAAGCTCTTCTGCAGCTGCGATGTTAGTGGGGGAGCTTGAGGCAATAAGTTAGTAAACTTAACCCCGGAGGCACGTGGGAAAGATTTGCATAAACACTACGCGATCTTGTGCATCTAGACATGCCCACACTTGCTTACTGCAACATACAAATGTTTCTGGATCTGGTATTACTGTTGGACTCGGGGCGCCAGAGAAAAGTGCGATCATTTGTGACATTAACTTTTCATAGTCGGCTATTGTGTTAATTTTAGTTTTCCTATCTGGACCTTCATTAGGTACAAGGAGTGAATGTGACAGATTCAGTGACTTATTCCAAGTTGCACTTGTATCTGGGGTCAGCTCCCAGTCTTGGAAAGTTATAAACGTGGTCAAAGATTGTGAAAGCTCTAGACTAGTTATCCGGTCCCAAGAGAATCCACAAAAAGCTTTGATTTCCTCATTCAATAATCTTGTTTCTTCCTCTTTGAATAATCTTGTTTCTTTCTTAAAGTCTTTGATTCGTTTTAAACGCTCTTGATGAGTTTGTTCGATGCTGTCTATATACAAGAGTGCTTGTTTGACGTGGTAATGGTAGGATTTCTCGTTGTACCTTGTATTCTTGGGAAAGGAAGGGTCTGACTTACTTTCAGGTGTGTATATTTTTGCAATCCGTAAGACGGTTCCCGATGTACATGGTTTGGCTTGCTGCTGGTTGTCCAAGTCTTATAATTTGTCTGACATTCGATTTCGGTTATATCGAATGTATGTATGTTTTTTTTTAATTCCTTTCTCTGGGGGATAATGGTCTTTCCGAAGAGCGATTTCGAGAGTGTTTAGGGCGTAAGTATCGTGAAGATGGAGGTAGGATTGGATTTTGTTGGATATTTTCAACAGTATTATGTGTCCAGTTAGGAATTATTCTACCGCCCGCGCTGATTATTATAAATTTTGCTTGCAAATTGTTATAAACGTATTTTCGTCCACAGAAGTCACTCCTTATCTAGGAAACACATGTAACCTTTAGTCAAGAGAAAGGAAAGACTTGATGGTATTTTTATTTTTAAAACGTTATAATTATTCAAAATGTACTATGATAATACAACTCAAACTGCAAATATCATGACAAATTATCAAACTATGCTAACAGGTCGCTCCAAAGTAGGCGAGTGGATGTTGGGTTCGTTTGCTGGACTAGCTACTTCTGTCCGTGGTTGCAACTGGTACTTGTGGCTGGAGTGTGTGGCGCGACCGGTGATGTTGTGGGCGCTTCTTCCGTTGGTTTCGGCGGTAGTCTCACTGTAGGGTGGTGGCCTGGTCTTTGTAACGGGCCCGCTCCTCTGGAGTGATGGCGATCAAGGCTAGGCGGAGGAGCTCCGCCAGCTGCTTGTCGATTTTGCTCCGCAGGCAACCCCTGTGGCGTTTGGTTGGCATGGTGGGGGATGCCTCTGGTGCCACGTTTGTGCTGGATATTACTTGGTGGCGTGAAGCATGGGGATTTTGTCAAAGTGCCTCCTCCAGTGTAAGTTTGGGGAAAAGAGTCTTCACTTCCGCTGGCTTAGTCGGTCCGATGGGGAAGACCGCGTATGGAGCCTCCGAGCACTCCTGGGGATTCAAGACATAGTGGGGAAAATTTCAGGATGTTAGAACCTAGAGCAGGACTTTTGCACAAAGGCTCCTTACCATCGGTGGGCTTGTTAAAAGCCTTAGCGCCGCTTTGGCAAGCGTCTTCGACGTCTTTCTGAAGGGCTGCGAGAGCCCAATTTCTACTTAAGCAGGGTTTTCTATTGAGGAATCTCGTAACCTTCGAAAGCATGCGAGTAGCCTGTGTTCCACCTAGTTTATAGGAGTCCTGTTATTCAACTTTGAAAGGCGCTAAGGCAGCCTTAGTCCCACTGGGGTTGATCTTAAGACGTTTTTGGAAGGCCTGCTAAAGCCTGAGCACTACTCTGGACGCGTCTGGCGATGAAATGCACTTCTTCAGGCGACTCATGGATTTTTATCCAAATTAATTGCTGATAAGGTAGCTTTTGCTTCATTCAATACCTGGTACGATGAATGAGGCAAAATGTTGACGGACCAATTTCCATGCACTCACCTCTATTCAATCGACCAAGTAGTTAATCAAAAGAAACGCTATTCCTACGAAGTACTGTCAGTGCATTTTTTTTCCTTGGTTTGTCTTTCCACGTCAACATTCATGGAATGCTATTTTTACATCAAAAACGCACAATGCTGTTGGTGCTTTCTTTCCATTTGTCTTTTCACATCAACGTACGTGGAATGTTATTCTTGCACCAAAGATGCACAATGCTGCTAGTACATTTTCCATTTTCAGGTTTTTGGGGTTCCCTGGCCTGGTCGATGTCCTTGACGGTCGTAAGTAGTATCACGCATCTTTTGTTATTGATGGTGTTACTCAATGTCGACATGATTTAGTTTAGTTGTCCATATGTTTGAAAATAATGCTATTTCAGCATTTCAGTTGCCTTTAATTAAGTATGCAATAAGTACACAAGAGTACCCGGATTTCACTCGTCATGAATGGATTTCGTTGATCTTGACTTGAAGGTTGCGAGAAAGATAATTGTTTATGTTTGGTGTCGTGTGATTTTGTTGAGTTGTCAATAGTTGTATTTATGTTAGTTTTCATTTAGATTGCTGCTTCCTAAATGGGTCACTTATGGAATTACTGGTTGCGTTATCTTTTGAGCTATTTCAATTGTTATTTATTGATTATTGTATAAAATGCTATGCTATTGATAGTGTCAGCTATTGTTACTATAATTGAAATGTTATTTCTTGGCTATGCTATTGCTGTTCTGTTGAAAGTGTAAGTTAATTAAGTAATATACTATTTATTAGTAAATCGATTGTTTGTATAGAATGCTAATCTGTTGCTAGTGTTTGTTATTTATTGGTAGATGCAGATGCTAATTTGATGATAGTGCTAGCTATTACGTTATTTGATTACTATACTTTTTATTAGTTATTCCATTTTTTGGATGAAATACTTTTCTATTGCTAGTATATGTTGTAAATGCTAATTTGTTGATAATGCTAGCTATTACGTTATTTACTTATTATATACTTCTTACTTTACTTGCTTCGTAACAGTTTTATTGATAAGAAAAATGTTAAAAATATTTTATTTCCGTTTTTGTAAGAAATAATGTTAATAACAGAACAAAAGAGGCAATGCAATACAAATAATAAACATACATCTTAAGGTGTCACTAAGATAAAAGGGACTCACAGCAGCCGGGGGTGTTCGGACTGGAGCATCGCTTGTCTAGCAATTCCTCTTTCCCTCTCCCCTCCCACTAGAAGAGGGACTCCCCAGCTTGAAGGTGCAATAAACGAGACTTGGCCCGAAGTAATGTGTTTAGTGGGAAGTTAAGCCACACACTCTGTGCGTAAATGACATTCATCTCCGAACCACAAAAAAATTAAATCTGTCAGTTAATCCATTCTATCAGATGCATACATACATATACTATTATGATAATAAACAAAACTGACGTTAGATAGGAAGCCATGTGGTAGCAATTTGCATATGTGTTAGTCGGCCTACTATGGACAAGCTTCCGGTAGCTGTCACCCAACCGCGGCATTAGCAAATGCTTAGATTTCGTAATATATACTTTTTCCCGAATAAAAAACGTGCCGAAAGCATTCCGTGCATGCTATAAATTCACCTTGTATAGCCCACCGTACTCCTAAACTTTTCAAGACGAGCAAATGAAGCACACGTTTTGCACCTTCGACTGAAAGCTCAGCGTTGAGATGTAAACAAACTCTTATAAATTCACTTTGGAAGGCGATTAAAAACTAAACGGGTACAAGAACTGAAATAATTTTCACTTCACTAGGAGTGCTATTGTGTTTTCCGCGGCCATCTGGATTTCACTGTAGAAATCCGTCTCTAAACCATACAAAACCTCGAATTTTCGTTGGCACCTCCACAATTCTTCATATAACGCCATGTAAGTTAGCCAGCAAAGTCGGCCTACTAATGGTCATGTGTGTGGTAGTAAGCGCTGCTGCCATATGGCTTCCTATCTAACGTCAGTTTTGATAATAAAACGTTCAGTATAATCTAAAATAAAATAAAATATTTAAAGCTGACAATATCCAATATAATATAGAGTGAGATAATAAGTTCAGTATTCAGTTACTGTGGTTAAAATCAACATCTTGTAAGTTTGCTGATTTGTATTGGCGTGTTGAACTCTCGATTGAATTCATTAATAATTATGATTAAACGTCGAACACTGGGTTTTTCCCATAAAATAAAATGGGATCCATGATTTTGCCATTTTCAGGGTTTTGTACTAAAATACAAAACGCCATTGCTATCACAACCTGTGTCCGTCTGTCTGTCCGTTCGTTCATCCGTCTGTACGCACAGCAGTTTTTCTTCGAAACTATGGAAGCTATAGCTATGAAACTTTGTGGAAAGGTCAGAAATGGTAACTTCTTGAAATTAATAGAGTTGAGTGAATTTTGATTTCTGAGGTATTTGTTGCCCTCGGACTCATAAATACTTACTTTTGTGATACTATAAAAAATTTCCATATACTTGATAAGACCTAAACTTTTGAGAAACCATCACTTCTGACCTTTTCATATAGGTTGAGCTTTGTACCTTCTATACTTGTGGGCACATGGATAGACAAACAGATAGACGAACAAAAAGACAGATGAACAGACTGACGGGCGGACAGATGGAGGCATAGAATGGGAAACTAGTAGGTTTTTGCAAAATTTCTTTCAAAAAACCCTAAAAATCTTGGAGATAGATCCAATAACAAATAACTTGGAGGCTGAAATTCATTGAACTTGGCTAATAGTAGTGAAATTTAACGTTTTTGTCAGTAAAACTGTACCAGTATCATTAAATTAGAGTAAAACAGGCATTTAAGTATTTCTTCCAAACATCATTTTATTCAATAAGTTTCAATAAAATTTGCCGGCGTTATCGCCATTTAAATTTCCTCTGATTGCAACAATAATATACGATTTTTCACTACATGGTCTTTCCATCCAACTAGACACTACGCTTTTGATTGAATCTTCTTCAAATTTTCAGATAAGATGAATAACAAAAATAAATTTAAGATTTAGATCAGTCAATGAATATTGGAAGAAAATTTTGGCTGGTTAAAATTGACTTCTTTTAAAGCAAGAATTTATTTGTTGTGCATGTCATAAAAGTTTTTCTTGAATTGAATCATTCTATGTATCCACATATTGCATGTTAATTACAAAACCCTTTCGACGTGAGCGTAGTTCTGTCTACCCAACTTGTTTGATATTGATGTTCATTATTGTGAAAATCAAGCCATAAACAGTTGAGTTATAGACGATTGAAAATTAGCAATTACAACAATGCATGACATGATACTATGTATGTAGATCTGCGTTTGGAAAGAACCTGCACACTACATATATAGTATGTAAGAAATTTGGTGAAGATTTTAGGTTTGTCTTGTAACATTGATAAGTTACCATAACTACTCAAATAATAAATCAACACACTGAAAATAAAATTGTGGCCAATGTAAATACATAATCGTTATATATTAGTTTTTGGAACTCAATTTGCAAATTAACAATACCCTATTAAAATCAGTACCTATCAGTCCATTTGCCCATACGTCTGTCCGTCATTGCATCACAGCAAGCTTTCCCAGGAACTTGTGTAGCTAAAGTCGTTAAATTTTCGTTCATGAAAATTTCATAGACAAAAAAAGTTTCAAAGGATTTCAAGATGGTTTTACATATAAGAAGTGATACCAGGAAAAAATGTACCAAGAGTAGTTACGTAAAGTATTTAATGAAAGGTCTTGACAAGATCTTTCAATATTACTAGTAAAGATATTGATGGTCTTGCGGATTTCCTCGAGAAACTTGGAGCTAAAATTAGGCTGGCCAATCCAAATAATAGAGACCAACGCATGGATAGTGTCAGCACCTCAGAAAAATATACCGAACAATTGATTGAAAAGGGGAAAATCAGATTCGGTTGGATTATTTGTAGGATAAGGCAAAGAGCAATACTCTCTAGTGTTTTAGCTCCGATATGACCATATTGCAAGGGGCTGTAAAGAGATCCCCAAAAGCTTTCGATGTTATAATTGCAGCGAAACAGGGGGAAACCACAAAAGAGGCACACTGTTTCCTCGACCAAGACGCTGACTCAGTGCTAGATGATCTAAAATACGTGCCAGGTACAGGCAAATGCCAGGTTTTGCAAGAAGCCCTAATCAAAACCAAAATACTTTTGCAATGAGCCGTATACTGCATATGAATCCACATTGAAGTATACTCACTCAAAATCGAATCGAGCAGTTTGCAAGAGACAATCGAGCTGATTTGTTACTGCTCTCAGCACCGCAACCGAAGCCCCCAAAAATGGTATCCGGACGAATCTCACACTGCCGCTATCTGGGTGCAAAACAGCGCCCAGATTTAATTGTAGGGTAAAGAGCGTTTTTAAACTCAGAGGTGTATGGGTTCAGTCCTCGAGAACAACACTTCCGTGCTTATACTTAACGCCAAATGAACCTTTACTGTCTTTTCAATCTAGTCTCAATGCTTTGGAAGACGCTGTTTTAAGCACACAAGTTAATGTGCCCCTTAGATGCAGCTTCAATGCAATAGCGATTGAATTAGGCACTTCCCTTTCGTACTCAAGACGTGAAGAGATTTTGGATTTTGAATACAGGCCATATCCCTAATTTTTGTCGATTGAGCTGCATTAGAACATATAAGGCATTCTCTTTGAAGTCCCTAGTACCAAATGTTAAAAATTGGAGAGCAGACTATTGTATCAGTCATCACCAGAACGAAGCTCTTTTGATCCACGACGGTACTCTTCTATGCCCTTATGGGCCTTCCAGGCTACAGTAGGATACTGAGAAGGTGGACTTATAAAGGTTTACAGAAGTGCTAACGACACAATTACCTCTACCAGATGTAGTGAGCACAACTATGAAAATCATTGCATTTGCCTGCAAGTCTTTCATATCTTACCAAAACCCCGAACTGGTCAACCTCCAATATACGGTTGGTCCTCTTAAGTCACCAAAAAGCAAAGAAAGAGTCCTAGCAAGTATGATCCCAAGAAGATGCAGGCACCAAATCAAAAGCATATAAGTTGACTAAAAAGTACCTCCACATCAATAGCAGTAAAGCTGACTACTGTCAAAAACTAGCAGCCAACGTGAACCAGGCCCCATGGAGCTTAGGCTTCATGCTGGCTGGATAGAGCTCGGTGCCCAAATATAACCCTGCTCATACAAAGCGGGAAAAGATGGACAAGATTGTGCGGGTTCCTTTTTCTATTCATCCAGTCTATATTAAAACTTTCCAAGATGAAACACCAGTGGAGTGCTCACTTTTCACAAAGACAGAGGTGGAGTAGGCAGTGTTGTCTTTGAAGAAAAGAAAGGCTCCAGGACCAGATGGAATTCCAGCTGAGGTGCTGCAGGTATTTTAATAATTCTTCTCGAACTTGCTGGTCATTATGTTCGATGCTTGTTTACGTGAATGGATACTCCTGTATTGCTGGAGGTTGGTGAGGCTCGTGCTGATCAGCAAGAGTATGGAAATCTTGAGTCATCTTCTACATGCTAAACACTACATATGCTAGGCACAGCTGAGAAAATGCTCAAAAAACTTACCAAAGGAAGACTTGCTGACGCAATTTGTGTCCCTGGGGACTTATCTTCAGGGTAATGGGGCTTCAGAGCTCTACTGTTGACTAAATTTGGAGAAATTGTGAGCACCTTCCAGTGCACTCAAGCCAATGACATCAGAAATGCTTTCCTGGAAGCACTAGAAACTCATATCGAAGTTCTATAATGCCACCTACAAATCTTGAAAAAGTGCTTGGGAGCCGTGGTCTACTCTGCGACACAAAGGAAGGAGGTCGAAGTATGGCTGTTACATAAGGTATTGCTGAAGGCTCAGTCCTTAGCTCCAATTTGTAGAACATCTCGTGTGATGGGCTACAGAAACTTGATATGCTGGACAGATCACGCTTGGTTGGCTACGCAAAGACAGAGTGGCGTTAATCGCGGGGCGCACTATCGAACTTGTGAAATTCTCAGTTCACCAATGCGGCAAATAAGAAGCTATATGACTGCTCATGGCTTCAGTCTAGCACTGGAGAAAACCAAAATGCTCATACCAATCAGGAAAAGAATCCCTTGAGGAAAAACTATCAGTACCGTGGAAAAATTGTTCAAGTAAAAACCAGCAGTGAAACACGGGAGTACTGATAGACTAAAAGATGAGTTTCTCTGCACAGATCGAAGCAACACCAGAAAGGCTCTGTTGTATTGTTTGGGGAGGTTGGGAGGCTCCCAATTATGCGAAATTTTTAGATTTTCACTAAGCATCTCCTTTTTCAACTTTAGAATATAGCCTGGGACCGTTTGACACATAACTTCGGGCCAGGCCACATTTTACTGCACCAGCGGTATTGGTGATTTCTATGTGTGAAGCTCATTGCCCTCCTTACCAAAGAGGGAGGTAGCATCTTTTTACGCAGAAGTGAGAGTAACAGAGAGTTGGTTACTAGCGAGGAGAAATAGTGCCATAGCAGTGATTGACAATAGTCCTGGAAGAGAAATATCAGAAGAGGATGGACTGATCACCTGATCCCTGATCTGAAGCCATGGATCTCAGGGTGACTGTGAAGATGTTTAGTAGGTAGTTTAGATGCATTGTGGGTTCGGAAGTGTCACATTTAGTCTAAAAATAGCATTCACCTCCCAACCACAAAAAATATGTACATATATCAGAAGTTAAGATTTCAACATCGATAACATTGCAGGCAAGGGAAGCAGAAAAACACAAAAAATGACGTCCTTTCTTACGGATGAACATCATTGAACCGAAAAATCCGGAAAAAATACAAGGAGGTAGTTATCTGTGCGTACAATAAGCTCAAATACCTTTGAAGTCAAAATTCGTTCGAATTTGTTGATACAAGTAGATTTGATGAATTTCACATTTTCACGAATAAGGTCAGACGAGTAGTCTTGAACTAACTGAAACTTTGAGTGGCGGTAACTTAGCAATAGATTGTTTACTCTTGTAATTTTCATTGGAATCTAATTACATTCAGTGCAGTTATTTTTTTCTTCTTCTTAGCACTACAACCTCTCTTGGAACCTCGCTTCCTGCAAAGAGTACCTCCAACTATCTCGGTCCATTGACTGCGTCTTCCAATTTCAAAATCCGAGCAGCGATGCGGATCAGATAAGCGTTTCCTTGGTTTCCCCACTGGTCTGTGGCCTACAATTCTCGCAACGAGCACTTTTTTTGGGTATCCGTTGTTCGTCTATACAATTCATGTGGCTAGCATATTGCAGCTTCTATATCCTTACAATCATTGAGACCTCCAGTTCGTCAAAAATTTCATACAGCCTATAGTTGTATTGAATTCGCCATTGGTCTCCTTCTAGGTTCGCTCCAATTATTCACCTCAGGTTCCGTCACTCAAAGGCATTCAATATATTTGCGGATGCTTGGATTAGGGTCCATGTTTCACACCTATAGTATAACACAGGTCTTATTAAAGATTTGTATACTTGGAGCTTTGTTCTCCTGTGCATCCAACCGGTCTTCAAGATCGTCAATACTGAATAAAATATCTTATTTGTGAGCTGTATTCTTTGCCATATTTCGTCTCTTTCATTACTGGTTTCCGTTACTTTGGCACAAATTTGCCAAATTTTTGATACGATGTTTGCCACGAATAATATTTTGTGTATTTGAGGTATTTTTTGTCGACTGCGTTATGAGCTTTGTTTTATTTTCATTGATTTGTAACCCTATTAGTTTTGCTTTGCTGTCGAGTTTCAGGAAGTGTTCTTTGGCAGTTGTTAATGACCGTGACAAAATGTTGATGTCGTCCGCAGGGGCTACTGCTTGGCTTGACTTGTATAGTAATGTACCTCGCGTATCGACAGGTAGTTTCCGTATGACGTACTCAAGAGACAAATCAAAAAGCAATGGGGAAGTAAGAGCCATTTGAATTTCCACATATAACAACAACAACATTGGTTTTTTGTCGAATCGGATGCTGTATTATTGATCAAACGTTCTTGAAATCTTCAACAAAGACGAATAATTTCAACACTGAATGACATTTACTATACTAAATTGGATTTGGCACCGATGCCAAAAATCATATTGCATGATTTTTGGTACGTTTTTTTTAAGATAAAGTTTGAGAGACTCCGCCGTACACGGTCCCAAGCCCGATTGAGAAAGGTGGAGGAAACGCTTTGTTCTCTAATCCACAGCTCCTAAATCTCACGATCAAATGGTCGTGAATGTTCTCAGGGTCGCGCATTGGGTTTATTGGTTTCGCAATAATGGGACAACAAGTGCCATGAAGTGCTACAGCTCTGCTGCTAAATCCTGCTTAAAGCCCTTTGTAGGCATCTAAGAGGGTGAACTTAACTCTTTCGTGCTTGATGACGGAATCGAAGTAATAACCATGCTGCCAGAATTAAGGATGAGCGAAGGACTAACTCACCGTGCTTGAAGAACCCTACAATGTTTTGAAACCTGCTGAAATGTCTCAGAATGGATTGCACTCATGACAACGACCTCGCAAAAAAAAATTACTATGGCATTGGGTCCTGGAATGTCAGACCACTTATTTGCCCAGGCACTGTTAAGGACCTTTTATAACAAGCCAGTCAAAATAAATTACAAGTACTGCCAATCCATGAAACGAACTGGACTGGAAATAAGTTCACACACAATATTCAAAAGCGACAAGTCTGGCAAAAAACGAGAACTCGCAGTGGGCACATTGTGGACCAAATCGCACGTTATTAATTTTAAGGCAGTCAATGAACTATTGTGCACTATCCTTTTAAAAGCGAAACACTTCAAAATCTGGCTGATCAACGTATACGCCTTCACCGAAGAAAAAGATAAAGAAATGAAGGAAACGTTCTGCAATCACCTGGAAAGGCCAGTCGACTCATTGCCTATAAACGACATAAAAATTATTCTGGGTGCTTTTAACGTTTAAGTTGGCAATTGGATATCTTATTGGAGAACGACTGGGAGATATAGCCTCCACGATGAAACAAACAACAATAGCCAGTGCTTGATTGACTTTGCATGTAGCAGAAATCTAGTCATATAGTTTACTTGTTTCCCACATTGACGCATTCATTCATGACCTGAGTATCACTGGATGGCAACACACAAAACCAGATCGATCACGTTCTGATCAAACAACGTTTGCCCTCGAGCATACTTGACGTCCGTACATACCGAGGAGCCAATTGTAACTCATATCATTACTTAATCAAATTAACCCATCGATGTTGTATGTCAAATTCATATTCGGTGACGACCAACTTGCTACAAACATTTGATGTCAAAAAGCTTCAAATGGTGTTTGTAGCCAAAAATTTCATGGAGATACTCCTCAGCCAGTTAGCTCCCATCTAATCAGACGCGTCACTGAAAACATGCAATGAACTCGAGATGGAAGTCGAAGTGGCTATTAAGAGCATAGCAGTACACATAATCGGACATCAAGCCCGGCGTCATAGAAATGATTGGGTCGATGATGAGTGCCAGAACGCGTAAGACAAAAGGAATTGGCCTTACCAAGAATACTTGGGTAGGAAAACAAGGACAAAAGGAGAACATTATGAAAGTCTCAGAAAAATAGCAAATCAGATAATTAGAACTAAAAAAGAAAATACTGTGATGACCAAATGAGGAGCATAGATATATGTCGAACGATCAACAACACAAGACAAGCATACAAAGTAGTGAAAAGCCTCAAACACTGTTATCAGCTCAAAACCACGCCCTGTCGTGATGACATCGGCAATATTAGCGCTGATGAAACCAAGATTAAGGAAAGATGGTCATCATATTTCAAGAAGCTCCTTAATTTTCTGCACAGCTCCAGAATATGTAATGTGACGCCTGTGCCCAGGAATCGAAGTGATTCCGATCCCGAACCCTTGTAACCTGCCAGATGGATATGTCCTCGAAGTGCCAGCGGACTTCATCTGTTGTGCGGATATCGTTGTGCAGAAAATATTTTTTTTTCTGTCCAATTATTTAGATCCGTGGATATAAATATTCGAAATATAGAATTAATCCAACCCCGGCACATTTCGAGACATAGCCATCTGGAAATGCCCCTCCACCGTGGCCATCGAGAAAACTATGCCACTGGCGACATCTGAAGAAGCACATTTCCGCCATATGAAGTGCCATTCCACGCACATATGTTTTGTCCGAGGTGACAACCGGAACTTTTGACAGCACATGGAGGCGCTAAACGTCATCGCAAAGTTCTTCGTGATAATATCCAAGGTATTACAAAACCAGCTATACGTCGTTTGGCGCGACGTGGTGGAGTGAAACGTATTCCCTGTTTAATCTGTGAAGAAACGCGTGGTGTGCTTAAAGAGTTTTTGGAAAACTTTATTCGTGAGGCAGTGACATTCACCGGAGCAGACACATTGGGAAAGAGGTTAGTTTAGTTAATAACTAATTAGAAAATTTAGCAATATTTTGTCTAGTCTGCAGCGGAAGGCAGTGTGAACTGCGGACTAAGTGGGAATATACCTTCGATAAAACAATTTCTCTTAATGAATCCAGTAGGAGAATAATTCAACACCAAAATGATTTGACACTTCTTCATGCGGAAATTCGAAGTAACGCTTGCTACCTTGTTCAGATTGATCAATTGGCGTATCGCTTGCAATCCGCAGTACAGACTGCAGCCTTCGATTCAGCAACGTACATTGTACGGTATAAACATAGGTAATTAAAAGGGATCAACCTTGTTCGCGGTTATGCTTCTCACGTTATCAAAAATGCGGCGCTAATATTGAAAGTTGATCGCGACAAACAACTGATTGTTTGGGATGAATGCATTGAGAACATCTCGATAGCTGAGCTCCAAGAACTTTTACCGGGTCATCAGCCACGTTATATTGTTTACACGTATCGTATGGTTCATGACGATGGTCGAGTTTCATACCCGATGTGCTTCATTTTTATACACCAAGAGACAGTCATATGAGTCTTCAAATGATGTATGCCGGTACTAAATCAGCGGTGAAAAACTGAAGTAAATAAACCATACCAATGTTGCCTCAGAAGAGAGCAAACTACGCCAATACTCGACGAGCATAACATGAAACAGGATGCTATGTAATAGCAAATAACCAGTTAGTGAACATAAAAGAAAACTGGATTTCAGAATTTCAACTTCTCACTACAAGCTCGGAGCCAATGTGATTGAAAAGTTCATATCACATCAGAGCGCAGCAACACAATATCCTTTTCATAAAATCTGTGGCTCATGCAAATCAACTACGGGGTAAAATGAATACATCCAACGAGATTTGCTGCTGTTGTACTTGGCCATGAACAGTTGGTGCTTTTGCAGAATACGGCACTATCATAACACTAACTGGTACTCAGCTCATAGCATTAAACCGGTCTAATTTTAATCGAGCGACTAATGCAACTCGAAGCGATCGGTTCCAAAATTGTTCAGAACGGGGTTCAACGTTAGAAGGTCATCACAACAAACAACAAATTTATTTTCAATTTTGGTTTCATACTTTTGCATGTGAACAAGGAAATTCGATAAACTTAACTTGAAAAGTGTAATGTTTGAGTGCATTAAAGATGACGTGCCGTACTATTAAGTTGCCATGATTCGTAGAGTGATAAAGTATTGAGCTTTAACTGCTACAGCAGCTGGAACAAGATTAAGTTTACATGCCAACGATTACGATATATGTAGATTCATTGGGAGTTGTTCGTTTGGGAAAAGCAGCAATCACCGTATGGAATATTGGACTAACATCAAAATCAACTATTCTATCGTCAATGGGATGAGGACAACATATGGTGATGCTCCAAGTATTCCAGTCGAAGATTTATCTAAAGTGGTAAAGCAAGATTTAAAGAAAAGCGCAGACGAGTTATTCGATAGCTGTGACCCAGAATCGTTTGGTACTGCTTCATTGGCTCAAGTGCATAAGGCGAGCCTAAAATCGGGTGAAACAGTGGCTGTAAAAGTACAACATCCATATGTTCTTGGCAGTTCACTAGTTGATATGAAGACAATGGAATATCTAGGAAAGGTGATTTAAATATGAAATTAATTTTTACAAATGGTAATTGTCTGTGTCTACTTGCCCTATTTTAAAGAAAAATTTACATTCTAACGTAAATATTTATAGATTTTTTTTAAAATGGAAAATTCTTTGGACAGCCAAGCCTATTCCTTTTTTTATGCAAATGGTAATTGTTTGTGCTTGCTTGCCTGTTTAACGTCGTGTATATTTGCTTAAGTTTGCAAGCTTACGCGAATTAACGTTCCTAGTTTTGTTTGATTCCGATATAAAATAGTTGGGGCGTTCTTTACAGATCGAATTTATAGTACTCTTCGTTTTCCTATGGAAATAATTTTAAATTATCATGAGTTTGAAAGCAACTAATCAACGGCTCAGTTTGAAAGTCTGAATACGTACAATTCGGCCAATTGGAATTCGTCGGAGAAGATTCTTTTTCTTGTTTTTTTTTCTGAGAAATTTGAGATCAACTTTTGGTTGAGAGCCCCTTACAAACAATTATTTTACATCGGTACCAAGAAGTATACAAGAAAAAATAATGAAATTTAATCGTATGCTGTCGGTTCAGCAAACAGTAAATATTTAAATAAATTATACAAGAAAGGGAAACGATAAACTCTATACCTGAGTCGGGTCCCTACCATGAGATTATCATCGACGCTACAAACCAATCCAATACATAAAATTTATATCCAATTTGAACTTAGATAAAGTTTATTTGAAGCGAATGAAGTAAAAAAAAGAAAAAAAAAAAATCTTAATTAATTTCAAAATGCATAGAGATGATTACCGTGGAAAAATATTCAATGTATGTGTCATAAATTTAAATTAATTCGATTTAAGTAAGCATGCAATTGAAAGATTTAAGAAAAAAAAAACGGAAAAGCAGCCTATACTTCCTTTGAAAGGTCTAAATTGTGCAAATGTTAGTTTTTGAAACTTAATCAGTTTAACTCTTCTTTAGTGATAAATCGCTCTTATTTCTTGAACACGATACATGTGAACGTTTTAGAAATTCCAAACCATTTCTAGCCCTCGAATCCTTTCCCCTTGAGAAATAAGCTCGATATGACTAAATTTACAACAAACAAGCAACCAGCAAATTTGTTTAATGTTTAGAATATACGAAAATCCTTAGTGATATTTTTTTTTTAAAAGCAAAAGTTAAAATCCAAAACATAGATAAAAGATAGTTTGTGTTTTCTCAAAGTAAGCTTAAAATAAGAAAAAGTAGAATACTAAAATCATGTCAGATAAGGAGAAGTATCTAGGATAAATATTTGCACGATTTTTTTTTTTGTTACAGATTTGTAGGTTAGAGAATTTTCTCGTGTGTAAATGGAGGATACTAATATTTATAATCGAAATCCTAATTTGATTGAATTTAATAATATAATGAATTGCTAAGTTAAACCACGACTTTCCTTTTCAGTAACTCGTTCTATTTCAGGGGGAACAGAGAGTGTAGGGTAAGTATGCCGTCGCGAGGGTAGGGTTTCTGCAAATCCGCTGAGGTCGGTTTCGCGTCGCGCGCGGTACGCGGTACCTTTGTTTGTTTCGTCACTTCTTTAGAGTAGTTTTCTTCGGGTTAAGTTCGAGTAGTATATTTTTCGGTACCGCGTCGGTGAATCGGTAACGCGCCTGTGGATTTTTGTAGCTTTTGATTTGAGATCTGTGGATAGATCCCATCCAGAACTAACGTAATGTAGGTTTCTCGTTCTGGATGAGTAATTGTTGACGCGTTTAGAAAACGGGCAATTTCAGGTGACTGAAATATTGTAATTGAGCGTAATCCATTCGGAGACCCGCGACCGAAATCCTCTCCGAACTAGCTGGCCGACAAGCAGTCACCGCGTGAATGGATTACGGTGCACGGATCGGTTGACCTGTCGGTACCATCCGTTGGCACTACTCAGACTTAACGTCTAGAACCGATGAGAGGTCGGTTCCGCGTTCGAGTTGAAGGTAGAAAATCATTACAAATGGCGCCCAACGTGGGGCCAAAAACATCCTAAGGGGGAAAGAACTTCGCGTCTTCTGACGAGTTGGTCCTTTACGGAGGATGTAAGGTACTTTGGTACTCGAGTCCCACTATCAGGAGCAGTGGAATTGTGTGATACACATTAGAGGTCGCTTCACGTGAGTTGTAGCTTCCGCTCTCCTTTGTTTGATTTTGCTTTCGCGACAGAATCCTTCCGATGTGTTGTCCCAGGGTAACCCCTGTAAGGACCTTCTATTTTCTTGATGGAACTGCCAGTCTGATGGGTTTACCTATCAGCATGGACTCTCAAGAAAATAGAAGGCTACCTTGCCTTTATGTCGCGGAAGGATTCTAACTATTTCTTATGCGTGTTAGACGAGTGGTATCGGTTCAACGTTCGGTGGCGTATGCTGGAGTCGCGAAGCCCGGAATGCTTCTACGCGTCGGGAGTTTTGACCGCGTACAAAGTCGTTACGGTAGCTCTACCACTTGTCTCGTCGAGTCACTTTAACGTAGTTTAGAGACGGTTTTTTGTAATGTATGTGGGTGTGGGGTTAAATTTCGTAAATCGACCGAAGCACCCTTTCTTCGGCAGATTACCACGCACTCTCTTTTCCCATTGAAGGAGTCGACTACTGGAAAGGAAAGTGACTGTCAAATATTTTTTTTTCTCCACTTATCATTAGCTCGCCACTATCGGCTACTAACGTATTTTTAGGTTTTCTATATATATATTAGGTTTATTAGGTTTATAGTAGAAATAAGTGTATTTTATATTTATTTTTCTTCTCAATATTAGCAACCACACGATAATGGCAACGAAGCGGACCCCAGAAAAGCGATGGACACGGTCCAAAACGGTCCAACCCGCGAACTGTGGAATCTGTTTCGAGGACGTAGTGGAGGGCGTACACAGCGTGCGATTGGATTGTGGACATTTATTCCATCGTGCCTGTGTACAACAGCTCCTCCTCACGTCAGAA
The DNA here is from genome assembly GCA_963969285.1 of Odontomyia ornata. NCBI lineage: Eukaryota > Metazoa > Arthropoda > Insecta > Diptera > Stratiomyidae > Odontomyia > Odontomyia ornata. Next base: position 127,945,837 of record OZ017741.1, on the reverse strand, counting down.
CTGTGTCCCTTATGCCGGCGACCCATAGATCGGTCTGCCCTAGACGTCCCCCTCGGAACGCCCCTACCAACGCGTGGAGCAGTGGCGAAAGGAGCTCCAGAAGCCGAACCGTCACACCCACTCTTAGACCTGCAAGGAGCAGTAGGCGGTGAAGTTCCGGCTGCAAGTGTCGTGTCCGAGGTGACAACCATGCCTTCCGCCCACTCCATTGACACCCTCGTGGCGTTGATGAGGGATATGTCGGAGAGGATTGGCAACCTGGAGGGAAAGATCCAGAATCTCCCGTTGAGCCAACCACCCAGCCGCGTGAGAACTCCGCTTGGCTGGGAGCCAAATCCCAGTGTGGCGATGCCCCACTCCCGACAATCCGAGCAATGGGTCCCACCTCCAAGGAACTCGGGAATGGATCCCAGAGCTCCCGAATACAGACCGCGACACAGTACCGGACCTCCGTTGGTACCTCCAGCCCCCGAGGCAGTTCAGTACAACAGGTCAGTAGAGGATGTGATTCCCCCCGGGAACGCATTGACACTTTTCCGAGACCCGACGCCTCGTATCATGGAGAGTTGGCGCCTGAACTTTACAGGGTTCAACGATATGATATCGGCGGACCGGTTCCTTTTCCGGATTCAGGCGTTGATATCCAGCACCCTGGGAGGGGATTCCTCGGCCTTCCTCCGGCATGCACATCTTTTGTTCAGCGGCGACGCTGCCGACTGGTACTGGAGCTTTAAAGAGTCAACGCCACGTCCCACTTGGCCCTCTTTCAGTGCAGCCTTCCGCAATCGATTTGAGGATGGCTTCACTGAGAGAGAGCTAAGAGAGCAAATAAAGAAACGGAAACAAGGCGCTCACGAACCGTTCGACCAGTACTACACCAGTATTGTGAGATTGAGCACTCGCCTGCGAAATACCATGCCCGAGGACGAATTAGTAGAAATTATCAGAGAGAACATGCGCTGGGATCTCCAGAACAGCCTGCTACATTTTCCCATCAACACCATACAGGGATTGCGCCTCCATGCGCGTAGACAAGAACACTTGGATGAGCGACGAGGTACCTTCCGCCCACAACCTCGCATAACGGGACCGAATCCCCGAAATCCTCACACCGCGGAGTTGATGGCAGCAGACCACCTGCTTGCTGATCCAGTACCAGTACCGAGGAGCGGAGCACCACCGGAGCTTGAGGACCCAGCATTGATTGATCGACCCTCCCTTGAAGCAATTACAAGCCCGACGGTATGTTGGAACTGCCGGCAACCGGGACATCGGTTCTACGCATGTCCAGCGGAGCCAACGCTTTTCTGCTACCGATGCGGGAAGGCCGACACATACGCACCTGACTGTGCAAATTGCAAAGGGCGAAAAAACTTGCCACCGAGTGCCGCGACCACCCGTCGGCACTCCTAGACCCCGGACGAACAAATCCAGACCCCATCACCAGCTATGACCCAGCTCCCATCATGACTCCAACTCTGCTGACTCGCACCGCTAAACACAATTCTCCCGAAGTTCCACAACCGACGCCGTCCTTCGCCGAGGCCAATGCGCAGGGAAATGATAGCGAGACGAAGGCTCCTTGGCATGTAAAACCTTTTCATGTCAGGTTGCGGAATTATTTGGCTACTCGACAGCGCATCTTCCATGAGGAATTGGCCACAACTGTCCCACCGCGAAGCAAGCGAGCCACGCGTCGGATGCGGAGCTTCTGGAGAAAAGTCAGGCAGTCGAGGAAAGTGTTGAAGGACATATACTTAGACGAATTATTGAGGGATGATGTTCGGCCATATGCGTCAGTACACCTCCTGCAAAAACGAGTATCAGGCTTAGTCGATACGGGAGCCAGTGTGAATTGCATACCTGCCGAGTTTGCAGGGGAGGTACTGGCAAAGCACGCGGACCAAATCCGTCATTTCACCTCCTGGTTAAGCACGGCGGACGGAACTCGTCACTCTGTAGTGGGAAAAATTATGACGGATGTCACCTTTAAAGGGGTAACTAAACCTATGGAATTTTTCATCATACCTCAGTTAACCCAGAATCTTTATTTAGGAGTGGATTTCGTTCGAAAATTTAACTTGGCCCCGGCACTATTTTCCAGTTCGACCCTGGAGTCCGTCACCACCGTTCCTGACCAATCTCAACCCACTAACTTATTACGGCATACACTGGATGTAACTCAGCAACTGCGTCTCGACTCGGCTATATCGGCTTTTCCCTCGCACGAGAAGGAAGGTCTCGGGCGGACTGCCCTGGTGTTCCACACTATAGATGTGGGGGATGCTAAACCCATAAAACAGAGACATTTCGCCATATCTCCGGCGAAGGAAAAATCGTTATATGCCGAAGTGGATCGAATGCTATCATTAGGCGTAATCGAAGAATCACAGAGCGCGTGGGCTTCCCCAGTCACCTTAGTTGTCAAGCCGAACAAGGTCCGGTTATGCTTAGATGCCAGACGCTTGAACGCCGTCACAGTCAAGGACGCATATCCTCTACCGTTGATAGAAGGCATTTTGAGTCGATTGCCTAAAGCCCATTTCATCACGAGCTTAGACCTCAAGGACGCCTTCTGGCAAATTCCTTTAGACCCCGGTTCAAAGGAGAAAACAGCCTTCACAGTCCCAGGCCGGCCCTTATATCAATTCGTGACCATGCCATTCGGATTGTGTAATGCCCCCCAAACAATGACGCGCCTTATGGATAAGGTGATACCACCTCATTTGCGGCACCAAGTTTTCGTTTACTTGGACGATCTGCTGCTTATAACCGAGACCTTTGACGAACACATCGACCTGCTTCAGGAGGTGGCTCTACACATCCGGAGGGCAAGATTAACCATCAACATAAGGAAGAGCCAGTTCGTGATGACGGAGGTGAAGTATTTAGGTCACATCATTGGGCATGGGCATATCAAGACCGATCCGGAAAAGACTCAAGCGATTGACGTTTTTCCATTACCCAAGACCACCAAACAGTTACGCCGATTCTTAGGCTTATGCGGATGGTACCAGCGTTTTGTACGTGACTATGCCACCATTACCACTCCTTTGACCGACATGCTGCGTAAGGGACGTAAATTCGTCTGGGAAGAGCCCAGCTTGCGAGCCTTTGAAGAGCTAAAGAAGAGTCTGACTACGGCCCCCGTACTGCACAGCCCGGACTTTGACAAACCGTTCTCAATCCATTGTGACGCGAGTCAACATGGGGTGGGAGCAGTCTTAGTCCAGGTTGCACAAGACGGCGAGGAGAGACCTATAGCCTTCATGTCTCACAAGCTGAACCCAGCCCAGCGAAATTACACGGTCTCCGAGCAAGAATGTTTAGCCGCGGTGTTGGCAGTGAAACGCTTCCGAGCCTATGTGGAGGGACACACCTTTGAAATCGTTACGGATCACGCTTCTCTGAAATGGCTAATGAGCCAGACTGATCTCAACGGCAGATTGGCCAGGTGGGCACTGAAACTCCAGGCATTTGACTTCACAATTCGCCACCGAAAAGGAAGCCAGCATGTAGTCCCCGACACCCTATCCAGAATGTTCGCCCCTGAAGGAGCCGAGTTGGTCCAAGAGGACGACAGCCCCCAATTGATCGATCTGGACCATCCTGCCTTCAAGTCAGCCAGCTACACCCAACTGATTCACACGATCCAGAACCAACAGCCCCAGCTTCCTGAACTGCGGTTGACGGATGGATTTATTTACAAGCGGATGGGACACGCATCCGGAGACCCCATACAAGAAGAAGAACAGTGGAAGTTGTGGGTGCCCGAAGAATTAACAACTGATCTTATCAGACGGGCTCATGACCACCCATCAAGTGCGCACGGCGGATACGGTCGTACACTTAGGCGGTTGAAAACCTGTTTCTTTTGGCCTAAGATGGCACAACAGATAAAAGCGTACGTAGCCTCCTGTGAGCTATGCAAGTGCACTAAAGCGCCCAACACCATTCTTCGACCACCCATGGGTAAGGTTGAGGTCCCCGAACGCGTGTTCCGGCGCTTGTACATTGATCTTATCGGTCCTTACCCTCGATCTGCTTCTGGCCACACGGGAGCTGTTGTGGTCCTGGACCAGCTCTCCAAATTCCCTATCATAGAGCCACTACGTAACATGCACACTGGACCAATAATCAGCTTTTTGGAGAACCGAGTCTTTCACATGTTTGGAGTTCCGGAGAAACTTGTCTCCGACAATGGGGTCCAGTTCACCTCCAGCAAGTTCCGAGACCTAATGTCCAAATACGGCATCATCCACCAACGAACTGCCGTCTATTCACCACAAGCCAACGCATCCGAACGACTGAATCGTACGCTCATAGCGGCCATTCGCGCCTATGTCCACCCGAATCAGAGGGACTGGGATCGCAAATTGTCCGCCATCACTAGTGCACTGCGCTCGTCGTACCACGCCACGACCGGCATTTCGCCGTATTTTGCAGTGTTCGGCCAGTATATGATCTGTCATGGGAGCGCTTACCGGCTATTGCGGCAGCTGAAATCGCTAGAGGACTCAATCGTGGTTCTAGAACCGCACGAAAAGCTCCAACTTCTGCGAGATCAACTGCGGGAGAAGATTGAAGAAAGTAGACGGATGGGAGAGGAGCGGTACAACTTGCGATCTCATCCTTCTGGCTTTAAGGCCGGCGACGAAATATATCGTCGAAACTTCCGACAGAGCGATGCCACCCGCCATTACAATGCCAAACTAGACAAGAAATTCGTGAAGTGTCGAGTCATACAAGTCATAAGCCCCACCCGATACCTCATCGCGGACATGACTGGTAAGACCCTGGGAATTTACCACGCAAAAGACCTTAGACGATGAAGTGCAACTAATTCCCACGAGAAACCTTGGCTTATCCCAAATCTCTGCCTAGACGAAGGCCTCCGAATAACACCTGACTTCCTACTATATAGTCACTGCCGAGTTTTCACGAACAGGGTTGTAGCCTATCCTTCGAAACGGATCTTCGACCCGCCAAGTCCCTAACCAAGACCTTTTACAAAGGAGACGGGATCGTAATTACTTCGATTTTGGGGGGGGGAATGTGTAATGTGACGCCTGTGCCCAGGAATCGAAGTGATTCCGATCCCGAACCCTTGTAACCTGCCAGATGGATATGTCCTCGAAGTGCCAGCGGACTTCATCTGTTGTGCGGATATCGTTGTGCAGAAAATATTTTTTTTTCTGTCCAATTATTTAGATCCGTGGATATAAATATTCGAAATATAGAATTAATCCAACCCCGGCACATTTCGAGACATAGCCATCTGGAAATGCCCCTCCACCGTGGCCATCGAGAAAACTATGCCACTGGCGACATCTGAAGAAGCACATTTCCGCCATATGAAGTGCCATTCCACGCACATATGTTTTGTCCGAGGTGACAACCGGAACTTTTGACAGCACATGGAGGCGCTAAACGTCATCGCAAAGTTCTTCGTGATAATATCCAAGGTATTACAAAACCAGCTATACGTCGTTTGGCGCGACGTGGTGGAGTGAAACGTATTCCCTGTTTAATCTGTGAAGAAACGCGTGGTGTGCTTAAAGAGTTTTTGGAAAACTTTATTCGTGAGGCAGTGACATTCACCGGAGCAGACACATTGGGAAAGAGGTTAGTTTAGTTAATAACTAATTAGAAAATTTAGCAATATTTTGTCTAGTCTGCAGCGGAAGGCAGTGTGAACTGCGGACTAAGTGGGAATATACCTTCGATAAAACAATTTCTCTTAATGAATCCAGTAGGAGAATAATTCAACACCAAAATGATTTGACACTTCTTCATGCGGAAATTCGAAGTAACGCTTGCTACCTTGTTCAGATTGATCAATTGGCGTATCGCTTGCAATCCGCAGTACAGACTGCAGCCTTCGATTCAGCAACGTACATTGTACGGTATAAACATAGGTAATTAAAAGGGATCAACCTTGTTCGCGGTTATGCTTCTCACGTTATCAAAAATGCGGCGCTAATATTGAAAGTTGATCGCGACAAACAACTGATTGTTTGGGATGAATGCATTGAGAACATCTCGATAGCTGAGCTCCAAGAACTTTTACCGGGTCATCAGCCACGTTATATTGTTTACACGTATCGTATGGTTCATGACGATGGTCGAGTTTCATACCCGATGTGCTTCATTTTTATACACCAAGAGACAGTCATATGAGTCTTCAAATGATGTATGCCGGTACTAAATCAGCGGTGAAAAACTGAAGTAAATAAACCATACCAATGTTGCCTCAGAAGAGAGCAAACTACGCCAATACTCGACGAGCATAACATGAAACAGGATGCTATGTAATAGCAAATAACCAGTTAGTGAACATAAAAGAAAACTGGATTTCAGAATTTCAACTTCTCACTACAAGCTCGGAGCCAATGTGATTGAAAAGTTCATATCACATCAGAGCGCAGCAACACAATATCCTTTTCATAAAATCTGTGGCTCATGCAAATCAACTACGGGGTAAAATGAATACATCCAACGAGATTTGCTGCTGTTGTACTTGGCCATGAACAGTTGGTGCTTTTGCAGAATACGGCACTATCATAACACTAACTGGTACTCAGCTCATAGCATTAAACCGGTCTAATTTTAATCGAGCGACTAATGCAACTCGAAGCGATCGGTTCCAAAATTGTTCAGAACGGGGTTCAACGTTAGAAGGTCATCACAACAAACAACAAATTTATTTTCAATTTTGGTTTCATACTTTTGCATGTGAACAAGGAAATTCGATAAACTTAACTTGAAAAGTGTAATGTTTGAGTGCATTAAAGATGACGTGCCGTACTATTAAGTTGCCATGATTCGTAGAGTGATAAAGTATTGAGCTTTAACTGCTACAGCAGCTGGAACAAGATTAAGTTTACATGCCAACGATTACGATATATGTAGATTCATTGGGAGTTGTTCGTTTGGGAAAAGCAGCAATCACCGTATGGAATATTGGACTAACATCAAAATCAACTATTCTATCGTCAATGGGATGAGGACAACATATGGTGATGCTCCAAGTATTCCAGTCGAAGATTTATCTAAAGTGGTAAAGCAAGATTTAAAGAAAAGCGCAGACGAGTTATTCGATAGCTGTGACCCAGAATCGTTTGGTACTGCTTCATTGGCTCAAGTGCATAAGGCGAGCCTAAAATCGGGTGAAACAGTGGCTGTAAAAGTACAACATCCATATGTTCTTGGCAGTTCACTAGTTGATATGAAGACAATGGAATATCTAGGAAAGGTGATTTAAATATGAAATTAATTTTTACAAATGGTAATTGTCTGTGTCTACTTGCCCTATTTTAAAGAAAAATTTACATTCTAACGTAAATATTTATAGATTTTTTTTAAAATGGAAAATTCTTTGGACAGCCAAGCCTATTCCTTTTTTTATGCAAATGGTAATTGTTTGTGCTTGCTTGCCTGTTTAACGTCGTGTATATTTGCTTAAGTTTGCAAGCTTACGCGAATTAACGTTCCTAGTTTTGTTTGATTCCGATATAAAATAGTTGGGGCGTTCTTTACAGATCGAATTTATAGTACTCTTCGTTTTCCTATGGAAATAATTTTAAATTATCATGAGTTTGAAAGCAACTAATCAACGGCTCAGTTTGAAAGTCTGAATACGTACAATTCGGCCAATTGGAATTCGTCGGAGAAGATTCTTTTTCTTGTTTTTTTTTCTGAGAAATTTGAGATCAACTTTTGGTTGAGAGCCCCTTACAAACAATTATTTTACATCGGTACCAAGAAGTATACAAGAAAAAATAATGAAATTTAATCGTATGCTGTCGGTTCAGCAAACAGTAAATATTTAAATAAATTATACAAGAAAGGGAAACGATAAACTCTATACCTGAGTCGGGTCCCTACCATGAGATTATCATCGACGCTACAAACCAATCCAATACATAAAATTTATATCCAATTTGAACTTAGATAAAGTTTATTTGAAGCGAATGAAGTAAAAAAAAGAAAAAAAAAAAATCTTAATTAATTTCAAAATGCATAGAGATGATTACCGTGGAAAAATATTCAATGTATGTGTCATAAATTTAAATTAATTCGATTTAAGTAAGCATGCAATTGAAAGATTTAAGAAAAAAAAAACGGAAAAGCAGCCTATACTTCCTTTGAAAGGTCTAAATTGTGCAAATGTTAGTTTTTGAAACTTAATCAGTTTAACTCTTCTTTAGTGATAAATCGCTCTTATTTCTTGAACACGATACATGTGAACGTTTTAGAAATTCCAAACCATTTCTAGCCCTCGAATCCTTTCCCCTTGAGAAATAAGCTCGATATGACTAAATTTACAACAAACAAGCAACCAGCAAATTTGTTTAATGTTTAGAATATACGAAAATCCTTAGTGATATTTTTTTTTTAAAAGCAAAAGTTAAAATCCAAAACATAGATAAAAGATAGTTTGTGTTTTCTCAAAGTAAGCTTAAAATAAGAAAAAGTAGAATACTAAAATCATGTCAGATAAGGAGAAGTATCTAGGATAAATATTTGCACGATTTTTTTTTTTGTTACAGATTTGTAGGTTAGAGAATTTTCTCGTGTGTAAATGGAGGATACTAATATTTATAATCGAAATCCTAATTTGATTGAATTTAATAATATAATGAATTGCTAAGTTAAACCACGACTTTCCTTTTCAGTAACTCGTTCTATTTCAGGGGGAACAGAGAGTGTAGGGTAAGTATGCCGTCGCGAGGGTAGGGTTTCTGCAAATCCGCTGAGGTCGGTTTCGCGTCGCGCGCGGTACGCGGTACCTTTGTTTGTTTCGTCACTTCTTTAGAGTAGTTTTCTTCGGGTTAAGTTCGAGTAGTATATTTTTCGGTACCGCGTCGGTGAATCGGTAACGCGCCTGTGGATTTTTGTAGCTTTTGATTTGAGATCTGTGGATAGATCCCATCCAGAACTAACGTAATGTAGGTTTCTCGTTCTGGATGAGTAATTGTTGACGCGTTTAGAAAACGGGCAATTTCAGGTGACTGAAATATTGTAATTGAGCGTAATCCATTCGGAGACCCGCGACCGAAATCCTCTCCGAACTAGCTGGCCGACAAGCAGTCACCGCGTGAATGGATTACGGTGCACGGATCGGTTGACCTGTCGGTACCATCCGTTGGCACTACTCAGACTTAACGTCTAGAACCGATGAGAGGTCGGTTCCGCGTTCGAGTTGAAGGTAGAAAATCATTACAAATATTGGAGCGTATAGATGTTGGCAGAGAGCTTTCATCGGCCCCAGCAACCCTGGATGAAGTTTGTTTCAGCATCAAAGTGCAAAAGGATAATGAAGCACCGGGCATCGATGAGATCCCAGTGGAGCGCATCAAATATGGTGGCAGCAGTGTTCATGAAGCTTTTCACAAAGCCATCAAGCACATTCACAACAAGAACATATGCCGATAGAGTGGTGCAAATCAATTATATTCCCTATCCACAAAAAAGGTAACAAGCTACACTGTGAAAACTATTGAGGCATATCACTACTTTGTAAGGCGTACAAAATATTTTCAAAGATGTTAAAAAATATAATCCGATCATATGCCAACAGTATTATTGTCGAGTGTCAAGGTGGTTTTACAGCAAGCAGATTGACAAAAGACTAATTAGTAGTTCACAATCAAGCAGGAAGTTCAAAATTGCTGGCAGTTCAACATCGACCTGCGCCAAATTTTCGTTGACAGTATTGATCATAACGTACTGTACTGAACAATGCTTCCTTTGGCATCTCAGCCAAATCAGTCCATCTTACCAAAATGACAATGATGTCGATGACCTCCCAAGTCTTCATCAATAGCCAACTCAGTGCTGGTTTTGACACAAATATCGGACTAAAGCAAGGGGATGGACTAACCCCATTGCTATTCAATTTAGCTCTAAAGCACGTCATAAGGAAACTACTTATTGATGCACGAGGTACATTACTATACAGGTCGAACCAAGTAGTAGCCTATACAGACGACATCAACATTTTGTCACGGTCATTAACAATTGTCAAAGAACTCTTCCTGAAACTCGACAGTGAAGCAAAACTACTAGGGCTATAAAGCAATGAAAGTAAAACAAAGCTCATGACGCAGTCAGGAAAAAATACTTTAAGCACATAAAATATACTTGGCGAATACAGTATCCCAAATGTGGCAAATTTGTATATTTAGGCGCCAAAATGATGAGGACCGGTAATGAAAGAGATGAAATTCATCGAAAAATACAGCTCGCAAATGAAATATTTTATTCAGTTTTGAGGATCATGAAGACCAGCTGCATACACAGGAAATCATAGCTCCAAGTTGTCACGGCTGACAAGGATTTCTAGCACTCCAGCGTAAACATCGACCACACATGACAAATTTTTATAGACCACTCCACGAGGTGAAGAGCCGGTAAGAACTTTAATTGTAATTTTATTTCTTTTGACTTCCTGAACATGAATTGTACTTAGAAATAGTAAGTTAAAGTAAAGTAAGAAGTAAGATTGTAAATTTATCTATTCATTTTGAATTATACTCAGAAATAGTAAGTTAAAGTAAAGTAAGAGTTAAGATTGTAAATTTATCTATTCATTTTGAATTATACTCAGAGATAATAAGCTAAAGTAAGTAATGGAAAGTAAACTTTTTACTCCAAGACTTAGAATTAAGTAGGACTATAATATATGGCCAACAACCAACCGATATCTAGTATGCATAACGCACATCTAGCTGGTATCGCCGCGCAGCATTTATTCAACAACGTTTTCGTGTTTCAAATTCTGAAATTTTACTATGTCTCGTCACAGCATTCGCTCCATCTAGAACGAACTACAAAGAAAAGTTTCCAAGTGAATCGACATTTGTCGCCCAATTATTTGTCGTGAAGTACCTGAAATAATGCATTTAATCCAAATGTTCTACTCAGCGACGCTAATCTACCTGTGAACATGGAGGTGGCGATAGTCTTACAAATATTCCTAACATCTCTGGTTAAAGGTGTAATAGATGTTTGAACTGCACATTCGGGAGAATACTGAAGCGCCACTATGCTGAAGGTTGGTTTGTGACCTCACTAAGGCTGAAGGTTGAGCAACAGTGCCGACGAAAACTCAGCCTTGGACTTGAACGTAGCCGTTGAAGAAGAGCCGTTGCGGGAAAGGTGATAAAAGGGCCAGCGACAGTGGAAGCGCTCTCTTTCTTTGTGGATAGCTCAACGGGTGGATATTGATACCCGGAAGCCGGAGCTGAGCTGATACAAGTGAGCGGACAAGAAGTAACTCTCTACATTATTCAATCGTTGGGCGAACAGGATTGTGACGGAGGTTGGATCGCGTGGATATTCATTCTATCTGGAATCGGTTCTTCGTTCAACAAAAAGGGGCCCCTAACGTGCTGCACAGGTCGTGTTTTATAGAGCCAAGAAAAACGAGGTCTCTCGAATAACCCTAAAATTTTTTTTTATGAAGATAATTGAAGAATTAATAGCCTCTTTCCTTTTTGACTGTAATTATATTAATTTTCATGCACTAGAATTTCTTGCGTTTCTTTTTTTTTAATAAACAGAGTATTAATTTTCAGCCAGCGAACTCCCCTGTGGAGTGGTCGCAACGATTTTCCGCGTAAAGGACGCAGGTGGAGTGCGGAATCCCGAGAAGTGAAGGGACAAAGAAAGGAACGGAAAAGTAGTTGATTTTGAAGCGTTGGGTTTCCTCTAATTTTTTTTTAGTGTACGGAAAACTAGAAATCGCTTAATCTTGGTTCATTTAGCTTTCCCATAGCTCATGTGTCTGCTTTGTAATTTCCCGTTGCGCTTCCCTTCTTTAGTGCTTCGTTCCGGGAGCTCAAACTCGTCAGTGGCTCCGGGGGCATATTACGGGTTGACGAGTGGCGTCAACCTACCCCGTCTCCATGGGTTAGCCGGGACCCCAAGGCCCTCGCCGGAACGCCCAATTAAGCCATCATTACAAACCTACTCGGGAGCAATTCCAAGGCGATAATTGCTTAATTGGAAATATGGTCTTGAAATCAAGACGTGTAACAAATTGGCGCCCAAACGTTTGTGTTTGAAGTGAAGTAAAGTTCCGAAGTGAATAAGTATAAAGTGTGCAATTGCGGGAGTGAAATATACAAGTGTAAAATGAGAAAAAGTGACTTGAAGTGCATGTGAGGAGTAAGTGCGAGTGAATGCCGGGTGTTAACTGTGAATTTTCGGGAGTGTGAATTTTGCATCGGGAGTGATTGTCGTGAAATGAATGAATGAAGTGTACGTGAGATTGTGAATTGAATGTGAGTGATTTAGCGGGTGGTTGGTGTAAAGAAAAGGTTGATTGAAAGGGTGTGAGTGATTGTTGCAGCGTGAAAGCGTAAAATTGCGTGACTGGATGTAAGATTGGCGAGTTTGAGAGTGATTGGTTTGAGATAAAGAGTGAAAGTAAAGTGTGTATTTACGGGTGTGTGTGATTTGCAGGTGAAAGTGAAGTGTGTAATTACGGGAGCGTGTGTTATCCAGGTGAAAGTTAAGTGTGTATGTATAGCAGTGTGTAGAGGTGTATGCGTGAGAAATAGTGTGTAAGTTTTGAAATTGTGTTTTGTTTAAGCTTTGTATAATAAATCTGTGGAATAAAATCTAATCGTTTTTTTTTTAAATTTAGTTTTAAATTCGTAAGTGAAAATGGCGGGAAACAATAGAATTTTAGTCAATAGACTGGCCAGCGATGAGTTGGAATATGAGTTGACTATTCGCGGCCAGGCTGTTGGTACCGTCGACGAGATACGGCATAATCTTCGGTTGGCCCTACGAGCAGAAAAATTAAAAGATACCAGTATGGTGGATATAAAGGAGTATCCGTACACGCCAGCGGAGGATATTAAGGCCGTGAAAGATAAGTTAATGGAAATCCATCTACTAATCAAACAATTTTCTGGGAACAAGGAGTCGGGGGAATTTTTAAAAATTCTATCGAAGATCGAATACGGGATGCGAAGACTGAGGAATGTACAAGCGGAAGATCCTGAGGAGGAAAAGGTTATTATCAAACTGGATAGGGAGCTAATGATGGTTTTGGGGGAGCTGGACGTCAAGGCGACCGGAGAAGTGGAGCAGATGGAGGATGAGGCAATTACGGAGGGCAACACGTCCACTCCAGCAAAGACTTCGAAAGCACAACCAGTGGTAAAGGCGAGTGGAAAACCAGCGGTTGACAACGAGAATGTTGAGTGTGAAAGGAAATCAGTTTCGAACACTGTGGCGGTACCGACATCGACGGATAGTGCGGAAATAATGAATCATTCTACTCCGCGAATAGAAGCAGAGTGGAGAAAGCCACCGGATGTCTCGAAATGGGGCATTCGATTTTCGGGCGATTACCTGGGGTCAGTTAATGCATTTCTGGAAAGGGTGGAGGAGCTGCGAATGGCAAGAGGGGTTTCAAAATCTCAAATATATCAGATGGCTGCTGAACTTTTCGAAGGGAAAGCATTAGTTTGGTATCGTTCGATCCGGGAGCGAGTCAATAGTTGGGATGCATTGTGCCATGAACTGAGGGTGGAATTCTTGCCACCAAACTATAGCGTCAAACTATGGTGGGAGATACAACATCGAACCCAGGGAAGAGATGAGCCCATGGGAGTCTACGTCGCGGTAATGGATGGATTATTTCGGCGTCTGGCAAACCCATGCCCAGAAGAGAAAAAGTTAGAGATTCTTCGGCAAAATATAAGCCCTTACTACCAAGACAAACTCTCACTTCAAACAGTCTCTTCTGTAGCAGAATTAGTTTCCTTCGGCCGTAAGTTGGAAGCAACGCGTGCATCTATTAAATCATTTGTGCCCCCTCCGAGCCAGAAGGCAACAAAACTATTAGAACCCGACTTGGCATACATGGAAGGATCTCGGGTAGAGGTGGTGACTTCAACAGGAGGCTTGAGAAATGGTTCTTGTTGGACATGCGGCAGCAATGATCACTTTGCCAGAGATTGTTCGGAGCCAAAACGATGTTTTGGTTGTGGTCGTCCGGGAACAATCCGACCAAATTGTCCAAAATGTTCCCAACAAGCAACTCATATAAACCGTCAAACAACTAGTCGACCATCTGCAGGGCCATCGGGAAACGAGCGCAGTGCTCAGTAGGCGGCGGATTGGGCACCATTTCCACACAAACAAAAGAAGCCGTGAGTAGCCGAGTAGCCTACGTGTTTTCAAAAAAAACCCAGGATGTTCGCCCATACCTGGAGGTGGACATAATGGGATGGAGGATAATAGGTTTAGTGGACTCAGGAGCTACCAATACTATTGCCGGTGCAGAAGGGTGGAGAGCTTTAGGAGCAATTGGATTGGAACTGGTGGAAGCAGGTCAGGACTCGGTTCGGTTGGCAAATGATGGGCAGTGTGCAGTACTGGGGAAGGTGTTGGTGCCCATTCGTCTACAAGGGAAGACCAGATGGATGGAGATTTTGGTTGTTCCATCTTTAGCTCATGGGTTGATTCTTGGGGTGGACTTCCTAAAGCAGTTTGGGATAACGCTGAACCTAACGCAGGAGCGTTGGGATCTCACTTGCAATGTTGTAACGGCAATGCCGAAGCATTTGCATGACCGTTGCACTTTAAGTCCAAATGAGGAAAACCAGCTGAAATCGCTATTGGAAGCCGAGTTTGCCAGTATGGGGGAGGGTTTAGGATTTACCTCATTAGTGGAGTACGTCATAAAGACGGACTCGTTGCCCATTAAACAAAGGTATTACCCCGTCTCACCGGCACTCCAGAAACATATTAACAGCGAACTGGATGAGATGTTAAAATCAGGGGTTGTCGAGCCATCGTTCAGCGCCTGGTCATCCCCAATCCTCATGGTGAAGAAGAAAGATGGTACATATCGATTTTGCGTTGATTTTCGCAAAGTCAACCAGGTGACCCAGAAGGACGCATACCCTCTTCCGTACATCTCGGCAACCTTGGATAAGTTGCGGGACGCAAAATATCTCTCGACACTAGATATCAAGTCGGCGTATTGGCAGGTGCCGGTAGCAGAAGATTCCAGGCAGTATACAGCATTCACCATACCCGGTAGAGGTCTGTTTCAATTCAAAAGAATGCCTTTTGGATTTTCAAACGCTCCGGCTACCTGGCAGAGGTTGATGGATCGCGTCATTGGGCCGGATTTAAAACCATCTGTATTTTGCTACCTGGATGATATTATTATTGTTACGCCAACTTTTGAACAGCATCTCAAAATTTTACGAGAAGTATTTCGGTGTCTTCGGGAGGCGGGATTAAAGCTGTCGAAAGAGAAATGGTTTTTTTGTCGTGCTCAACTGAAATACCTTGGGTATATTGTCGATGAACATGGGCTCTGTGTGGACCCAGAAAAAGCTGAAGGCGTGGTCAATATCCCAAGACCACAAACCGTTAAACAAGTACGCCAGTTTTTAGGCATGGTCTCTTGGTATAGACGGTTTATACCTGACCATGCCTCCCTAGTTGCACCCCTAACAGACCTCCTTAAGAAAAATAGACGCTTTAATTGGACGCCGGAATGTGAATTGGCATTCAACAGATGTAAGTTGAAATTATCAACAGCACCAATACTAACATGTCCAGACTTCAACTTACCGTTTAATGTACAAACGGATGCATCGGATGTCGGCCTGGGAGCTGTGTTGAGCCAGACTTTTCCGGACGGGGAGAAGGTGATATGTTACTTGAGTCGGTCACTTAGCAGGGCTGAAAGAAAGTACTCCACTACCGAAAAGGAATGCCTTGCGGTATTATGGGCGGTGGAGAAGCTTCGACCGTACATAGAAGGGACACATTTTAAGGTGATAACAGATCACCACTCCCTAGTCTGGCTCAACAACCTTAAAGATCCTACTGGTCGATTGGTTCGGTGGGCCGTGAGATTACAACAATTCGATTTTGTTGTGGTCCACCGGAAAGGCAAGGAACATGTTGTCCCAGATGCGTTGTCCCGGGCCGTCCCAATGATAGAATCGGTCAATGGTGATTACGAGGAGAAGGATAAGTGGGTCGAAAAAATGCGTGGACAGGTTGATCGAAATCCAGAAAAATTTGTGAACTGGCAAATTACTGAGGGAAGACTCTGGAAAAATCTTCCTGATCGGTACTCAGCGCTACGTGGAAATTCCTGGAAATTGGTGGTACCAAAGCAGGACCGAGACCAAGTTTTGCAGAGTGATCATGACGATGCTACGGCTGGACATATGGGTGCCAGTCGAACGTACGACCGTATAGCCCAAAAATATTTCTGGCCTAAAATGAGGGCTGACATCCAGCGATACGTGGCTAGGTGTAAAGTATGCCAGGCAACGAAAGTGGAGCGAAAGCGAGCACCGGGGATAATGGTATCCCGAGCAGGTTAAGCTAAGGAACCTTGGGAGATGCTGTGCATCGACCTAGTGGGGCCGCTGCCTCGCTCCTCACAGGAGAACACCTATATCTTAACTATAGTAGACTACTTCAGCAAGTTTGCTTTGGTTTTTCCGCTTCGACAGGCTACGGCGGCAGTGGTAGCACGAACTCTGGAGGAACGCGTCTTTATGCTCTTTGGTGTCCCCCGGCTGTTAATCTGTGACAATGGAGTCCAGTTCCGTTCAAAGGAGTTGCAAAACCTATTGGCCTCGTATGGAACCTCCATTCAGTTCACAGCATTCTACCACCCACAAGCCAATCCCGCTGAGCGGATTAACCAGAACATCAAGAGAAAGCTGAGATGCTATGTAAGCGATAATCACCGGAGATGGGATAAAGACCTGG
The DNA here is from genome assembly GCA_963969285.1 of Odontomyia ornata. Taxonomy (NCBI): domain Eukaryota; kingdom Metazoa; phylum Arthropoda; class Insecta; order Diptera; family Stratiomyidae; genus Odontomyia; species Odontomyia ornata. The sequence continues at coordinate 127,929,064 of OZ017741.1, read as the reverse complement.
CCAAAGTTGGGTGTGCACTACGGACGTATACACACGAAACGATGGAAGTAACTCCTTATTTTGTCAACTTTGGGCGGGAAATGGTGGTAGCACGGGGCGGTCCTGCCCCACCTCATGAAAGAGTAACAGAAAATGACCCAAGGAAGCGAGCTGAACTGCTAAGACAACTGCGAGAAGAAGTGCAACGCCGTCTATGTGAAGCAGCTACACGCGGAGCCCATCGGTACAATTTAAGGAAACGGAATCTATCATTTCATCCTGGAGACTTTGTCTGGAGGCGCAATTATGTGGTATCCGATGCGGCACGATATTTTTCTGCAAAGCTGGCCCCAGAGTATGTAGGACCCTTCAAAATCCATAGCAGGGATTCTTCGAACATATACCGACTGGTAGATATGCAAGATTGCGAGGCAGGCTGTTGGAACATTAAAGACCTCAAGCCTTATCAGTCTTGATGCCAAAAGTAGGCCAAGAACCGGGAATATTAGAGAATGAGTTTGTGTTGAACGTTGTCATTAAGATACCCACTAAGATAGTATTGTAAGCTGGTGAATGGGTAGATGATAAGTTCATTGAGTATATAATAAGTTCATTCTTATCGCAAGAATAATAGTTATGGGACTGCACATTAGTTCAACCATCACAAGGTAGCTATTAGGGTTTAAAAAAAAAAACAAAAAAAAATAAGCTGCGAGTTTTTCTTTTTATTCATGGTAAAATTCGGGGAAGGGTAGTTGTAGGGAAGAATGGCAGAACGCGCTAGAACGTATAGGCTTTGGATAGAGACATATTGAGTTAGCTGTAGTCATCGAGGAGTAAAGTACCCAGCTTTGACTCTAAGTTTTTTTTTGGCTAGTGGTGGGGATTATACCATAAGTTCCTAGATCATTAAGACTGGTGGTGGGAGTTATAAAATATGTTTATAGACCACTAAGCTTGGTGGTGGGAAATTATTTTTAAAATTTATAGTTTAAGAAATTAGAATCATAAGACATTTCGGTTTAAGTTTAGATTAGATCGCGAAGTGTCAAATACCACTATTCCGAAGAGCCTCTCATCGGAGTAGAACTGCGCAAAACAGACGACGGCATAGACAACCGGGATTCGAAATGTTACCATTATTTTTGCACGCAGTACAGTCGGGATGATCGTGCTCGGCTCAAAATTGCATTCATCTCCTGTTAATTGTATCTTTTCTCGCTGGTAGGATGGTTTCGCGTTTCGCCTTTGGGCGAAGGTAAAAGATTAGTTGGGCGTTAGCATTCATTCAAGAATCATAGGGATTCAGTGAAAAGGATGACGGAGTTTAGGTCTTTAAGATATATTGTCGACGTACATTTCTTTTAGTTACTTTCAACCCTACCTTTTGGTTCCTTCTCATGGTCTTCTTCTTTTTTTTTGGAGTTGGGTTAAGCCAATCGCTAAAGAAGAAAACATAGGATATTAACGATGGTCTACTCGCAAACTAAAAAAAAAAAGAGTTTGAGGATCAACTAGCTAGAATTTGATAAGGTTACTCGAAGTAGATTATTAGCGCTAAGGGTAATAGTAATGATGGATTAGGCTTTATGTTCTTTATAGGTTAGAAGTTAAGGGTAGCGTATGAGATTAAAAGGGGCGTGTTAGGATAAACGGTATTATAAGGAGAGTAGGCTAGATGTAAGAAAGGGTAGTGGAGGTAGGTTCCTTGGAGCTTGCACGAATAAAGGATTAGGATAAAGGATAGGCTTTAGGAAAAATTATGATGGTCAAGGTAGCTTCACCCAGTGGCAGACCACGATAAGAATCGGCCGGTTAGGACTGAATCGTTGGCGTTTCGGTAGCAGCGTGGATCAGTTAGACATAACATAGCAAAGTTAATCTTAGCCGTGGCCTTAAGAATGTTTAGAGTGAATAGCTTTGGCATGTCAATCGTTAGCGGAATTCCAGGGAATCCACTTCAGGTAGGAGGGGAAATGTTACGGCTGACAAGGGTTTCTAGCACTCCAGCGTAAACATCGACCACACATGACAAATTTTTATAGACCACTCCACGAGGTGAAGAGCCGGTAAGAACTTTAATTGTAATTTTATTTCTTTTGACTTCCTGAACATGAATTGTACTTAGAAATAGTAAGTTAAAGTAAAGTAGGAAGTTAGATTGTAAATTTATCTATTCATTTTGAATTATACTCAGAAATAGTAAGTTAAAGTAAAGTAAGAGTTAAGATTGTAAATTTATCTATTCATTTTGAATTATACTCAGAGATAATAAGCTAAAGTAAGTAAAGGAAAGTAAACTTTTTACTCCAAGACTTAGAATTAAGTAGGACTATAATATATGGCCAACAACCAACCGATATCTAGTATGCATAACGCACATCTAGCTGGTATCGCCGTGCAGTATTTATTCAACAACGTTTTCGTATTTCAAATTCTGAAATTTTACTATGTCTCGTCACAGCATTCGCTCCATCTAGAACGAACTACAAAGAAAAGTTTCCAAGTGAATCGACATTTGTCGCCCAATTATTTGTCGTGAAGTACCTGAAATAATGCATTTAATCCAAATGTTCTACTCAGCGACGCTAATCTACCTGTGAACATGGAGGTGGCGATAGTCTTACAAATATTCCTAACATCTCCGGTTAAAGGTGTAATAGATGTTTGAACGGCACATTCGGGAGAATACTGAAGCGCCACTATGCTGAAGGTTGGTTTGTGACCTCACTAAGGCTGAAGGTTGAGCAACAGTGCCGACGAAAACTCAGCCTTGGACTTGAACGTAGCCGTTGAAGAAGAGCCGTTGCGGGAAAGGTGATAAAAGGGCCAGCGACAGTGGAAGCGCTCTCTTTCTTTGTGGATAGCTCAACGGGTGGATTTTGATACCCGGAAGCCGGAGCTGAGCTGATACAAGTGAGCGGACAAGAAGTGACTCTCTACATTATTCAATCGTTGGGCGAACAGGATTGTGACGGAGGTTGGATCGCGTGGATATTCATTCTATCTGGAGTCGGTTCTTCGTTCAACAAAAAGGGGCCCCTAACGTGCTGCACAGGTCGTGTTTTATAGAGCCAAGAAAAACGAGGTCTCTCGAATAACCCTAAAATTTTTTTTTATGAAGATAATTGAAGAATTAATAGCCTCTTTCCTTTTTGACTGTAATTATATTAATTTTCATGCACTAGAATTTCTTGCGTTTCTTTTTTTTAATAAACAGAGTATTAATTTTCAGCCAGCGAACTCCCCTGTGGAGTGGTCGCAACGATTTTCCGCGTAAAGAACGCAGGTGGACTGCGGAATCCCGAGAAGTGAAGGGACAAAGAAAGGAACGGAAAAGTAGTTGATTTTGAAGCGTTGGGTTTCCTCTAATTTTTTTTTAGTGTACGGAAAACTAGAAATCGCTTAATCTTGGTTCATTTAGCTTTCCCCTAGCTCATGTGTCTGCTTTGTAATTTCCCGTTGCGCTTCTCTTCTTTAGTACTTCGTTCCGGGAGCTCAAACTCGTCAGTGGCTCCGGGGGCATATTACGGGTTGACGAGTGGCGCCAACCTACCCCGTCTCCACGGGTTAGCCGGGACCCCAAGGCCCTCGCCGGAACGCCCAATTAAGCCATCATTACAAACCTACTCGGGAGCAATTCCAAGGCGATAATTGCTTAATTGGAAATATCGTCTTGAAATCAAGACGTGTAACAAAGTATGCAAATTTGTGATAAGACCTGTGTTATGCAATGGGTGTCAAACATGGACCCTAACCCAAGTATCCGCAAATGTATTGAACGCCTTCGAGCGATGGGTCCTGAGGCGAATAATCAGAGTTGAGCTAGATGGAGACCAATGACAAATTCGATACAACCATGAGCTGTATGAAATTTTTGACGAACCGGAGGTCTCAACGATTGTAAGACTGCGGAAGCTGCAATGAGCTGGCCACATGAATTGCATGGACGAACAACGGATACCCAAAGAGGTATTCATTGGGAAAACTGAAGGCCCAAGACCAGTGGAGAAACCTAAGAAACGCGGGTTACTCAGTCGACGAAGAAAGTTCATCGTTGCTCAGATTTCGAAATTGGAGGACGCAGTCAGTAGACCGAGAGAGTTGCAGGCGCTATTTGCAGGAAGCAGGGGCCCGAGAGGGGCTGTAGTGCTACGAAGATGTAGAAAGTTTAAGGGATATCCTCCTAGGTACTTGGTCAGTGTTTATACTAGGAAAATAAATTCTTGAAAAGATGAAATTCTCTGTTTCGTTACTAAAATTATGATTGGTTGATTTTATAGTTCTAAGAATTAATTATTAATTATTGGCATCCTTATATTCAATAGGGATCAATCCTAGTTAAAATTTGTAAGGTTTTTGTGTCTTAGAAGTCTCAAAAGAATTGAATAATAGTAAATTACCTTTCAGAAATTGGTATTTAATAGTATGGTAACAACAGCAAATCATAAATTTGAAACGACTTGCTGTCTTCCAAATAGTACGGTTTTGGTGAAATTTTATCCAAAATTTCTGAAAGGATTCCTAACCAGCATTCTTTCAAAGAGATGCTTTAGCTGTGGATAGCATCCGCTTTAAATAGAAAACAAGGCCGGTAAACAGAACTACGCTCATGTCAGAAGGGCTTCGTACTCAACCCACGATATGCAAGCACCAATTATGAATAAAATTAATCAAAGCTTTAACAATATCTACAACAAATACATACTCACATTCAAAGAAGAACCATCGCTGCTCCATTTAAACATGCCGTCATTTGATTGCAATATTACTAATAGCATTCATTGGATTAAATCTTAAAAATATTTTGTTTTTATCTTATCTGAATAGTTGGAGAAGGTCTAATCAAAGGTGAAGCATCTCGTTTGATGTAAAATCGAAAGGTAGAAAAACTGCACACTGATTTTGTTCCAATAGAATAAATTTGAAATGGCTATAGGTTTTGTAAATACGATTCGATTTTATTGAAACAGAGTCTAAGGATCCAATATCTGGCATCTGAAATATTATGATAATATTTACGTGTATCCCTATGAATTTACTGGGAAAACTTTACATTTACAAATTCTACTATAATTATAAACCAAACTAAGTGAACTTCGATTTCTAAGGTATCTGTTAATGATGTACTCATAAAAACCTACTATTATGCATTTTTCACCTGTAAAATGTACTGTTTCATCAAGAATCAATAGCTTGAGTGTACTTCAAATGTTGAAAATGGGTAAACATTTCGAAAATTCGCTGAATATTCTCATTTAAGATGGCCACCATTTTATTTTATGATTAATGGTTCCACTCATGGCACGAAGTCTTAAAGATATTTTTGATGCATATTCTTCCTGAAGTTTTCATGCAATCCTAACGAGCGCATAGTGTCTGTGCCGATTAGAAGTGCATATTGTTCCATAGCCATTTATTGTTGGTGTTGTGATGCAGGGAAATTCAAACCACCATAGTTACGTTAAATACTATTCGATCCTTTTGAAATTTGACAGATGATTAATCTTATAAGTTGCCATATGAGTATCGAAACTCACTGAATTTAAGGGTATCGCTACGATTTTATTTACACAAAATATAAAATTTATAAATCATACTATTACTAGCAAAGCTTAGCAGATTTTGACTGCTGAAACGTTGTTGTACTCATAAGAAACGTTCTTCACACTTTTTTCAGATTTTTGGTCCCCAGGTGTCCAATTGCAGGGGAGCAAAATTTATCTTGTTCCTCCCTACTCCCTACTCCGTTTTTTTATATTGCAGATATTAAAAAATTCCAGAAAGTCCTTAAATCTGATATCCTACTCAAATATGTTCGGTGAAAAAGAGATTTTAAGGGGTCAAATTCTTTTATGGGGAAACTCCCCTTAAAACCCTTTGAAAATTTATTTCGAATATGAAATTTCATTGGCCAAAAAAAAAAATTATGCCCATCTAGTTCCTGAGAAAACTATCTGTGATGCACTGATAGACAGATGGGACAGTCAGATACTGATAGTAATAGGGTATTGTTCAAAAATATTCTTTATAAAACTCGAATGAGTAAATTTGTAAGCATTTAACGTTCAATATGCAAGCCAGTCAGCTATTAATCAAGTTCATTCATGGCTTCAGCCCGATATCTATTGGACATTTCATGGGCTTGATACAAGTCTCTTTTGGTTGAGATAAGCTCCTGCCTGCTCTTTTTGCTAAATATGCTTAATTTTTGGTTCAAATATAGTCGTTATTCTCTGATAGCTTCAGAAATGGACTTAGGTTACTTCTGAACACGACCCAGTTCATTTACTCTTTTTGTCGTGCGTTCATCTAATATTATCTGTTACCACCCAGAGCAGTTATTATATTGAATTCAAAAAATTTCACATCACACGGTAAATATACACCTCATACACATGCTTACAATCTTATTCCACTACTTGCTCAGTACTACTCGTACGTAACCAACTCTACAACTTTTCGTACGACAGTTTGTTAGGTAACAATGACTCTAGGCCGTGACAATCACACATTAGTGAAAAGCCAATGAAATTTATTGATTCATTTCGAATGCAAATACTATTATTAACCCCCAGCTGTACACGAGACTGACTGGCGAAATGATATAGTTCCTATTTCGGAACGCAAATTGCGATTCAATTAAAGCGGCTTTGGCATGGCAAAGAAATCAACGGGTCGTGGGAAGTTCTAGCTCCACTGACATGCGACAAAGCTATAAGCATTTAAACAGTAAAATTAAGTTCTGCTTTCCTTGTTGCATGCCACATTGAATGCGGTAGCTTTACACTTTGGATCCTTATCAAACATCAACTTCCAAGTTAACTACTGAGCATATCATTATTTTGCAATAATTTATCTAAATTCAAATTAGTTTCAATCTAGATGGAAATAAATTATAGACATTAGTTGCACAGTAGAGTCCAGCTTTCAAAGTACGATATGGCGTGGGATCCTTCAAAGGATGCAAATGACATTGGCAAGCACCTCCGCCCACCAAATGCGCGATAACAGGTGAAGGTTAATAGTGAGGGGACGCCTGGGCCAAAGCTTAAAGAGTACGATACAGTTTCTCACCTCGAAAACGAGGAAGTAATTAAGAACAAGAGCCTCATTCATTATGGAAATTATCGCCAGTGTCCACTTGGTCAAAGTTGAGAAGAATGCTTAGGCGGTAAGCTCCACCATTGCAACAAACGTTAACAGCAACAACCCGTCATAAGTGGGTACTAAAGTGCTCATGAGAAGGACGACAGGGATAAGCACTGCTAGAGACTACTATGAATAGCCAATACAGTGTTCATTACCGAAGTGTGTGATATGAATCAGTAGCGTTTCAAGAACAGAATGGACGATGTTTAGTATTTTTTATGGATCCTAGGAAGGAAACGGAATAACCAAAATTTGCTCCGAGGAGTGTACCAATATTGTAAACCACTTTATTTTTACTACAAATCGACTATATTTTTTTAAGGATAACGTTGTTAACATTTACAAGTATATTTCAATGTATTATGTTAATTGACTAATTTTTCAATTGGACGCTTTCATTACTTTCAAATCCGAATTTCTTGTCCAAGTCATTGCTTCTTTCTTCAACCTAATTGTCAAAAAACAAGAACTTTATTCTATAAAAAGCAGTGTATGATTTCATAACATTTACTCAGCAGGAAGTGCCCTCTCCAAATGCGGTAAAATGAGGTTTCCTGCAGAGTTGAAAAATAATGTCTTCGAAGGATTGACCAAAGGATACTACCGGCGACTGCATGGGTTTCCTATTCATCCTTTGTTGCTCGTTCCTAGTCCTAAAATAAACTTTACCTGCCAACTTATTTTCCTATTACTTGATTAAAGAAATCTACAAAACCGTAATGGGGTTTTGTGACATTAAAATGCCTTCATTACTATAAA
>OZ017741.1:127803674-127916174 GCA_963969285.1 Odontomyia ornata | reverse complement strand
GATATTCACGCCCCCCGGTGAATGCAAATTGGCTCAGATGGAGCCAAAAGAAAAATTATACTGTGTTAATTGCGGTATATTTGGTCATCCAGCATCATATCGAGGATGCCCTCGGTATCAAGATGCAAGAGTTAAATTATCCCCAAAACAAACCTAAGTACATCACAACTTGTTACCTCACAACTCCGTCGGGGTATCATTTGGACTTGCTGCTAGAGGACCAGCAGACAACAATGTAAATAAAATAAATAATGTAAGCGGCAATAATGAGCTGCTTCTCAAAATCTACCAACCGCTTCAATCTCTTTCAGATGAAATAAATAAACAAGACCAAAAAATCAATTTTGTTTTTCAACGCTTAGGCCAACATGCTTCAAAAAAGTTTGTCATCGAGTCACGTTCCCATGGATAGGATTCGTCTCATCTCAATCAACTTCAACTCTTATGTAACTGTACATTGGCGTGATTATCTCCTTGAATTCATTTTTGAGCAAAAGCCTGACATCATGCTTCTCACCAAAACCCACCTCTACCGCAGGGGGAATGCCGGTCGACAAGACCACTCTTGGAGGCTAGCATTCTTTGGGGAGTTCCGCCCCCACGTACCCGAGGAAATTCCCGCAGGGAGAAAGCCGGTCGACAAGAACATTCTTGGAGGCTAGCATTCTTTGGGGAGTGCCACACCCACGGACCCGAGGATATGGGGGGTGCCGTGAGGCTCCCTCCTGGGATGACAGGTAACGACTCTGATTGTATCTGGACTACGCTTTGGACAACGAACTGGAATTGACGCTTTGGGCTGGCGGATGTGATCGTTTGGACCTATTTGCTTTACATAGTAGCGCCGAGGTGAAACTCGTGTGTGAACGGCTCCAATTCAACTATCATACCGTCTCCGTCTCGGTGAAACCTTGGCAGGGCTCGGAGTACGTTCGAAATTCGCACCATTGGGTTGGTGGTGTAGGTTCGGTTGAGACGGACTCCCGATTAGCGCTGGTCTGGCTCTGAGCACTTGTCCCCATAAGGGCTTGTGCCAATCCTCGCATGGCGCCTACACACACGAACGGAGATAGCGGCTCCGAGGGGGGACCCAACAAACTTAGAGCAACCAAAAGACCAAAAAAATCCAAAAAAGGAAATAAAAAATAATAGCAACGATGACGCAGCCAACGGTTGCAGCCACGATGTCAACAGTACATCGAGAGCTGTACTAACCACGAAAAAAACGAAGACTAACACGACGACAGTGACAGTAGACGAAAAACGAAGAACAGCAGACAGTCTGGTGCAGACTGAGATTGTTGCGGCGTTGCGGCGCAGCAAAAAAATTATGCGAACGCCCGAGCGTCCTTTTAAGGAGAAGCGGGAGACTCGGCAGGATGCTTCAGGTGTTCGAGCAGTGGAAGATAACACAAAGAGCACCGAAAATTCGATTGTCACCGCTGCGATCGTTACCGAAGCGACCGATGCAAGGGTCGCGAATCCCGACATTGCAACGAAAAATCCAGAAGCAAACGAGGAGATTACGGCACTAAAAGCAAAGAGTGACCAGACACCGCGTGATTGTACCGCCAAAGTTGAAAATGAGGCGGAAGTACTGCACTCGGAAACGGAACGCGAAAACCTCTCCCAAGGATGGTTGCAAGGTACATTTGCGGCCCAGCGATATGAAGAAGAAAGACTACTTCAAAAAGCGGGAGATGTTCTGAAAAGAATACAAGCTGCATGCGACTCCCCAAAAATTAGCAAAGTAGCAAAGGAAGGGCTTCTTTAACTAGAGGAGCTCCTAGATCGCATGGGGAACTATCGGAGGAGCTGGTTAAGGGCCGAAGATGAACAGAAGGCTAAGGAGGCGCTTGGGGCAAAATCTAAAGGCGATATGCAGATAGCTTCATCATTAAAAGTCACTAAAAGAATGGCGTCTAGCCCAATCGAAGGAGATCGGGATAAAAGAAGGAAGGAGGAGGCACCAGATCAGGGGTTCCAGACAGTGCTTACGAAAGGAGCGAAGAAAGCCGCAAGGAAACACCTTCAAAAAAAGCCAGGAAATAAAATTCGCACGGACGCCCAATTAGAAAAAGGACCTGATGCAAAACAAGAGAGGCAGAAGCCCCGACAAAAACCCCGGCAGCAGGCACTGCTTTGTAAAGCCCCAAGATGGCCGATCCTACGCGGAGGTGCTGCGGGACATCAGGGGAAACGTAAGGCCCGAAGACACCAACACCACCATTAAAGTAGTACGACCAACGCGGTCGGGCCACATACTGGTCGAATTCGGAGCAGAGGCCGGCAATTAAGAAGCATTCTGTGACGCAGTAAAGAAAGTCCTCGGCAAAAGCGCAACTATAGCCCCGCTCGAGCTGATGGCAACGATCGAAATACGGGACATTGACTGCGTGACGGATCTGGCCGAGGTGGAAGAGGCCATCAAAAGGGAGTTCCCTAGCGTGGGAAGGATCAAAGCGAGACTGACACCAGAAAACAACAGGGGTCAACGCGTGGCCATAGTTGACTTGACCAACAAGGGCAAAGTACGAATAGGGTGGGTTATCTGTAGGATACGGTGAAGAGCAACGCCTCTTCCGTGTTTCAAATGTATTGGTTATGGCCACACCACACAAGTATGCAAAGGACCCGATAAGAGTTCCGTATGTTACAAATGCCTTGAAATGGGACATATAAGAAAAGAGTGTACGAAGCCGGCACACTGTATTCTTTGCAAGGATGCTGATCCAAAACCTGATTTTGGACACGTCTTGGGAACAGGAAAATGCCGGGTGTTCCAGGAAGCCCTAGCCAAGGCAAAATCAGAACTCCGATGACCCGCATCCTGCAGCTAAACCTACACCGCAGTTCAACCGCCCAAAATCTGCTTGAGCAGTTTGCGAGGGACATGAAAGCCGACTTCTTGCTGCTGAGTGAGCAACACCATAATAAAAGTCCTGCATTATGATATTCTGATGAAACTTGTACTGCCGCCATCTGGGTTCGGAACACTGACTTTCAAGAGGAGAGTTTTGGACGGGGGGGATGGTTTCGTGGCGGTTTGATGCGCAGGGACCACCTTCTTCAGTGTGTACGTAACGCCTAACGAATCGATATCATCTTTCCGAGCCAAGCTCAATGCTTTGGAGGGCGCCGTCTCGAACGCAGAGGGCAAAGTGCTCGTTGGGGGCGACTTCAATCCTAAAATAACCGAATGGGGCATGCATCAGACGGATCCGCGGGGAAAACGAATCCTGGAAATGGCAGCCAGGACGGCCATCGTCATACTAAACTGCGGAAATACGCCAACTTTCCACCTTATTGGCTGTGGGGGAACCATACCGGACGTGACATTCTCCCTGGAGTCCTTAGTACGAAGGATACACAACTGGAAAGTATTAGAGGACTACTCAGCCAGTGATCATCAGTGCATTCTGCTTGAGATAAGTGATGCTGTCTCTCAACGTCCGTGCTCTCGGCCTTCCACAACTGGATGGAACATCGGAAGGATGGAGGATGAGAGGTTCGTCAAGGCTCTCACAGCAGGTGAGCCGCTGCAGGGAGCTTCGGAGGGGACGGAAGAACGGGCAGCTGAAGACGTGGTGAACTCTACTATGAGCATCATTACGACTGCTTGCTGGGCTTCTATGCCCCGTCGAAGACCCCGGCACGGCAAGCCCCCAGTATAATGGTGGTCAACTGAAATCGCTGAAAAGTGAAGGGAGTGTCACAAGCTTCGACGTGGGGCTCAATGGGTGCGGAACCGTGACGAGGCATGCAACTAGGTGGCAGCATATAAGTCAGCCAGGAAATGCCTTCGCAAACTGATCAACAGTAGCAAGGCTCGCTGCTGGCAAGACCTAGTGGACAATGTGACCAAGGATCCGTGGGGCCTTGGCTACAAGCTGGTCATGGGGAAACTTGGTGCCCTACGGAAGCCTTGTATACATGACGCGGAAAAGATGGACGCGATAGTGCGGGGAATCTTCCCCGCCCATCCCGTCCATGTTGACGCTGTCCATGGTGAAACAGCAGTAGAGTGCCCACTCTTCACACAGCTCGCGCTGGAGGAGGCAGTTCTCTCATTGAAAACGAGGAAGGCTCCAGGTCCAGATGGTGTTCCAGCTGAGGTGTTGCGGCTCGTCTATCACCATTGTCCTGTATTGCTGCTCAGCACATTCAACGCTTGCCTACGGGACGGGGTTGGTCCGGTACGATGGAAGGTGGCGAGGCTCGTGCTGATCAGCAAGGGGAAGGGAAATCCCGGATCGCCATCTGCATACCGCCCGCTATGCATGCTAGACACGGCTGGGAGTGTGCTAGAGAAACTCATCAAGGGAAGACTCACTGACGCGACTCATGCTGCTGGGGACCTATCTCCTCGGAAGTACGGCTTTAGAGCAGGACGTTCTACCATTGATGCGATTGCAGAGGTGGTGTGCGCGGTCCAAAAGGCAGAAGCATATAGTCGCACCAAGCGACGGATCGTCTTGTTGGTGACACTCGACGTCAGGAATGCCTTCAACTCCGCTAGATGGGTGGATATTCTGGACACGCTGGAAAACTCTTTTCAAGTTCCAGAATATCTAATGCGGCTTTTGAGGAACTACGTAAAGGGCCGAAGCTTGCTCTACGACACGACACAGGGCCAACGAAGGATGAAAATTACATCGGGTGTTGCCCAGGGATGTATCCTTGGTCCGGACCTGTGGAACGTGTCTTACGACTGAGACTTGAGATGCCAGATGAGTCGCGCTTGGTCGGCTATGCGGATGATGTTGCGGCTATGGTCGCCGGACGCACCGTTGAACAAGCGCAACTTAGGCTAGGTATGCTAATGCGCCGAGTGAGGGACTGGATGACTGCTCGCGGGCTCAGTTCAGCACTGGAGAAAACCGAAGTGGTCATCTTGACAAAAAAGAGAATCCCTAGAGTAAGGATGATCAGTATTGGAGATATACAGATCGAATCGAAGCCAGCGGTGAAGTACCTGGGGCTACTGATCGACTCGAAGATGAGTTTCTCTGAGCAAATCAGGGCAACGGCTGAGAAGGCTGCTTCGGGAATATCGGCCCTGAGTCGACTTATGGCCAACGTAGGGGGACCCAGCGCATGAAGAAGACGCCTCTTGATGAGTGCTGTAGGGTCAATGCTACTGTATGGAGCAGAGGTATGGGGCGACGCTCTCAGCAAGGAGGTATACCGAAAACGATTGGCACAGGTACAGAGAAGAGGAGCACTGAGAATTGCATCTTCGTATCCAACAGTCTCCGACTCGGCGGTGAGAGCGATTGCAGGCGTGATACCTGTCGCCCTCCTTACTAGAGAGCGCCGCGCCATTTACCTGCGCCGAAACGAGGATGCGAGGGAGATGGTTGTCCGCGAGGAGAGACAGCGCTCGCTCAACGATTGGCAGCAGTCTTGGGGGAATCGCACGAAGGGAAGGTGGACTGCGCGCCTCACCCTGGATGTGAGACCGTGGCTGAATCAAAGGCATAGTTAGACTAACTTCTATCTGACCCAGTTTTTGAGCGGACACGGGTGTTTTCAGTCTTACCTGCACAAGATCGGTAAGTCATGGTCTCCCGATTGTCGGTTTTGCCCAGGAGAGGAGGACATTGCCTGTCACACATTTTTCACGTGTACAAAATGGGTCAGGCTGCGAAGGGAACTCTACAGGGAGATGCGAAAGCTCACCCCGGATAATATAGTTGCGGTGATGCTCGAATCGGTTGACAAATGGAACCAGGTGGCACATTATGCTCGGGCAGTCCTAAAATATAAAAGGGACTCACAGCAGCCGGAGGCGCTGGGGCTGGGAGATCGCTCTTCTGGCATTTTCTCTTCCCCTCTCCCCTCCCGCTAGAAAAGGGTGTAATAAAAATAAGCAGTAGAGCAGCCCCGTGGTGATCAGGAGTGGCGGCTCCTGAAGAGATAAGGTGGTCACCCCGTCGAAACTGCTTACTTTGTTGTTTTACTAGTGTAAAGTAAACTGTATCTGTCAAGTTTCCATCCTTTAGGCAGAGATAAGTGGTTCACTTCAGCCACTTTGCCATCTTTAGGTTTGACATTCCCCTTGTAATGCGACGACCATCTTCTGTGAAAGTAACGGTTGCTTTTTGTGTAATGTTTGTGTTTGTCTCAAGCCTCCGTGTCCGCTAACTTTAACGAGGCAAAAAATATTGAATTACTGTAGAGTAGCCTAATTGACACCTAATAGAACTTTTCTAAAGACAACAAAAAATTGATCGGTACGCGTGATAAGTATTTTGTAGTGTAGCTTCGTGGATCGACAAGAACCCGCCTCATATGATCCCGCAAATGCTAGTCGTCAGGCACGCGTACGCGGTCGTTAAGCGAAGCTAGTTAGCTGAGCTCGGTGTTGTTTATAGCTCGCTGACATTTATGTCAGACCATCGGCACCCGTGTCCTACACGGACATTTCTAAAATCATTACAATGGCGCCCAACGTGGGGCCCGAAGGGGAAACAACATCACTTTTCTTCGAGTTCTCTTATTTTAAATTTTGCTGTCGGCAGATGAACCGATTCAATTTTATTGTTGCCCTCACCATTTGATATTAACGTAGCATACTTTGGAGGGTTCTGTAAAGTAAAGATAGAGTCACCGATAAACTTTCTTTTGGTGTTGTTTGTCTTGTCTTCGGTATAATAAGGTCTATAGCATCTTCTGGAGTTCTTCGTTCGTGGTGGCTCTGCCGCCTGAACATGCCGATGATGTTATAGAGTAGTTCGTCCCTTAATGTTACCAAAAGAAAGGTTTGCACATTTTAATAAAGTTTGTAGTCGGACAGTTCTAATTTTGAACAAACTGATGGTGCCCGGGGTTTTCAGCTAATCAGATGACCGGCAGTGATAAAATCCGCATCATCGATTAGTCCTGACTGACACCCAATTTATTTTTATGATTGGTTAGCGGTTTTTATTAGCATACTTTCGTTGAAGACAGGGACTTGTATTCAAGGAGAGGGGCCTAAAATTATAACAACCATCTCTCCACTGCTGAAACAATTGTTTCTTTACTAGTGAAGAGCGAAACCCTTCAATCTCTCCATGTCTGGGTCGGCATCAAAGAGACTGTCCTGTAATAAACATAAGCAGTAGAGCAGCCCCGTGGTGATCAGGAGTGGCTGCTCCTGAAGAGATAAGGTGGTCACCCCGTCGAAACTGCTAAGTTTGTTGTTTTACTAGTGTAAAGTAAACTGCACCTGTCAAGTTTCCATCCTTTAGGCAGAGATGAGTGGTTCACTTCAGCCACTTTGCCATCTTTAGGTTTGACATTCCCCTTGTAATGCAACGACCTTCTTCTGTGAAAGTAACGGTTGCTTTTTGTGTAATGTTTGTGTTTGTCTCAAGCCTCCGTGTCCGCTAACTTTAACGAGGCAAAAAAATATTGAATTACTGTAGAGTAGCTTAATTGACACCTAATAGAACTTTTCTAAAGACAACAAAAAATTGATCGGTACGTCTTGTAGAGTAGAGTACGCGTGATAAGTATTTTGTAGTGTAACTTCGTGGCTCAACAAGAACCCGCCTTATATGATCCCGCAAATGCTAGTCGTCAAGCACGCGTACGTGGTCGTTTAGCGAAGCTAGTTAGCTGAGCTCGGTGTTGTTTATAGCTTGCTGACACTTATGCCAGACCATCGGCACCCGTGTCCTACACGGGCAGACATAAAATCATTACAAATGGCGCCCAACGTGGGGCCCAAAACATCCTAAGGGGATAAAAGATTCGCGTCTTCTGACGGGTTGGTCCTTTACGGAGGATGTAAGGTTCTTTGGTACTCGAGTCCCACTGTCAGGAGCAGTGAAGTTGTGTGATACACACTAGCAGTCGCTTCACGTGAGTTGTAGCTTCCGCTCTCCTTTGTTTGATTTTGTTTTCGCGACAGAGTCCTTCCGATGTGTTGTCCCAGGCTAACCCCTGTAAGGACCTTCTATTTTCTTGATGGAACTGTCAGCCAGATGGGGTTTCTCCTGTAGGCCTGGACTCTCAAGAAAATAGAAGGTTACCTTTCCTTTTTGTCGCGGAAGGATTCTACTTATTTCGTATGCGTGATAGACGAGTGGTATCGGTTCAACGTTCAGTGGCGTATGCTGGAGTTGCGAAGCCCGGAATGCTTCCACGCGTCGGGAATTTTGACCGCGTACAAAACCGTTACGGTAGCTCTACCACTTGTCTCGTCGAGTCATTTAACGTAGTTTAGAGACGGTTTTTTAATGTAT
Organism: Odontomyia ornata; assembly: GCA_963969285.1. Classification (NCBI taxonomy): domain Eukaryota; kingdom Metazoa; phylum Arthropoda; class Insecta; order Diptera; family Stratiomyidae; genus Odontomyia; species Odontomyia ornata. Next base: position 127,907,940 of record OZ017741.1, on the reverse strand, counting down.
GTGGGTATGCGGTTAAATTTTGTAAATCGGCCGAAAGCACCCTTTCTTCGGCAGATTACCACGCACTCCCCTTTCCCTTTGGAGGAGTCGACTACTGGAAGGGAAAGTATATATTAAATAGATTTTTTTTGCCTATTTTTTATAAATACCTCGCCACTATCGGCCACTTAAAATATTTTTAAGTTCTTTTTGCACATTAGAGATAACATTTTTTTTTTTTCTTCCAGTAAGACTGACTTTCACCACCCAGATCAAACACGACAATGGCAACAACGCGGACCCCAAACAAGCGTTGGACCAGATCCAAAATGGTCCAACCAGCTAACTGCGGGATCTGTTTTGAAGACGTAGCGGAGGGCGTACACAGCGTCCGATTGGAGTGTGGACACCTTTTCCATCGTGCCTGTGTCCAACAGCTCTTCCTAACGTCCGAGCTTTGCCCACTATGCCGGCGACCCATAGAGCAGACCGCCGTAGACGTCCCCCTCGGAACGCCCGTCCCAACGCGTGGAGCAGTGGCGAAAGGGGTTCCAGATGCCGAACTGCCCCAATCACTGATGGACTTGAAAGGAGCCATGGGCGGTGAAGTTCCTGCTGCAGTAGTCGCGGCCGAGGTTACACCCGCGCCTTCCACCCACTCCACTGACACCCTCGTGGCGTCAATGCGAGATATGTCTGAGAGGATTCGCAACTTGGAGGGAAGGCTCCAGAATCTCCCCATGAGCCAACCACCAAGCCGCGTGAGAACTCCGCTTGGCTGGGAGCCCAATCCCAGTGTGGCTATGCCCCACTCTCAGCCATCTGATCAATGGACCCTACCTCCAAGGAACTCGGGATTGGATCTCAGAGCTCCCGAGTAGAGACCACGACACAGCACCGCACCTCCGTTGGTACCTCCAGTCCCCGAGGCAGTCCCTTACAACAGGTCAATCGAAGATGCGATTCCCCCCGGGAACGCATTGACACCTTTCCGAGACCCGACGCCTCGTATCATGGAGAGTTGGTGCCTGAACTTCACGGGTTTCAACGCTATGATATCACCGGACCGGTTCCTTTTCAGGATTCAGGCGTTAGTATCCAGCACCCTGGGAGGTGATTTCTTCCTCCGGCATGCACATCTTTTGTTCAGCGGAGACGCTGCCGACTGGTACTGGAGTTTTAAGGAGTCGACACCACGTCCCACTTGGAACTCTTTCAGTGCAGACTTCCGCAATCGATTTTATGATGGCTTTACTGAGAGAGAACTAAGGGAACAGATAAAGAAACGGAAACAAGGCGCTCACGAACCGTTCGACCAGTACTACACAAGTATAGTGAGATTGAGCACTCGCTTACGAACAACCATGCCCGAGGACGAACTGGTAGAAATTATCAGAGAGAATATGCGTTGGGAGCTTCAGAACAGCGTTCTGCATTTTCCCATCTACACCATACAGGGATTGCGCCTCCATGCCCGTAGGCAAGAACACTTGGATGAGCGGCGAGGTACCTTCCGTCCACAACCTCGCATAACGGGACCAAATCCCCAAAATCATCACACCGCGGAGTTGATGGCAGCGAACCACCTACTTGTTGACCCAGTACCAGTACCAAGGAGCGGAGCACCACAGGAGCTTGAGGACCCAGCAAGGATTGATCGACCCTCCCTTGAAGCAATTACAAGCCCGACGGTCTGTTGGAACTGCCGACAAACGGGGCATCGGCTCTATGCTTGTCCAGCGGAACCGACGCTTTTCTGTTACCGATGCGGGAAGGCCGACACTAACGCACCTGATTGCGCAAATTGCAAATTGCGAAAAAACTTGCCAGCGAGTGCCGCGACCACCCGTCGGCACTCCTAAAACCCGGACGAACCAAGGCTGATCCCATCACTAGCTATGACCAAGCCCCAGACATGACTCCAATTCTGCTGACTGGCACTGCCAAACACAGTTCTCCCGAAGTTCCACAACCGACGCCATCCTTTGTTGAGGCGGACGCGCAGGGAAATGATAGCGAGGCGAAAGTTCCTTGGCATGTCAAACCCTTCCACGTCAGACTGCGGAATTATTTGGCTACTCGACAGCGCATCTTCCATGAGGAGTTGGCTACAACTGTCCCACCGCGAAGAAAGCGAGCCACGCGTCGGATGCGGAGCTTCTGGAAAAGGGTCAGGCAGTCGAGGAAGGTGCTGAAGGACATACACTTAGACGAATTATTGAGGAATGACGTTTGACCATATGCGTCAGTACACCTTCTGCAAAAACGGTTGTCAGGTTTAGTCGATACGGGAGCCAGTATGAATTGCATATCAGCCGATTTTGCAGGGGAGGTACTGACAATGCACGCGGTACCTTTGTTGTTTTGCCGTTTTATTAGAGTAGCTATCGTCGGGATGAGTTAATGTAGTATACTTTTCGGTACCGCCTCGGGAAATTCGGGAACGCGAAGTAACAATTAGATTTTGTTCTTTGACCGGTTGATGAAGAAATACGGGGTAACGTAGAATAGGTTTCCTCACCGTATGGTTTTGTTTTGTAACGCGTTTGAAAACGGGCGTGTATAGGTGGCTGAAATATGTAAATGAGCGTAACCCAATCGGAGACCCGCGACCAAAAACCTCGCCGATCTAGCTGGCCGACAAGCAGCCACCGAGTGAATGGGTTACGGTGCACGGATTGGTTCACCTGTTGGTACCATCCGTTGGCACTACTCAGACTTAACGTCTAGAACCGATGAGAGGTCGGTTCCGTGTTCACACGTCGACGTTAAAATCATTACAAGGGACTCCCCAGCTTGAAGGCGCCCCACGGCGTAACAAAACGAGACCTGGCCCGAAGTAATGTGTCAAACGGTTGCAGGTTAGGTTCTCTGATTGACAGGGGAGGTGTTTAATGGGTAGTCCAAGGGTATCCTCCATGGGAGTCCCACACTGCCAGACTCGGCGGGCGTAAATGCCTTCACCTCCCTACCAGAAAAAAAATCTCCTTACTGAGAGCGTCGCCCCATACCTCTGCTCCATAGAGTAGCACTGGCCCTACAGCACTCATCAAGAGGCGTGTTCTTGATGGGATGGGTCCCTTTGCATAGGCCATACGTTGACTCAGAGCCGATACTCCCAAAGCAGCCTTCTCAGTCGTTGCCCTCATTTGCTCAGAGAAATTCATCTTTGAGTCGATCAGTAGCCCCAGGGACTTCACTGAGTCGTAAAATATCAAGTAACATACGATCGAAAATTTATCAATTACAAGTAAATTTAAACGTGATACTGTTTAAATACACGTTTGAAAAGGACACAAACTCTACAGTTGTGTAAGGATTTTGATGAAAATTTTAGGAATATTTTATAACATTGTTACGTTATCATGACTAATCAAATATTGAGGCCAGCACACAAATAAAATGGTAGCAAATCAAAATACATAATAACCATATAATAGTTTTCCAAGCTCAATTCATGAAATATATGGTTTTTCATTTAGGACATGACAAACAATCGATTGTTAAGTGTGGTGTGTGGCTTTTGGCACCATCTTTTTGAAACCACATATTGCTGATGTCAAGTTCGTAATTCTAGCCAAAAATAATCTACCAACATAACACGATAGCGTTTTCCATGGACGGTAACATGACGGTCGTTTTCATCTACGAAAATCACACCATCGGAATTGAAACCGAACCAAACAGTAATTTTTTGCGGATGCAATGGTGTCTCAAGAAGCACATGTGGGTTTGTTGCTGACTGATAATGCAAACTTCGCTTATTTATGAAGCCATTTAGCCAGAAGTTAGTTTCATAGCTGAAGACGATTTTTGATACTAGTAATTAGTAATTATATTTAATAATTTCCAAATGTTGACTTTATCTAACGTTTTGACATTGACAGTTCATTGAAAAAGTTTAAGGGCATGTTCGTATAAAGATACACAAATCTTATGTCCCTAATGCGAAACCCTCTATATGTATGAGCCAAATTTTGGTAATCAGAAGACGTTGCTTGAATTTTGAATTATTTTATATACTCTTCTGCGAATTTTGCTCGTTCGAAATTTATTGTGTGTCCATAGTCACCTCATTTTTCAAAAAGCATTTCTAAATGCTTGAAATCCTTTCCCTTTGTTTTTGAAGTCACCAATGTACAGAAACAGAAAAGCAGGTCTCTAAGAACAGTACCTATAAATAAAGCTTTTGAATGTCTATATTGTGCTGCAGAGCCCGAATCTCATCCTCGGAAATTCAAAAAGGTCAAAAGGAGTACAAATCGCTCTCATGGATAAACAGGAATTTGATTATATTTCTTCGCTGAATTAATAGTAGAAAAAATTGTGCAACCAAAAAGTGATTAGTAAAATCATAAATATGAGGAATGAAATAATTACCCGGTATGCTAATTTTATTTCTATATAGTCCTCTATAGTCCCCACATGGTCTCTATTCTCCATTTTTTTCTTTCCAAATGTAAAGGGAAAACCATTTTTCTTCAAACTCTATCTTTAGAGTATTGTAAAATAACTTTTTTTTACAACCTCCTACTAAAATTGCGATTTACAGGTATCTGTGCATCCGTGGGGCACAGCAAGATTTCTTGCAAACCATATAAGCTAGAAACACAAACATTTATTGAGAAGGTCAAAATTGGTGCCCCTTTGAAAGTTGTAGTATAAAATATTTTCTATAAGATTTTAAGGGGGATCTCCCCATATAGGAGAGTAAGCCTTAAACTTTTTTTTTTACCAAAGGTAGTCAATAAGGATATCAAATCAAAAGTCTTGATGGCTACTTCTCAAAACGGGTCTTAAACTGATACTTTTCACTTCAGGGGGTGCGACGGGAGGGGAAATGTTGGAACGATTGGACATCTTTGGATAGAAAAATCTGAAAAAATTATGAAAATATGTTTTTATGAGTGCAAGGGGAACAAATGTGTCAAAAGTAAAGCTTCTTCAAATTTGTTAATAATAGTACATTTTACTAAATTTAACCTTATCCCTAATCTGAATCGAGCCGTAAACAGTTAATTTATAGACAATTGAAAATTTATCAATTGCAACGAGAATGACACGAGATACTGTTTAAATATACGTTCGGAAGAGACCCAAATTTTATAAATGTGTACAGGTTTTAATGAAAATTTTTGGAAATAATTTCTAACATTGGCAACTCAAACATAGAGGTCAGCACGCTGAAAATAAAATGATGGCAAATTAGAATACATAATAATCGTTTGCTAATTTTGTGTAAATTTTATTATTATGTATGAAATTTTCGCGTACCTTGATGACTTGAACTATTCATCCAATCCTTGCATAAGAAATCATACAAAATTATCTAAAAGATGCAGAATTTCGTTCAAAGGCACCTTTTTTTCTGGTTAACCAATTTTTCTGAATGCTAAGCCAATTGAACGTCTTTAAATTAAATACTATTACTTATGTTTTGATGAAAGCGCGGAGAATATCAGACTATCTAGGTTGATTTGAAATATGTATCAACTATCAACACCAGTTATTGTTGTTATAATTCAATACAATTGAAACGGCGATATGCCACTTAATTATAATATGATTTCCATGAATTCTGTGGGCATAAGGGTTTTATATCAACCTTTTTGTTTACGTTTGAGAACAAATTCAAATTCATGAATTGTATCATTTAACACTTTTTGTGTGGTTTGAGGGCGAAGTTGTTTCACTGCTTCTTCTCTGTTTTAGCTAGCTGCTGTAAATAGGCTGGTTGAAACTTGATTGCCGAAAATTTCCCAAATTGTTTTTTCCCATACTCTTAGCTACTTATATGGACATAAATGTACTTTTTGAGATATGATATACTCGGATCGCGCAAACTCATTGATTCACTTTGGGCCATTGACGTTTTTGGATGCAACTGGGTAATTCTTTCAATAAATATTTACGCTCTTTCTTGGTGTCCCTATTTTTCTTGGGTTGTCATTTGCAGGTAGGTACGCAAAAAAAATTTTATTCATTATTTATTTTTTCACAATAATTGAATAGTTAATATGAAATTATTTATTTATAAATAAATTTAATTTATTTCACCACATTTCTTTTGTGGTTGCGAGGTGAATGTCATTCACGTACAGAGTGTGGGACTCCTATGCTCGCAACAAAATATGTTACCTACTAAACACCTCCCCTGTCAACCCGAGACCTAGCCTGGTACTGTGCACGCACTACCTCGTCCATCTTTTCCGCATCATGCATGCAAGTTTCCGTAGGGCACCAAGCCTTACCGTTGTTCATCAATTTGCGAAGGCATTTCTTGACCGAGTTATATGCTGCTAAACAATTGCATGGCTCGTCACGGTTTCGTGCCTGTTGGGCCTCATGCCGAAGCTTGTGACACTCCCTTCACTTTTCAGCGACTTTATTTAACACCAAGTACACTGAGTGGTGGCTGTGTCGCGGTTTTCGATGATGATACTCATAGTTGAGTTTACCATCTCTTTGGCTGCCATTAGTTCTCTCCCTAGTGAATCTCTCAGTAGTGGAGTGCCTGCTGTGAGCACCTCAACATCCATCACTCCGAAGTGTATGTATTGTTTCTTCACAGCCAATACGGCGGAAAGTCGTCGTACTTCCGGTATTTAGTACGGCGAGTGCCGTCCTGACCGCCATTTCTAGAATTCGTTTTTCCCGTGGATCTGTTTAAGGCATGCTCCAGTCCATTGCTTTAGCGTTGAAGTCTCAACAAATAAGCACGGTGCCGTCTGCGTTCGGAACAACCTCCAGATCACTAAGCTTGGCTTAGAAAGATGATATTCATTCGTTCGGCACCGAACCCACACAAAACCCTCCCGTCCACAACTCTCTGCCTCGAAATCACTGTTTCGAGCCCAGATGGTGGCAGTATCAATTTCATCAGGATACTATGATGCAGAACTTTTATCATGGTGTTGCTCATCCAGCAGCATAAAGTTGGCTTCATGTCCATTGGAAACTACTCAACCATGTTATGGGTGGTTGAACTGCGGATACCATGATGCAGAACTTTTATCATGGTGTTGCTCGTCCAGCAGTAAAAAGTTGACTTTCATGTCCCTCGCAAACTGCTCAACCAAGTTATGGGTCGTGCGGTGTAGGTTTAGTTGCAGGATATGGGTCACCAAAGTTCTGATTTTGCTTTGGTTAGGGCTTCCTGGAACAGCCAAAATTTCCTGATCTCAAAATGTGTCCAAGATCTTGTCTTGAATCAGCATACTCGTACTTGCAAAATATACAGTATGCCTGCTTCGTATACGCTTTTCTTTTATGTCCCATTTCACCGCATTTGTAACAAAGGGAACTCCTATCAGTCTTTAAAACTCTTCACCAAATCCTGCAGACAACCTACCCTTTTCTTAATTTGCCCTTATTCAGAAATGGTTCAGTGTCCTTTTTGGTCAACTCAATAATTGCCATATGTTGTCCCCTATAATCTTAGGGTGTTAGCTACGCTTTGATTCTGCCCATGCTAGGGAGCTCCCGTTTGACGGAGTCTCCCACCTCAGCCAGGTCCATGAAGCAGTCACAGTCTCTAATTTTGCTCGTCTCTATCTATGGCTATGCTAGCGCTATTGCCGAACATTTTCTTTAGTGCGTGGGAGAATGCTTCTTTATTGTTGGCCTCTGCTCCGAATTTGACTAGTATGCGGCCCAACCGTGTTGGCCATACTGCTTTAACAGCAGTGTTGGTGCTTTCGGACCTTACATTTTCACTGATATCCTGCAGCACTTCTGCGTTTGATCGGCCATCTTAGGGTTTTATGAGCGGTGCCTGCTGCCGGTGTCTTTGCCGGGGCTTCTTTCTCTTCTGTTTCACAACAGGTGCTTTTCCTTGTTGGGACGTCCAGACGAACTTTGTTTTCTGGCACTTTCTTAAGGATTTCCTTAGCGGCTTTCATCGCTCCATTTGTTGGTATTGTCTGGACCGCCTGTTCGAGCATTCCTCGCCCATCAAGAGCCTTTTTCTTTCGTCTTTTATCCCAATCTGCTTCGATTGGTCTAGATGCTATTCTTTTATTGATGTTTGATCGTGGAGCTATCTGGGTGTGCCCATTAGACTTAGCCTTCAGCGTTTTCTAAGCCTTTTGCTCTTTAGTGGCCTTCTGGTTGTACAACTCGAGCAGTACGCCCTACGAGTTATTTGGCGAATCAGCTGATGCACTAGCAAAATTCATCTGCAACGCGTATGCTGATTTTTTTTGTGGTTCGGACGTGAATGCCATTTACGTACAGAGAGTAGGACTCGCATGCTTGCAAAAAGGTGATTTAACTACCGACTACACACCTCTTCTGTCAACACGAAAAGCTAGCCTGGGACTGTTTAACAGATTACTTCCGGCAAGGTCTGGTTTCATTATCCCCTAAGGCGCCTTCAAGCTGGTTCAAGCTTTTAGGACTGCTCAAATCAAATGCACCACCTGGTTTCATTTGTCAGCCGATTTGAGAATCACCGCAACTATATCATCTGGGGTGAGCTCTTCCGTCTCCTTGCAGAGGACCCTTTACAGCCTGTCTCATTATATGATTAAAAAATTGTGTCCCAGGCATTGTCTTACTCCCCTGGGCAAAACCGACAATTGGGGGACCATGACTTACCGATCTTGTGCAGGTAAGGCAGAAAACACCCATGCCAGCTCAAAAGCCGGGTCAGTCTCACCATGCCTTTGATTCAGCCACGATCTCACTTCCGGGATGAGGCGCACACATCTCTTCGTGTAACTGGCCCAAGACTGCTCCCAGTTGTTGAATGAGCACTGTCCCTCGTCGCGAACAACAATCTCCCTCCCATTCTCGTTTCGACGCAGGCAAAATGTGCAGCACTCTCTAGCAAGGAAGGCGACAGGTATCACGACTGCAATAACTCTAACTGTTGCATATAAAGATGTAGTTCCCAGTGCTCCTCTTCTTTGTACCTATGCCAGGCGTTTTCGGTATACCTCTTTGCTGAGAGCGTCGCCCCATACCTCTGCTCCGTGCAGCAGCACTGGACCTACAGCACAAATCAAGAAGCGTCTTCTTGATGGCGTGGGTTCCTCCACGCTGGTCAAAAGTCGACTCAGAGCTGATACTCCCGAAGCAGCTTTTTCAGCCGTTGCCTTGATTTGCTCAGACAGACTCATCTTCGAGTCAATCAGTAGCCCCAGGTACGTCACCGCTATCTTGATTCGAATATTATGGTTCCAATACTGATCGTCCTTACTCTAGAGATTTTCTTTTTTGTCAAGAATACCACTTCGGTTTTCTCCAGTGCTAAACTGAAGCCTCGAGCAGTTCTCCAGTCTCTCACTCGGCGCAGTAGTATACCCAGCCTAAGTTGCGCCTGTTCAACGGTGCGTCCAACGACAAAAGCCCCCACACCAACCGCATAGTCTATCAAGCGTGACTCATCTGGCATCTCCAGCCTCAGTAGCCTGTTGTAAGATACATTCCACAGGTCCGGACAAAGGATAGACCCCTGACCATCACCCAATGTATATTCCATCCTTCGTTTCTTAATTCTAGGTTCAAATGAATCAACAGCGTCAAGAATGATTTGATAAAAGGTGGATAAGGCTGGATCCAAGTCTAATGTTGACAAAGTACCAGTCCAGTTTAAAGTTGATAGAAGGCTGTTAATATTGTTATAATCACCATTACGAAAGTCATATACAATCTCACTATTGTAAGAAATAGGGTTTACTGAATCAGGAGTGGAAAGTTCAACAGAAAAGGCGGAGTGATGAATTGTGTTGGAAAACAGGTGCTCGCTCTCATCAGTTGGATTGACCACTACTTCGTCATGTGCATTTGTGAAAATGAGGTTTAACCAATTTCCGTTTTAGTTGTGGACAGGAGCGGTTTGCTGCAAATCATTGCCATATAGGGTGCTCACTAAGTTAAAGTCATTACTGTCTAGAAGATTGACGGGAAGAAGATTACCAAGTTCATCGGTTACGAATTTAATGTTTGGCCGATTAAAGTCACCAGTTATAATGACTCTGTCTTCTTCATTAATTCCGGCAGTAATTCCAGCTATGATATTACATACAGCATTATAGATAATTTCGACAGGTTCTGGAGGTAAGCATGATTTTGGAGGGCCAATATATACAGAAAATTTCTGCAGCTTTATTTGCACTATTTTATGCTGGAATAATGAATTTGATAGCGTCTTGACGGGCTCACTAAGGAGAGAGTTCTATACAGCAATCAGTACACCACCTCCGCGGCTTTGTCCAGTACTAAGGAAATCTCTGTCGTCTCTGTAAATGTACCAATTATTGTCCAGAATCTCCTCATTTTTGTGAGAGTCATTTAACCATGTTTCGGTCATTAAAATGGCAAAATTTTGCGTCAAAAAACAGTTGGGGCAGTTTATTACGGATATCACTACAGTCGTGGTAAAACAGTTTAACACTATGTTGAAAAGACTTATGAATGGGGACGAAAAAATTTGTGTTGGTTTTCTCTTGTCCTTTGTAGTGAAGAGATATAACTGGAACTAACAAAGGAAGCATAGGTCTCAAGATCTTTTTTCGCCTGGTCTATGGTCACACCCAACTCTTCATGGTAGGAAAAATATAAGTTCCGAAGGGCGTCAAGATCGACCGGAAGGCCTTCTCTTTGAATAATGATGTTGAGACTAGTCCTCGTTTTACCTTCAATACAAGTTGTTTCCGGTGCTTTATGCATGTAGGAGAGGTAAGGGCGAACACATTCATAAATTTTGTGCTCTCTGAGCCTTGAAATAAGGTGCCTTTTCCCCACATCGTTACTTGAAAAAATTGTGGCCTTAACAGTGGGTGGCAAGAGTGGATCTAGAAATGATTTGCTCTTGTTTGAAGTGGTTGATAAAGTTGGCAGTCTGGATGAGCTCGTGGCTGGTGGTATTTGGTCTTCACCACGCACGAAATTACTGTACCTAGTTGTTGAGATGGATGTTTCAGGTATCGAGGAAAGATCTTTAGCCATCTCATCGACACTCGATCGCTCTTTTCCAGAAATTTTTCGTGGTTGGCCACAAATCTTCTTAGTGGTGTTGACTTCTGGCTCATTTACCGTATCACTATTCAATAAAGTAGGAAGAGGTAAGGATGGAGGTGTATTATAAGAGATCTTGAATGAAATTCAAGTGTTAGTTATGGAGTTAGGAGTCCATACTTTCTTATTACTTTTGTCACGGCTGGCCTTGGATTCTGTGATTCCATTACTCTCCTTCCATAATTTAAAGCTCATACCGTTCCACATGTAGTTGCCGTTCTTTTTTCTGTGGTTTGTGAAGAGCCAAGAATACTGTGATGGAACGAACACTTTGAAACTTTTCCTTCGAGTGTTCTGAGAAGATAGTTCTTCAACCTTGCAGCTATTGATGTGGAGTATGTTTTCAATATTTTTTCTGACAGTGGTTGCATTCAAATTTTTCCCCTTCGTAAAGAAGATGCTGTACGCTGCATCTGCGATTTTTAACCAGAGATGGGCTAGGATTAATTATTGACTTTTGTAATCTTTTGATGCGATCCTCCCATTCTTCTTCTGTCCAGAAGGTTCCAAGCTTGTAGATGTAGTTAGGAGTTGGATCAGGTGATGATATTGAATTGGCATGTTGTGTTTCCGTTGAGGGCAATGTCTGGGGAGCCCATGAAGTTTTGTGTTGCTGGTTCAGAACACTAGCGCACATCTCCTCGAGCCTGCTCAATCTGGTGAGAATATGACCAAATTTCTCTCGGTCGCTTGATTTGTCAGGCTGTGAAGATACTTTTTGAAGTTTTTCACTAAGATTTTGCAGGGTGCTCGAGACGTTACTTTCAAACAATGATGAAAATTTCATTATTTTGCGATGGTTGACACTATCTGATTCCCCAATAATTCTAGTGCTTTATACACTTTTTTGTTGCTATCAGACAGTTTGGCAGCTAGTTCGTCGAAGCTGCTCGCCAACTCCACAAAACTCTCATCGTTAGATCTCGTCTGAGAACGCTGCCGTGAGATAAGCTGATTTTTTTCTTCATTTAAATCTTCGATACTGCTGATCAACTTATCATACATGCTAGTTAAAGTATTTTCCAAACCTTGACAATCGGAACAGATAAAGTGCATATCCATATATGGGCGGTACCAGTCCCTCGGGGCATCTATGCAAGCTCCGTGAAGTTTTCTGTTGCAAAAGCCCTTGCACGTCACAAACTTGAATGTATTATCAAAGGCGATACAGTTCGGTAAGCTACACTTAACATTCATTATGAGCAAGATTGGTTTGCAGGGTTCTAAAATTTTTAAAAGTTTCTAAAAGTTTTGCAATCACTTCGTGGTTGTAATGAACGATTGAAATTCTTACAGATCTAACACATAGAACGCTACTTAATTTGTACTTAGCGGCCAAGGTAAATTGATTAATTGTTTAGTTGTTGTTATTTTTTCACTGGACTAACATTTGAAGTAATTACTTTATTTTGAATTTAAATTATAATTATCAGTTATTATTATTTTGCACACATAAAGCTATTTGTTAGTCACCACTATGTATGTCACTATATTTGTTTATTCTTCTTGCACTTTGTAAGTAGGTCAAGAAATGGCTCACTAGAATTTATTGTATCACTGGGCAATGTAATTATGTTAGCATTCACATGTGGTCAAGGTCAATTTATTAATTGGTATTTGTTCATTGGACTTGCACTTTTCATTTACTGTTATTTCATTATCTATTTTAAAATTTAAAACATCGTGTTCCACTAAATATTTTGCACACATTAGCACTTTCGTCACCAGTTATCATATCACATATTTTTTCAAGTTTGATACGTTTTTTTTTTCAACGATTATTTCATCGTATTCATTGAATAAACTCTTATCAGCACAAGTTCAAGAAAACATGCGATAGGGTTTACTATTAAATATATATTTTTGTCACTGGCAATAAGAACACTTCAATAAATGAAAATAAAAAGTTGAAAAAGGCTATGATACAAGGGGGACACCAGGTTAAGCCAGTTTAGCACTTTAAACTCAAACAACAATACATTAAACTTGAAATTATCGAAAAAGCAGCAAATTCACACGGAGCAATGAAAAAATACGACCGTACGCGCGAACAAATAACAAAAAATCCGATAACGCGTAGCTTCTCGCACCCACGCAACCATTTTTGCACGCAAATTAAAAAAAGGCAATCGTTTCATGACGACTACCTTCCACACCGAATATTCAATTCGGAATGATTACCGGCGTTTGTATAAAATTTCCCCCGCCAAATGATCAACAAAATGCGTTTGTGTATGTGTTTTACGTTCGTTCACCCTAAAAAATTTTTTACCACCAGTTTCCCTCAATGCCTCTCACTCTTCTTGCCCATAAGACCTGTTTAACGCTCACTTTTAACGCTGCGTCTGAAAAAGCCAAATAAGTGTTTAGTGCATCTTTGGATGCGAATAATTGTAAGGCTCCAAAAATCGAAGATAACTGCGCAATGAAATTCAGGCCGGCTGCTTGCTGTTTAAAAAAAACGATTCTTCCTCTTTAATCGGCCGAACTTATTTGTGATTTTCTTTACATTAATTTACTACTTTTAATTATGGAAAAACTGACAAGAGTGCACTCCTTACTCCATTGTTGGCAATTATGACTAACTCACAGTCTGGTTTGATCCAGTATTCCTGAAAAAAAACTCATGACTTGGTCGTGGGGGCTTGAGCACGAAATGCCTTTGAACAAATTTTTAATAAATTAACTTTTATGGAGAAACACAAGTGAGTTTAGTTAGTTAAAGTGAAAGACTCGAGGTTTACGCAGTGCCGGACCTTTCGCCGTTCAACGAAAATGAATATTGTATACACGATGTTGTGTGGGTTTTTCATTTTGAATTAGTTACGCCTCTGGAGGTAGCTTATTGTATTTTTCAAAAATTACGCACTCCCATTTGTTAATTCTCAGAAAACGTTCCTTCTAAAATCATCGAATATTCGTATTGAGTATGAAATGAAATATTTCCTTCAAGGCAATCACTCCTCAGCCCGTATTTGTAGTGTCTATCCCTTATCCTTCTATTTGCCTTAAAAAGTGTAAATTATCAGTCTTGAACAAAAGCCCGTGAAACGTGGGTATTGATTCATAATTAAAAATTAGAATAAAATGATGGAGAACATAAAAAAATTATCAAACAAGTTATGGCCATGAATTTCATTAAATAATTTCTAATGCTCGGAACCGCCTTAGCTTAAAATTTTTTTTTTAAATTCTTAGCAATGGTTTGAATCAAAATAAAAGCGATAAAAAAGCGCATTTTATTAATTGACACCGACTTTTTTTGGAAATTGCAAAACAATATCGTTGAAAATTATAGATCCACTATTTAAATAATTAACATATTCTGATCTCGCTGAGATTTAGCCATTTTCGGATACTTTTAAAATTCATATTGTAGTATACGAGTGCACACTATAGTTTATTTGATTTACTTCCACCAAAAGATTAATTAATCACCACTTGAAACATTAAACAGCTGTGTCAAACTAGGCAAGTGTAATACAATAGTTTATAGAGTTAAAATTGATGGATATGCTTTGTGGAAAATATTTGAAATAAATTAATTATATATCTCTTAAAGAGAAATCAAATGAAAATGAATAAAGCAATAATATGAGTTCTTAAAAAATAAGCTTCGGTCTTCTCATATCCGATCTTTTGACCGCGTATGGGACCCGTCACAATGGCTGGACACTCCCCTTCTCAGCTAGTCATCGGGCTGTAGCTCATTCCTTCTTTGTAGTTACAGGGACTTTTGCTCTTGCTTCCGCACTAGTTTTTATTTATATTAAATTTTTATATGATCATATATAAAATTTTAACACAAATCTAATACATTCTATTTTATATTTGCAGGAAAAGTTTGCGTAAATGTTTTATATGAATTTTTCATGTAAATTTAAAATAAATGAACACGTCTGCAATCGATCTTGATCCGAATGTGTGGGTTGCGAGCGGGCACCGTTTCCACCTGGATGTCGCACTCTTATTTGGGGATAGTAAGTGTTCGGAGTAAGAATGAAGTCGTCTCGCATCTTGCGCTCGTTAGTTGGGTATCGGCGTTGATTTCCAATGTCAATTGAGTTGGTAGGTTACCTCGGCCTCGCCACCTTCAAACCGGTAGTTTTGATCGAATGATCCATGAATACGAAATGTTTTTGTAGTGTGCCATTGTGCTGGGGAAAGCATGTTAGGTAAACAGACCTACGCTCATGTCAGAAGGATTTCGTACCGAACTTCTTCAAACCCAGTCACCAGCAACAAATAAAGTCAAGAAACATGTCAAAGAGATGTGCACGTTTAGAGAAAAATCCATTGTTTCTCTATTTTTAATGGTCGCCATCTTGTTGCAAACTAATAAAAATCACTCAAATTCCCGAAATTCCCAAAAAATATGCCATTGATCTTATTTAAAAATTTTAACATCAAAACTATAGTGTTCGATTCAATGGAAAGTCTATGGAATAGCAAAATCATATTTTATTGTTGTTGTAATTGGAGAAATTTAAAATGGCTATAATTTTCACGTGTATCATTTGATTTTCATCAAGCTTACAAAGTATTACACCTTTTGTGAAACTACTCAAACATCGAATTTCGTTGATTTTAAGTGTACCTATATGGTTGTATTGGGAAAAATTTGCAATTCAAAAGTCACACTATTATTAACAGAGTTGAGCGAAATTTTAATTCTTAGTATTCGTTGTTGTTCTATTCATAAACACCTACCTCCATAATTTTCCTCAGATTTTCAGTTCATAGGTTTCCAATCGCTAGGGGAGAACACACATTTTTCGTGTATTTCCCTTCCCTGTGCGCCCCTCGCAGCAAAAATGTCAATTTAAGACCTGTTTTATAAAGCTCGCATTGCTTTCATTTGATACCCATATCGGTTACTTTCAATGAAATTTATTTTTCGAAGGCCATTCTCCTATATGAGGAGACCCTTATAAAATTTTTTTAGCTGAATTTTAAAGATGGCAGCACTTTGCACCTACATAAAATAATTTGATGTTTCTAGTTTAAGTGGTTTGCGAGAAAAATTGCAGTGAAATACGGACGAATAGACGGTAGGGCCTCGAAAGCCACACTGGATATTCTGGCACTTGAAAAGGGTTTTCCAGCGTATCCAGAATGTCCACCCTTCTAGTGGAGCTGAAGGTGCTCCTGTTGTCAAGCGTCACTAACAGGACGACCCATTGCTTGGAACAACTATATGTCTCTGCCTTTTGGACCGCACTGACCACCTCTGCAATTGCACCAATGGTGAAGCATTCTGCTCTAAAGCCATTCTGCCGAAGAGATCGTTTCAGCAGCACGAATCGCGTCAGCAAGTCTTCCCGTGACGAGTTTCTCTAGCACTTCCCCAGCAGTGTCTAAAATGCATAAGGGGCGGTATGCAGATGGCAATCCCAGATTTCCCTTCCCCTTGCTGATCAGCGCGAGACACGCCACATCCCATCGTACCGGGAAAGTCCCGTCCTGTAGGCAAGCTTTGAATGTGCTTAGCAGCAGGTCAAGACAACGGAGATAGACAAATCGCAGCACCTCAGCTGGAACACAATCGGGACCTGGAGCCTTCCTCGCTTTCAATGTAAGAAATGCCTCCTGCAATTCCTGCCGCGTGAAGAGTGGACACTCGACTGCTGTTTCACCATGGATAGCGTCAAAACCCACGGGATGGGCGGGGGATAGTGCTCGTTCTATCTCGTCTACCTTCTCCACATCATACATGCAAGGTTTCCGTAGGGCGCCAAACTTCCGCATAACTAGCTTGTAGCAAAGGCCCCATGGATCCTTGTTCACATTGACAACTAGGTCTTGCCAGCAGCAAGCGTTGCTATTGTTGATCAATTTGCGAAGGCATTTCTGGGCCAACTTATATGCTGCCACCCAGTTGCATTCCTCGTCACGGCTCCGTGCCCATTTTGGCTTACAACGATTTTAGTAGACCATCAGTACACTAGGGTTTGCCATGCCCGGGTTTTCGATGGACATAGAAGCGTTGCGAGCAGTCGAAATAATGCTTATAGTTGAGTTCACCATGTCTTGAGCTGCCAGTTCTTCAATCCCCTGTGAATTCTACTGCACCGGGGCACCTGCTGTCAGCACCACGCCAGACCTCGCGAGGTCCATCCTTCCGATGTTCCATCTAATTGTAGAAACCCGAGAGCACGGAGGTCGGGAGACAACATTAATCTCCTATAATCATCACGGTTTTGTAATCTCATCCACAAGTTAATTACTCCTTGCGAGGATCAGAAGTCAGCTTCCATTGTGTCTTCCCATTGAGTCCTCGATCTATTCGCTTCTTTTGGGTAGCCGGTTTTCTTGCATTCTTTCTACATGGCCCATGTATCGCAAGCGGATACAGCTCAAAATCAGAACATTTCTCAGCTGAGTGGACGGATCAACGGCAAAAGTATGGTACTGGCCATTTAACCTTCCTGAGCGCCGATATATATGATCAAGATAATGAGATACTCTAATATATTCAAGCGGAGGCCCAAAAGGAGCTGTAGTGCTAAAACAAACAAAAAATGATGTTGATGATGCTTTCTTGTGACATTTTATTTTTCAAACCTAGTCCCTAAAATTCTTTTGCAGCTTATATTGCTATATTTTTGATTATCATCATTTATGTGTCTTTATTTGTTTATGTGGTACATATTTCATATGTCAAGAGCTATATCCGAAATTATTGCGAAATAAATAGCCCAAAAAGGTGTTTTAAAATAATTTTAATTATTTTTGTAATGCATGTGAAAAATAGGGTCTACCATTTGTAAAACAAAGTTTGTGAAAATATTTATTTTCGGTATTTTGGATATTATTCGATAAAAATGATATGCCTTGGGCTCCTGATTATATTTATAAATATTTAGGGTTACGAAAAAGAGGTGAACATTTTTTTTTAAATATTTCGTTAAGAACCACAAAAATTTACCGATAGCTATTATTCTTGTATTGTCAACATAAAAGGCATTGACGCTTGAAACTCAAACTAATCCACACTAACCAAATACTACTACTACATTCAGTGCAAATTTCACCTGACCCTTCAGTGCCCCAAAACACTCTTGAGTCTTAGCAAAAATCAATAAATGACAAAGCTCATTAGAAAATGATACTGATTTTGAGCATTAATGATACAAGAATCTGAGGAAAATTATGGAGTCTGCACGCTTATGGCAACCCTGTGTTTCCCTTTCCCTTGCTGATCATCACGAGCATGCCTACCTTCCATCGAACCAGGAAAGTCCCGTCCCACCGGCAAGCGTTGAATGTGCTCAGCAGTAAGTTAGGAGAATAGTGATAGACAAGTTGCAACACCTCAGCTAGAACACTGTCTAAACCTGGAGCCTTCCTTGCTTTCATTTAAAAGAATGCCTCTTCTAGTTCCAGCTGTGTAAAGAGTAGGCACTCGATTTTTGTTTCACTGTGGATAGCTTCAATACGGACGGGATACGCAGAGAAGAGTGTACACTTTATTACGTCCATATTTTCTGATTCATGTATGCAAGTTTCCGTAGGGTGCCAAGCTTCCGCATAATTAGCTTGTAGTCAAGGCCCCACGGATCCTTGTTCACATTGTCCACTAGATCTTGCCAGCAGCAAGCGTTGTTATTGTTAATCGATTTACCAAGGTATTTCCTGGCCAACTTATATGCTACCCGGTTGCATTTCTAGTCACAGTTTCGTGCCCATTGAGCCTCATGCCGAAGCTTGTGACACTCCATTCGCTTTTCGGCGATTCTAGTTGACCAACAGTACACTGGGGGCTTGTAATGTGACGCCTACGCCCGGGAATCGGAGTGATTCCGATCCCGAACCCTGGCACCCGGCCAGATATGTATGACTTCGAAGTGCAAGCAGACTTCATCATTCGTGCAGCTATCATTGCGCCGAAAATATTTTTCTTCAAATATTTATATTTGTGGAGAAATATTTTCTGTCAATGTGATCCGCTGTAGTAAAACACTGACACATTTCGAAACATATCTATCTGGCAATGCCTCCCACAGTTGCCATCCAAATGTCAGACGAGGATCGAAATAGCCGGATGGCATCAACTCGTGGCGTACGGTATAAGTTACTGAAGGAGAGCGGGTGTTGTGCTATGAACCGGATCCAACAAAGGCAAAAGTATTGGACGATTCTAAGGTTCTTACGTTCGTGGAAACGAAAGACAAGCGTGGCAAGAAACTAATTCAATATAAAATTCATTTTCAAGGTTGGAATTTATCTTGGGATCGACGAGTTAATTCGGATTTCGTTCTTAAGGATACTGAGGAAAATCGTCAACTACAAAGGGATTTGGCAGAGAAAGCGCAACTTCAGTTAGCTGCCTATCTGTATAGAAGAGAAAAGCGCAAACGAATGCGATGTTCTAATAATGTACGAAATCGTGTATCATCAGATGTTGCAAGTGACGGATACAGCAGAGTGAAAGAGGCAGGCGACTTAATTCCAGGTTAGATTAGATATAGTAAAAATAGGGATGTAGCACGTGTAAACAGTTGATGCCATACAATTTGATGAGGATATCAGAAAGATTTTACGATAGAAATTCTTTTCTACGATTCAGAATCTTTCGCCATCAATCCCTGCCCGGTTTCAACCAGAATTCGAACTACTGTTTCAATCAGCTGTTTGGCTGGGATCCATCGGCAACCAATTTGCATCGTTTGGTCATCAATTGCTTTTAATTTGCTACGAAAGATGAATTAACCCGAGTGTAAGTCCTGATGTAAACATCCCCAATATATCCATCGCAACGAATCAGTTCACTGCATTATCATCGCAGCCCCAAAACCATATATCGCAAATCTCACCGATTCCCGTTTTATCGTCTAAAGGAACTGGTTCCATAGCTAGCAGTAAGAATGGCGAAGTAGATGACTACTTTCCAGTTTAATCTTAAGCAAGTCTTGATGGGGCTGAACAACTATTTGCAATTGTTGTTGAAAAGTGATTCGAAATACAATTAAGTAACTAGCAATTGGTGTTTCAAAAATGATTACACATTCCGCGGGAGCTTTGTGCATCATTAAGCTAATTAAGCAATGAGCTTTATAAAAAAGGCACATCGAGTAATGTGCTATCTAACAGCATTCTGATTCCTTCAAAAAAGTGAATAGATTATTATTTGCAACAGAAATAAAACCCCAAAGTTAGTATACTAATATTAAATGTATACCTCGGTTATCCATCAGCCATTATATTCTTTATATCAGTTAAAACTACCATCACTGAGTATTTGAAACCAACAATTACGTTAAAGAGATAAGAAAAAAAATAGTTTATGCATGTTTTATCAGCTAAAAAGTCTGCAACTATTGTGAGGAGACGGAAAGAAAAAAAAAATATTGAACCTTATGACTTGACTTGACTTGTTGGATCCTTGCACAAAATAAGACGATCTTATTTACATTTGCGTAGCGAACACAGATTATTAACTATCGCTAAATAACATTATGGAATGTTCATTTAAAAAGAATCAAAAAGGCCTTTTAGATAATTTTATTTTAAATAGATTTTAAGAGAAGTTTCTACCCCAATATAAAAGGCAGTTATTTATTTTATATGCTGCTATGCTAGTGTGTAAAAAACTACAAAGCTCATACCTGAATGAAAAAAAAGCAACGTGACTTGAGGATCGAAAAGAATAATACCTTACATAAATGTGCAATTAGTGTCAAAGAGCATCGTAAATTAATATGTTTGCCAAGTTTTTATATCTATACTAAATACCGCATATTAGCAGCTGCAGAAAATAAAGCACAACAAGAAGAATGTTTAACAAATTTTAGCCAAATTTTGATGTTTATATTAATAAGTGATTTTAGATATTATTTCAACATTAAAAACAAAAATTTATTCAACGTTCTTCCAAATCTTTTTTTTTTTTAAGAGCACCGAGTGAAATGTAATTTGATTTCACTTTTACCTTAATTTTGTGATGAAATTATACGCACAACAATTCCTAAAACTTTATAGAGTAGATACGTTTACAATAATTCAATTAGAGTATTAGAGAGAATTAAATAATTTAGTTTTATTCAATTTTAGAATATTAAAAATATGAATAAATAAAAATAATTATTCGTAAAACTATGTATACAATTTAAAAGTACATTTGGCATTTGATATCTTAGAATAGTAATGAAAAAGATGCATACGGAAAATGTGAACTGAAATTCATTAAATGAAGCGATATGTAAATAGAAATAATGAAGATCATTATTCATTAGTAAAGATGTAATTGTTGAATAATTAATATTCATATTTTTACTTGAAACTTAAATTTTGATGAAAGTAAAACGAATGGAGAAAGAAAATATGATAGCAACTAAAAAAATTCCAAACAATACTATTATAACGTGTGATTTTGCTGGTGACCTAAATGTTGTTTATTTAATGTCTCCAATTAAATATTCCACTCAAAGTTGAAGTACGAAATGTTTTTTTATTATTATAATTAGTTTTCTACGTATTTTGTTGCGTTTTATATACCAGGCTAGTCTATATTTTTTCATATGGAAATATCAAAAGGAGAGGAGCTTATAGTTTGCTAATAATTCTAAAACTATTAATTTTTAATAATTATTGTAAATGAAATATCTGAAAAGTAAAGATGAAGTACTAAAGAAGCCATAAGCCTTTCCGTTCCGCATGCTCTTTCTTTTGCAGCGGAAGTGATGACCGAGGGTAAGTATGTCTTGAAGAGGGTTAGGTTTTCATAATCTGCGGATGATTGATTTCTAGTCGGTTATGGTCCGCGATACCCTTGTTTGCGCTCGTTTTTTCAGAGTAGGTTATTTTGGACTTGAGGTAGTTTAGCTTATTTTCTGGTACCGCGTCGGTGATTCGGTAACGCACCTATGGTGATTTTGTAGTGTTTTGATTTGAGATCTGTGGAGAGATCACATCCAGAACTAACGTAACGTAGGTTTCCTGTTCTGGATGAGTAGTTGTTGACGCGTTTGTAAATCGGGCATGTGAATCGGTGGCTGAGTTACGTAACTCGGACTTAGTCTGCTCGCGTAAGACCCGTGACCGAAACTCCTCTCCGAACTAGCTAGCCTACAAGCAGCCACCACGGAGTAGACTAAGTGTGACCGGACTTGTTGACCTGAAGGGTACAGTCCGTTGTCATTTCCAAGACTGCACGTCTCGAACCGATGAGAGGTCGGTTCTGATTGCGATCGAACGAGATGGAGTAGGAAACCGTTATAAATGGCGCCCAACGTGGGGCCTAAAACATCCTAAGGGGGAAAGAAATTCGCGTCGTCTGACGAGTTGGTCCTTTACGGAGGATGTAAGGTACTTTGGTACTCGAGTCCCACTGTCAGGAGCAGTGGAGTTGTGTGATACACACTAGCAGTCGCTTCACGTGAGTTGTAGCTTCCGCTCTCCTTTGTTTGATTTTGTTTTCGCGACAGAATCCTTCCGATGTGTTGTCCCAGGCTAACCCCTGTAAGGACCTTCTATTTTCTTGATGGAACTGTCAGCCAAATGGGGTTTCTCCTGTCGGCCTGGACTCTCAAGAAAATAGAAGGCTACCTTGCCTATGTGTCGCGGAAGGATTCTACTTATTTCGTATGCGTGATAGACGAGTGGTATCAGTTCAACGTTCGGTGGCGTATGCTGGAGTTGCGGAGCCCGGAATGCTTCCACGCGTCGGGAATTTTGACCGCGTACAAAATTGTAACGGTAGCTCTACCACTTGTCTCGTCGAGTCATTTAACCTAGATTAGAAACGGTTTGTAACGTACAGGAAATGGGGAAAATAAAGTAGAAATCAATCTGAAGCACCCTTCTCTTGACAGGCCACCATCGGTCATCATTTCTGCACGAAGGAGTTGGAGTTGCGGAACTGAAAAGCTGCCTTAAAATATTTTTTTTGTGAGGAAAATTTTAGCTCGCCACTTTCGGCTACTAGTAACTTTATAGGCATAGCATATAAGTTTTCATACATATTAGTAAGATGGCGTTCCGTACGCCGAATAAAAACAACAAACACAACACAAGATCCCAGACCTATCAAGCAGCGATCTGCGGAATCTGCCAACAGGAGGACCTCAGCGAGACCAACACCTGCAGGCTGGAATGTGGACACGTATTCCCCAGCACCTGTGTTCAAGATCTACTTTCGACACCAAACGCTCAATGCCCCAACTGCCGTCGTCCCATCGATCCGGCTAATGTCGCTGTTCCACCTTTGCCACCGATTAGCCATCCAGGAACAGTGCCGAAAAATAATCCAAAGACTAACCACAAAAGCTCGTCCCGAGGAGGAGAAGGAGCTGTCGGAGGCGAACACTTGGATGCAAACCAGCAACCAGTGCTCCAGTCCCCACCGCAAACAACAGCAGTCGCAAATGAAGTGTTCCTGAGGGTGTTACAGGGTCTAACCGAACAGATGGCGAAAATTGAGCAAAGCATCCAGACCCTACAAGCCAACCAGTCCATCCAGTCGGAACCTCAGCCAGCAATCTGGGAACTGACCCGACGGCGCGACAACGACCTCGTTAGACCACTCGATGAGGGAATCCCTCCACGACCAAGTCTAGGAATAGATCCAAGTGCTCCCGAATATAGACCAAGGTTCAGTACTATGTTACCTCTACGTCAGTCAGGACTGGAAACTCAGCCACAGAACATGTCACTACCACCTCAAGATCCAATAGCACGGATAATGGAGAGTTGGCACTTGAAATTCTCCGGATTCAATGCCTCCACTCCGGTAGACCGTTTCCTCTTCAGAGTGCACTCACTAGTGATGAGTACCCTAGGGGGGAATTTCCATGCATTCTTGCGCCACGCACACCTTTTGTTCAGTGGAGAAGCCACGGAATGGTACTGGCGTTATAAGGAGTCTGTGCCTCTTCCGGACTGGAACTCCTTTTTCAGGGCGTTCCGTGATCATTTTGATGACGGTTTAACCGAACGAGACCTACTGGAGTTAATTAGGAAACGAAAGCAAGGACCTCAAGAGACATTTGACCAATTTCACGACAGCATGCTACGACTCGTGTCGCGTTTAAGGACACCAATGGGTGAAGAGGAGTTGGTAGAGAGCTTACGTGAAAATTTGCGCTGGGAGTTGCAGACACGACTACTACACGTACCAATCCACGACATCCAATCGCTGCGCAGGCATCTCCGGAGGGATGAACGACACGAAGAGAGAAGGAGGATGTTCCGAGCAACTCCTATTCCAACTGATACTCACCGCAGACACCATGCAGAACTTTCGATCGAGGATGATCCGTCCTACGAAGCCGCTCTAGTTATGCGTACTGGCGTTTCCGGCACTCCGGAACCAAGGCTTGAAATTAAACCACCAAGCATCGAAGCGCTCACCAGTCCGACGACTTGTTGGAACTGCAAGCAACCTGGACATCGGTTCGCTGTATGTCCGGTGGAGCTGACTCTTTTTTACTTCCGATGCGGTAAAGCTGACACTTATGCAACGGATTGCTCCGATTGTAAACAACGAAAAAACTTGCCAGCGAGTGCTGCTACCACCCGTCGACACTCGTAAGTTCTGAACAAATTGACCCGGAGCCGGTTGCTAGCTGCGACCAAACTCCAGACCCGACCCCAACCTTACTGACCCACTCCGCCAAAGACACTACTCCTGAAGTTCCGCCACCGGCATCACACGTTGTCGAGCAGGACGAAAACAATAATGGGGGCGAGTCAAACATCCCTTGGCATCGCAAGCCCTTCCATATCAGACTGCGTGACTATCTAGCTACACGTCAGCGTATCTTCAGTGAGGAGATTTTTACGGCACCTCGTCCCAGAAGAAAGCGATCCACACGTCGGATGCGGAGCTTCTGGAGAAGGGTCAGGCAATCCAGGAAGGCCTTACGAGCAATACATTTGGACGAATTGATGAAAGATGACGTTAGGCCCTATGCGTCAGTATACCTTCTACAGAGGCGACTGATGGGCCTAGTTGATACTGGAGCCAGTGTGAACTGCATATCCGGCAATTTTGCGGAAGAGATTCTGACGTCCCACGCCAATCAAATTCAGCATTTTACCACCTGGTTACGAACTGCAGATGGAACCCGACACTCCGTAAGAGGACGAATTACGACGGAGGTTACTTTCAAGAACGTGTCAAAATCTCTGGAATTCTTCATAATACCTCAGCTCACACAGGATCTTTACTTAGGAGTGGGCTTCGTCCGGAAATTTAATTTAGCTCCGGCACTATTTCCCGGTCCGACACTCGAAACTATCGACACAGTCCATGATGCGACCAACACTTCTCACACACTAAGACATGCTCTGAATGCACATCAACAGCTGCGATTGGACTCGGCTATATCGGCTTTTCCATCGCATGAGAAGGAAGGTCTTGGCAGGACAACCCTGGTGTCGCACGCCATAGACAGAGGTGAAGCAAAACCCATAAAACAGAGGCATTTCGCCATATCTCCGGCGAAGGAAAAGTCGTTATATGCCGAAGTTGATCGGATGTTAGCACTAGGCGTGATCGAAGAATCACAGAGTGCATGGTCCTCCCCAGTCACTTTAGTCGTTAAACCGAACAAGGTCAGATTATGTTTGGACGCAAGACGTTTGAATGCCGTCACAGTCAAGGACGCATACCCTCTACCTTTAATTGAAGGCATATTGAGTCGATTACCGAAGGCCCATTACATTACCAGTCTGGACCTCAAAGACGCTTTTTGGCAAATTCCATTAGATCCTGAATCCAAAGAGAAAACAGCTTTCACGGTCCCCGGTCGGCCACTGTATCACTTCGTGACCATGCCATTCGGGTTATGTAATGCCCCTCAAACGATGACGCGCCTTATGGATAAGGTGATACCACCGCATTTACGACATCAGGTTTTCGTCTATTTAGATGACCTGCTGCTCATAACCGAGACCTTTGACGAACACATCTGTCTGCTCCAGGAAGTAGCCTTGCAAATCCGGAAAGCTGGTTTAACCATCAACATACAGAAGAGTCAGTTTGTAATGACGGAGGTTAAGTACCTGGGTCACATCATTGGCCATGGCAACATCAGAACGGACCCGGAAAAGACAATGGCAATTGACAATTTTCCTCTACCAGAAACCACCAAACAGCTGCGTCGATTCTTAGGATTATGTGGATGGTACCAACGCTTCGTGCGGGATTATGCCACCATCACCACACCTCTGACAGACATGCTGCGGAAGGGACGTAAGTTCGTGTGGGAAGAGAACAGCTTGCGAGCCTTTGAAGAACTCAAGAAGAAGCTAACCACCGCTCCCGTATTGCACAGCCCTGACTTTGACAGACCGTTCTCCCTCCAATGCGACGCGAGTCAACATGGAGTGGGGGCCGTCTTAGTTCAGGTTACGCACAATGGCGAGTAGACCCCGATAGCCTTCATTTCTCACAAGTTGAACCCAGCCCAGCGAAATTACACGGTCTCCGAGCAGGAATGTCTAGCTGCGGTGTTGGCAGTGAAACGCTTCCGAGCCTATGTGGAGGGACACACCTTTGAAATCGTTACAGACCACGCTTCTCTGAAATGGCTGATGAGCCAAACTGATCTCAACGGCAGATTGGCCAGGTGGGCACTGAAATTACAGGCATTTGACTTCACAATTCGCCACCGAAAAGGAAGCCAGCTTGTAGTCCCAGACACCCTATCCAGAATGTTCGCTCCTGAAGGAGCCGAGTTGGTCCGGGAGGACGACAGCCCCCAATTGATCGATCTGGACCATCCTGCCTTCAAGTCAGCCAGCTACACCCAACTGATTCACACTATCCAGAATCAACTGTCCCAGCTTCCTGAACTGCGGGTGACGGATGGACTTATTTATAAGCAGATGGGACACGCATCCACAGACCCCATACATGAAGAAGAACAGTGGAAGTTGTGGGTGCCCGAAGAATTAACCACTGACCTTATCAGACGGTCTCATGACCACCCATCAAGTGCGCACGGCGGATACGGTCGTACACTTAGGCGGTTGAAAACCTGCTTCTTTTGGCCTAAGATGGCACAACAGATAAAAGCGTACGTAGCCTCCTGTGAGCTATGCAAGTGCACTAAAGCACCCAGCACCATTCTTCGGCCTCCCATGGGTAAGGTTGAGGTCCCCGAACGCGTGTTCCAGCGCTTGTACATTGATCTTATCGGTCCTTACCCTCGATCTGCTTCTGGTCACACGGAAGCTGTCGTGGTCCTGGACCAGCTCTCTAAATTCTCTACCATAGAACCACTACGTAACATGCACACTGGACCTATACTCAGCTTCTTGGAAAACCGAGTCTTTCACATGTTTGGAGTTCCGGAGAAGCTTGTCCCCGACAACGGGGTCCAGTTCACCTCAAGCATGTTCCGAGATCTAATGTCCAAATACGGCATCATCCACCAACGAACCGCCGTCTATTCACCACAAGCCAACGCATCTGAACGACTGAACCATACGCTCATAGCGGCCATTCGCGCCTATGTCCATCTGAATCAGAAGGACTGGGATCGCAAGTTGTCCGCCATCACTCGTGCTCTGCGCTCGTCGTACCACACCACAACCGGCATTTCGCCGTATTTCGCATGTTCGGCCAGTACATGATCTGTCATGGAAGCGCTTACCGGCTATTGCGGCAGCTGAAATGGAACCGCACGAAAAGCTCCAACTTCTGCGAGATCAACTGCGGGAGAAGATTGAAGAAAGTAGACGGATGGGAGAGGAGCGGTACAATTTGCGATCCCATCCTTCTGGCTTTAAGGCAGGCGACAAAATATACCGTCGAAACTTCCGGCAGAGCGATGCCACCTGACATTACAATGCCAAACTAGACAAGAAATTCGTGAAGTGTCGAGTCCTACAAGTAATAAGCCCCACACGATACCTCATCGCGGACATGGCTGGTAAAACCCTGGGAATTTACCACGCAAAAGACCTTAGACGGTGAAGTGCAACTATATCACGCGAAAAACTATGGCTTATCTAAATTTCTGTCTGGACGAAGACCTCCGAGTAACACCTGACTCCCTACTGTATAGTCACTGTCGAGTCTTCACCGAAATGGTTGTAGCCTATTCCTCGAAATCGACCTTCGACCCGCCACGGCCCTTACCAAGACCTTTTACATAGGAGTCGGGGTCGGAATTACTTCGATTTGGGGGGGGGATGTGTAATGTGACGCCTACGCCCGGGAATCGGAGTGATTCCGATCCCGAACCCTGGCACCCGGCCAGATATGTATGACTTCGAAGTGCAAGCAGACTTCATCATTCGTGCAGCTATCATTGCGCCGAAAATATTTTTCTTCAAATATTTATATTTGTGGAGAAATATTTTCTGTCAATGTGATCCACTGTAGTAAAACACTGACACATTTCGAAACATATCTATCTGGCAATGCCTCCCACAGTTGCCATCCAAATGTCAGACGAGGATCGAAATAGCCGGATGGTATCAACTCGTGGCGTACGGTATAAGTTACTGAAGGAGAGCGGGTGTTGTGCTATGAACCGGATCCAACAAAGGCAAAAGTATTGGACGATTCTAAGGTTCTTATGTTCGTGGAAACAAAAGACAAGCGAGGCAAGAAACTAATTCAATATAAAATTCATTTTCAAGGTTGGAATTCATCTTGGGATCGACGAGTTAATTCGGATTTCGTTCTTAAGGATACTGAGGAAAATCGTCAACTACAAAGGGATTTGGCAGAGAAAGCGCAACTTCAGTTAGCTGCCTATCTGTATAGAAGAGAAAAGCGCAAACGAATGCGATGTTCTAATAATGTACGAAATCGTGTATCATCAGATGTTGCAAGTGACGGATACAGCAGAGTGAAAGAGGCAGGCGACTTAATTCCAGGTTAGATTAGATATAGTAAAAATAGTGATGTAGCACGTGTAAACAGTTGATGCCATACAATTTGATGAGGATATCAGAAAGATTTTACCATAGAAATTCTTTTCTACGATTCAGAATCTTTCGCCATCAATCCCTGCCCGGTTTCAACCAGAATTCGAACTACTGTTTCAATCAGCTGTTTGGCTGGGATCCATCGGCAACCAATTTGCATCGTTTGGTCATCAATTGCTTTTAATTTGCTACGAAAGATGAATTAACCCGAGTGTAAGTCCTGATGTAAACATCCCCAATATATCCATCGCAACGAATCAGTTCACTGCATTATCATCGCAGCCCCAAAACCATATATCGCAAATCTCACCGATTCCCGTTTTATCGTCGAAAGGAACTGGTTCCATAGCTAGCAGTAAGAATGGCGAAGTAGATGACTACTTTCCAGTTTAATCTTAAGCAAGTCTTGATGGGGCTGAACAACTATTTGCAATTGTTGTTGAAAAGTGATTCGAAATACAATTAAGTAACTAGCAATTGGTGTTTCAAAAATGATTACACATTCCGCGGGAGCTTTGTGCATCATTAAGCTAATTAAGCAATGAGCTTTATAAAAAAGGCACATCGAGTAATGTGCTATCTAACAGCATTCTGATTCCTTCAAAAAAGTGAATAGATTATTATTTGCAACAGAAATAAAACCCCAAAGTTAGTATACTAATATTAAATGTATACCTCGGTTATCCATCAGCCATTATATTCTTTATATCAGTTAAAACTACCATCACTGAGTATTTGAAACCAACAATTACGTTAAAGAGATAAGAAAAAAAATAGTTTATGCATGTTTTATCAGCTAAAAAGTCTGCAACTATTGTGAGGAGACGGAAAGAAAAAAAAAAATATTGAACCTTATGAGAGACTTGTTGGATCCTTGCACAAAATAAGACGATCTTATTTACATTTGCGTAGCGAACACAGATTATTAACTATCGCTAAATAACATTATGGAATGTTCATTTAAAAAGAATCAAAAAGGCCTTTTTGATAATTTTATTTTAAATAGATTTTAAGAGAAGTTTCTACCCCAATATAAAAGGCAGTTATTTGTTTTATATGCTGCCATGCTAGTGTGTAAAAAAAAACAAAGCTCATACCTGAATGAAAAAAAAAGCAACGTGACTTGAGGATCGAAAAGAATAATATCTTACATAAATGTGCAATTAGTGTCAAAGAGCATCGTAAATTAATATGTTTGCCAAGTTTTTATATCTATACTAAATACCGCATATTAGCAGCTGCAGAAAGTAAAGCACAACAAGAAGAATGTTTAACAAATTTTAGCCAAATTTTGATGTTTATATTAATAAGTGATTTTAGATATTATTCTAACATTAAAAACAAAAAGTTATTCAACGTTCTTCCAAATCTTTTTTTTTTAAGAGCATCGAGTGAAATGTAATTTAATTTCACTTTTACCTTAATTTGTGATGAAATTATACGCACAACAATTCCTAAAACTTTATAGAGTAGATACGTTTACAATAATTCAATTAGAGTATTAGAGAGAATTAAATAATTTAGTTTTATTCAATTTCAGAATATTAAAAATATGAATAAATAAAAATAGTTATTCGTAAAACTATGTATACGATTTAAAAGTACATTTGGCATTTGATATCTTAGAATAGTAATGGAAAAGATGCATACGGAAAATGTGAACTGAAATTCATTAAATGAAGCAATATGTAAATAGAAATAATGAAGATCATTATCATTAGTAAAGATGTAATTGTTGAATAATTAATATTCATATTTTTACTTGAAACTTAAATTTTGATGTAAGTAAAACAAATGGAGAAAGAAAATATGATAGCAACTAAAAAAATTCCAAACAATACTATTATAACGTGTGATTTTGCTCGTGACGTAAAAGTTGTTTATTTAATGTCTCCAATTAAATATTCCACTCAAAGTTAAAGTACGAAATGTTTTTAGGGTTTTGTACTGAAATACAAAACCCTATTGCAATCACGACCTGTGTCCGTCTGTCCGTCCGTCCGTCCGTCCGTCCGTCTGTATGTCACAGCACTTTTTCTCCGAAACTATAGGGGTTACAGCCATGAAACTTGGTAGAAAGGTCAGAAGTGGTGACCTCTTGAAAGTTCAAGGGTGGTAAAATTTTTCAAAGGTGTTTAAGGGGGTCTCCCCATATAGGGGGGTGACCCCTCAAAAAAAAATTTTCACCAATGGTAGTCGAGTAGGGTGTCATTGGAAAGGTCTCAATGAGATCTTTTCAAAACAAGTCTTCAAATTGTCTTATAAGTACCGAGGGGGGCAGGGGAAGGGGAAATGTACGAACTTTTCGTGAACCCCCCCCTCGCGATTGGACACCTTCCATCCGAAAAATCTGAAAAAAATCATGAATGTAGGCCTTAATGAGTACAACAACAACAAATACATGAGAAGTCGAAATTCACTCAACTTTGTTAGTAATAGTATGATTTATCGATTTTGTGTTTTCTTGAATAAAATCTAAACTAACTCAATAAAATTTAGCATAGAGATGACTATTTATAAGATTGATCTTTTCTGAAAGTTTCATAAAGATCGAATAGTATTTACCGAAGTTATAGCGATTTGAATTTTCGTGTATTACTATGGAGCAATGTGCCCTATATTACTATGGACGCATATTGCTATGGAGCCATATGTTCTATTTACCGACTTAGACACTACAGCTTTGCTAGAATTTGCATGAAAATTTCAGGAGTGATAGGTATCATGAAGATGAGTACATACAATTGAAACAAGTCGAAGAGGCAGGAGAGAGCTCCTAGCAAAAGGGCTTTGTAACCATTCTAGGATTCGAAAAAATAGGCCATGAATCGATGATTACAGTACAGAGGAGTGGCCCCTGAAAAAAAATTTCATGAAAGGTAGCCGATATGAGTATCAAATGAAAGTTCTCTATGAGAGCTTTTCAAAACAGTTCTTAAACTGACAGTTTTTGTTTCAGTGGGAGCACAGGGAGGGGAAATACATGAAAAATGTGTTTCCTCCCTCGCGAATGGACACCCGTGATTTAAGAAATCTGAAAAAAATATCAAAGGAGATATTTATGGGTATAACTATAACAAATACCTCAGAAGTCAAAATTCGTTCAACTTTGTTAATAATAGTATGATCTTCGAATTTCACATTTTCTCCAATTAAATCGTCTTTGACATGTTTCTTGATTTTATTCGTTGCTGGTTACTGCATTTTGTAATTTGAGTACAAAACCCTTCTGACATGAGCATAGGTCTGTCTACCCAACTTGTTTATTATTATTATTAGTTTTCTACGTATTTTGTTGCGTTTTATATACCAGGCTAGTCTATATTTTTTCATATGGAAAAATAAAAAGGAGAGGAGCTTATAGTTTGCTAATAATTCTAAAACTATTAATTTTTAAAAATTATTGTAAATGAAATATCTGAAAAGTAAAGATGAAGTACTAAAAAAGCCATAAGCCTTTCCGTTCCGCATGCTCTTTCTTTTGCAGCGGAAGTGATGACCGAGGGTAAGTATGTCTTGAAGAGGGTTAGGTTTTCATAATCTGCGGATGATTGATTTCTAGTCGGTTACGGTCCGCGGTACCCTTGTTTGCGCTCTTTATTTTTTTAGAGTAGGTTATTTTGGACTTGAGGTAGTTTAGCTTATTTTCTGGTACCACGTCGGTGATTCAGTAACGCGCCTATGGTGATTTTGTAGTGTTTTGATTTGAGATGTGTGGAGAGATCACATCCAGAACTAACGTAACGTAGGTTTCCTGTTCTGGATGAGTAGTTGTTGACGCGTTTGTTAATCGGGCATGTGAACCGGTGGCTGAGTTACGTAACTCGGACTTAGTCTGCTCGCGTAAGACCCGTGACCGAAACTCCTCTCCGAACTAGCTAGCCTACAAGCAGCCACCACGGAGTAGACTAAGTGTGACCGGACTTGTTGACCTGAAGGGTACAGTCCGTTGTCATTTCCAAGACTGCACGTCTCGAACCGATGAGAGGTCGGTTCTGATTGCAATCGAACAAGACGGAGGTAGGAACCCGTTACAGGCTTTCCGTGACACAGTTTTTGATGAAGCATAGAAGCATTGCGAGCAGTCGTGATGATCCTCATACTTGAGTTCACAACGTCTTTGGCCGCCAGTTCTTCCATCCCCTACAAATTTTCCGACGTCCACCCTTTCGATGTTCCACCCAATTGTAGAAAGTTGAGGGCAAGGGCGTTAAGACAACACCACTGATCTTAAGCGGAACTCATTGATGATCACTTGCTAAGTAGTCCTGTGATGCACATACCACATTCGGTATGGTTCCACCACAGCCAATATGGTGGAATGTCGGCGTACTTCCGGTGTTTATTACGATAAGCTCAATCTTGGCCACTATTTCTCGGACTCGTTTCCGCAGTGGGTCTGTTTGTGATATGCCCCATTTGATTGGTTTAGCGATAAAATCTCCCCAACGACCACGTTGCCGACTACGTTCGAGACAGCAACCTCCAAAGCATCAAGCTTGGCTTGAAAAGATGGTATTGGCTAGTTTGGGGTTAGGTACATACCAAAACTGGTGTCCCTGAGCACTGAACCCACGTAAACCCTCCTCCCCCCCCTACTTTACATCTCTTTTCCTGAAAGTCACTGCTCGGAAACCAGATGGCGGCAGTACCGGTTTCATCAGGATACCACGATGAAGAACTTTTATCTTGGTGTTGGTTGGCTCACTCAGCAGCAAAAAGTTGACTCTTGTGTTCCTTGTAAACTGCTCAAGCAGATTTTTGGCGATTGAACCGCGGTGCAGGCTAAGCTGCAGGATATGGGTAATCAAAGTTCTGATTTTGCCTTGGCTAGCAAAACCCGACATTTCCATGATCACAAGTCGTGTCCAAGATATGGTCTTGGATCAGCATCCTTGCAAAGGATGCAGTGTTCCTTCTTTGTACACCCTTTTCTCTTATGTCTCATTTTACCGCATTCGCAACATGGGGAACTCCTGCAGAAAACGTACCCTGTTCCTACTTTGCCCTTATTCAGTAATTTAACGGCGTCCTTTTCGGTCAAGTCAATGATGGCCATACATTTGACATTTGCTCCCACCGTTCGAACATCTGGTGCGTCCTGGAAAGTTTCCTACCCTTCCTATTTAGGACGTTCTAGTGTTCTTGGCCTTGGCACTTTAATATTCCTCCAATTTTCAAGAAAATTTAAGGAATTAAGTTTAATTTGAATATGTTCACTCGGCCGGGCATTCCAAAAAATTATTTAAGCTATTGTATAACAAAATTGCGTCTGCAATGTGTTTATAAAAGATATTCTGCTTCTTTTTTATAAATTTGAACGATTTTTTATCGAAGAATTGGACGAATAACTCAAGAATCGATTCACGCTATTAGAAACCTTGTTTCGAACCCTTGGATGCTAACAATGACCTTCTGGTAGGAGCATTCAGCTGCTTACTCAACTTATTTGAAGTAAACAAGTTGAAGTTGCAGGAGAGTGTTCCTGCCAGAAGGGTATTGTAAAATAATTAGTTAATCAAACAATATATTCTGCATATCAAAACTTGACTAATATACAGATTCCATAAATTGAGTTAGAAAAATTATTATGATTTTAAACTCGCCACCGTTTTGTTTCAAGTGTTTTGACCCCTCGCTTGATAAGTCATGATGACACATCAATCTTACAAACCATTTCTAAAATTTTTATCAAAATTCCTGCATATTTGTAGTGTCTAGGTCCGTTGCAAACATGTAATTCCCTAGTATCACGTGTTAATGTTGTTGTAATTGTTAAATATTGAATCGGCTGTAACTTAGCTGTTTATAGTTCAATTATTGTGAAATTTCCGGGACACATAAAATAACTTTTAAAAAACTTAAATTGTAGGTTTTGGGAAACTTAAGGGTCCTATCTTGATTTTATAGGCAATAATCTAAAATTCATAAAATATGCTATTATTAACCAAGTTGATCGAATTTCGACTTCTGAGGTATTTGTTGCTCTTGTGCTTCTAAAGCCACACCTCTGTGATTTTTTTCAGATTTTTTGGGTCAAAGGTGTCCAATCGCGAGGGGGCGTACATTACCCCTTCCCCTGCACCCCTCAAAGCAAAACTTGTTAGTTTAAGACCTCTTTTGGAAAGGTTTCATTAAAAACTTTCATTTGATACCCATATTGTCTACATGTGATGAAAACTTTTTTTCGGGGGCAACTCCCCTATATGGGGAGACCACCCTTAAAGACCTTATAAATTTCTTTTCGTCGTAAAACTTTGAAGAGGGCGTCACTTTGCACCTACTTACAAAATCTGATGTTCCTAACTTATGTAGTTTGCGAGAAAAAGTGGTGTGACACACGGACGGACAGACGGGCAGACAGGACGCGATTTTAGTAGGGTATTGTAAAATGATTTTACGATACCCTAAAAAGCATTATCCATCAATTGCACCAGAGTTCTTAGTTGTATCAACTTCAGCTATAATCCGAGATTCATCGGCATACACAGTGTTAAATGTCTCCAGCAGCAAACATGAACCCGGCCATACTTATCATTTATGTACATCGCTGGTGTGGATGTAATTTAATATATACAATAGTACATCCATTCATATCGAGATTATGGCGTGTATTCAACCCTGAATGGCGTTATTCTAGTGAAGTATACACTCCGTTTTCCTTAAGTGATCAATCAAATCTTAAAAAGCTATAACCAACTTGGCGGCTAGGAGTATTTTGTAAGTGAGTTTTTTGGCTGTATTTATCCAGCGTTTGATATAATTAATATGCATAATTTCTTCTTATTCTTTTTCAAGATAAGGGATATCAATTTTATAAGCTTTAACGTGTACACAGGAAGTGGCAATGGAGGTTGCAGTAATTTTATATGACTGAGATTGATTCAGATACTGTTTGAAGCGTCGAACACCTTCAAACTGTGAATGGAAATTGTAATATCTTACCGCACCTCTTTCTTGGACAACTCAAGCTCGGCAGCAAAATGGGTTGAATATTAATCAAGTATTTTTAAATGTCTGAATTATTAATCCCTATTGTATCAACCGAAAGAACAAGCTTATCCATTCTCAAATAAGTGAAATGTGGTGCTAGTATAAAGACATCAGTAATTCCATAAGTCCAACTTCAAGCGTTACTGAATACATTTTAATAACAAATTCCGAGCTGCCAAAAGATTCAAAATTTTGGGGCCGCTCAAACATAATTTTAGTATCTTAAAACTTTAAAAGGAAATAATTTTGAACATCTAAACTCAAACAAATATTTTAATCATTTTTACGAAATTGAGTGCATTTATAAAATATGATTGGCCTATTCAAGCAACATTTCTAAAGAAGGCCATTCAGTTGGCGACCAATAAAGGCTAAAATCACAGACATTTCAAATAAACTTCAACCATCCTGTTTCTGTCATATCACTCACCTCACATGCTCTCGTCAATGCTTTAATGAAACTATTCAGCTTGAAAATGGAAAAATTGTTATACGATTCATAAAGTTGCGTTCAAGCTCACGACAATAAGGAATATCAGAGGAATATTCGGTTGATACTAA
The DNA here is from genome assembly GCA_963969285.1 of Odontomyia ornata. Classification (NCBI taxonomy): domain Eukaryota; kingdom Metazoa; phylum Arthropoda; class Insecta; order Diptera; family Stratiomyidae; genus Odontomyia; species Odontomyia ornata. The sequence goes on along the minus strand of OZ017741.1, from coordinate 127,871,499 downwards.
TTTGTATGTATGAGCTGATTTACTATTACTATACATACATACTATACATTCATTCATATGTATATATATATATATATATATATATATATATATATATATATATATGTATATATATATATATATATATATATATATATATATATATATATATATATATATATATATATATATATATATATTTATAAATATATATATATATATATATATATATATATATATATATATATATATATATATATATATATATATGTGTGTATATATACATATATTCATATGTTTTCATATTTTTCCACAAACGACTAATTTTTTTCTCCACTTGAATCCTTGAGAACGGAAACTTTCGAGCCCCTTCCCATTTGTAGTCACAGTAAAATTTATGTTGCGTGAGGAGTCGTTGAATTGCTACAAAACAAAATTCACAACCCCACTTTATGGTGGTTTAGGATTTCACTGTATTGAATTTGCATTAGTGGAATGATGAATTATTGAATACTAAGTTAGGGAATGAACTCATGCTATACACGGAATCCTTTATTTTTTTACGATTATGTGTATGCACGAATTGAAATAAAATTATCTAAAGTTTGTAAAAATAAACATATTACGTGCTTATTACGTTCTTATGAAAAAATGTGTGTTTTTCTCCAGAGAGTATATATATATATATATATATATTTATATATATATATATATATTATATATATATATATATATATATATATATATATATATATATATATATATATATATATATACATATGTGGGATATAAAGAAATTTGTGACCACGCTAGAGCTCGAAATTTTGCTCCGATTTTCACCAAATTTTCAGAAAAGATGTATTAAGTAAATATCTCGGCGAAGTTGTTTATCAGCTGAATTGGTCGAGCGAAAACAAAATGGACATCATATAACTCGAAAACTCTTGGTTACAGTTCTGAAGAAAATATCGCTCCGATTTCGATAAAATTTGGTAAAAAGGTTCACTGAGCTGTGTTGTGAATCTCAAATAAAAAATTCAAAATGGAGGCAACTCAAAGGTCGGAAAATGGGCAAAAATTTGTTTTTGTTGTTGTGACCAAGCCTTCCAAACAAAGTCCATGGAATTCAACACTTTGGTAAAAACTATAAATATCTTAAAAAAATACTAGAGGCCAAAACACAAGAAACAAAATGGAGGGAAGTTGAAACTCGAAATTTCAAAGGCTTTTATAAAGTCGCAATTTCTATATGAAACTTGGTCTCAATATAGAAGATGATTAGATCTGAGTATTTCGTCAGTTGGATGAGCATCCATCTTCAAATAACGAAATGGCAGTTGTTCAAAAATGCAATTTTTTAAGATCTTTGGGGGCCTTCTAGTGACCACATTTTCCAATTAATTTAAGAAACTTGTGGTTATGGATAACTGTGCAAACTTCTTGTATTTTGCAAAAACTCATCAAGGCCAAAAGAAAAATAAAGTGTTAAAAATTTCAAACCTTCTATTTTTAGCTGCCATTTTCGCTAAAAATTTAATAATTTTGGCCTGTCTAGAGTGAAACTTCGATTTCAACAAGATTTGGCACATTGTTTGATGAGACCCTACGGTGCAAACATTTTAAAGAATCTAAAATTAAATGCATGCATTCAAAATGGCAGCTCCTCAAGGCCACAAAGCAAACGCAATTTGCTACTTTAGTATTAACTGGAATAATGAATACTTTGTATTGAAACGTTTCTTATGGCTTAACTTTAAAGTATTTGTACAATAGACCATTTTCAGGATGTTATAAAATATTTTTATGATACTTTACTAAAATCGCGATTTGTCTTTCCGTCCCATCCATCGATCTCGACTTTTCTCGCATAAACCTGTGTTGCGAATTCCAGCGTACCGGCTTTCTCCCATTTGCAACTTCAAACTGTCGCCACAACATCTCACTCATACTTTTTCCTCTGTGTATTTGTTTAATTTTTTAAACATTTTATCAATTTCCCTATAATTTTTAATTCCCCATCATCTCAATCCTACCCTCTTATACTATTTTTAATTACAAAAAAAAAATATTAAATTTATTTTTCCCACTAACAATACTCCATTCATAAATTCCCATCAACAAAATTTCATTCGTTACATTTTCTCCAGTAAAAACGAATTCCTTCCTCCATACTAACTAATTTTACTCATTAGCTCCCACTAACAAATTTTATTTTTCTTACTAACAAAAAATTCATTCACGTTTCCCTACTAACAAATTTCATCTTCACGCCCATCAAGAAAGATGCATAGTTGGATTCTTGACCGGGACTCCGCTGGCACCGTGGGTTCAAGTTCCCCGAGTGCAGGAAAATACTCTTTTTAGAATATCGGCAAAAGCAATTGTTTTCGTATATATATATATATATATATATATATATATATATATATATATATATATATATATATATATATATATATATATATATATATATAAATATATATGTTGATTTGCACCTAACCAAACGCTATCATGGTTATGCAAATCGCCATATATGCAAACTGGAAATTGTTGCGGTTGTCGATATCAAAAAGATGTGTGGGTAGCGGAATATACTCGTAAGTGTAATGAACTTCGATTACGCTACCGTGATGCGGCAGCGGTAATTGATAAAGAAAGGATTCCGGGATTCGGTTCTTGGATTTGATTGACTTTGGGAAAAGCAAGAGTGATTGCTTTTGGCGGTGCGTTAATTTTTAATTTGGGGAGGAAAGAATTCGTTATTTGATCTTGAAAGGAGAAGGAATTTTTGCGTTTTTGTCAAAGTGATTTTGGGAATTAACAATTCGAGGAAGAAGATATCATTAGAGATTTTAAGGAGGAAAAAAAGGAAAAGTTTGTGTCAGTGTTGACGAAGACACAGTTTCGAAGAAGTGACTGAAGAGGGATTAATGGCCCAAAGTGATTAGCGGGCGTGAAGGTGAACAAAATACTTAGAAACTAAGTGCAATTCATTGTGCTAGAAGTGATTCCGTGCAGCATTAGGTTTGCGGTTCAAGTGGGTCTCGTAAATAATGGATAAATCCGTATAAAATTACCAAGAGGTGTTCAGAAAGTGTATAAATACATTAAAGAGGAGATTCTTTGTTTTGACTATCATAAATTAATGTGGATAAATGTGGTTGTGTCTCTTCGTTGAGTGACTTCTATTCGGAAATATTCTGAATGTTTAATAATTAAAACAACTCGTGATCAAACGTCCCTCAACAACAGACAATAGAAAAAAAGAATTAAAGTAATTTATTAATTTTTCAATGGTTTAGTAGTTGCCCAGTCCCCTTCTGTTGCAGAGCGCTCCGCAGCTGTAAAAATAGGGTGAGTAGTTTTGAATTGATTTTTTCTGGATTCCTCTCATTATATGACGACGTGAATCGATTACTTGTTTTCCTTGTGTAAATTCTTGGAGTAGTATTTAATTGAATAATAAAAGAAGAAAACGGGCTTATTGAATTGATTTTTTTTGTATATTATTTCTATTTGATAAATCGGTCCCTTGTGAACAAATTGAAAAAAAATATAAGAAATGAAGTGCTAAAGGAATTATTTTTCATTTCTTGAAACAACCTCCTCCTCTCCCGTCCTTTTCCTTTTGTGTTAGTTTTTATATGTAGGGTGGCTGAGCACGAGCAGAGGCTGTCCCGGAAGTCCCACGACACGACTGAGCGAAAGCCGGCCTCAGTATGCCACCCGGGCTACTCACCCCTCTGCTGAGACATAATGTCTGCAACTGCGGTGACAGGTGGCGCCCAAATTTGGTTGTTGTTGATTTCCATTGGGTTTTATTTTATTTTTCTCTATTCAAAGTTTCAATTTGTTAGATTTGTTGGGCTGAGTGTCTGGAGTGCCTGACTTGAATAGTGGTCTGAGCATTCCAGGCAAATTTTTATATTTTTTTTGTGTTTTTACCAGAAATTTTTGATGATTTGGTTTGAATGATTTTGGCAGGAAATGATAAGATAGATAATTATTAAATAATAATAGTTTCGGTTTTTATGATTAGTTGATGATACATTTTTGATCACGGGGTTCGCCACAGTTGCAGTGGTGCCCACCGTGCTGAAATATGTGTTTGATAGTCTTCACCGGCTATGATAGCAGCCTGCTGTGGCAGTATGGATGTGAGTTGGGCTCCACCGAATTTTGAGTCATTGGTCATTATGAAGTCCGTTGTGTTTCATAATGGTCTCGTAGTCGGCCTTTTTTTGTTTATTTATTGTAGGGAGTTGAATGCCATTTATGCACAGAGTGTGGGACTCCCATGCTCGCACGAAGGCAACTGGACTACGCACTTAACACCTCCCCTGTCAACCTGAGAACCCAGCCTGGAACCGTTTGACACATTATTTCGGGCCAGGTCTCGTTTTGTTACGCCATGAGGCGCCTTCAAGCTGGAAGATCCCTTTCCTAGCAGGAGGGAAGAGGAAATGGCAGAAAAGTGATCTCACAGCCACAGCGGCCCCAGCTGCTGTGAGTCCCTTTTATATTTTAGGACTCCCCGAGCATAATGTGCCCCTGGTTCCATTTGTTAACCGATTCGAGCATCACGGCGATTATATTGTCCGGAGTGAGATCTCCCGTCTCCCTGTCGAGTTTCCTTCGCAGCCTGACCCATTTTGTATACGCAAAAAATGTGTGACAGGCTCCTCTCCTGGGCAAAACCGACAGTCGGGGAACCGTGACCTACCAATCTAGATAAGACTGAAATAACCCATGTCCGCTCAAAACCTGGGTCGGATAGAAGTCAGTCTGAACATACCTTCGATTTAGCTACGATCTCACATCCAGGATGAGGCGCGCAGTCCACCTTCCCTTCGTGCAATTCACCCAAGGCTGCTGCCAATCGTTGAGCGAGCGCTGTCGCTCTTGGCAGACAACCATCTCCCTTGCATTCTCATTTCGGCGCAGGTAAATAGTGCGGTGGTTTCTAGCATGGAGGGCAACAGGTATCACGCCTGCAATCACTCTCACCACCGAATCAGAGACTGTCGGATACGACGATGCAATTCTCAGTGCTCCTCTTCTCTGTACCTGTGCCAAATGTTTTTGGTATACCTCCTTGCTGAGAGCGTCACCCCATACCTCTGCTCTGTACAGTAGCACTGACCCTACAGCACTCATCAAGAGGCGTCTTCTTGATGGGCCGGGTCCCCCTACGTTGGCCATAACTCGACTCAGAGCCGATATTCCCGTGGCAGCCTTCTCAGCCGTTGCCCTGATTTGCTCAGAGAAACTCATCTTCGAGCCGATAAGTAGCCCCAGGTACTTCACCGATGGCTTTGATTCAATTAGTATGTCTCCAATACTGATCATCTCTATCTAGGGATTCTCTTTTTTGCCAAGATGACCACTTCGGTTTTCTCCAGTGCTAAACTGAGCCCACGAGCAGTCATACAGTCCCTCACTCGGTGCATTAGCATACCTAGCCTAAGTTGCGCCTGTTCAACGGCGCGTCCAGCGACCAGAGCCGCAGCATCATCCATATAGCCGACCAAGTGCGACTCATCTGGCAGCTCAAGTCTCAGTGGCGCTCCCACAGGGGGAATGCCGGTCGACAAGACCACTCTTGGAGGCTAGAATTCTTTGGGGAGTTCGGCCCCCACGTACCCGAGGAAATTCCCGCAGGGAGAAAGCCGGTCGACAAGAACATTCTTGGAGGCTAGCATTCTTTGGGGAGCGCCGCCCACACGGACCCGAGGATATGGGGGGCGCCTTGAGGCTCCCTCCTGGGATGACAGGTAACGACTCTGATTGTATCTGGACTACGCTTTGGACAACGAACTGCAATTGACGCTTTGGGCTGGCAGATGTGATGGTTTGGACCTAGTTGCTACGCACAGTAGCGCCGAGGTAAAACTCGTGTGTGAACGGCTCCAATTCAACTATCATACCGTCTCCGTCTCGGTAAAACCTTGGCAGGCCTCGGAGTACGTTCGAAGTTTGCACCATTGGGTTGGTGGTGTAGGTTCGGTTGAGACGGACTCCCGATTAGCGCTGGTCAGGCTCTGAGCACTTGTCCCCATAAGGGCTTGTGCCAATCCTCGCATGGCCTCCCTGCTCTGCAAAGATAACCATGGGACCAAAAAGGCGACTACACACACGAATGGAGATAGCGGCTCCGAGGGGGGACCCAACAAAACTGGAGCAATCAAAAGACCAAAAAAATCTAAAAAAGTAAATAAAAAATTATAGCAACGACGACGCAACCAGCGGTTGCAGCCACGATGTTAACAGTACATCGAGAGCTGTACTAACCACGAAAAAAACGAAGAATAGCACGACGACAGTGACGGTAGACGAAAAACGGAGAACAGCAGACAGTCTGGTGCAGACTGAGATTCCTGCGACATTTGAGCGCAGCAAAAAAATTATGCGAACGCCCGAGCGTCCTATTAAGGAGAAGCGGGAGACTCCGCAGGATGCTTCAGATGTTCGAGCGGTGGAAGATAACATGAAGAACACCGAAAAATCGATTGTCACCGCTGCGATCGTTACTAAAGCGACCGATGCAAGGGTCACAAATCCCGACATTGCAACGAAAATCCCAAGAGCCAACGAGGAGATTACGGCACTGAAAGCAAAGAGTGACCAAACACCGCGTGATTGTACCGCCAAAGTTGAAAATGTGGCGGAAGTACTGCACTCGGAAACGGAACACGAAAACCTCTCCCAAGGATGGTTGCAAGGTACAATTGCGGCCCAGCGATTTGAAGAAGAAAGACTACTTCGAAAGCGGGAGATGTTCTGAAAAGAATAAAAGCTGCATGTGACTCCCCAAAAATTAGCAAAGTAGCAAAGGAAGGGCTCGTTGAACTACAGGTGCTCCTAGATCGCATAGGGCACTATCGTGGGAGCTGGTTATGGGCCGAAGATGAACAGAAGGCTAGGGAGGCGCTTGGGGCAAAATCTAAAGGCGACATGCAGATAGCTCCATCATTAAAAGTCAATAAAAGAATGGCGTCTAGCCCAATCGAAGGAGATTGGGATAAAAGAAGGAAGGAAGAGGCACCAGATCAGGGGTGTCAGACAGTGCTTACAAAAGGAGCGAAGAAAGCCGCAATAAAAATTCTTCAAAAAAAGCCAGGAAGCAAAGTTCGTACGGACGCGCAATTAGAAAAAGGACCTGATGCAAAACAGGAGAGGCAGAAGCGCCGACGAAGACCCCGGCAGCAGGCATTGCTTGTAAAGCCCCAAGATGGCCGATCCTACGCGGAGGTACTGCGGGACATCAGGGGAAACGTAAGGCCCGAAGACACCAATACCACCATTGAAGTAGTACGACCAACGCGGTCGGGCCACATACTGGTTGGATTCGGAGCAGAGGCCGGCAATAAAGATGCATTCTGTGACGCAGTAAAGAAAGTCCTCGGCAAAAGCGCAACTATAGCCCCGCTTGAGCCGATGGCAACGATCGAAATACGGGACATTGACTGCATGACAGATCTGGCCGAGGTAGAAGAGGCCATCAAAAAGGGAGTTCCCTAGCGTGGGAAGGATCAAAGCGAGACTGACACCAGAAAACAACAGGGGACAACGCATGGCCATAGTTGACTTGACCAAAAAGGACGCCGAACAGTTCCTGAACAAGGGCAAGGTACGAATAGGGTGGGTTGTCTGTAGGAAACGGCAAAGAGCAACGCCTCTTCAATGTTTCAAATGCCTTGATTATGGTCACACCACACAAGTATGCAAAGCACCCGATAGGAGTTCCGTATGTTACAAATGCCTTGAAATGGGACACATAAGAAAAGAGTGTACGAAGGCGGCACACTGTATTCTTTGCAAGGATGCTGATCCAAAACCTGATTTTGGACACGTCTTGGGATCAGGAAAATGCCGGGTGTTCCAGGAAGCCCTAGTCAAGGCCAAATCAGAGCTTCGATGACCCGCGTCCTGCAGCTAAGCCTACACCGTAGCTCAACCGCCCAAAATCTGCTTGAGCAGTTTGCGAGGGACATGAAAGCCAACTTCTTGCTGCTAAGTGAGCAACACCATAGTAAAAGTCCTGCATTATGGTATTCTGATGAAACTGGTACTGCCGCCATCTGGATTCGGAACAGTGACTTTCAAACGGAGCGTTGTGGACGGGGGGATGGTTTCGTGTGGGTTCGGTGCTCAAGGATCACCTTCTTTAGTGTGTACCTAACGCCTAACGAGTCGATATCATGTTTCGAAGCCAAGCTCAATGCTTTGGAGGGCGCTGTCTCGAGCGCAGAGGGCAAAGCGCTCGTTGGGGGCGACTTCAACGCTAAAGCAATCGAATGGGGCATGCCTAAGATGGATCCGCGGGGAAAACGAATCCTGGAAACTACGGCCAGGACTGCCCTCGTCGTATTAAACTCCGGAAATACGCCAACTTTCCGCCGTATTGGCTGTGAGGGAACCAAACCAGACGTGACATTCGCCTCGGAGTCCTTAGTACGGAGGATACACAACTGGAAAGTATTAGAGGACTACTCAGCCAGTGATCATCAGTGCATTCTGCTTGAGATAAGTGATGCTGTCTCCCGACGTCCTCGCTCTCGGCCTTCTACAACTGGATGGAACATCGGAAGGATGGACGTCGAGAGGTTCGTCAAGGTTCTCACAGCAGGTGAGCCGCTGCAGGGAGCTACGGAGGGACGGAAGAACTGGCAGCTGAAGACGTGGTGAACTCTACTATGAGCATAATCACGACTGCTTGCTGCGCTTCTATGCCCCGTCAAAGACCCCGGCACGGCAAGCCCCTAGTGTACTAGTGGTCTACCGAAATCACTGAAAAGCGCAGGGAGTGTCACAAGCTTCGGCGTGAGGCTCAACGGGCGCGGAACCGTGACGAGGCATGCAACCAGGTGGCAGCATATAAGTCGGCCAGGAAATGCCTTCGCAAGCTGATCAAAAGTAGCAAGGCTCGCTGCTGGCAAGACCTAGTGGACAATGTCAACAAGGATCCGTGGGGCCTTGGCTACAAGCTGGTCATGGGGAAACTTGGTGCCCTACGGAAGCCTTGTATACATGACGCGGAAAAGATGGACGCGATAGTGCGGGGACTCTTCCCCGCCCATCCCGTCCGTGTTGACGCTGTCCATGGTGAAACAGCAGTAAAGTGCCCACTCTTCACACAGCTGGAGTTGGAGGAGGCAGTTCTCTCCTTGAAAACGAGGAAGGCTCCAGGTCCAGATGGTGTTCCAGCTGAGGTGTTGCGGCTCGTCTATCACCATCGTCCTGACTTGCTGCTCAGCACATTCAACGCTTGCCTACGGTACGGGGTTTTCCCGGTACGATGGAAGGTGGCGAGGCTCGTGCTGAACAGCAAGGGGAAGGGGAATCCCAGATCGCCGTCTGTATACTGCCCGTTATGCATGCTAGACACGGCTGGGAAAGTGCTAGAGAAACTCATCAAGGGAAGACTCACTGACGCGATTCGTGCTGCTAGGGACCTATCACCTCGGCAGTATGGCTTTAGAGCAGGACGTTCTACCATTGATGCGATTGCAGAGGTGGTGAACGCGGTCCAAAAGGCAGAGGCATATAGTCGCACCAAGCGACGGATCGTCCTGTTGGTGACACTCGACGGCAGGAATGCTTTCAACTCCGCTAGATGGGTGGATATTCTGGATACGCTGGAAAACTCTTTTCAAGTTCCAGAATATCTAATGCGGCTTTTGAGGAACTATGTCAAGGACCGAAGCTTGCTCTACGACACGACACAGGGCCAACGAAGGATGGAAATTACATCGGGTGTTGCCCAGGGATCTATCCTTGGTCCGGACCTGTGGAACGTGCCTTACGACGGGCTACTGAGACTTGAGATGCCAGATGAGTCACGCTTGGTTGGCTATGCGGATGATGTTGCGGCTCTGGTCGCTGGACGCACCGTTGAACAAGCGCAACTTAGGCTAGGTATGCTAATGCACCGAGTGAGGGACTGGATGACTGCTCGCGGGCTGAGTTTAGCACTGGAGAAAACCGAAGTGGTCGTCTTGACAAAAAGAGAGAATCCCTAGAGTAAGGATGATCAGTATTGGAGATATACAAATCCAATCCAAGCCAGCGGTGAAGTACCTAGGGCTACTGATCGATTCGAAGATGAGTTTCTCTGAGCAAATCAGGGCAACGGCTGAGAAGGCTGCTTCGGGAATATCGGCTCTGAGTCGACTTATGGCCAACGTAGGGGGGCCCAGTCCATCAAGAAGACGCCTCTTGATGAGTGCTGTAGGGTCAGTGCTACTGTGCGGAGCAGAGGTATGGGGTGACGCTCTCAGCAAGGAGGTAACCGGAAACGTTTGGCATGGGTGCAGAGAAGAGGAGCACTGAGAGTTGCATCTTCGTATCCAACAGTCTCCGACTCGGCGGTGAGAGTGATTGCAGGCGTGATACCTGTCGCCCTCCTTGCTAGAGAGCGCCGCGCTATTTACCTGCACCGAAACGAGGAGGCGAGGGAGATGGTTGTCCGCGAGGAGAGACAGCGCTCACTCAACGATTGGCAGCAGTCTTGGGTGAATTGTACGAAGGGAAGGTGGACTGCGCGCATCATCCCGGATGTGAGACCGTGGCTAAATCGAAGGCACGGTGAGACTGACTTCTATCTGACCCAGCTTTTGAGTGGGCACGGGTGTTTTCAGTCTTACCTGCACAAGATCGGTAAGTCACGGTCTCCCGATTGTCGGTTTTGCCCAGGAGAGGAGGACAATGCCTGTCACACATTGTCCTCCTGCGTGTACAAAATGGGTCAGGCTGCGAAGGGAACTTTACAGGGAGACGGGAGAGCTCACCCCGGATAATATAGTTGCGGTGATGCTCGAATCGGTTGACAAATGGAACCAGGTGGCACATTATGCTCGGGCAGTCCTAAAATATAAAATTTATTTATTTATTCATGAACCAAACAAGGTACAAAAAGGGACTCACAGCAGCCGGGGGCGCTGGGGCTGGGGGATCGCTCTACTAGCAATTCTCCATCTCCTCTCCCCTCCCGCTAGGAAAGGCATTCCCCAGCTTGAAGGCGCTCCACGGCGTAACAACGAGACCTGGCCGAAGTAGTGTGTCAAACGGTTCCAGGCTGGGTTCTCAGGTTGACAGGGGAGGTGTTTAGTGGGTAGTCCAGCCGCGCATGGGAGTCCCATACTCTGTGCATAAATAGCATTTACCTCCCTACCACAATTAAAAAAGTCTCAGTAGCCCATCGTAAGACACGTTCCACAGGTCCGGACCAAGGGTAGACCCCTGGACAACACCCGATGTAATTTCCATCCTTCGTTGGCCCTGCGTTGTATCGTAGAGCAGGCTTCGGTCTTTATGTAGTCCCTCAATAGCCGCTTTAGTTATTCTGGAACTCGAAAAGCGTTTTCCAGCGTATCCAGAATATCCACCCATCTAGCGGAGTTGAAGGCGTTCCTGACGTCGAGTGTCACCAACAGGACGATCCGTCGCTTGATGCGACTATTTGTCTCTGCCTTTGAGACTACGTTCACCACCTCTGCAATCGCATCAATGGTAGAACGTCCTGCTCTAAAGCCGTACTGCCAAGGAGACAGGTCCCCAGCAGCACGGATCGCTTCAGTGAGTCTTCCCTTGATGAGTTTCTCTAGCACTTTTCCAGCCGTGTCTAGCATGCATAACGGCGGTATACAGACGGCGATTCGGGATTTCCCATCCCCTTGCTGATCAGAGCGAGCCTTGCCACCTTCCATCGCACCGTCCCGTAGGCAAGCGTTGAATGTGCTGAGCAGCAAGTCAGGGCAATAGCAGCAAGTCAAGACAATAGCAGCAAGTCCGGACAACAGCAGCAAGTCAGGACAATAGCAGCAAGGCAGTAGTCGGCCCTCAGAGGTGACAATTAGAATGGAGTCCGTCTTCAGATTCCATGGCTATGCCAGGCATTGTTGCCGTTTGTCTGTTTGTATTTTGTGAAAATTTTAACCTTCATCCGATTTAATTACATTTTCTTTTTCTTTTCCTTCTAATGGGGAATTAGTTTGAAAGATGATAGCAAAATCAATTTTATTATTCAATTAACGAATTGCTTGATTGCATTCTCCCACCTACTTGTTATCATATAATTTCTTTCATTTCGCCATCACATAGAAAGTTTAAATTTTATTATTGTTTGTTATATAGATTGTGTTAGATTTGGGTTGACTTTAAACTCATTGAATTTAGGTTTAGTTTAGTTATAGAGTTTAATTAGGGGTTTGATTTAGATTAGTTTTAGATAATTGGGTTTACGGTTTTTCTTAGTTTTGAGTAATTTCAGATGGTTTAATTAGTTTTCGGTTTTGAGTATTTTAAGTTGAATCTATGCTAATTGAGTTTAGTTTAGGCTATTAAATTTGGGTTTGGTTTTGTAGAGTTAAGTAGAATTTTTCATAGCCTAGTTTTAATGATAGAGATTTAGATTAGGGGATTTGAATTAATTTTTATTTGAGCTTAGGTTAGCCATTAAAATTTTATGTATTTATTTACTTGTCGGTTTATCTGTCTGCTGTTCGATTTCTTATTTATTTTTATTGAAACGTTTGTTTGTCGGTCTGTGAGTTAATAGATTATTGATTGCATTCAAATTATCTGTGCTGTCCGTCTAATACTTATTAATTTCTCTGATTTCGTCGGTGTGTCTGAACGTTAATTTTTATTTGATTTATTGATTTTTCAGTTTAGTTATTCAGTATTTATAATATTATTTCTCAATTATGACATCGTATAACGTCCACAGGGGGAATGCCGGTTGACAAGAGCACTCTTGGAGGCTAGCATTCTTTGGGGAGTTCCGCCCCCACGTACCCGAAGAAATTCCCGCAGGGAGAACGCCAGTCAACTAGAGCACTCTTGGAGGCTAGCATTCTTTGGGGAGTTCCGCCCCCTCAGACCCTAGGATATGGAGGGTGCCGTGAGGTTCCCTCCTGGGATGACAGGTAACGACTCTGATTGGATCTGGACTACGCTTTGGACAACGAACTGGGAATGACGCTTTGGGCTGGTGGATGTGATTGTTTGGACCTAGTTGCTACGCAGAGTAGCGCCGAGGTGAAACTCGTGTGTGAACGGCTCCAATTCAACGATCATACCGTCTCCATCCAGTCTTAAACCTTGGCAGGCCTCGGAGTACGTTCGAAGTTCGCACCATTGAGTTGGTGGTGTAGGTTCGGTTGAGACGGACTCCCGAATAGCGCTGGTCTGGCTCTGAGCACTTGTCCCCATAAGGGCTTGTGCCAACCCTCGCATGGCCTCCCTGCTCTGCAAAGATAACCATAGGACCAAAAAGGCGACTACACACACGAACGGAGATAGCGGCTCCGAGGGGGGACCCAACTAAACTGGAGCAAACAAAATCAAAAGACCCCAAATACCCAGAAAAAGAAACGAAAAATAATAACGACGACGCAACCAGCGGTTGCAGCCACGATGTCAACAGTACATGGAGAGCGGTACTAACAACGACAAAAACGAAGCCTAACACTACGACAGAGACGGTAGACGAAAAACGGAGAATACAGACTGAGATTACTGCGGCGTTCGGGCGCAGCAAAAAAATTACCGCTCAAACACCTGAAGTGTCCTGCACAGTTTCCTGTTTCTCCTTAATAGGTCGCTCGGGAGTTCGCAAAAAAAAAATGATGCGAATGCCCGAGCTTCCTATTAAGGAGAAACGGGAAAATCTGCAGGACACTTCATGTGTTCGAGCGGTGGGAGATAACATAAAGAGCACCGAAAAGCCGATTGTCACTGCTGCGATCGTTTCCGAAGCGACTGATGCAAGGGTTGCAAATCCCGACATTGCTACGAAAATCCCAAGAGCCAACGAGGAGATTACGGCACTGAAAGCAAAGAGTGACCAGACACCGCGTGAATGCACCGCCAAAGTTGAAAATGTGGCGGAAGTACTGGACTTGGAAACGGAACGCGATAACCTCTCCCAAGGATGGTTGCAAGGTACAATTGCGGCCCAGCGATTTGAAGAAGAAAGACTACTCCAAAAAGCGGGAGATTTTCTGAAAAGAATACAAGCTGCATGCGACTCCCCAAAAATCAGCAAAGCAGCAAAGGAAGGGCTCCTTGAACTAGAGGAGCTCCTAGATCGCATGAGGCACTATCGGAGGAGCTGGTTAAGGGCTGAAGTCGAACAGAAGGCTAAAGAGGCACTTGAGGTGAAATCGAAAGGCGACACGCAGATGGCTCCACCATTAAACGTCAATAAAAGAATGGCGTCTAGCCCAATCGAAGGAGATCGGAATAAAAGAAAGGAGGGAGAGGCACTTGAAGGGCGTGGAGCACTAGATCAGGGGTTCCAGACAGTGCTTACAAAAGGAGCAAAGAAAGCTGCAAAAAAACTCTTTCAGAAAAAGCCAGAAGGTAAAGCTCGTACGGACGCCCAATTACAAAAAGGACCTGATGCAAAGCAGGAGAGGCAGAAGCCCCGACGAAGACCCCGGCAACAGGCACTGCTTGTAAAGCCCCAAGATAGCTGATCCTACGCGGAGGTACTGCGGGACATCAGGGGAAATGTAAGGCCGGAAGACACCAATACTACCATTAAAGTAGTACGACCGCTCGCGGGCTCAGTTTAGCACTGGAGAAAACCGAAGTGGTCTTCTTGACAAAAAAGAGAATCCCTAGAGTAAAGATGATCAGTATTGGAGATATAAAAATCGAATCGAAGCCAGCGGTTAAGTTCCTAGCGCTACTGATCGACTCAAAGATGGGCTTCTCTGAGCAAATCAGGGCAACGGCTGAGAAGGCTGCTTCGGGAATATCGGCTCTGAGTCGACTTATGGCCAACGTAGGGGGGACCCAGCCCATCAAGAAGACGCCTAATGATGAGTACTGTAGGGTCAGTGCTACTGTATGGAGCACAGGAATGGGGCGACGCTCTCAGCAAGGAGGTATACCGAAAACGTTTCGCACAGGTACAGAGAAGAGGAACACTGAGAATTGCATCTTCGTATCCAACAGTCTCCGACTCGGCGGTGAGAATGATTGCAGGCGTGAAACCTGTCGCCCTCCTTGCTAGAGAGCGCCGCGCTATTTACCTGCGCCGAAACGAGGATGCGAGGGAGATGGTTGTCCGCGAGGAGAGACAGCGCTCGCTTAACGATTGGCAGCAGTCTTGGGTGAATTGCACGAAGGGAAGGTGGACTGCGTGCCCCATCCCGAATGTGAGACCGTGGCTGAATCGAAGGCGTGGTGAGACTGACTTCTCTCTGACCCAGCTTTTGAGCAGGCACGGGTGTTTTCAGTCTTACCTGCACAAGATCGGTAAGTTACGGTCTCCCGATTGTCCGTTTTGCCCAGGAGAGGAGGACAATGCCTGTCACACATTTTTTGCGTGTACAAACAAGGTCAGGCTGCGAAGAGAACTGTACAGGGAGACGAGAGAGCTCCCCTCGGATAATATAGTTGCGGTGATGCTCGAATCGGTTGACAAATGGAACCAGGTGGCACATTATGCTCGCAATAAAAGGGACTCACAGCAGCCGAGGGCGCTGGGGATGGGGGATAGCTCTTCTGGCATTTCCTCTTCCCCTCTCCTCTCCCGCTAGGAAAGGGACTCCCCAGCTTGAAGGCGCCCCACGGCGAAACAAAACGAGACCTGGCCCGAAGTAATGTGTCAAACGATTCCAGGCTAGGTTCTCAGGTTGACAGGGGAGGTGTTTAGTGGGTAGTCCAGTCGTGCATGGGAGTCCCACACCCTGTGCATAAATAGCATTTACCTCCCTACCACCAAAAAAAAAAGAAGTACGTATAACACGGTCGGGCCACATACTGGTCGAATTCGGAGCAGAGGCTGGCAATAAAGATGCATTCTGTGACGCAGTAAAGAAAGTCCTGGGCAAGTGTGCAACTATAGCCCCGCTTGAGCCGATGGCAACGATCGAAATACGAAACAAAGACTGCGTGACGGATCTGGCCGAGGTAGAAGAGGCCATCAAAAAGGAGTTCCCTAGCGTGGGAAGGATCAAAGCGAGACTGACACGAGAAAACAACAGGGGACAACGCATGGCCATAGTTGACTTGACCGAAAAGGACGCTGAACAATTCCTGAACAAGGGCAAAGTACGAATAGGGTGGGTTGTCTGTAAGATACGGCAAAGAGCAACGCCTCTTCAATGTTTCAAATGCCTTGATTATGGTCACACCACACAAGTATGCAAAGCACCCGATAGGAGTTCCGTATGTTACAAATGCCTTGAAATGGGACATATAAGAAAAGAGTGTACGAAGGCGGCACACTGTATTCTTTGCAAGGATGCTGATCCAAAACCTGATTTTGGACACGTTTTGGGATCAGGAAAATACCGAGTGTTCCAGGAAGCCCTAGCCAAGGCCAAATCAGAGCTTTGATGACCCGCATCTTGCGGCTGAACCTACACCGCAGCTCAACCGCCCAAAATCTACTTGAGCAGTTTGCGAGGGACATAAAAGCTGACTTCTTGCTGCTGAGTGCGCAACACCATAGTAAAAGTCCTGCATTATGGTACTCTGATGAAACTGGTACTGCCGCTATCTGGGTTCGGAACAGTGACTTTCAAGCGGAGAGTTGTCGACGGGGGGATGGTTTCGTGTGGGTTCGGTGCTCAGGGATCACCTTCTTTAGTGTGTACCTAACGCCTAACGAGTCGATATCATGTTTCGAAGCCAAGCTCAATGCTTTGGAGGGCGCTGTCTCGAGCGCAGAGGGCAAAGCGCTCGTTTGGGGCGACTTCAACGCTAAAGCAATCGAATGGGGCATGCCTCAGACGGATCCGCGGGGAAAACGAATCCTGGAAACTGCGGCCAGGACGGCCCTCGTCGTAATTAGCTCCGGAAACACGCCGACTTTCCGCCGTATTGGCTGTGAGGGAACCATACCGGACGTGACATTCGCCTCGGAGTCCTTAGTACGGAGGATGCAAAACTGGAAAGTATTAGAGGACTACTCAGCCAATGATCATCAGTGCATTCTGCTTGAGATAAGTGATGCTGTCTCCCGACGTCCGTGCTCTCGGCCTTCTACACCTGGATGAAACATCGGAAGGATGGACGTCGAGAGGTTCGTCAAGGTTCTCACAGCAGGTGAGCCGCTGCAGGGAGCTTGGAAGGGGACGGAAGAACTGGCAGCTCAAGACGTGGTGAACTCTACTATGAGCATAATCACGACTGCTTGCTGCGCTTCTATGCCCCGTCAAAGACCCCGGCACGGCAAGCCCCCAGTGTACTGGTGGTCTACCGAAATCACTGAAAAGCGCAGGGAGTGTCACAAGCTTCGGCGTGAGGCTCAACGGGCGCGGAACCGTGACGAGGCATGCAACCAGGTGGCAGCATATAAGTCGGTCAGGAAATGCCTTCGCAAACTGATCAACAGTAGCAAGGCTCGCTGCTGGCAAGACCTAGTGGACAATGTGAACAAGGATCCGTGGGGCCTTGGCTACAAGCTGGTCATGGGGAAACTCGGTGCCCTACGGAAGCTTTGTATACATGACGCGGAAAAGATGGGCGCGATAGTGCGGGGACTCTTCCCCGCCCATCCCGTCCGTATTGACGCTGTCCATGGTGAAACAGCAGTAAAGTGCCCACTCTTCACACAGCTGGAGCTGGAGGAGGCAGTTGTCTCCTTGAAAACGAGGAAGGCTCCAGGTCCAGATGGTGTTCCAGCTGAGGTGTTGCGGCTCGTTTATCACCATTGTCCTGACTTGCTGCTCAGCACATTCAACGCTTGCCTACGGTACGGGGTTTTCCCGGTACGATAGAAAGTTGTATGGCTCGTGGGGGGGGGGGGAGGGAAATCCCGAATTGCCGTCTGCATACCACCCACTATGCATGCTGGACATGGCTGGGAAAGTGCTAGAGAAACTCATGAAGGGAAGACTCACTGACGCGATTCGTGCCACTGGGGACCTATCTCCTCGGCAGTATGGCTTTAGAGCAGGACGTTCAACCATTGATGCGATTGCAGAGGTGGTGAACGCGGTCCAAAAGCAGAGGCATATAGTCGCACCAAGCGACGGATCGTCCTGTTGGTGACACTCGATGTCAGGAATGCCTTCAACTCCGCTAGATGGGTGGATATTCTGGACTCGCTGGAAAACTCTTTTCAAGTTCCAGAATATCTAATGCGGCTTGTGAGGAACTACCTAAAGACCGGAGCCTGGATGGAAATTACGCCTCTTGATGAGTGCTGTAGGGTCAGTGCCACAGTACGGACCATGGGTATGGGGCGACGCTCTCAGCAAGGAGGTATACCGAAAACGTTTAGCACAGGTACAGAGAAGAGGAGCACTGAGAATTGCATCTTCGTATCCAACAGTCTCCGACTCAGCGGTGAGTGTGATTGCAGGCGTGATACCTGTCACCCTCCTTGCTAGAGAGCGCCGCGCTATTTACCTGCGCCAAAATGAGGATGCGAGGGAGATAGCTGTGTGCGAGGAGAGACAGCGCTCGCTTAACGATTGGCAGCAGTCTTGGGTGAATTGCACGAAGGGAAGGTGGACTGCGCACCTCATCCCGGATGTGAGACCGTGGCTTAATCGAAGGCGTGGTGAGACTGACTTCTATCTGACCCAGCTTTTGAGCGGGCACGGGTGTTTTCAGTCTTACCTGCACAAGATCGGTAAGTCACGGTCTCCCGATTGTCGGTTTTGCCCAGGAGAGGAGAACAATGCCTGTCACACATTTTTTGCGTGTACAAAATGGGTCAGGCCACGAAGGGAACTGCACAGGGAGACGGAAGAGCTCACCCCGGATAATATAGTTGCGGTGATGCTCGAATCGGTTGACAAATGGAACCAGGTAGCACATTATGCTCGGGCAGTCCTAAAATATAAAAGGGACTCACAGCAGCCGGGAGTGCTGGGGCTGGGGGATAACTTTCTGGCATTTTCTCTTCCCCTCTCCCCTCCCGCTAGGAAAGGGACTCCCCAGCTTGAAGGCGCCCCACGGCGTAACAAAACGAGACCTGGCCGAAGTAATGTGTCAAACGGTTCCAGGCTGGGTTCTCAGGTTGACAAGGGTGGTGTTTAGTGGGTAGTCCAGTCGCACATGGGAGTCCCACACCCTGTGCATAAATAGCATTCACCTCCCTACCACAAAAAAAAACGCCTCTTACTCTACATACTCTAGTTCTGACGACGAATTTTACTCGTCTCCACCAATGCATAAGTGGAGGGTGAACTTTGATGGTTCTTCTGCTAGTCTAGATGTTGAACAGTACCTTTTCCGAGCCACAAGCTTGACAGGAAACCACAATATTCACTTGGAGGAACTGGCATCTAGCCTATATATTCTTCTGAAAGGACCAGCAAAAGAATGGTACTGGTTATTGCGGCAGCTCAACCCCAGCTTTACGTGGTCGGATTTGGAAGCTGCGTTGAAGGAGGGTTATGGATCTCAAAGGATATACGTAGATGTGCGAAAAGCAATCGATGCGCATTTTCGGAGGTGAGATGAATCTTTCCGTAAGTTTCATGGCTCCATAATGGAGATGGTCTTGCGTCTTAAAAATCGGTTATCCGGTTTTGACATGCAGACCATCTCATCGCGGAACATGGACGAATGAATGAGGAATCATTTGGCAGGCTTAGAATTTACATCGGTTACAGAGTTAGTTCGTCACTGCACTAGAGTTGAAGCTGTGTTGTATCCCTCCGGTAGACCTGTGGTTGACCATCGCAATAGGCATCTTCCTAACATTAACGCTGTTGATATCTTGGAAAATGCCTGGTGTGATCCTCAAGCCAGATCTGCTTTAGGATATCATGCACGTTTCCAGAGTCAGCCTCCAAGTGAGATCCTTTCTTACTTCCAGGAATACCATCACCCGTTGAATAATCAAATACCAGACCAGTGGCCATCTACAAGTTTCTTCACTTCGCCTCATGTATCTGAATTACCACAGTTTCCTGGCGATGTGGTCACTCCAAATGGTGTACCGAACTACATCCGAACTAATGAAATGGCGGCTAATGATCGAGAATCACCCGCCTGTTTTAGAGCACGTCCCTTCCGGGATCGCTTTCGGAGATCCTGGAGATATTTCTTTGCAAGGCATCTCTTGAAGCGTGTCTGTTTGGAGTCAATCGTTGCAACTCCTGGTGAAAATAGCCCCTACGCAGAGGTTTCCGTCATGTGTCGCAAATCGACGGGCTTGCTTGATAGTGGAGCCAGTGTCAGTATCCTCAGAGCCGGAGCCTTAGACCTACTGTCGGACTTGGGTTTGCATATGCATACCATGCATGCTCATGTTCAGACTGCATCAGGGCACAAGGACCCAGTTCTGAGATACGTCACCACATTGGTTTGATTTAACAACAGCACCAAATTGATGAGATTCCTGGTTGTTCCTTCCTTGACGCACGCAGTGTATCTTGGAGTTGAGTTCTGGGATCTCTTCAAAATAGCTTCAATCCAGGTCAACCCTATCAAAGAAGCCGCAGAACCTCCGGGTCCTGAATTACATCTGTTATCTCTAAAAGATCAGCAACGACTGGACTTTGTCAAACAACAGTTTCCACCGTAAAATGCGAAAGGCTTGGGTAGGACCAGTCTCGTGCCTCATCACATTGAGACTGGTTCTACTCGACTCACTAAGCAGCGGCATTAAGCTGTCTTGCCTGTTATACAGAAAATTTTGTATGGATAACTCGATCGGATGTTGTCTTTGAGGGTAATAGAGGAAAGTCAGAGTTCGAGGAACTCTCCTGTGACCCTTGTCAGAAAATCCGGCAAGGTGTGTTTATATCTTGAAGCTAGACACCTCAAAGAGTCGACCGTTAAGGACCCCTATCCGTTGCCACTGATTCAAATCCTTTTGGCACGGTTGCAGAGTACCAGGTTCATTACCAGTTTGGACCTGAAGGATACCTTCTGGCAAATACCGTTGGATGGGGCAAGTAAGGAGAAAACGGCATTTATTGGCCCTGGCAGGCCCTTGTACCATTTCAAGGTCATGCCGTTCGGTTTATGCAATGATCTCCAAACGAGGTGCTGGTTGATGCATAAAGTAATACCACATGAGCTGCAGGACAAGGTATTTATTTGCCTAGATGACCTGCTTGTTACGAGTTCAACATTTGATGAGCACTTGGAGCTCCTGAGTACTGTTGCAAAACTGCTTAAGGGTGCCAACTTGACCACGAATGTTGAAAACAGCAATTTCGTCAAGAAGGAGATCAAATATCGTGGCTTTATAGTGCGCGATGGTATTCTGCGCACCAACCCGGAGAAGGTTTCAGGTGCAGTTTCCTATCCTGAACTCCGAACGGCCAAAGACGTGAGACGATTCATGGGCACGGCCGAATGGTATAGGCATTTTATTCCAAACTTTGCCTTGGCTGCGGCCCCTCTAACGTATTTGCTAAAGAGCAAACGTGCCTTCAAATGATCTGCTTCCGCCAATATCGCCTTCAGTTAAGTGAAGCAATTGTTGATTTCTGCTCCACTGTTGACCAATCCCGATTTTACAAGACATTTCTATATCTAGTGTGATGCAAGTATAGCAGGTATTGTAAGTGTTTTGTTCCAGAAAGACGATGAGGGTGGAGAGCATCCAATCCCATATATGTCAATGAGGCTCAACGCTGTGCAATGTATTGTAACTATAGCATTACTGAATTAGAACGCTTAGCTGCGGTGGAGAGTGTAAAGAGATTCAGGGCATATATCAAAGGATTGCCCTTTACCATCATAACCAAGCATGCCAGCTTTGAGCGGCTGATGCACCAGTAGGACCTTTTTGGTCAATTGGCTCGCTGCAGTCTGAGATTGCAAGGGTTCAACTTGCAAATTGAACACCAGACAGGTGACTTCAACGTTGTGCCGAATGCGGTATCAAGATCTTGCTCGCAGGAAGAGCGGGTGGACTCGCTCATTGCTTGCCTCCCGAAGCATAAACATATTGATGGTCTGATACCTTAGTCTGCGCTTCGGGAGCCGAGTACGAATATCTCAAAGAGCAAATCCTGAAGTAACCTGATAAATCTTAGAATTTGCGCCTTGCTGATGGCCAGGTAACATGAATACGGGTTCTCTTGTAAAGCTGACTTCAGATATTTTTCGAAAAAAATGATGGCCTCCTGAAGGTCACCAAAAGGCTCTTATAGTACGAGCTCATGATGATCCCCGGGGCTCTCATTGTGGAACTCGTAAGACAGCAGAACTCTTACAAAGCTATTACTATTGGCCTCGTTGCCGTCAAGATGTTATTCAGCACATCCAGAGCAGTTTAATATGCAAACAGGTCAAGCCTTCGAATTCCACTTTGAGACCTCCTATGGGCGCATCACAAGACTGGGCGAGACCTATGAATCGCCTGTTTGTGGACTTCATGGGTACACAGCCCCCTTCAAAATCAGGGTATACTTAATTGTTTGTGGCCCTGGACCATTATAGCAAATTCATATGGCTCAAGCCCATGCCTAAAGCCACTGCGGAATCAATCGTGTGATACTTGAAGCGCGAAATCTTTTTGACCTTCGGAGTTCCCAAATGGCTTCACTCGGACAATGGTGTACAATTTGTCTCCAAGGTATTCGCTAAGCTTTTGAGTGACTATGGGGTGCTCACTGCTTCACTCCATATCATTTACTGCAAGCGAATGCCTCGGAGAGGTCAAACTAGTCGACATTGAACGCCTTTAGAGCTAACATAGGGTCCGATTATAGCAGGTGGGACGAGAATCTTCCGTAATCGTGTTTTGCCTTCCGCAAGGTGATTCATGAGTCCACGGGATTCTCGTCCTATTTCCTTATGCTCGGGTACCACCCTATCCAGCATGGCTCTGAGTACCCTTTCCTTAGAAGCTTGAATGCTTTTGAGGATAGAGAAGTACAGTTAATAGTTAAAGATATTCCGCCTTTAGTACAACTTTCAAATATAAAAAAAAACGGAAAGAAAGTATATACCCTTTAATTCTACTATTCATTTTAAATTTATTATACAATTGTTTCGTTCCCTACTTGAGAGCTTCCTCAGTACTACTATTCCCTAAACTATAAGTGTCCCAATATTTATACTAAACTCATTAACTTATTAATATGAATCTCTAATTACATCTAATCCCTCAAAGTACTTTTACTTAATCTCTAATTACCTGATCCTTTACCGTGTAAAAATTTGTTTTTCCTTAATTACTACTTAACTACCTTCATTATTTTGTAAGCTTGAATAGCCAGGTGTATCCGTTACCTTGGTCGCCGTTCCAAATGTCCTGCGTCTTCCGATTGAATATCTCAAAGCTTTCTGCTACATCAAGCTTCACAAATATTCACAAATGCATATGAATGTAAGTAAGGCAACTACTAGTTGACACGAGTATTCTGTAGGGTTGGAAATCCTCAAATGTCCGTAAAGGACTGTACCAATTGTCTGCTACCACGGCAAGCGAAGCTATTAGTGCTCGCTAGAATTGACCTTGTCTGAGGACGCGTGGATGCGCTGGCAGGCTAGCATTGTGGAGTCGGGGGCGGATTCTTTTTCTCAGCACGAGGGCGCACAGCAAAAAATTTCGCATTCACGAATTAAAGGGTAAAACGTCTCAGTTAAACGGTGTCAAGGCTGAGGTAACCTACCGAAGGGATGGACTAATAAAAAGTGACTGACGGAACTTGAATAACGCGCACGGGACGCGAGGGTTACAATTGATATTTACGACCCCCAAAAAAGAGTGGGGCATCAAGGTGGAAGTGGTCCTCTTACACTCCCCCATCCGGATCAAAATCCATTGTAAAGCTAGCCATATATTTTTCATTTAGATGAAATTCATATGAACCTTTCCCTTAAATAAAAATTAAAAGTGCTTCAGATTTATGTTAAAGTTTTATATGAGATTTATGCTAAATAAGAAACATGTCAAAAGACCACTCTGAGCTCACCAGATGACTAATTCATGAGTAGAGGGGCCAGCCAACGTGGCAAGGTTGAGTGAATACAAAAGACCGAGTTTTTCTTCTATTAATTAATTTCTCCTTTAAATCTCTAGAGAGCGAGTCAATAACGAAAACTAAACAACAACAACTTTTGCTTTTTTCATAAAAACATTGGACACCATCAGTTATATCATTACTATTTTGCCATACTTTTCTGTTTCAAACAAAGTCTATCATCGTAAATTCAACCTATTGGAAATTTAATTTTCATTTTTACTACAATCGAATGTATGTTTGCAGTAGAAATGAAGAATGAAAATTAAATTAGGTTGAATTTCCGATGGTAGATTTTATTTAAACAAACAAAAATATAGCAAAATAGAGGTGATACAACTGATCGTGTCCTTCGTTTATATGAAAAAAGTGAAAGTTGTTTTATTTGAATGGCAACAGACTTTTAGGAAATTATTCGATATTTACACTAGCCTGTATGAGACTCAAAATCGAAATTCCCATTTATTCTTATAGAAATGCATATTAATTCGAAAAAGTGCAGAGCTGGATCTGTTCAAAAATTTCAACATATCCAAAAAAGGTACTTAGCCAGTCCTTCTCCACTCATTGCTGGGTGCGGGAAAGGGGCTGTTACCCATTTAACACATTCAAAACGAAAAATAAATTGCAAGAGAATAGTTTTAAATGAGACTAAAATTTTTTGGTCGCTCTGGAAAGAAAACACTCGCAACAAGTTGTTGTTAGTCAAGATCTTATTTAGATCGATAGGTAAAATAATAAGAATGAACGTAGGTCCTTCAACACCCGGTATTCGTACGAGTCAACTTCCCGCTCGTTGAACCGCACTTCGTTAACCGTTACACGTCTGTGACCAGACTGTTGTACTTCGCCGTTTTTGGTGACTTCTCTTGGCCGCCTGGGGGCAGCGTTTAATTTGACGTGCCGCGTCCAGCGCAAGGTAAATTTGATCTGCACCCTCATAGTTGAATCAACCACGGCATATTGCGTCGGAAAAGTTGTTTATTGCTACCCACGACACTCGCGGCAAGTCACATAAGCAACAATGCTGAGGTTTCGTTTGAAGTGATATTTTTCCGACACTTAATACCTCGACAAGATATGTCTTCTATGTTAATCTACCTTCCCCACGATCCAAACTTTTGATTCCAGCGTCCTAATCGCAACTGACTTTAACGTGTAAAAATTTTGATTGGTCTCACTGAAGTGACGGCTTTAACACTTACTCGAATAAGTGAGACGTTCATTTCGGTGAACAAACAAGCATCATGGAGCGATGTAGAGTATGGCACGCACTTGTTATGGACGTTTTTTAGATGCAAACTACGCCATTTCGACCAATGAATGCACGATTTTCCGCTCTTCAAACACCCGTGGGACATGGGATCGAGGACACTTTTGGGAAAAGGAAATAGCATGTGTAAACTTTAATCACTGTTATTACACTTTTAATTTTTCCCCAAAACTACAATTGAACTGCACTGAGCTTCACTGGTATCCTTTAAGTGAAAAGTTTCCGCACAATGTTCCATTTGTCAGGGCTGCACTTCTTCAATTCTGAACAAGCAAACATTTTTATTAAATAAAACTTCAATTATGACATTCATTTCGAGTTAAAATAGATTCCGGCAATGCTAGTCAATACATTTACAACCCTTTTGCCAGAAAACAACCCAGTCAATGGATGATATTCGTAAATCTAACTCCCTCCAGCTTTAAAGCATGTTTCCGTGCATCCCTTGGATGCTCATGAAATTGTGTCAGTGCTTTCAGATTTCAAGTCAACCATAACAAATTATATTCCCTCCGCATACGAGTTTATTTGTAATCAGTGCCACCCTCACTGGCTTTCAGCCTTGAGTGCGGGACGTAGCCGTTGCTATTGTTACAATTGTGGTGTACGATTTATCCAATTTTTCGCTTGGTCTACCGTTTAGTGAAACTGCGGCTCAGTGGACATAATTCGCTTTTCTTCGGATATTTCAGAAATTTCTTTTCAACAGGTGAAATCGCTCACAAATACAACAGAAATGCACTTTGCAATGATGGTAGAAGGTACAGTAGAATGACTTTTCGCGACTTTTTACCACTTTTAATGATGGCACACTTGTAGACATTTCTGAATATATTAGTTACTGTAAAAAACACAAAAGCCGTTTGTCGTCATATGGGTAAGATCAAGTTTTGTATGTTACTTGATTGCGTGATACTTGGATTCACTGGTTGCTTGCACCACTTGTAATTAAATCGCCATAGAGAATATCCTCTTAAATAACAAAAATTTGAGCTACGCTATCAGCGTCTTTGTTCGTGAATAGTTTTTGATAGAAATCAAGGACTTGATCATCTCATTTTAGATGCTGATGATTCTCCTGCACCCACTCATGCGAAGGCTATCCCGCTCATTGTTTCAAATGTGAGTCCAGCCTCGCATCCATTCCTTTTACTGCCTCTCTTGACGAGCCTCTTCATGACGGTAACGGCACATTTTCATCCCAACAAATCTCGTAATTGGTTACCTGAATTATGTAGGAATGGTGTTGCCATTATCGTTTTTACTAGTAAGTCAATTGAAATTTTTTTGTAGGCTCATTGAATACGGGTAACGATAATGGTAGCGGTGATAGTGGCGGGGTTTATTTCGGCTTAGCAACGATAATATTAAAAAGTTGCATATCAAATATTCCATACTAGTTGCGTGATTATTATTATGAAATTGTCTCTTTTTTGTGAATGTCCCTCGAGCAGTTTACCTAGGCAGGCTGTTCGATTACTACAGAGCAGCTAATTTTCTTGTGATCTGAAAAAGGATCCTCAAGTACATAACCAAATGAGTTTGGGGCAGAAATAAGGAGCAAAAACCAAAGAAAAAACGATTATCAGATGGAGAGACTGGCGAAAATACTTTTGAGTTGCTGTATATTAGATGAAAAAACCAATGCATTGGATTGAAACTAACTACGGACGGAAAAAACAGACAAATGTGCTTAAACTATCAACGCAAGTCTCTTGCATTGTATACACCTACTTTTTTGCCAGACAGAACCGTGAGGAGATAGCCACCCGGTTCTACAACCATATGGACCCGGTTTTTCAAGAAACGTTGATCTAACTTCGCATTATAATGTCCAGCTCCGTCGCTTTGGCAGGAATTGTGACAAAATACTTCATCCTTTTCTCTAAACTTAGACGGTTGGTATCTTAGATTATAATACGCTTCATTTGCGCGTCCTGCGTCCCTTATCCTCCGTCTGAATCGTCGGCAGAGACCATCTAAACTTTTGTGGGGCTCTAGTGGGACGACGGAACCTTCCAAACATTTCAATTGCCGCAATAGCTAGTACGATTTGCCATGGCAAATCATGAATTGTACGAAGGCGGTAAAGTAAGGTGAGATGTCCTTGAAGGAATTATAGGATGATCGCAAAGCGCATGTTAGGGAAAACAATCTGCGATCCTCATGCTTCTAGGTTGGATGGACGTAGGAATGGATCACAGCTAACAGGGCTCAATTCAACTGTTCGGATGGTTTTGACTGAGGAGAGTATATTGGCGTCAGTTTGTGTTTGACACTGTACTATCTTAGTAGACTCAGACCGCCGAGGTAGGAACTGTACTCCCTGAACCAAGCACAAGCTTTCTGGAACATCAAACAGATGGAATACACGGCTCTCTAAGAATTTCACGACAGGTGAATTTATGAATGGCTTCCACCAGCGGGCACCTAGTTAGCTGATCTAGAACAACGATAGCTCCAACGTGTCTTATAGAAGAACATGGGTATGGACCGAGTAGATTCATATACAGGCGTTGGAATACGCATTCTGGAGCGTTGAGTGGGCTAATGGGAGCCTTTTTTCTTTGCATGTCTCGCAGGCACCTACAGACTTCCTGCCTTAAGGTGATATTTTGGGTCAAAAGGAGTATTAATTAAGGTGCCGAAGCGTCGGACCGTAGCACTCAGGGAATGGTTGTGTGCGCGAATATTTAGATTATGAGGCATCTGCTCTGGTACCCAAAGCTTTCAAGACATTTCTCCCTGTAACAAGTCACCGGTTGCATATTTGTTACGTCGGTCAAAAAAGCCGTCGACCACTTCCAAATCAGGTGACTGTGTTTGTTGCATTACGATGGTTTACGTTAACTCGTCGTAGTCATCTGAATTGAAATGTGGGCTGTCCAAATCTATCTCGATAGGACTATCGTCATTTAATGCTAATTCTGCTCCCTCGGGTGAAAACATACGTGAGAAAGTATTTCGTAAGATGTTTTGTGCTCCTTTCCGATGTTTGATGGAAAACTTAAACCCTTACAGCCTAAATGCCCATCAGGCCACACATCCGTTTAAAAGTATAGTCGGCAGTCATCTTGAACGTTCTATGTACGCGGAGAGTTTCTTGACAGACATCACCGCTGCCAGAGATTTTTGTTTGGAGACGGCCTAGTTCCTCTGGGCCGACTTCCGCTTACTGGACATAAAAGCAATGGGAGCTGCTTATCCCTCTCCCGTTAATTGTATTAGCAAGGCTCAAACTTCATGTTGGCTTGCGTCACAATGAATGGAGAATAGTTACTGGAAGTCAGGGCTGTGCAAAACTGAGGCACATTTCAAAGCTTGCTTGAGCTCTTCAAATGCTTTTTGGCTAAGCTCGGAGCAGATAAACTTACCTTTCCGGAGCGTATCTGACAGACTTGCTGAAACCATTGCGTAGTTATGAACGAACCTTCTGTACCAACTGCACACTCCTAGGAAACGTTGAAGCTGGTTAACGGTCTTCGGTGAGGTTAACTCATCAACTGCCCGAGTTTTGACCGGATCTGTTTTGATGACGAACTTGTATTTCTGGACACGAAAGATGAGTGCCACCCTGCCGGTATGCAGGGCTACTTCTTGCAGCAGTAGAAGATGTTAGCAAAACGTTTCTGTGATGAGTAGAAGGTCATCCAGGTAAACAAAAACTTGGTGTTTCAGGTGAGGTCAAATGACTTTGTCCATCAGCCGGGTCATCATTTGGAAGCATTATCAAGCCTAAAAGAATCGTGACAAACTAGTGTAGTGGTTATCTAGGCACTGTGAAAATGGCTTTATCCCTCGAACCTTGAACAAGTGGAATTTGCCAGAAGGCATCCTTCAAGTCGAGAATCGTAATGTAGTTTGCTTTTGGCAGTCTTCCCAATATTCCATCGATGAGCAGAAGAGGGTACGCATCTTTAATGGTCAGTGTGCTAAATTTCCGGGCATCTAGACGAAGACGGACTTTACCTGGTTGTACCACGAGGGTTACGGGGGAGGACGAGGCACTTTGAAATTACTGTATAAACCCCAACTCTAGCATCCTTTCCAGCTCTGCATACACTACTTTTTCCATGCCTGATGCTATAGCATAGTGGCTCTGCTTTATTGGCTTGCTACTGCCAATGTCAATAACATGTGAGACCAGAGTAGTGTGACCAAAGCCTTGCGTAGCGTTAAGTGGAAAAGCAGCGATGGATGCTTCCGGGCGTTTTCACTGGTTAGGAGTTAACTCGTGTCTATCAGGTATGGAAGTAAATTCATGGATATGCCTAGTGTTAAAGTGTGAACCCAAGAATAAATCTGGGGCCAAACTAAATTGCAGGACAAAATTGACGCCAAAGTATACGTTCTCTGTCAGTGAGAGGATGATGAAAAATGTGATATATTTAGTTTGACCTCTAACCGTGACGGGTGTTGTCAATCTACACTTGATAGAATGTTTGGTGCCACCAGCTGTGGTGATGTCAGAGTGCCAAGGTTTTACCAATGTAGGGTGTTGATGGAGTACCTTTGAGCTGAGACTCGAAGCAAGGCAGATATTACTTGTAATCATGTCAATTAACGTGAACGCGATTTCGCTCAACACTCTGATTAGTGCATAAGGTCTAGTGTCAGTCTCAAAAACCTCCGAAATGTCACATACATTCAGGATTTTGTGGCAGATACGTTCTCTCTTACGGAAGCTCCCATAATGACGAGTGGACCATTTGGTCTTCTGCTGGCGTGGAGTGATCGCTTCTGAAGCAAAAAGCCGTTCTCATGCCACAAGATATTCCTGCAGCCTACTACGACATGTTTTCAATGCACGAAGCCGTGACTGTTAGGGTTTTTCAGACAGTATCTGAGGTGGTCACTTCAGAAATTTCTTTGGAGCGGGGATGGATCATTCGCAGCATCATGGACCAGCATAGGTGTTGGTGTGTTGGTATCTAAGGCATTTTCTGGCAAAGCGCTCGTCTTAGTAGAATTGTCAGTAGCCTCGATGAAGTTACGTTCCCTAACTGGGTCCGTCTGAGGGCTGCTGGCTGTTGCGGGTACTCGCTTGCAGGTTTCTTGGCATCTTGCAATTGGCGCAATTTGGCGCATATGAAGCTGGCTTACCACAATGTAAATTGAAGATGCTTGCCTTTGCCTGTCATGTGGTAAAGTGATGTCGTATTTGCCGGCAGTTCTAACAGGTGGTGAGTCGTGTCCTAGGTGCTAGTTCGTGGACTTTTGTTTGATACGGTCTCCAAAGGGCTTTCCATAATGGGTGGTATGAGACAAAGTGAAGTAGGTAGGGCAGGAACGTTGTGTTCAAACTCAGCCACTGTGCGTTGTTCCGGTTGCTCCCTACGGTTAAAGAATTTGCTTTGGGCTGTTGATGTCTGCGAATGTTGCACGGCTCTTAGTTCCTTTGCTGAAGCGCGAAGTGCATGTACGTTGTGGCAAGGAGCAGACATCAAACGTTCTGAAAACTCTGGCCTGATTCCTTTCCAAAAGAGGCTGCAGAACTCTGTCTCCGGCAAGGAGCTCAACAACATTTTAAAAGAAGTTTTTAAGGGCTACTTCAGCATAAGGAGGGACAACCCTTAAAAAAATTAAATGTTTAATAAGACCTAAACTTTTGAGGGATCACCACTTCTGACTCCCCACAAAGTTAGAGCTTTTTGGCTTCTATAGTTTCTGAGAAAACTTGTTATGATGCACAGATAGACATACGGACAGAGAAACAGGACGCAAAACTAGTAGATCTTTGTGAAAAATTTTGATATTGTCCGTGCAAAATAAATGCTGCCATACATGACACAAAAGGAACGAATCCAAGAGTAGTTTACTCTGCGGCTTCTCCAAAGATTTGATGATCTCAGCGAAATGCTGTTTCTTTAAAAGAAATCTAACCAAGGCCAAGACATTTCTGTAATGAGTAACATACTGCAAGCTCATTTACACGGAAGCATAAACACCTTCGATTTATTTAAGCAATTAGTGTTGAGATGAAAGCTAACTTACTGTTGCTTAGCAAGCAACACCATAACTTGAGTTTATAGTCCCTGCCACCTGAAATAGAAAAAGTGATGATTTGGTATGGGTTCAGTATTCAAGATCAACATTTTTAGGTTGTACACAAGGCCGAACAATCCAATACCATCTTTCTGAGTCAAACTCAATGCTTGAGAAGATGCTTACTTGACCACAGAGGGCCAAGCTGTTGACGCGAAAGGGCGTAGAGACTTCAATGGTTGAGTCATTGCTAAAGACATAACTAAATCTGCCCAAGCATCTGAACTCTGGCAGATGATAAAACAAGTTTGATTTGCTTGATCAGCTGTGTGGATTATCTTACGCCGTTTCTTGTAGGATGCACAGTTAAACAAGCACAATTTTAGTAAGGTAAAAAAACGCACCATGTGAGTGACTGCATGACTAATGTAGCCTCAGTCTACCACCACAAAAACCAAAGTAGTCATCTAGACCTGAAAAAAAAGATCAATGGCTAATAAGGCTGCAACAAATGTATTCATTCTAATTTAATTCGAGATGAACGGAGTGGGATCAATTTAACCCAAAAGGCCTTTTTTTGCTTAGCGCCCTGCAACTGCAGAGACTTGAAATATGATACCATGGTATCAGTTGAGAGCTGAAGCAATATATAAACAAACAAAATAGGTGGCTGAAAGTAAGTAAGGTCGCAAGAGTGAATCCCTACTACACTCCCCTCTGTAGTTACTGATGGACTTGGCACCAAATTTCTACAAAAAAAAAAATAGAACTGGCTAAAAAGGCTGCAGTATCCATTTTAATTCCATTCAAGATGAACAGAGTGGAACCAACTTAATCATGAGGGAATCTTTTTATTAGCACCTTACAATTATGAAGACTTAAAATATTGCCCAATCATTACAATAGGGAGCTGAAGCCATCGATAAACAAACGAAGTAGGTAACTGAAAAGTTACAAGGGTGAATTTCAGGATAATGCTAAGCCTAGTCTCTGCCTGTATCTACTCGATCATCCATCATTTATAGTAAAGTTCCGATTTAGGCCTTTGTTTCTAGTAGAAACCACCTCCAATAATCTTCTCTCTCAATTTTTCCAGTTATCCTGCCCCTTTCCGTTCACGCAGCTTTACACATCTAGACTCAGGTTGGTCATCGTTAACAAAGTCTCCAGTCTAATTCCAATCATTTTCTATTTGAATGCGTCCAAGGCCTTTTTGCAAAAAATTATAAAAGTTCAGGTTTCACATCCATACAGTAGTACAGGCCTTATTAGCGACTTTTAATTCGAACTTTATTTTTCTGTAGAAATCTCTCGATATTAGCATAGGAACTACTGGGAAATACGCTTTGTTTGCTGCGTTTCTCCTTTTCCATATTTCATTCTTTGCTATGCCCGTTTCATAAAGATGGAGTCCTAAGTATGAGAAACTATTAACACGTGCCAGATTATAGTCTGCTAAGGTCAGCTTTTGCCGTACAGGTATATCTTTTCTTGTTTGGTTTACGAATTTAATTTTAGTTTCCACTTCTAACTCCAGAACATAATATTAACGTCATTAACATACGCTGCTAGTTATATGAACTTGTAGAGTAGCGTGTCTTTGGTGCCTGCTGGTGTTTTTCTGCCCAAAGTAATATTGAACAACATTGAGGCAAGCCCATTCCCCTGTTTTAGATTTGAGTTTGTTGGGAAGCTTACAGTCAAATTTTATAAAATCTTAAAATCGTAAAAGCTACCCAATATCGCACTTGTACGTCTTTGGTGTGTATCCGCTCCGAAGCTGTTTAATTGAGTCATACGCTAACCTGGCTTAATTGAGTGTCACATGTTCATTGATTTTCTCTATCTCTATTGGTGACCAATCTTTTCTTCGGTCAGCGCAGTATTGTTTGTTGACAAAAGGTAATGTTTTGCTCCTTTTTCACCCGATTCGTTCCTTAAAAGTGTGTACCAGATTTTTTGCTAACCGAATTTTGACAAACATCGTTGCTATTTTCTTCTAGCAATGACATTAATATGGACTCCACCAAATCATCATTTAACTTAGGTAGATTGTATTTTCTTATCAGTGGCTTTGATTTTTTTATATTTAGAGGTGCCACAGCGGAATTTGACTATGGCTAAGTAATAACCCGGTAGTCCGCGTGGTGCAGTAGCCAGGGGACTCACCCTATATGCCGAAGGTACCTGGTTCAAGTTTCGTTGGTGATAATGAGATTTGCTTCGAGTGATTCTTTGGACGGACAATAAGCCCGTTCAGTTATGATACGTAGAGGATTAAAATCAGAACTTATTGCCGCTGGGTTTACGGAAATATAGCTAAAGCATGGTACTGACCATATCACCCTCTCAATTGCCAATATACTTGATCAAGATAATGATATACTCTAACATTCTCTAAGCGAAGGTCCAAAAGGCACTACAGTGCCAAAAGCAAAAAAAAGGATTGTCTGATCCACACTGTGCACTGTGGAATAAACGTATGTCAAGAATACTGGTGACAACTCGTATTTCTCTGGGAACGTGAACTTTAAGGTAATGCGTGCAACCATCGGAGGATGTACATGTTCTTTTGTGAATGGCTTCGTGTGGAAAGCACGTTGTGCTTAAAATGAGGTTTTTGTCTGAAGCATGGTATAGGGCGTGCACTCCTGTTACTCTTCTGTGAGCCAACTCGCAGCTAATGTAGGTGTTAGAGGCCCTCGATTAATTTTGATGTTATATAAGGGCAGTCTTTGCATGCTGTGCTCTAATGTGCTGTAAAAATCGTCGTTGGCTGCTTCTTCAGTATTTTCAGTGTGAAAATAGTCGTTCACCAACCAGTTATTGAAGCATCTCATCTTGATGCGCATAACATATAGCTGTTCACTAAATGCCTTCAAATCGATGACAATTTGTTTGAACTTATTTCTTACGATAAATGCCACTCCATATTCATAGATGCTTGACGATTTGTGACTTTTGAAGGAAGAGGGGGAATATTGGCCGACAAGAATTCTCTTGGAGGCTAGCATTCTATGGGGAGTTTTGCACACACCTACCAGAGGAAATTTCCGCAGGGGGAATGCCGGTCAACAAGAGCACTTTGGAGACTAGCATTCTTTGGGGAGCGCCACCCCCAAGGACCCGAGGATATAGGAGCCGCGTGTTCATCTCAGCAGTATGGCTTTAGAGAAAGACGCTCCACCATTGATGCGATTGCAGAGGGGGTCAGCGCGGTCCAATGGCAGAGGCATATAGTCGTGCCAAGTGACGGATCGTCCTGTTGGTGGTACTCGACATCAGGAACTTCTTCAACTCCACTAGATGGGTGGATATTATGGATATGCTTTAAATCCTTTTCAAGTTACAGAACATCTAATACAGCTTTTGAGGGACTACCTGAAGGTCCGAAGGTGGAAGTTACTTGGATGTTGCCCAGGGATCTATCCTTACTCCGGACCCGGGGAACAGATCTTACGATGGGCCACTGAGACTGAAGATACCAGATGAATCATGCTTGATCAGCTATGCGCATGATGTTGCGGCTCTAGCCACTGGGCGCATCGCTGAATAAGCGCAACTTAAGCTGGGTATGCTAATCCACCGATTGAGAGACTAGATGACTGCGCGAGGGTTCAGTTTATCACTGGAGAAAATTGAAGTGGTCATCTTAACATAAAAGAGAATCGCTTGCTCAGAATGATCAGTATTGGACACATACTAATCGAATGAAGCCCGTGGTGAAGTATCCGGGGTTACTGATCGACTTTATGATGAGTTTCTCTGAGAAAATCAGGGCAATGGCTGAGAAGGCTGCTTCGGGAATATCAGCTCTGAGTTAACTTATGACCAACGTGGGGGGACCCAGCACATCAAGAAGACGCCTCTTGATAAGTGCTGTAGGCTAAGTGCTATGTACTAGCAAACGTATGAGAGGAAGCTTTCAGTAAGAAGTTATACCGAAAACGCTTGGCACGGGTTCAGAGTAGAGAAGCACTTAGGATTGCGTCTTCGTTTCCAACAGTCACTGGTTCGGCGGTGAGAGTTACTGCAGGCGTGATACCTGTAACCCTCCTTGCTGAAGTGCGCCACTCTTTTTACCTGAGTCGAAACGAGGGTGTAAGGGAGATGGTTGTCCGTGAGGAGAGACTGAATTGCACGAAGGGAAGGTGGACTGCGCACCTCACCCCGAATGTGAGACCGTAGCTAAAGCAAGGGCATGGAGAGACTGACTTCTATCTGACCCAGGTTTTGAGCAGGCATGGTTATTTTAAGTCTTGCCTGTACAAGATTGGTAAGTCACAGTCCCCCGATTGTCGGTTTTGCCCAGGATAGGGAGACAATGCCTGCTACATATTTTTTGCATGCGCAGAATGGGTCAGGCTGCGAAGGGACCTCTGCAGGGAGACGGGAGAGCTCACTCCCGATGAAATAGTCACGGTCATGCTCAGATGGATTATTTTGTTTAGGCAGTCCTAAAAGATAAAATGGAACTGGGGGATCACTTGTCTGGTACTGCCTCTTCCCCTTTCTCCCCCAGCTTTAAGGCACCTAGTGTGTCAAATGGTCTCAGGCTGGGTTTCCGTGTTCACAAGGGAGGTGTTGAGTGGGTAGTCAAGTCGCCTTCTTGCAAGCATGGAAGTCCCATAATCCATGCGTAAATGGCATTCACCTCCCAGCCACAAAAGAAAGCAAATTATTTTCTTTCACTGCCAATATGTTGACTTTATATTCCTTCATTTTATTCAGTAGTGGTCGCAGTGCCTCTGGCATGCAGTTAATTTTTCGATGCCATAGTTCTAATTCATCCGATCCAATTCAAAGCTGATGTAGTGGTTGCATGATAAGAGAATATTGAGTTGAATATTGTCAGCGCTTTGACTTGATCAAGTTTTGCACTGCAGAAGGAATTTTATTTCCCACCAACTCCCCAGCTAGCTGGTTAGGGCATTCTTCTTTTCATTATCTGAGAAAGCAATCATCCATCCGCCACCTGAGAGCACGTCCAATGGAAGACCGATGCAAGGGTCGTAAATTCTGAAATAATAAAGAACCATTCTGAAGTCAACGAGGAAATTACGGCAGGTAAAGAAACGAGTGACCAGGCAAATAAAGCGACGTTGTGTGATTGCATCGCCAACGTTGTAAATGTGGCTTAAGTCTTACGATAGAAATTTCTCTAACGATTAGAGAACATTGTTGATCCTCTACAACATTAGTTTTCAAATATAAAAGAAAATAGGACCGTACAAAACCCTCGTTTCATAGAAAATGTAACAGTGGAAACAACAACGTTGCACAAGTTTTCATAGAAAATGGAACAGTGGAAACAACAACCTAGTTTTCACAGACAATGAAACAGTGAAAGCAACAACCTCGTACCACTGTTCCAAAACAACAACCTTATTTAGAAACTTTGATCATAAATGTCCAAAACAACGGCAACGGCAATGAAGTACAAATTAATTCTTTCCCACACTTTAGGACAATGTTGCTGGGCAGCCAAAAATAGCGTATATAAACAGCGAAGCATGCTAGGAAAATTCAAGCAACTATCATTCGTTGATTCATGTGGTTGGCTTCGCCCACTCATCTATTTTAAAAACCAGTTGGCTTTGCGCCTGATCTTGTCTAGTTGACTTTGCACTTAGTTTAATTTCCTTCGATACGTTCTGTTGGTTGGCTTTGCCTAACAGCTTAGTTGAATTTAGTTTGTCAAAATAAAACAGGATGACAGTCCAATAGTTATTAAGTTGAAATGTGTAAATTGTAAATAAAAAGGAGATAACATTTAAATAAAAAAAAAATGATTACAATAATAAGACCATATCTTTAATTGTAGAGCGATGAAAGAGTCCGAGTGGGGAATTGATAAAGGTAAGTGTGTTTTTTTGTGGTAGAGAGGTGAATGCTATTTATGCACAGAATGTGGGACTCCTATGCTCGAAAGAGTGCGGCTGGACAACCCACTAAACACCTCCCCTGTCAACCTGAGAACCTAGGCTGGAATCGTTTGACACATTACTTTGGGCCAGGTGTCGTTTTGCTAAGCCGTGAGGCACATTGAAGCTATGAGATCCCTTTCCTTGCAGGAGAGTAGAAGGAAGAGGAAATGCCAGAAAAGTGATCCCCCAGCCCCAACGTCTCCGGCTACTGTGAGTCCCTTTTATCTTTTAGGGCTGCCCGAGCATAATGTGCCACCTGGTTCCATTTGTCAACCGATTCGAGCATTACTGCGACTTTATTATCGAGAGTGAGCTCTTTCGTCTCTTTGTAGAAGCTATTTTACAGCCTGACCCATTTTTTGCACGCAAAAACTGTGTTGCAGGTAATGTCCTCCTCACCCGAGCAAAACCGACGATCGTGGGACCGTGATTGACCAATCTCGTGCAGGGAAGACTGAAAACGCCCATGCGCACTCAAACGCTGGGTCAGATAGAAGTCAGTCTCAACATGCCTTCGATTCAGCCACGATTCAACATCCGGGATTTGGTGCACAGTCCACCTCCCCTTCGTGCATTTCACCCAAGACTGCTGCCAATCGTTGAGCCAGCGCTGTCTCTCCTCGTGGACAACCATCTCCCTCACATCTTCGTTTTGACGCAGATAAATAGCACGGCGCCATACAGCAGGGAGGGCGACAGGTATCACGCCTGCAATCACTCTCACTGCCGAATCAGAGACTGTCAGATACGAAGATACAATCCTCAGTGCTCCTCTTCTCTGTACCTGTGCCTAGTATTTTCGGAATACCTGGTTGCTGAGAACGTCGCCCCATACGTCTGCTCCATATAGTAGCACTGATCCTACAGCACTTATCAAGAGGCATTTTCATGATGTGCTGGGTCCCCCTACGTTGGCCATAAGTTAACTCTGAGCCGATACTTCTGAAGCAGCCTTTTCAGCCATTACCCCGATTTGCTCAGAGAAACTCATCTTCGAGTCGATCAGTAGCCCTAGAAACTTCACCGATGGCTTTGTTTCGATTAGTATGTCTCCAATACTTATCATCCTTACTCTAGGGATTCTTTTTTCTGTCAAGACGACAACTTCGGTTATCTCCAGTGCTAAACTGAGCCCGCCAGCAGTCATCGAGTCCCACACTCGGCGCATTAGCATACCTAGCCTAAGTTGCGCTTGTTGACCGGTGCGTCCAGTGACCAGAGCCACAACATCTTCCGCATAGCCGACCAAGCGCGACTTATCAGGCACCTCAAGTCTTAGTGGCCCGTCGTAAGGCATGTTCCATAAGTCCGGACCAAGAATAGATCTCTGGGCAACACCCGATGTAATTTCCATTCTTCGTTGGCCCTGTGTCTTGTCGTCGAGCAGGCTTCGGTCCTAAGGTAGTTCCTCAAAAGCCGCATTAGATATTCTGGAACTTGAAAAGAGTTTTCCAGCGTATCCAGAATATTCACCCATCTAGCGGAGTTGAAGGCATTCCTGACGTCGAGTGTCACCGCCAGGACGAACCGTCGCTTGGTGCGACTACATGCTTCTGCCTTTTGAACTACGTTGACCCCCTCTGCAATCGCATGAATGCTAGAACGTCCTACTCTAAAGCCGGGCTGCCGAGGAGATAGGACCCCAACAGCACGAATCACGTCAGTGAGTCTTCCCTTGATGAGTTTCCCTAGCACTTTCCCGGCCGTGTGTAGCATGCACAACGGACGGTACGAAGACGACGATTCGAGATTTCCCTTCTCCTTGCTGATCAGCCCAAGCCTCACCATCTTCTATCGTATCGGGAAAACACCGTCCCGAAAGCAAGCCGCAAATGTGTTGAGCAGCAAGTCAGGACAATGGTGGTAGACAAGCCGCAACACCTCAGCTGGAGCATCATCTGGACCTGGAGCCTTCCTCGCTTTCAGGGAGAGGACTGCCTCTTCTAGTTCCGGCTGTGTAAAGAGTGGACAGTCGACTGCTCTTTCACCATAGACAGCATCAACATGGACTGGATGGGCGAGAAAGAGTGCCCACACTATCTCGTCCATCTTCTCCGCGTCATGTATACAAGATTTCGGTAGGGCACCAAGCTTCCGCATAATTAGCTTGCAGCCAAGTCCCATGGGTCCTTGTTCACATTGTCCACTAGATCTTGCCAGCAGCGAGCCTTGCTGTTGTCGATCAATTTGCGAAGGCGTTTCCTGGCCGATTTATATGCAGCTGCGCGGTTGCTTGTCCCATCACGGTTCCGGGCCTGGTGGGCCTCACGCTGATGCTTGTGATACTCCCTTTTTTATCGATTTAAGTTGACCACCAATACACTGGGGGCTTTTCGTGCCGCGGTTTTCGACGAAGCATAAAAGCATTGCAAGCAGTCGTGATGATGCTCATAGTAGAGTTCACCACGTTTTGAGCTGCCAGTTCTCCCGTCCTTTCCGAAGCTCCTCGAAGCGGTGCATCTGCTGTGAGAACCTCGACAAACCTCTAAACGTCCATCCTTCCGATGTTCCATCCAATTGAAGAAAGCCGAGAGCACGGATGTAGGGAGACAACATCGCTTATCCCAAGCAGAATGCATTGATGATCACTGGCTGAGTAGTCTTCTAATACTCTGAAGTTGTGCGTCCTGGGTACTAAGGACTCCGCGGCAAATGTCAGGTCCACTATGGTTCCTTTACAACCAATATGGCGGAAGGTCAGCATATTGCCGGTATTTGGTACGACGTGCACCGTACTGGCCGCCACTTCTAGGACTAATTTTTCCCACGGATCTGTTTGAGGCATGCCCCATTTGATTGCCTTCGCGTTGAAGTCTCCCCCAATGAGCACATTCCTATCTGCATTCGAGACAGCGCCCTTCAATGCCTAAAGCTTGGCTTGGAAAGATGATATCGATTCATTAGACGTTAGGTACACACTAAAGAAGGTGGTCCTTGAGCACCGAATCCACACAAGACCATCCTCACGTCCATAGCTCTCCACCTGGATATCACTGTTCCGAGCCCAGATGGTAACAGTACCAGTTTTGTCAGGATACCATAATGCACAACTTTTATCATGGTGTCGCTCACTCAGCAGCAAGAAGTCAGCTTTCATGTCCCTTGCAAACTGCTCAAGTAGACTTTGGGTGGTTGAACTACGGTGTATGTTTGGCTGCAGGATGCGGGTCATCGAAGTTCTGATTTTGCCTTGCCTAGGGCTTCCTGAAAAACTCAGCATTTTCCTGATCCCAAGATGTGTCCAAGGTCAGGTCCCGGATCAGCATCTTTGCAAAGTATACAGTGTGCCTC
This sequence comes from Odontomyia ornata, assembly GCA_963969285.1. Taxonomy (NCBI): domain Eukaryota; kingdom Metazoa; phylum Arthropoda; class Insecta; order Diptera; family Stratiomyidae; genus Odontomyia; species Odontomyia ornata. Next base: position 127,831,138 of record OZ017741.1, on the reverse strand, counting down.
CTTCGTACACCCTCTTCTTTTATGTCCCATTTCACCGCATTTGTAATATAGAGAACTCCTATCGGGTTCTTTGCATACTTGAGCGGTGTGATCATAGCAAAGCCATTTGAAACATTGAAGAGGCATTGCTCTCCGCCGTATCCTACAGACAACCCACCTTTTCGTACTTTGCACTTCTTCAGAAATGGTTCGGCGTCCTTTTCATTCAAGTCAACTATGACCACACGTTGTCCCCTGTTGTTTTCTGGTGTCAGTCGTTCTTTGATCCTTCTTATGCTAGGGAACTCCCTACTGATGGCCTTTTCTACCTCGACTAGATCCGTGATACATTCAGTGTCTCGTATTTCAATCATTGCCATCGGCTCGAGTGAAGATATAGTTGCGCTTTCTCTACTGTGTCGCAGAATGCTTCCTTATTCTCGGCCGCTGCTCCGCATTAAACCAGTATGTGGCCCGACTGTGTTGGTCGTACTACTTTAATAGCAGTATTAGTCTCCTTGGGCCTTACGTCCCCCTGATGTCCCGCCACACCTCCACGTACGATCGACCATCTTGAGGTTTTACGAGCAGTGCTTTCTGCCGGGGTCTTCGCGGGGGCTTTTTCTCTCCTGTTTTCCATCGGGTCTTTTTTCTTCCTGGGCGCCCATACAAACTTTACTTTCTGGAACTTTTTGAAAGAGTTCCTTATCGGCTTTCTTTGCTCTTTTTGTAAGCACTGTCTGGAACCCCTGATCCGGTGGTCCACGCCTATCAAGTGCCTCTTCCTCCGTTCTTCTATCCCGATCCCCATCGATTGGGCTAGATGCCATTCTTTTATTAATTTCAACTGTGGAGCTGTCTGCATTTGCCCTCTAGATTTCACCCCCCGTGCTACTTTAACCTTTTGCCCTTCTCCGGCCTTCTGGTTCTCTTCGACCTTTAACCAGGTCCTTTGATAGTGCCCTCTGCGGTCTAGAAGTTCCTCTAGTTCATGGAGCCCAATCTTTATTGCTATGGTGATTTTCGGCGAGTCGCATGCAGATTGTATTCTTTTTAGAACAACTCCCACTTTTCAGAATAGCCTTTCTTCTTCATGTCGCTGGGTGGTAATTGTACTTTGCTGCCATCGGCCTTGGGAGAGGCTATCAGCTTCTGTTTCTGAATACAGTATTTCCACCACATTCTCGACGCTGGTGGCAAAATCACACATCGTCGCTTTATTTGCCTAGTCACTCGTTTCTTTTCCTTTCGTAATCTCCTTGTTGGCGTCAGGATGGTTCTTTACTAATTCAGGATTTTACGCAGCAGTGATCATCGAATTCTCAAATTTCTGTATATTTTCCTCCACCACTCCAAAATCTGGCGCGTCCTGCAGAATTTTCCGCTTTTTCTTCATAGGACGCTCTGGCGTTTGCATCATTTGTCTGCTGCACCCGAACGTTGCAGGTATCTCAGTCTGGTCCAGACTGTCTGTTAATCTCCGTTTTTCGTCCGTCTTCACTGTCATTGTATTAATCGTCGTTTTTGTCATCGTTAGTACCGCTCCCGATGTGCTGTTAACATCGTGGCTGCAACCGATAGTTGCTTCGTCGTTATTGTTATTTTTGCACCCCTTTTTGAATTTTTTTAATCTTTTTTAAGGGTTTTGGTTGCTCCAGTTTTATTGGCTCCCCCTAGCCGCTATCTCCGTTCCTGTGTGTAGTCGTCTTATTGGTCCCATGGCTATCTTTGTAGAGCAGGGAGGCACCACCAACCCAATGGTGCAAACTTCCAACATACTCCGAGGCCTGCGAAGGTTTCACCGGGACGGAGACGGTATGGTAGTTGAATTGGAGCCATTCACACATGAGTGTCACCTCGGTGCTACCGTGCAAAATAACTAAGTCCAAACCATCATAACCGCCAGCCCAAAGCATGAATTCCAGTTCGTTGTCCTAGGCTTAGTCCAGATTCAGTCAGGGTCGTTACCTGTCATCCCAGGAGGGAGCCTAACGGCACCCCCAAACCCTCGGGTCTGTGGGGATGGCACTCCCCAATGAATGCTAGCCTCCAAAAGTTCTCTTGTCGATCGGTATTCCTCCTGTGGGAATTTCCTCGGGTACGTGGGGACAAAACTCCCCAAAAAATGCTAGTATTCCTATCAGCCAGCATTCCCCTTGCAGGGAAAGTAAGTGTGTGTAAGTACAATTGCCGTTCAGCGACATGAAGAAGAAAGGCTATCCCGAAAAGTGGGGGATGTTCTGAACGAAATCAGCAAATCAGTAAATGTTGGGCTTCTTGAACTAGAGGAGCTCTTAGACCGCATAGGGCATTATTGGAAGAGCATTTTAAAAGCCGAAGAGGGCCAGAAAGTTAAAGGAGCGCTGGGAGCGAAATCTAAAGGGCATATGCAGGAAGTTCCACCATCAAAAATCAATGAAAGAATGGCGTCTAGCCCCATCGAAGGAGATCGGGATACAAGAAGAAAGGAAGAGGCAGTTAATGGGCGTGAAGCACCAGATCACGGGTTCCAGACAGTGCTTACAAAAAGAGCGAAGAAAGCCGCTAAGAAACTCCTTCAAAAAAAGCCAGAAAGTAAAATTTGCACGGATGCCCAACAAGAAAAAGACGTGATGCAAAACAGGAGAGACAGACGCCCCAACAAAGACCCCGGCAGCAATCACTGCTCGTGAAACCCCAAAATGGCCGATCCTACGTGGAGGTGCGGCGGGACTTTAGGGGAAACGTAAGGCCCAAAGACACTAACACTGCTATTAAAGCAGTACGAGCATCGCAGTCGGGTTGCAGACGTCGGAGCAGACGCTGACAATAAGGAAGCATTCTATAACGCAGTAAAGAAAGTCCTCGGCAAAAGCGCAACTATAGCCTTGCTCGAGCTGATGATAACGATCGAAATAAGAGACATTGACTGCGTCACGGATCTGGCCGAGGTAAGAAAGGCCATCAAAAGGGAGTTCCCTAGCATGGGAAGGATCAAAGCGAGACTGACATCAGAAAACAACAGGGGCAACGTATGGTCATAGTTGACTTGACCGAAATGGGCGCCGAACAATTATTGAACAAGGGCAAAGTACGAATTGGGTGGATTGTCTGTAGGATATGGTGGAGAGCAATGCTTCTTCAATATTTCAAATGGCTTGGCTATGGTCACACCACACAAGTATGCAAAGGACCCGATAGGAATTCCCTATATTACAAATGCGGTGAAATGGGACTGTATTTGTGATAGAAAAATTGTATAAATAAAATAGGTCGATATAGGAAAATACACTTATTGGTCAAACGTTAAATTGGCGATTTTGCCTGTGTTTCACTCATACATTCCGGTGTTAACCACCTAATCTACACGCGTGCCTAGACCCTTTATAATTACTAGGTAAATATAAATATTTTATGGAGTTAGAATATTTCAAGTACTGCACCAGAAATATATCCCTGCTTCCTGCACATTTAGTAAAGTACTAAATTGTGAATTGGGCAATAAGAAAAATATCTTATTACAGTACAAAAACGTTGCAAATCAATTGTAGCATTGGAACAAGCCCCACGATGGAGAAGTTGACGGCTACACAACCCGAGCAGGGGAGCGACCTGGAACAACTGCTGATAAACTTCAGGAAGGATTCAGTGTCCAGAAAAACTAAGGACTTCCTAGACAAGAGACTAGGCTTGTCAGGAGGGTACTGGTATGAGTCTGATCAAGTCCACGAACAATTGAAACCATTTGAAGTGACCGCGCCAGATCATCCGTACTTTGCCAACAATTACTAGAACGAAATTTGGAAGGTGTACGAGAAGCTCATTCATGAACTAGATGACGCAAGGAGAAAATTGGAGGAACTTCTTCTAACGACAACCCCATGGCATCATCACCTGTAACCAAATCTGGAGATATATCTGTCAAAAGAAACCCAGAACGTCATGCAGGCTTCAAACTCGAAGGCAATGACGAAGAAGAAAGGGATATTCTTCCAAGAATGATCCGGAAGCAAAGGGCCTTAATGAGGACCCTTACGTATTTCATTCAAGACATTGAACCAAAGACTAGTAGTGAACATTCTACCAAGAACTACACACTAAAGGTCAACTTACTACAAAGATACGTGAATGAACTGGCAGAGAACGATCAGGCAATATGGGAACAAACCACTGAAAGGAGCCCTTTTGAGTACAGTCCTGAAATCTGCCAAGAGCTTCACTGCTGTACTCAAGAGACAATAATCTCACTGCAAGAACGTATGAAAAGCACTGAAGGGAGAAGCGACAATCCACTGCTGCGATCAAAGGATACCGGAGTTCAATTGCCAAAAATTTTACTACCGACTTTTGGCGGTGATTACTTACAGTGGACTCAATTTCGTGATTTGAACCTCCAACTGATCCACAACCGTGCAATCGGAAATGCGCAAAAAATGTATTATACACTTAGGAATCTATCAGGCGAAGCGAAACGATTAGTGTGGCATTTACCAGTTTCCAGTGAGAATTATTTAGATGTATGGAATATAGTTAAAGAGAGATATGACAACAAAAGGTTGCTAGTGACACATCTTCTCAACAAACTTCTTTGCATCATCAGTTAGAAATCTACCTGCGGAACCAATGAATGTCTACTGGGACTCAAGAATTCAGGCATTTTAATCGACGCCTGGGACCCAATACTACTGCATGTACTGGTGAAATGGTTGGACCATACTACACATACATTGTATGAGCAATCCTTGGCAGAGCCCCAGCAGCTGAGCACTGTGAAACATTTTCTATCATTTCTGGAGGATCTTTTTCAAAGCCTTGAAACCCTCAGCAAAGGGGGCTCGCCGTCTCTAAAGCAAAAACAAACTAAGCCTGCCTCGCTGGTGACGTCATCCAAAAGGAGCCCATGCATAGTGTGCAAAGGAACGCATCCACTATATTCTAGAAAAACTTTCTTGTATAAACTGCCAAAGCTTCGCTTCCACACTGTGAAGAAAAATGATCTGTGCTACAACTGTTTGAGGGTGGACCATAATAATCAACAGTGTTCACTCCGAGGCTGCAAGGAGTGTTTGCAACAGCATAATACATTATTGCACATCGACAATCAGGGTACCAAGTCAAGCTGTACTTTACCTCCAGCACAAGCAGAAATATCGGCAATGCCATCAAAATTAACGAGCCTAGCAGCGAAACCCAACAACACACGGAGCAACAACATCTTGCTGAGCACTGTACTTGTCAAGGTATTGGCTGCGGCTGGTCGAGAACTTGAACGTCGGGCTGCTCTTGACTCCAGATCTCAATTAAATTTCATCACTAAAGATTTGGTCAGACGGCTTGGTTTGAAGGAAGTCCCCGTAGCACTATGTGATCAAGGGATTGGACAAGGAATTCAAAAGGCTCAATCTAAAGTAACTTTTCGATGCGGTCCAGGACAATAGGATTCTCAGCCAGAATCGAAGCCTTTGTTCTACCGCAAATTACAACTTATCAACCGTCAGAATTCATTGACATGGTCATCATTGCCTTTTCCCCAGAATGTGTCGCTTGCGGATCCTCAATTCAATCACTCTAGTCAAATTGATATTCTCCTTGGAGCAGAAAACTTTTTGCCAATACTTTTGCTTTGGCAAATACGATTGGCGAAGAAAGTACCAAGCCTACAGAACACCGGGTTTGGGCGGATCGTCTCCGGTCGAGTGGCAAATTCGGACACCCACACTTTTAACTGTGGCATCTGCAGTTATGATTGCGGCGAACTTCAAGAAAGGGTGCAAGAGTTCTGGAAACTGGATGAAGTGGAGCCAGGCTCGAACCTTATGCAGCAAGAAAAAGGTTGCGAAGAACATTTCACGGCCAATGCCAAGCGAGGACAAGATGGACAATTTTTTGTAAAATTACCATTCATGAAAGACCCGCAAATTTAACAAGAATGAATCGCTGAAACAACAGTACACCGACTTCATGAAGGAATACCGTCAGTTGGGACACATGGAAGAAGTCGATATTCAGCAGGCACGTACACCCCATTACTTCTTGCCACACCACTGTGTCATAAAACCAGAAAGTACCACAACTCAACTGTGAGTGGTACAGGTATTTGATGCTTAGCAAAAACGTCTATGAATATCTCCTTGAACGAAAGTCTGCACACTGGGCCTTTTCTCCAAGATGATGTATTTACCGTTCTGTTACGCTTACGACTTCTGGTATTTGTATTTACGGTGGACATCGAGAAAATGTATCGCCAAATAAGAGTGAAGAAGAAGATAAGAAATTTCAATTAATATTTTGGAGAGACCATTCGGATGAACCAGCTAAGTGTTACCAATTAACTACGGTTACATACGGCATTACAATGTCTCCATACTTAGCCAGAAGATGTCTCAGGCAAATAGCAGCACAAGCTGAAACGTCAGCCCCATTGGGTTCGCAAACGATAAGGAATAATATTTACATCAATGACGTCATGGCGGGAGCTAACAGTCTAACGGAAGCCCTTGCAGTACAGAGGCAACTAAAGGAATTGCTTTAATCAGGAGGGTTCAAATTACGGAAGTTTTGCGCAAACCATAGTCGGCTACTTCAGGGTATTCTCAAAGAGGACCAAGCAGTTCAATTCAACATAAATGGCAAAGACAGCTATCATGTGAAAACGTTGGCTTCCCCAAGAGGACAACTTCCGCGTTGAAAAAATCCAGCCCAGCCACGGCAAAGTAATCAAAAGAACAGTGTCCTCTAATATTGTGCATCTTTTGGACCTATTAAGAGAAATGAGCCCAGTGGTGACCAAAGCTAAAATATTTCTTCAAGCGCTATGGAATCTAAAGAAATATTAGGACGCAGCTGTACCAATGGAGATGCACTCCTATTGGGTCAAATTTCGTGGCAAACTGCAATGCCTTGAAGATATCAAGTTTCCCAGGCATGTATTTTTGGGCAAAAACCCGCGAAGCATTGAATTACATCCTTTCAGTGACGCATTAGAAAAGGCATACGGTGCAGCTATATACGTATGATCGCAGCAAATTGACGGTACCGTGGTTGTGAGACTGCTAAGTGCCAAATCAACGGTAGCACCAATCAAGGCTACTACGATTCCGCGTTTGGCGCTTCAAACTGCAACACTCACTACCAAGCTAGCTGCTCGGGTCAAAGGAGAACTACAACGGAATGATGTTCCATGCACATTTTGGACAGACTGTGAGGTAGTTCTTGCTTGGCTGAGAAACCCACCACCATCATACGTCACCTTCGTTACGAACCGAGTAGCAGCTATACAGGAGCTTACCACAGTTGAACAATGGCGACATGTACCATCCAAGGAAAATCCTGCCGATTTGGTTTCCCGTAAAATCTCACCCAACAAATTGAAGAATAATATTTTTTGTTTTTATGGGCCGAGGTTTCTAAATGGTGGTGAAAGCATATGGCCGAGAAAAAAACGGCTACAGTAGACAAGCAAAGCAACTTAAGTTCACTCGCCCCATTCTTGGACAAGAATGGTATTATCAGGGTTGGAGGACGATTACAAGAAGCTAACATAACATATGATGCAAAACTTCCAATATTGTTACCTTACAATGACACGCTTACTCGGCTGGTAATGACAGACACACACATTAAAAATTTTTACGTCGGACCACAAGGATGACTCGCCACCACGCGCTCAAAATTTTGGCGTATCAAAGGGAAGACAATTGCGCAGTCAATCGTATTGAAACTTTTATCCCAGATGATGGGTAATTTGCCTGAGAGAAGAATTAAACCTGATAAGCCATTCTGAACAACAGGAGTTGATTTTTGCGCCCTATTTTGGATTCATAACAAAGCTGGAGGAAAGAAGCCTCAAAAGTGTGACATAGCGTTATTCGTTTACTTTGCAACAAAGGCAATGCACTTAGAAGTGGTAAGTAACTTAACAACTGACGCATTCATCGGCGCCCTAACATTTGTATTGCGACAACGCTACGAACTTTGTAAGAGCTCGAAACCAACTGGAAGAATTCGACCGCAATATATTCAAAGGAAGCGGAAGAACAAATTAAGAAATTCTGCACACTGAGCGGAACCGAGTTATATTTCATCCCACCAAGAGCGCCACATTTCGGTGGACAAAAACTTGCTTCCTTGCAGCCTAAACAACAATTCACTGATATATGAAGAGTTGGAGATGGTTATACTGCAAGTAGAAGCGATACTCAATTCACGACCTATCACACCAATGTGTTCAGATCCAAACAACTTGACTGCGCTGACCCCAGGACATTTTTTAATAGGCGAACCGTTAACCAGCACTGCCGAATCCACTGAAACCCTACAGCAAGTAGATCTACATCAATACTGGAAGCGCAATCTTCACCTCAAGAATTAATTCTGGCAGCGATAGTTCAAAGAATATTTAACCGGGCTGCAGTATCGAAGAACGCCCAGCCTGGAATGATGGTTATAATAAAGGACAGCAATCTTCCGGTTATGCAATGGCCTCTTGGTCGCATACTGGAGACTATAAAGGGATATGATGGTTTAGTCCGAGTTGCAATCATAAAAACGGCTACAGGTGTTCTCAATAGGGCAATCCGCAATCTTGCTCCATTACCTGTAAAAGTCGACGCAGAAACGAAGGATGAAACCAACGAAGAAAATTTCACTAGTCCAATGTCCTTACACCCTACGATGCAAACAAATACTGACAAAACAACAAGTCTATCCCCAACCGAAGGTTCACCTTCTTCCAAAAAACCGCGCCAAAGTCAGCTCCCAATCAGAGTATTACTATTCACATGCCTTGTCTTGCCGGTGCTAGGAAACAATTGGGCCACAATATCACCGTTCAAATTAGCACCTGGTTTGTATTTTGAACGAATGGGTTTCACTCACTTATCATCCGATGAATGGGATTTAGTTATTTACAACAACATGACTAACTACTGGAAGGAACTAGCCACTGTAAATAAAGGGATTGAAAACTTAGATCATCTCTGTAGCAAAAGAGTAAAGAAGCATTCCTGTGCACCAACGCTAGCTCAATTTGCAAACATGGTTATGGAATTAACAGAGAACAACGAGTTATTGCATCAACAAGGCCATGGTCGAGGAAAACGATCCCCTCTCAATATATTCGGTAACATCGCTCATTCGCTATTCGGCATCTTCGATGATCAATATGCGGAAAAATGCCAGAGACGATAAACTACCTTCAACAAAATGACAGATACTTGCTCGAACGACTGAGGAATCAAACATCCATAATCGATTGCACTGAAAATATCATGAAAAAGTCGCATAAAGCAGTTAAAAGACTGCAAGAACTAGAAGAATACCTCAACCAGACGCTCAACACCATTAAAGGAATAAACCACGAGTTCCATCATGTCAAAATAACTGCATACTTCAACACTCTAGCAATTTGGTTAATTCTGATGATATCACATTATCAAAGGGCACAATCGACACTTCTAGAAGTGATGACAAGGGCTCATTACGGCAAAGTCAATCCGCAAGTAATAACTCCAAGACAGCTACGAGACCAGCAAATTATGATTAAAGAGCACCTCCCTCCAAATTTGCGAGTACCAGGAGATCATGGACACTTAGTAAAACTATACGGAATAACGTCCATAGAAAGCAGAATGTTAAGCGAGCAAACGATTTTCCAAATAAAGCTTCCACTTCTATCACAAGAAATATTCGAAACCCTGCGAATCGTTCCAGTACCTATATTAGCTAAGGAAACATTTCTGACCGTTATTCCAACAACACAAATTCTACTAGTAAACCTATATCGTGATCAATTTTACCCAATGTCCGAGCTGAACATCTCAAAATGTCTTCCTGTTGAATACTCTGAATTCATCTGCAAACTACGGCATCTGATGCCTCGATAGGTATCTTGTATCAACCACTGCGAAATGGCAATCTTAACTGAATCGGGCGACATTTCCAGCTGTGAAGTCATGAAAACAAAGGAAACCGTAAGATTGACCCAGCTCTTGAATCCAAATCACTGGATGTACGTAACAAACCAACCTGTGCGCATCAACATCATTTAAGGAGCGAAAATCTCAACCTGCTTGCTATCCGTATCGGGCATCATTAACGTAACTCGCGAATGCAGCATCAAAGACGAGGTTACCACATTACAGACGGGCAAAGTACATCCCACGATGATAAGAACGTCCATCATTTCTTCGCGAGCTCACCAAAAACTTCAATAACACACGTATATCCGCCACGGACGAGGAAAATTTAGAAAACTATGTTAAAACACTACAACAGAGCATCAACAAGCTGCGAGCTGCCAAAACGGAGCTCCCAACAAGCAAGTCAACTCACGTGCATCATTTCACCATTAGATATTTGGGCTTATCAATTCCGGTGGTCTGTTTATTCTACCTTGTGTGGAAATTTTGTAGGAGGTAGCCTACACGCAACCGTCACCAAACACCCGCACCACGCAAGGCGAAAGCTGAGGAACTCCAGGTGAATCCAGAAATCCATCTTTCAACAGTTCGTTCAAAGGGGGGGGAGGATGTTCGCTTACGATAGTGGAAGCATCAAAATCTAAGTAAATTACTTGCCTGATAAGTTAATTTATAATGCATTTATGCTCACATAATAAAATTACCATTAGGTAAATTCATATGAAATTTATTAATGCATCAATATAAATAAATAAATATGCATGACCCACTTTAAACCTAGAAACTACATCAAAATCTATCATATGTACTTCTTCGCATATCAACCCATTTTCTTACGTGTGAAACAATCCTCACTCACATGGTTTCATATGTACAACATTACAAATCTACAACAAGCGAAGACAATTGCGCATCATATTTCATAACATAAACTAATTGCCTTGAATGCTTCCGTTTTTCTCGATGAACTTGACATTCTTCATATGTGGGGTCCAAGAACTTGTTTCTTGTTTCTTTTTTTTTACGGGGAATTGACATAGAGTAGTATGGATACATTCACGTCATGCATATCCAACGTGTAGGATTGCATTGTGGAAGTAAATTTTTTTTGTATATGTTTTGAAGTAGAAAATTTAGAATAAGGAATTTTCTTGCTAAGTATTTTTTGCTGAAGCAAACAATATTTTGTTAAAGTTAAATATGTATTTGTAATAGAAGAATTGTATAAATGGAATAGGTCGAGTAAGTATAAATGCATTACAATTTAACTTATCAGGCAAGTAATTTACTTAGATTTTGATGCTTTTGCAACGTAAGCGAACAGGGACATATAAGAAAAGAGTGTACGAAGGAGGCACACTGTATTCTTTGCAAGGATGCGGATCGAAGACCTGATTTAAGACACACCTTGGGATCAGGAAAATGCTGAGTTTTCCAGGAAGCCATAGCCAAGGCAAAATCAGAACTTCGATGACCCGCATCCTGCAGTCAAGCCTACACCGTAGATCAACCACCCAAAATCTACTTGAGCAGTTTGCGAGGGACATGAAAGCTGACTTCTTGCTGCTGAGTGAGCAACACCGTGATAAAAGTCTTGCATTATGGCATCCTGACGATACTGGTACTGCTACCATCTGGATTCGGAAAAGTGATTTCCAGGCGGAGAGCTGTGGACGTGGGGATGGTCTTGTGTGGGTTCAGTGCTCAGGGACCACCTCCTTTAGTTTGTACCTTACGCCAAACGAATAGATATCATCTTTCTAAGCCAAGCTTCAGGCTCTGGAGGACGCTGTCTCAAACGCAAAGGGCAACGTGCTCGTTGCGAGAAACTTCAACGCGGAAGCAATCAAATAGGGCATACCTCAAACAAATCCGCGGGGAAAACGAATCCTGCAAATGGCGGCCAGGATAGCGCTCGTCATACTAAACACCGAAAACATGCGGACTTTCCACCGTATTGGCTGTGAGGGAACCATCCCGAACGTGACATTCACCTTGGAGTCCTTAGTACGGAGGATACATAATTGGAGAGTATGAGAGGACTAGTCAGCCAGTGATCATCAGTGCGTTCTGCTTGAGATCAGTGATGTTGTCTCCCGACGTCCATGCTCTTGGGTTTCTATAACTGGATGCGACATCGAAAGGATGGACGTTGAGAGGTTTGTTGAGGTGCTCACAGCAGGTGAGCCGCTGCAGGGAACTTCGGAGTTGACCAAAAAATTGGCAGCTCAAGACGTGGTGAACTCAACCATGAGCATTATTACGACTGCTTGTTGCGCTTCTATGCTCCATTAAAAACCCTGGCACGGTAAGCACCCAGTCAACTGAAATCGCTGAAAAGCGAATAAGGTGTCAGATTCTTCGACGTGAGGCCTAACGGGCACTGAACCGTGATGAGGCATGCAATCGGGTGGCAGCATAAAGTCGGCCAAGAAATGCCTTCGCAAATTGATCAACAACAGCAAGGCTCGCTGCTGGCGAGACCCAACGGACAATGTGAACAAGGATCCGTGGGGCCTTAGCTACAAGCTAGTTATTCGGAAGCTTGGTGCCCTACGGAAGCCTTGCATACATGATGCGGAAAAGATGGACGAGATAGCACGGGCGCTCTTCCCCACCCATTTCGTCCGTGTGGACGCTGTCCATGGTAAAAAAGTAGTCCGGTCATCTCTGTTTACACAGCCAGAACTGGAGGAGGCAATCCTTCCATTGAAAGCGTGGAAGGCTCCAGGTCCAGATGGTCTTCCGGCTGAGGTGTTGCAACTTGTCTATCACCATTGTCCTGACCTGCTGCCGAGTACATTCAACGCTTGCACACAGGACGGGGTTTTCCCGATTCGATAGAAGGTGGCGAGGCTTGGGCTGATCAGCAATGGGAAGGGGAATCTCGAATCACGCTTGGGGACTCTGGTGCTACTTTGATAGCGTTGACCTGGGTTGGTGCAGATCCCAGAAGATGATTCCAAGAAATATTGCCTGTGTCAAGGAAGGGATCACTAATAATCTCATCAATTTGGTGATGTTGTTAAATCGCACCTATGTGGTGACGTATCCCAGAACTGGATTCTTGTGCCCTGACGCAGTCTGGACATGAGAATGTATGGTATACATATGCAAATCCAAGTCTGACAGTAGGTTTAAGGCTCCGAGGATACTGACACTGGCTCCACTATCAAGCAAGCCCGTCAATTTGCCACCCTTAACAAAAATCTCTGCGTAGGACCTATTGTCGCCAGGAATTGCAACAATTGACTCCATGCAGGTAACCTTCAAGCGACGCCTCCCGGGAAAATACCTCCAGGACCTCCAAAAGCGATCCCGGAAGGGACGTGCTCTAAAACAGGCGGATGATTCTCAATTATTACCCGCCATTTCATAACTTCTGACGTAATTTGGTACATTACTTGGTGTAATAATATCGTAAGAAACTAGTAGTAAAATGGACAAACGTGGCAAAACGGATAAACTTGTGGAGAAGCGCTGGTCTGGTATCTGGTTATTCATCGAGTTATGGTATTCCTGAAAGGAAGGAGGGATCTCACTCAGAGTGTGACTTTGAAAGCGTGTATGATATCCAGCAGCAGATCTTGTTTGAGGATCACACCAGGCATGCTCCAACTTATCAACAGCGTCAATGTTGGGCGGATGTCTACTGCGATGGCCAGCCACAGTTCTACCTGAAGGATACCATACAGCCTTAACTTGAGTGTAGTGACAAACTTACCCTGTTACCAATGCGAGTTCCAAGCCTGCCAAATGATTCCTCATTCTTTTGTCCATGTAATGCAATAGGATGGCCTGCATATCAAAATCGGATAATCGGCTTTTAGAAGGCAAAGCTGTCCCCACCATGGAGCCATAAAGCTCACGGAAAGATTCATACGGCCTCTGGAAACGTACATCGATTGCTCGCCGCAAATTTACGTTGATCCAGTGAGACCCAAAATGCTCCTTCAACGCAGCTTCTAAATCAAGCCACGTAAACCTAGAGTTTCTGGCCAAAGAGGTGGCTCGAAACATAAACTGATTGATGTTGAAGCCAGCAGGCCAGAAATTGACTCTTCACTTGTGTATTGACGGGAAGAAATATAAATCGTCGTTGAAGCTAGAGTAAGTTGAAAAAGAGGCATTATGCGATGCCATAATTGAAAATTAATATAAATACTGAATGTCCAAACTGAAAAATAAATAAATTAATTAACAATTAACGGACGGACACACCGACGAAATTAGCGAAGTTAATAAGCAGCAGACGGACAACAACGACAATTTGAATAAAATTGGTAGTTTAATAAATCACAGGCGGACAAACAAACGATTCTACAAAAAGAAAATAAAAATTAATAATTTGATGAATTTTAACGGTTGCCCCGTTTCCCTTCCAGTTGCAGAGTGCTCCGCAGCCTAGAAACGATAAGTAATTACGTATCATTCTTGCTATTTTATCAGTATTTCATTATTATATTTTCTCTTTTACATTCTGTGTTTGAATTCACTCTTTCTGTTTTTATGCAATAATTTGGTTTTATTCAACTTAAAATTTGAAAAAGGGCATTAGTTAATGGAATTCTTTGCCTGTTTGAATTGACTTTGGTTAATCGGTATTTTGTAATTTAATTTAATCAAAATACAAAACTATGAAGTGTTAAAACAATAAATGTTCAATGGATGAGGCCGTTACTTTGGAATGCTCATTGTATGAGTAATAAAAACACTTTTTAGTTTACTTTCACTACTATATTTAATTTTAAACAATACAGCTGTTTCGACACACCGTGTCTTCCTCAGATGTTAATAGTAGTATTAACAGATGTAAGTATTTCTCTGTGCTTGTAGACCAATTGCAAGAACTATCGTTTAAAACTGATCCATGTTCTATGAAAAAGGAACAAGAAAATAAACAAGACGAACTACTTGACTATATGAAAGAAATTCACCCGAATATAAATATCACTATAGAAAAAGAACAAAAACGGACAACCCAACTTTATTGACCTGACATTGACATGCGAACAAACAAGATTAAACTACAAAACACACAGGAAACCAACCACAACTCATCACGCCATACACTAAATATCTAACCACACTGGAAAACATAAGCTAACAGCATACAGATCATTAGTGCAGAGGCTTCACTCCATCCCCATGACTCCTACTAACTACTCCAATGAACTAAACAACATTTACAGAACAGCTAATTATAACGGATACAAACAAGGCGGCATTGACAAACTTGTTACACAGTACAAACAAAAACAGGAACGCCAACCGACTAAAACTCATAAGAACGACCAACAGTGGATTTTGTTAACATACTTAGGCAAAGAGACATACAAACTATCAAACCTGTTTAGAAAATACAAACTGCAAACCAAAATTGAATGACACATCAATATACGAGAAAAGCAGCATATATAAACTGACATGCACGGACTGCGAAATGGTATATACTCGTATAGGGAGGCCAACACGAAAACTAATGACAAGATACAAAGAGCACTTACGATCTTTCTTACATAACAAGGTGGACTCTAATTATGTGACGCATCTACAAAACCAGGCACATGAGCCTGGCGCTATGACAAACTTTATGAAATTGCTACACAAACAA
Source organism: Odontomyia ornata (assembly GCA_963969285.1). Classification (NCBI taxonomy): domain Eukaryota; kingdom Metazoa; phylum Arthropoda; class Insecta; order Diptera; family Stratiomyidae; genus Odontomyia; species Odontomyia ornata. Next base: position 127,815,646 of record OZ017741.1, on the reverse strand, counting down.
AGCAAAGAACCTAGACTTGACATACTAGAAAGGCTTGAAGTATATAAACATATAAAAACGGACGGTAACATTATTAACGAACAACTTGTGCTAGATCAAACTCGTAGACAAAAACGGAAACAATATGAAACAGAACAAACGGACATCTAACAAGCAAAAAAAACAAAAATCTAATATCCCTCTACCTGGCCTGATTTAGTACTTGACGTAACTTACTACCTGACCTAATTACCCATCCGCTCAACCCAACCTATTAACATATAAAGTCATTCCCTTCAACACATCCTTTAGACACTGAAGATGACTCGAAGTAGTCAAAAAGCATCTGCTTTCCCAACAAAGCAAGAACCGATAGCTTTTAAAGAAAAAAGACGATTCGCCTGTGGATACCAAATAAACAAAATTATTGACTATAACATAAGAATTTGCTGCTTGAAATTTCGAGCGATCAGGATGGAAACAACGTTGGCAAAAAGTGAAAGGATAAAAAACAAAACAAAGACTTTTTTTAATTTCTTCAAACATTTCCTTCAAGTTCCAAGGCTTTCAAAAGTCCACCACTTTTACTCACCGATCAAGTTCGATCGCAAACAGATTGCAATTTCTATAGAGTTTGCCAGTTAGATCAAATCAGTAGAATCAAAACATATTTTCAACCTTTAATGGAGGGGCCTATCTTTGAGGTGATGATCCACCTCTTTATATGAATCAATTTTTGCTGCTGTATAGCAGATATTATTTTGTTATTCCCGCAAGCTACGATTTTTTTTGTGGTAGGGAGGTGAATGCTATTTATGCACAGAGTGTATGACGCCCATGCCCAACTGGACTACCCACTAAACATCTCCCCTGTCAACCTGACAACCCAGCCTGGAACCGTTTGACACATTCCTTTGGGCCAGGTCTCGTTTTGTTACGCCGTGGGGCGCCTTCAAGCTGGGGAGTCCCTTTCCTACCGGTAGGGGAAAGCGAAGAGAAAGTGCCAGAAGAGCGATCCCCCAGCCCCAGTGCCCTTGGCTGCTGTGAGTTCCTTTTATATTTTAGGACTGCCCGAGCATAATGTGCCACCTGGTTCCATTTGTCAACTGATTCGAGCATCACCGCAACTATATTATCCGAGGTGAGCTCTCCCGTCTCCCTGTGCAGTTCCCTTTGCAGCCTGACCCATTTGGTACACGCAAAAAATGTGTGACAGGCATTGTCCTCCTCTCCTGGGCAAAACCGCCAATCGGGAGACCGTGACTTACCGATCTTATGCAGGTAAGACTGAAAACACCCATGCCCGCTCAAAAGCTGGGTCAGATTGGAGTCAGTCTCACCATGCCTTCGATTAAGCTACGGTCTCACATTCGGGATGAGGCGTGCAGTCCACCTTCCCTTCGTACAATTTACCCAAGACTGCTGCCAATCGTTGAGTGAGCGTTGTCTCTCCTCGCGGACAACCATCTCCCTCGCATGCTCGTTTCGGTGCAGGTAAATAGCGCGGCGCTCTCTAGCAAGGAGGGCGACAGGTATCATGCCTGCAATAACTTTCACCACCGAGTCAGAGACTGTTGGATACGAAGATGCAATTCTCAGTGCTCCTCTTGTCTGTACCTATGCCAAACGTTTTCGGTATGCCTCCTTGCTGAGAGCGTCGCCCCATACCTCTGCTCCGTACAGTAGCACTGACCCTACAGCACTTATCAAGAGGCGTCTTCTTGATGGGCTGGGTTCTCCTACGTTGGCCATAAGTCGACACAGAGCCGATATTCCCGAAGAAGCCTTCTCAGCCGTTGTCCTGATTTGCTCAGAGAAACTCACTTCGAGTCGATCAGTAGCCCCAAGTACTTTACCGCTGGCTTCGATTCGATTCGTTAGTCGCCAATACTGATCATCTTTACTCTAGGGATTCTCTTTTTTGTCAAGATGACCACTTCGGTTTCCTCCAGTGCTAAGCTGAGCCCGCGAGCAGTCATCCAGTCCCTCACTTGGCGCATTAGCATACCTAGCCTAGGTTGCGCTTGTTCAACGGTGCGTCCAGCGACCAGAGCCGCAACATCATCCGCATAGCCGACCAAGCGCGACTCATCTGGCATCTCAAGTCTCAGTAGTCCGTCGTAAGGCACGTTCCACAGGTCCGGACCAAGAATAGATCCCTGGGCAACACCCGATGCAATTTCCATCCTTCGTTGGCCCTGTGTCGTGTCGTCGAGCAGGCTTCGGTCCTTTAGGTAGTTCTCCAAAACTGGAAGGAAAATTAAACTACCAAAAGATCATTTATACTGGTTGTCCACTTTTTTATTGGATTGTGTGAAGTCTGGTGGTAACTTGAAGGATTAGTGAGGACATCACAATAGCGTAATTATAGGTTCAATATTCTTTGACGAATAATTTCTCATCCTCTAGTTTCAATTGCTAAACAAAGTATTCATTTTTTCTTCATTTGACAGAGAAGACATTCTTGCATATTTTTAATTTTTTCAAAAGCTCTTTCTTCTATCTTTTACCTTTTCACTTCTGGTCTAGGCTGTATCCATCCGGATTGTCGAAATTTCAAGCAGCAAATTCTTATGTTGTTCATAAGTCAATCATATTTTTAGGTTTTGTAAAATAACTTTACAAAACCTTACTAAAATCGCGTCCTGTCTGTCCGTCCGTGTATCACAGCAATTATTCTCGCAAAATTTCGGTTCATGACTTGGTTATGAAAAATTACCATTTTGTGTATGCATGCATGAGGCAAGAGAAATTGAGAAAATTTGACAATAGCGATACTAACAACGTGTTATCTGGGCTTCGTTTCGCAAACTTTCAACTGACAAAAACAGAAATCTGCGAATCATGGCGTTAGCTCATTTTTCCTGTACGCATACAAAAAGTGGAGACGAAAGAGGGTGGCGTTGTGATCAGAAATGAATGTTTTGTATGCTGATGTAATCCAGAATGGAGTATGCATTCTCCTAGCAACAAAAGATTTTAACTTATTTTAATATTTCATGCTCCAGCCGCCATTGCTGAAGATGCAAAGGCTGGTTGCCTTTATGCTCGCTAACTTGCCAGCAATAACAACAACTCAATCTTAAGGCAATCATAATCGCAATCTTTATTACGGGGTTACGCAAAATTCCCAACACAATAGATGACTTCTCTTTACAATATTCAAAACTTATTTAAAAAGTTGTTAGCGCATATACGAGTACTTGACGGTTCATTTGGCAAAAATATAATTACTCATAGAATGGGGTTGAACGGTGCCTCGTTGATTTGAGTGCTATGTATGAAATGACGAAGTAAGCTTCAAATTTTCTTTTGAAAAATGTGTACTTGAAGGGTTGATAAAGCCCTTCCGGTGAAAATGTTGCTTTCAATATGAGTAAATAGATTGAATTTGTATCTAGGGCAGGCGCTTTTGACATCGGAAATTTTCCATCAGATTGTTTTGAAACAAGTTGGGCAGACAGAAGCTCCTGTCAGAAGTGTATTGTACTCAAACTACCATATGTTGTCTACATATAGTAAATAGTATGTTAAGTAGTAAGTTTTTAAGTTTCTATTAGGTTATTTTGAAACGAATTGGGCAGACAGAAATTCCTCCTAGAAGAGTTTCATACTCAAACTATCATATGTGAGCATCAGTAATGACAAAATGCAAAAAAACTTTCTATAACGGTTGCATTAAATATGTACTTACTTTCAAAGAAAACCCGTTTTAACTTCATTTTTACAGGTCGCCATTTTGTTGAGATACAACGTACTCGTATATAATTAATAGAAGGTGATCTTAAAAATATTTATATTATTCATCGTATCTATAAAATTTGAGAAGATCCAATAATAACTGTAGTGGCTGGATCGATACAAAGCCCATATAGTGGGAAAACGCTCTGTTATTATAATCGGAGAAAACTCAAATGGCTACAACTTCCATAACTATGAATACTTTTTCATGGAAGTTCTGGAATGGAATGTAACGGATTCTACAGAACCACTTAAATATCTTTGAGTTGAAAGGAGTTCATAAGGTTTTGTTGAGGAAATATGAAATTGTTAAATCCTACTGTTTGTGTTTGTCGTTTATCGATCACTTATATGAATAAAATCACAAATGTAGCCTTTTAGTTCTAGCTGGCACTTTTAATTTGGAAATTTGGAAGTTTACCTTTCCTGAGAATTTGACGAAAATCTAGACAAAATTGCGACTTCTGGCGTGGTCACTGATTTTGTTATATCCCATTTTTAAATATATATATATATATATATATATATATATATATATATATATATATATATATATATATATATATATATATATATATATATATATATATATATATATATATATATTGTCACGGCTGACAAGGGCACTCCAGCGTAAACATCGACCATACATGACAAATTTTTATAGAAGAGCCGGTAAGAACTTTAATTGTAATTTTATTTCTTTTGACTTCCTGAACATGAATTGTACTTAAAAATAGTAAGTTAAAGTAAAGTAAGAATTAAGATTGTAAATTTATCTATTCATTTTGAATTATACTCAGAAATAGTGAGTTAAAGTAAAGTAAGAATTATGATTGTAAATTTATCCATTCATTTTGAATTATACTCGGAAATAGTAAGTTAAAGTAAAGTAAGAATTATGATTGTAAATTTATCTATTCATTTTGAATTATACTCAGAGATAATAAGCTAAAGTAAGTAAAGGAAAGTAAAGTTTTTGCTCCAAGACTTAGAATTAAGTAGGACTATAATATATGGCCAACAACCAACCGATATCTAGTATGCATAACGCACATCTAGCTGGTATCGCCGCGCAGCATTTATTCAACAACGTTCTCGTATTTCAAATTCTGAAATCTTACTATGTCTCGTCACAGCATTCGCTCCATCTAGAACGAACTACAAAGAAAAGTTTCCAAGTGAATCGACATTTGTCTTCCAATTATCTGTCGTGAAGTACCTGAAATAATGCATTTAATCCAAATGTTCTACTCAGCGACGCTAATCTACCTGTGAACATGGAGGTGGCGATAGTCTTACAAATATTCCTAACATCTCCGGTTAAAGGTGTAATAGATGTTTGAACTGCAAATTCGGGAGAATACTGAAGCGCCACTATGCTGAAGGTTGGTTTGTGACCTCACTAAGGCTGAAGGTTGAGCAACAGTGCCGACGAAAACTCAGCCTTGGACTTGAACGTAGCCGTTGAAGAAGAGCCGTTGCGGGAAAGGTGATAAAAGGGCCAGCGACGGTGGAAGCGCTCTCTTTCTTTGTGGATAACTCAACGGGTTGATTTTGATACCCGGAAGCCGGAGCTGAGCTGATACAAGTGAGCGGACAAGAAGTAACTCTCTACATTATTCAATCGTTGGGCGAACAGGATTGTGACGGAGGTTGGATCGCGTGGATATTCATTCTATCTGGAATCGGTTCTTCGTTCAACAAAAAGGGGCCCCTAACGTGCTAGAGCCAAGAAAACGTTTTACAGAGCCAAGAAAAACGAGGTATCTAGAATAACCCTAATTTTTTTTTTCTTTTTTAAGAAGACGTTTTATAGAGCCAAGAAAAACGAGGTATCTAGAATAACCCTAATTTTTTTTTTCTTTTTTATGAAGATAATTGAAGAATTAATAGCCTCTTTCCCGTTTGATTGTAATTATATTAACTTTCATGCACTAGAATTTCTTGCGTTTCTTTTTTTCTTAATAAACAGAGTATTAATTTTCAGCCAGCAAACTCCCCTGTGGAGTGGTCGCAACGATTTTCCGCGTAAAGGACGCAGGTGGAGTGCGGAGTCCCGAGAAGTGAAGGGACAAAGAAAGGAACGGAAAAGTAGTTGATTTTGAAGCGTTGGGTTTCCTCTAATTTTTTTCTTTAGTGTACGGAAAAACTAGAGATTGCTTAATCTTGGTTCATTTGAAATCAAGACGTGTAACAAATTGGCGCCCAACGTTTGTGTTTGAAGTGAAGTAAAGTTCCGAAGTGAATAAGTATAAAGTGTGCAATTGCGGGAGTGAAATATACAAGTGTAAAATGAGAAAAAGTGACTTGAAGTGCATGTGGGGAGTAAGTGCGAGTGAATGCCGGGTGTTAACTGTGAATTTTCGGGAGTGTGAATTTTGCATCAGGAGTGATTGTCGTGAAATGAATGAATGAAGTGTACGTGAGATTGTGAATTGAATGTAAGTGATTTAGCGGGTGGTTGGTGTAAAGAAAAGGTTGATTGAAAGGGTGTGAGTGATTGTTGCAGCGTGGAAGCGTAAAATTGCGTGACTGGATGTAAGATTGGCGAGTTTGAGAGTGATTGGTTTGAGATATAGAGTGAAAGTAAAGTGTGTATTTACGGGTGTGTGTGATTTGCAGGTGAAAGTGAAGTGTGTAATTACGGGAGCGTGTGTTATCCAGGTGAAAGTTAAGTGTGTATGTACAGCAGTGTGTAGAGGTGCATGCGTGAGAAATAGTGTGTAAGTTTTGAAATTGTGTTTTGTTTAAGCTTTGTATAATAAATCTGTGGAATAAAATATAATCGTTTTTTTTTTTTAAATTTAGTTTTAAATTCGTAAGTGAAAATGGCGGGAAACAATAGAATTTTAGTCAATAGACTGGCCAGCGATGACTTGGAATATGAGTTGACTATTCGCGGCTAGGCTGTTGGTACCGTCGACGAGATGCGGCATAATCTTCGGTTGGCCCTACGAGCAGAAAAATTAAAAGATACCAGTATGGTGGATATAAAGGAGTATCCGTACACGCCAGCGGAGGATATTAAGGCCGTGAAAGATAAGTTAATGGAAATCCATCTACTAATCAAACAATTTTCTGGGAACAAGGAGTCGGGGGAATTTTTAAAAATTCTATCGAAGATCGAATACGGGATGCGAAGACTGAGGAATGTACAAGCGGAAGATACTGAGGAGGAAAAGGTTATTATCAAACTGGATAGGGAGCTAATGATGGTTTTGGGGGAGCTGGACGTCAAGGCGGCCGGAGAAGTGGAGCAGATGGAGGATGAGGCAATTACGGAGGGCAACACGTCCACTCCAGCAAAGACTTCAAAAGCACAACCAGTGGTAAAGGCGAGTGGAAAACCAGCGGTTGACAACGAGAATGTTGAGTGTGAAAGGAAATCAGTTTCGAACACTGTGGCGGTACCGACATCGACGGATAGTGCGGAAATAATGAATCATTCTACTCCGCGAATAGAAACAGAGTGGAGAAAGCCACCGGATGTCTCGAAATGGGGCATTCGATTTTCGGGCGATTACCCGGGGTCAGTTAATGCATTCCTGGAAAGGGTGGAGGAGCTGCGAATGGCAAAAGGGGTTTCAAAATCTCAAATATATCAGATGGCTGCTGAACTTTTCGAAGGGAAAGCATTAGTTTGGTATCGTTCGATTCGGGAGCGAGTCAATAGTTGGGATGCATTGTGCCATGAACTGAGGGTGGAATTCTTGCCACCAAACTATAGCGTCAAACTATGGTGGGAGATACAACATCGAACCCAGGGAAGAGATGAGCCCATGGGAGTCTACGTCGCGGTAATGGATGGATTATTTCGGCGTCTGGCAAACCCATGCCCAGAAGAGAAAAAGTTAGAGATTCTTCGGCAAAATATAAGCCCTTACTACCAAGACAAACTCTCACTTCAAACAGTCTCTTCTGTAGCAGAATTAGTTTCCTTCGGTCGTAAGTTGGAAGCAACGCGTGCATCTATTAAATCATTTGTGCCCCCTCCGAGCCAGAAGGCAACAAAACTATTAGAACCCGACTTGGCATACATGGAAGGATCTCGGGTAGAGGTGGTGACTTCAACAGGAGGCTTGAGAAATGGTTCTTGTTGGACATGCGGCAGCAATGATCACTTTGTCAGAGATTGTTCGGAGCCAAAACGATGTTTTGGTTGTGGTCGTCCGGGAACAATCCGACCAAATTGTCCAAAATGTTCCCAACAAGCAACTCATATAAACCGTCAAACAACTAGTCGACCATCTGCAGGGCCATCGGGAAACGAGCGCGGTGCTCAGTAGGCGGCGGATTGGGCACCATTTCCACACAAACAAAAGAAGCCGTGAGTAGCCAAGTAGCCTACGTGTTTTCAAAAAAAACCCAGGATGTTCGCCCATACCTGGAGGTGGACATAATGGGATGGAGGATAATAGGTTTAGTGGACTCAGGAGCTACCAATACTATTGCCGGTGCAGAAGGGTGGAGAGCTTTAGGAGCAATTGGATTGGAACTGGTGGAAGCAGGTCAGGACTCGGTTCGGTTGGCAAATGATGGGCAGTGTGCAGTACTGGGGAAGGTGTTGGTGCCCATTCGTCTACAAGGGAAGACCAGATGGATGGAGATTTTGGTTGTTCCATCTTTAGCTCATGGGTTGATTCTTGGGGTGGACTTCCTAAAGCAGTTTGGGATAACGCTGAACCTAACGCAGGAGCGTTGGGATTTCACTTGCAATGTTGTAACGGCAATGCCAAAGCATTTGCATGACCGTTGCACTTTAAGTCCAAATGAGGAAAACCAGCTGAAATCGCTTTTGGAAGCCGAGTTTGCCAGTATGGGGGAGGGTTTAGGATTTACCTCATTAGTGGAGCACGTCATAAAGACGGACTCGTTGCCCATTAAACAAAGGTATTACCCCGTCTCACCGGCACTCCAGAAACATATTAACAGCGAACTGGATGAAATGTTAAAATCAGGGGTTGTCGAGCCATCGTTCAGCGCCTGGTCATCCCCAATCCTCATGGTGAAGAAGAAAGATGGTACATATCGGTTTTGCGTTGATTTTCGCAAAGTCAACCAGGTGACCCAGAAGGACGCATACCCTCTTCCGTACATCTCGGCAACCTTGGATAAGTTGCGGGACGCAAAATATCTCTCGACACTAGATATCAAGTCGGCGTATTGGCAGGTGCCGGTAGCAAAAGATTCCAGGCAGTACACAGCATTCACCATACCCGGTAGAGGTCTGTTTCAATTCAAAAGAATGCCTTTTGGATTGTCAAACGCTCCGGCTACCTGGCAGAGGTTGATGGATCGCGTCATTGGGCCGGATTTAGAGCCATCTGTATTTTGCTACCTGGATGATATTATTATTGTTACGCCAACTTTTGAACAGCATCTCAAAATTTTACGAGAAGTATTTCGGCGTCTTCGGGAGGCGGGATTAAAGCTGTCGAAAGAGAAATGTTTTTTTTGTCGTGCTCAACTGAAATACCTTGGGTATATTGTCGATGAACATGGGCTCTGTGTGGACCCAGAAAAAGCTGAAGGCGTGGTCAATATCCCAAGACCACAAACCGTTAAACAAGTACGCCAGTTTTTAGGCATGGTCTCTTGGTATAGACGGTTTATACCTGACCATGCCTCCCTAGTTGCACCCCTAACAGACCTCCTTAAGAAAAATAGATGCTTTAATTGGACGCCGGAATGTGAATTGGCATTCGACAGATGTAAGTTGAAATTATCAACAGCACCAATACTAACATGTCCAGACTTCAACTTACCGTTTAATGTACAAACGGATGCATCGGATGTCGGCCTGGGAGCTGTGTTGAGCCAGACTTTTCCGGACGGGGAGAAGGTGATATGTTACTTGAGTCGGTCACTTAGCAGGGCTGAAAGAAAGTACTCCACTACCGAAAAGGAATGCCTTGCGGTATTATGGGCGGTGGAGAAGCTTCGACCGTACATAGAAGGGACTCATTTTAAGGTGATAACAGATCATCACTCCCTAGTCTGGCTCAACAACCTTAAAGATCCTACTGGTCGATTGGTTCGGTGGGCCGTGAGATTACAACAATTCGATTTTGTTGTGGTCCACCGGAAAGGCAAGCAACATGTAGTCCCAGATGCGTTGTCCCGGGCCGTCCCAATGATAGAATCGGTCAATGGTGATTACGAGGAGAAGGATAAGTGGGTCGAAAAAATGCGTGGACAGGTTGATCGAAATCCAGAAAAATTTGTGAACTGGCAAATTACTGAGGGAAGACTCTGGAAAAATCTTCCTGACCGGTACTCAGCGCTACGTGGCAATTCCTGGAAATTGGTGGTACCAAAGCAGGACCGGGACCAAGTTTTGCAGAGTGGTCATGACGATGCTACGGCTGGACATATGGATGCCAGTCGAACGTACGACCGTATAGCCCAAAAATATTTCTGGCCTAAAATGAGGGCTGACATCCAGTGATACGTGGCTAGGTGTAAAGTATGCCAGGCAACGAAAGTGGAGCGAAAGCGAGCACCGGGGATAATGGTATCCCGAGCAGATCAAGCTAAGGAACCTTGGGAGATGCTGTGCATCGACCTAGTGGGGCCGCTGCCTCGCTCCTCACAGGGGAACACCTATATCTTAACTATAGTAGACTACTTCAGCAAGTTTGCTTTGGTTTTTCCGCTTCGACAGGCTACGTCGGCAGTGGTAGCACGAACTCTGGAGGAACGCGTCTTTATACTCTTTGGTGTCCCCCGGCTGTTAATCTGTGACAATGGAGTCCAGTTCCGTTCAAAAGAGTTGCAAAACCTATTGGCCTCGTATGGAACCTCCATTCAGTTCACAGCATTCTACCACCCACAAGCCAATCCCGCTGAGCGGATTAACCAGAACATCAAGAGAATGCTGAGATGCTATGTAAGCGATAATCACCGGAGATGGGATAAAGACCTGGCCAAAGTTGAGTGGGCACTACGGACGTATACACACGAAACGATGGAAGTAACTTCTTATTTTGTCAACTTTGGGCGGGAAATGGTGGTAGCACGGTGCGGTCCTGTCCCACCTCATGAAGGAGTAACAGAAAATTACCCAAGGAAGCGAGCTGAACTGCTAAGACAACTGCGAGAAGAAGTGCAACGCCGTCTATGTGAAGCAGCTACACGCGGAGCCCATCGGTACAATTTAAGGAAACGGAATCTATCATTTCATCCTGGAGACTTTGTCTGGAGGCGTAATTATGTGGTATCCGATGCGGCACGATATTTTTCTGCAAAGCTGGCCCCAGAGTATGTAGGACCCTTCAAAATCCATAGCAGGGATTCTTCGAACATATACCGACTGGTAGATATGCAAGATTGCGAGGCAGGCTGTTGGAACATTAAAGACCTCAAGCCTTATCAGTCTTGATGCCAAAAGTAGGCCAAGAGCCGGGAATATTAGAGAATGAGTTTGTGTGGAACGTTGTCATTAAGATACCCACTAAGATAGTATTGTAAGCTGGTGAATGGGTAGATGATAAGTTCATTGAGTAGATAATAAGTTCATTCTTATCGCAAGAATAATAGTTATGGGACTGCACATTAAGTCAAACATCACAAGGTAGCTATCAGGATAAAAAAAAAAAAAAAAATAATAAATAAATAAGCTGCGAGTTTTTCTTTTTATTCATGATAAAATTCGGGGAAGGGTAGTTGTAGGGAAGAATGGCAGAACGCGCTAGAACGTATAGGCTTTGGATAGAGACATATTGAGTTAGCTGTAGTCATCGAGGAGTAAAGTACCCAGCTTTGACTCTAAGTTTTTTTTTTGGCTAGTGGTGGGGATTATACCATAAGTTCCTAGATTATTAAGATTGGTGGTGGGAAATTATTTTTAAAATTTATAGTTTAAGAAATTAGAATCATAAGACATTTCGGTTTAAGTTTAGATTAGATCGCGAAGTGTCAAATACCACTATTCCGAAGAGCCTCTCATCGGAGTAGAACTGCGCAAAACAGACGACGGAATAGACAATCGGAATTCGAAATGTTACCATTATTTTTGCACGCAGTACAGTCGGGATGATCGTGCTCGGCTCAAAATTGCATTCATCTCCTGGTAATTGTATCTTTTCTCGCTGGTAGGATGGTTTCGCGTTTCGCCTTTGGGCGAAGGTAAAAGATTAGTTGGGCGTTAGCATTCATTCAAGAATCATAGGGATTCAGTGAAAAGGATGACGGAGTTTAGGTCTTTAAGATATATTGTCGACGTACGTTTCTTTTAGTTACTTTTAACC